>JAAXCT010000158.1:0-600000 GCA_012490785.1 Eragrostis nindensis
AAACCGCAATGTGTTGGTAAGAGTATAACTATTTGAGCATCACTACTTCTTCAGCCACAACAAAATCCATGAATTAATGACGACGACGATGACAACACAGCAAGCAATCCTGATTTCTAAACACCACATCGCTTCCCCACCATCGCAGCGAATAAATTCCCCCGAAATCAAACCAAACGAACGAAATTTCTCTGTCAGAGGCCATATTCCTGCAACACAGCGGAACACGGACCACAACCGGGAACGACCAACCGGCACCGCCGCCGACGAGGGGGAAGCAGCAGCGGCAGCCGCGGCGGCGTGGGCCCCACCAGGGGGTAGTGAGTGAGGGTGAGGGTGGGAGGCCGTGAGGTGGCTCACCTGCGAGGGAGGCGGTTGCGCGACGGGGCGGGGCGTCTCCGGCGGCGGCAGCGGAAAGCTGCGGTGCGGTCGCGGACGCCGAGGGGTTTTAGGGCGGTGCGCCGAGCGCCGGAGGAGGGGAGGGTGAGCGTCGATTGGCGCCTGGTCCGGTCCGGTCCGCGGGTTGGGTGGGGGTCGGGCTCGGTCGGTGCTGAGCGGCGCGCTTTGTTTGCGTGTGAGCCTGCGTAGCAAAGCTTGAGGCCTACGGAATCTTCGCAATGCTTTGTTTCCCTGGGTGTCGTCTGCCCCCGCTTATTCCGCTCCCGAGCCGACTAATTCGGCTCCCCTGTGAGCCAAAAGCCGCCCGCAAATTCCGCCTTCCGCGCCTCATGCCATCATGCGATCGGCGCGCTCTCCCTGCTGTCCGCTTTCCTCGCGTTCGCTCCCTTCCCCCACGATTCCACCTCACCATCTCGACCAATCCCCGTGTTCCTCCTCCGCTCAACTCCCCGCTCCCCTGCCCACAGTCGTTTTGCTCCTCTGCCCACCGCTCGACCTGCCCGTATTCCGCTCGATCTGCGCCGCCGCCGCCGGTCGACTTGCGCGTCGCCGTGCCGAGTGCCCTGGATTGGGAACCACCGCCACGTCCTCAATCCCCATAGGCGACGAAGACCCACTGTCTCCAAAGATGGGGATTGCCGAGGACCACCATGATCGTCGCGACATCGATCTGTGCCGTCTACGCAACAAGTAAACGCCGCCGCACCAAAAATTTTTCCGTTCGCCAATCCCCACCAGCACCGTCGTTGGACGCCGCCAAGCAGTCCAAGAGTTTCCCCGGCGCGCGCCCCATGGTGGATCCTCGTCGCTGCTGACGTTGGTCGCATCGCAACCTCGACGGTCGCCTCCACCAGCCCCTGTTCCTCCCTGACGGCAGCCAAACCAACCCTCTCCATCATGGATTCATGGTGCCCGACCGCTGGCGCTGCTCGCCTCCACTTCGGCAGGTTCGCTCCCTTGCACCCTGTGTGTATCTTCGATGAAATTCCTGAATGAGGTCCTGGTTGGAACAGCCTGATACAAAAATTACCTGCTCAAGTGTTGATTTATTTATATAAATGCCGCTCAGATACTAAACATAGCTGACTTGATTATTTGTGACGTTTTTGAAAGAATTAAGGAAGTATGGCAAGCGGAAAACATGCCAAGTTTAGGCTGTGCCGCAGGAGAAACCTGGTAGCATTGCTACCATGGCTCTCCCTCAAGGTCAGTGCTAGATGTAGTGATGTAAGTGCTTCCTTGACTAAAAACTTGTGGACAATGATTGTGCAATATTGATGGATACAAGATAGACCTGGTGTTGTCTAAAACGTGTTCATCTTAATATGTCACTGGTGTTCTTGCACTGTAAAGCAATTGTGGCTTGGGCGCACTTCAAATTGTCTCCTTTTTTCCCTTAGAAATCTTCTGCTCTGTAAGAGAAATATTCGTTGTTGAGTGCTCTTTCTTTATCGTAAGGAAGAGCACAAAGCTGGCTGCGATCATGGAACAGAGGACGAAATCGATTTAGAAGGACAAGAAAACACCCCAGCTAATATCATATGGGCAAGCCCATCTTTGATGATTCAAAGTATTTAGAAGAATGAGATATGTGATTTTGTATGAATTTGTATACCATTAAGCATTTATGTCAGCTAGCTGCTTCGCCTGAAGTGCACTTTAGGGCCAACAAGAAGTTCCTCATGCTGGAGATCTAGGAGCTACGGTTGAAACAGGAGGTACCAACAAGTTCACATTTTTATATGAGGTGACATGTTGTGTAAACTTTGAATGGTTCAGAGGAGGCTATATTTGTTTTTTATAAATTGAGTGTATGAAATCAATAGTAACATCGGTGAAGTCAAAAGCATGTGTGAGATAACTGCCTAGGGGTTGATTTGTTATTTTAATTTGATGAAGCTAACTTGATGTTTCTATCATGGTCCAGATGAAGCTTCTGATTTCTTCCCCTAATTTGGTCGATCTGACCCACGCAACACCTGCCCCTGTGCACGTATTCCGCAGGTGATCATTGTTATATGAGTAGGTGTAATCTTTGTGTTATTTTGATTGATGCTTCGCAATTTAGATCGAAGCCTCTCATGATCAAGCCTCTCTCGCAATAGCATGGATAGGGTGAGCTCCTACACTTCTACAACTTATTTAAAGTTTCCACTTTTGTTACAGAGCAAGAAATCTAGAAGAGGCATGTCCATTTCTCAATCAGGTGTCAAATCCCAATATAGAGATACTAAGATCCATTTTCTTGCTGATTAGCTAACTTTTATGTAAAATGAGCAGTCACCACAGGAGTTTGCAGCAGCTTTCTTATTTGAGCAACCTAATTTTATTTTTTTACATTCTAGATTGTAACCATTGTTGTCAATTAATTTCATTGGTGAATACTGCATGTGTCATTACATTTTGGTTCCTGGAAGTTTTCAACAGTTATGATTGGTTCTTGCCTTTTTCTCAGTTGAAATGGTTTGTTAGCTGCTTAATTTGTATTTATCTCTTATCTTATGGCTTACAATCAACCGTCCATTAAGGACTTGAGATGATAAGCACAAAATAAATAGTTTTTTAAAAGTTTGTCTTGGCTGTGACTGTGAGTACTTAGTAAAATCGGTAAAGAGATTAAATTCGTGATGCATCCTTCAGTTCAGATTAGTCGCCTGATCCTTTCAGGAACCCCTTTATTTTTATTCTCTGAAGCCTTCTTTCCAGTTTATGCAATGGCAGTTTAATATGAATATGTCCCTAAATGCGGAACCTTTTTGTGCCAAGTTTTATCATGCTTGCTTCAATAGTTTTGTAGGTACCTCCAGCCTTTATATTCAATGGAATTCTTATTTCCATTGTTTTTAAAATGATTCATGTTTCTATTTTTCCAAGCCATTACCTTCATATTGCTAATTCGTCATAAGATCATGCTTGATGAAGTCAGCACAGAGAAAACATCTGGCTCGCATGGAGGACGTGCTGCAGCGGATGTCTGATAGCTTGTGCTAATTCGTCATAAGATCTTGCTTGTTCATTTTATTGCTTTTGCATGCCACATGTTTGATTATTTGGGAATTGGGATTTGTTCATTGAACACGATGTGCAGTGGCCTTGTCAAGATGGAGCAAGTCTCGTTGCTGGAGACTAAGATCAAGGTTTATATGTTGCAACAGGATAGTACATGAGTCATGTGCCTAATTTAGGAAAGTATAAAAAAATATTTTCTATAATGTCACTGGAAAAACACATTTTGTATCGCTGATGCTATGATTGACCATTTGGGATTATAGATAGATTTTTGGATGGGTTTCAGAAATTATGGCAATGTTTTTCCCCGTTGCAAAGCATTTGTGTCTTGATCGAGATTAATCAGTCATATATATGGGATGTCTCATGGGTGGTCGAGTTGATCGTGGAAATTACTCGAGCTGTTGAAAAGAGGTTCATGGGTGCTTCATGCCTTGGGTCTGGATAGATCGACAAATTAGGTTGATTTAACCCGGTTGGCTTAATTTTTTCTATCAGCAGTATATTTAACATCCCTCATCTTCTATTCTCTCCATCAATAATTAAATACGATTATATGTAGGTATCATTTATATTAGAGAGAAAACAAAGGAAAAATACATATTTACTTGACTTCTTGTGTGCCATTGTGAACGGCAAAACATAAATATTGAGTTGTGTAAGACAAGTATTAAACCCCCCGTGGCAACGCACGGGCACTCACCTAGTTTTCCTGCAATCCTGCTCCATCCTTGTCAGTTGTCACCGCCCGATTAAACCCGACGTGTCTGCTACTACTAATTTCGGTCTCCGTTTCGACTACCAGGCAATGTGCTCAAAGGGAGCTGGAAGTGAGCCAAGCACATATATGCTGCTACATACACGACCATGGGCAACTGGAAAGCTACTAACACACACCACAACATTAACTTGCTTCTTTTTTATATATATAAAAGCCATGTGGTACTAAAGAGAAAGTGATATCACATTCACAAGTAGTTCAAAGAGTCTATCATAAGGTAAAAAATAAAGATCACAAAGGAGAGCTACAAATTAAGAGGAGTCCTTCTTGCAGAGGGGGACGTGCAGCACAACAAGAAGAACGACACGCGGTGAAGTTGAAACGACGGCAGGTGGCGCAGAAGTCCTAGCCGGTGCAGCCGCGTCGGCGGCAGGAGGCGCAGAATGTGTAATGGGAAAGGCTATAGGCCACTGTAAACTGTGTTCAGCTGCACGAAAT
Source organism: Eragrostis nindensis (assembly GCA_012490785.1). NCBI lineage: Eukaryota > Viridiplantae > Streptophyta > Magnoliopsida > Poales > Poaceae > Eragrostis > Eragrostis nindensis. Next base: position 4,628 of record JAAXCT010000158.1, read on the forward strand.
TAAGGTTATCAAGGGCCTATGCCCCACCCCTGAAATTCTTTCCAAGCTCCATCACTGTCCATCAACATGTTAAAATAAGTACGCTCTTCGTTTTTAATTATATGATATCATTGACTTTTTTATTAAACTTTGACCAACAATATGAATTTAAATAATTATTTTTCGCATGTGAAATGAATATCATTGGATTCATCATCAAAAGTACTTTCAAGTTAACTTATACACTTAGCTATTTAGAAATATTTATAGATAAGATGAATGGTCAAAGTAACCAAAAAAATCAACGACACCATATGGACGTCATATGGGTAGATAGTTGAACAAGAATGGCTATGCCTAATTACCTTGCATGTTTATGGTCAAAGTAACCAAAAAAAAAATCAACGATGTCATATGACTATAGATATAGATAGTTGAACAAGAATGGCTATGCCTAATTATCTTGCATGTTCATGGCGTGGGCCCCACCAGGGGAGGGTGAGGGTGGCAGGCCATGTGCTGGCTCACTTGGGAGGGAGGCGGTCACTTAGGAGGGAGGCGGTCGCGGGGACGGGGCAGGGGTCTCCGTTAGGGGCAGAGGAAAAAGCTGGCGGTGTGGTCGCAGACGCCGAGGGGTTAGCCTTCTGTGGGAGCACCGGACTGGCTGCCCGCGGCAGGGGAATTACCTGCACACTGGCTGCCCGCGGCAGGGGAATTACCTGCACATTGCCACCTGGGGATGCACGGTTGGGGCTCCCCCTGTTGGCTTTTGGCAGCATATGACTTGGAGGAACCCGGGGTCTAGGAATGGCAATGGGTCGGGTTCGGGTCAGGTGGAGCAAAAACTCATCCATGACGAAAAAGACCTCGGGTGAAAAATGACATCCATACCCACGTTCATGGGTGAAAATTGGCACCCACGCCCACGCACATCAGGTTTCGAGTGGGTGTCGGGTGCCCATCGGGTGTAGCACAAACATACACAAAACAAATGTTTTCGGCTGGAAAAATGTGCGCCTCGTGTGGAACAAATCATTTCGTCATATGGAACAAACTGGTGCCTCGTGTGGAACAAATTGTTTCCTCCTCTGGAACAAATCACTACATTGTCTGGAAGAAATTCCTTATTCGTGTGGAACAAACCGCTTCATTGTCTGGAACATATGCCTTATACATATGGAACAAATGCGTTCTACCTCTGGAACAGATTGGTTCCTAGCACTCAAGTGAAGGTTGGGCTATAACCGGGTCACCCATGGGCGAAAAATGACACTCATCTCCCACCAGAGTATGAGTCGGGTCGGGTGCGGGTGACACCCATAGGCGCAAAACTGCACCCACACCCACGCACATCGGGTGTAAAACCCATCGAGTGCCCGCACCCATATGTAAAATTGCCATCAGGTCAAATGCTCCGATTTTTTTTAAAATAAAAAAATCTCGATATTTCAGGAAAAAATAAAAAATGAATCCAAAATTAAGCAAAATAAAAAAAGACTCAAAAAATACAGAAAAAAATAAAAAACGACCCTGAGTATTCAGGAAAATCAAAACATGACCCCGAATATTCAGAAAAAACCGATAAAGATTCAGAAAATTCAGAAAAATCGAGAAAATTGTGACTAGCAAATTATCAACATCCCACCAATTTTATGAGTACATACTTCATTTTGCTACCAGGCATGGCAAACAAAAGACATATATACATCATTTTGCATCCCACCAACAGGAATAATTTCAGTGGCTCCAAATACCAGCAAAATATTAAAGTACATATAATTTAGAAATTGACTGAGCGAGGTTCATGCGTTCATGCTGCTAAGATACCATTTCAGCATCTCCAAATTACCACAGCTCCAAATACAGTACTACAGTGACTCAACGAGGTTCCTGCATCAAAAAGGATCAGCTATTAGTTGCTACATAACAGAACAAAAATAAACCGCCATGTTGAACATCAATTTGATATAAGATGCCATATTTTTAGCATTGTATCACAAGTCCCATTGAAGAATAGATCCTTTGTTAGTATGCAGGCTAACACTGCAGAAATCCATAGCAATATGCAAAATTTCTTAAAAATAAAACAAGCATACACCAGCAAATTTTGGTGGAAAGACATTCTCAGGTTATCCACTGAATACACCTGCTTAGTGGAAATGTAATACACCAGCAAATAATTGAGACAAGCTTTTCCAAAATGAAGAGCATACCTAGAGCAATTTGTTCACAGAACCGTAAGATTATTAACACTCGAAATTCTGACTGAGGGTGGTAGCAAACAGATGATAACAAAAATGGAAATACCAACGGCATGAATTCCGTAACTCATCCATATTCACTTTTCCTTGTACCTCCAACCAAAAATGCCACCAGAACAGGAATACTCAATAAACAAAACCTATGGACAGAGCCAAAAGGACGACAGGCTCCAGCCCTAAGATCTAAACTTTCAGAGCAATTTTCTTACAAGCTACATGATTCTTTGAGCATAGCAAAGCTTGAGGCATACGGAATCTTCGCAAAGCTATCTTCCTGCAATCCTGCTCCATCCTTGTCAGTTGTCACCGCCCGAATAAACCCGACGTGTCTACTAGGCTAATTTCGGTCTCCGTTTCGACTACCAGGCAATGTGCTCAAAGGGAGCTGGAAGTGAGCCAAGCACATATATGCTGCTACATACACAACCATTTGCAACTTGAAAGATAATAACACACCACAACTTTAACTTGCTTCCTTTACACAATTAGTTCAAGGAGTTTATCATAAGGTATAAAAAATGAAGAATCACAAAGGAGTCCACAACATTTTTTTTTTGCGAAAAGGGAATTCCATTGATGTTAAAGCATATTACATCCCCTGATTACAATCCACACAACTCCTACTCCACTGATAGGAGACAAGAAACTTTGAAAAAGTCACAAATTCCACCATCTAGGATCACCATCCAAGATGGATATGTCACGGACGAAAACTCCGATCTGAATGAACACGGCCATCTCACTATCCACCACCCCACCGCTCCTCATCCCTGAGGGGGAAAATATGAAACACATCCTTCTCGCAAAAGAATGGTAGACTTCACACGCAAACTAAGAGGAGTCCTTGTTGCAGAGGGGGGCGCCAGTGACGGAGCTTGCAACAAAAGTTTGGAGGGGCCAACAAAAACTAGTTGATAAATTAGTATAGAAATATTAGAGATTAGTTGGTGATTTGGTTCAATTACTGTTTAGTATATGTGATTAATCAAATTGAGAGGGCGGGGGGGGGGGGGGGGGCAAGGGCCCCACTGGTCTTAAAGAAGCTCTGTTAGTGGGGTACGCGCAACACAACAAGAAGAACTGCATGCGGTGAAGTTGAAATGACGACAGGTGGCGTAGAAGTCGTAGTTGGTGCAGGCACATCGACGTCAGGCGGGGCACAAGTTGAAGCAGGTGCAACCGCGTCGACGGCAGGCAACGCAGAAGTCGTAGCCGATGCAGCCTCATCGATGGTAGGCGATGCAGAAGGAACCGGTGCTAGAGCTGGTGCTTCAACGGCAGCAAGCGGCGAGGCCGAGTACCTAATTAGTACTGCAGCGCGGAACTATAATGGTGACCCACGCCGCAATCATTGCCACCTCTAAGGGTGAAGGCTGATGGATCTTGCTCCTAGAAAGAGGAGAAGGCGGAGTAGTTGGTGGTGGCGGCGGCGACGGCGTGCAGTCACAACTGTGAGTGTTTTTGGGCACCTCTTCTTATCTTCCATCGCACTTTTTGTAAAAGTCGCTCATAATGTGCACGGTCAAAGGAGAAAATTGCGAAGTTGCCGTCCTCAGCGACGTTGCAGAGGCACTTTGTTCCTGCATCGATCATCATCTTGACCCATGTGCAGTAGGAACGTGCAGCAACAACCATGTTTGCATGGCAGTTGAGCACCAACTCATATGCTAGGATTGCAGAGTTGCAGCGTAGTCCTCCTCCTCCTGTATCTAATCTAAACTAATAAAACACGAGTTCCTACGACCAATGTACCCACCCTCTAAATCCACCCTTCATCAAAACCGTGTCCACCATTCCTAGATCTTGATCCAGAGGGCCAGCCCCCCCCCCCCCCCCCCCCCCCCCCCCCCGCTGGAGCGTTATGTCACCGTGTTTGCAAGTATTACGTCACCAGCTTCGTTAAGGGTGTTACACAGCCTTTTTTTTTGTCACAATCTTTCCATCTTTACACGAGTAACCCCCCCCCCCCCCCCCCCCCCCCCCCTCAATCTTTACACGAGCTAATCTTTCTGGCGGGCATCCCCTCTCTGTCATCGTACTCTAATGTCAGGTGATGCGTCAAAACGTCAGAATAGAGAACGTCTGCAACGGTTTTGTGAGCGTAAAAAAAGGGGTAGTTTGGATAACGCCCATGATCCTATGTTTTTGAAGAAACGTGTGGATACTATGGAGCGTACTAGAAGGTGGCGTGAGCGGCAAAAGGATGGATGCAACAACAGCAATTCTGCGCTGTTGCCGATTAATGCTTGTGAGCCAACTGGTGGGTGCTGTTTTTATTTTTTTGTTGTTACCCTAGCCGCAACTTCACACCGCCGCTAATCAGGAGCTGATGAATCTCGTCAGGCGTCTCCGGCCGGATCCCCGCCGATTCGCAGCAACACCGGTCCAGTTTTGTGTGGCCTGGCTGCGACACTGCCTGCCAGATGGCCTGTGGACGTTACGCTGCCGCTAATCAGGAGCTCGCAGCCGGGGTGTGTCTGGCCGAATCCCCGCCACTGTCGCTTCTATTACTTTTCGTGGTTTGGGTGCAATATACTGCGGCCAGACCGCCTCTGAACGTCTCGCCGCTATATTTTTCATGCATGATTAGTTGGGACCCTGAGAGGAAATGCTCACGCACGCCTTGGTATACTGTTGTTGAGCCTTGGATTTGTCATCATTTTCAGTTGAATGCTTTTCAAAAAAATACACCGTAAACAAGTTATACTGGGTTCAGAAAGTAGGATCTTGATTGCTTTTGTTACTTTTATTCCCTACAATCAGCATGACAATACACACTGTAGAATCACACTTTCTTCTACTACTGCCCGTGAGGACATGCCCTGCGCCTGCACGGCGGTGCCGCTGTGCCTCCAGGGTGGGAGTACATGGGCCACATGGCCGCCGGACCGCCCGGCCTGCAGAGTCGGCCAGCTTGTGGCATGGCGCAGGAAGGTGAAGAACGCCACCCATATCAACACGGAAACTGCAGCGTCCGCTGTCAAGAGCCGTCGCGACGGTGTCAGATCGATGGCGGCGGCGGGTGGCCAACCCTCTGCGTTCAATGAGAAATAAATTCCCCCGAAATCAAACCAGAACGAACGAAATTTTCCCTGTCAGAGCCCGCGTTGCACGAGAATTGCAGAATTACATTTTGCACGCTTGCACGAGAAAACTTAGAGGGCCATGGTCCGATAGGCAGGCATATACAAATACGCTGCACTAAAATAGAAACTGAAATTAGTATCTGCAGTATGGCTTAATTGACTCATAGCACATTGGTCTTGGGCACTTATCATCTTCACAATTGTAGATCTTTGCGTTGGCATAACCAAGCTTTATAGTGATATTGCGCTCCAATTCATAAGAGAATTAATAAGAGAAATAGAATAATGATATCTCTGCTGGGGACCATATGCTGGTCATTGTGGCTAACCAGGAATGACTTTGTTTTTAGAAACCAGCTCTGCCCTTCGCCTCAGTCAATAATCCATAGAGTGATATCCATGTTGCAGAGATGGCGGGTGCTGTCGAAGCCTGGTGAACGGAGGAGGTCGATGCCATCATCAGAGCGATCAGATTGAAGATGGGAGCCAGAAACGTTTCTCTTTTATTACACTGATCTGTAATGTAATAGAGCGTGAACTCTGGCGTAGTTTCCTCTATCCTTCCTTTGTTTTTTTTTTATGCGCTGATCTTGGTAGTCTTTTGTTCTCGTGCTAGTTTGTCTTGGCTGTTGCTTTTGAGACTTGGACAGGGGTCTGGGAGCCCTGGAACTTGTGTTGGTGTAAGCTGGCTTCGTCCAGCATACTCTGTTGCTTTCAAATAAAGCAGGGAAACCATTTTCTAAAAAAATCATTCTTGAAACGAACAGTCTGAAAATCAAAAGGAATAGAAGCATATCAAATTTCGGAGCTCATAAAAAAATCACAGACAGATAGATTGCAAGCATTTGGCAACATAAATGTATCATTCAGATAGCTAGACGGTTTTCACGAAGATCTAGGCACAAGCAAAGTATTTGACAGCAGAGACACTTTCCAGCAGATCACAAGATAGTCCTAAAACAAAATTAGCTGAGTTGGCTAATTAGTAGATTCAAGTCAAAGGCAAGCATCAAACCATTAACAGACTTGCAGTCAAGGATAAATTGATGAGTTTCAGATTCAAAGAATTGGAAACCAATTAAGCATATAATTTATTGTATAAACCAATTTCTTGAGATCCAAGATGCACAGGCACAATTTGTGATCCTAGTTCATGAAAAGGCATCTATACCCATTCACAAACCACAATGCAGACTAACCCACTTAGAGGTCCCAGAAATAATCACACACTTTGATTAATAGTGTAAAAGTACATATGCTAGCGCAAATCAAAGCAGGGCCCGGGTGGCAGTCAATCCTGGTGCAGGTCACATGCTGTGCTCTTCTCTTGGGATGGTGGCCCTGGCAGCAACACCATCGGAACATTGACGGGTGGCATGGAAACCGCAATGGAAGACGAGCTTGGACGCGCAGCTAATTCAACTACAGGCGGCGCTGGAGCTGCAGAGAAAAGGTAGATTAGCCATTGTTATTTCATATTCGAAAATCATATCAAGTAATATATATATATATATGCTAGTAGTGAGCAGACTTACGTTCGGCTCTGGACTTCAGTACTCTAGCCCCGACGCCAGCACAAACGACTAGAATGGCAAACGCCACGATCCCTGCAATTGTCCATGGCGACATTTTTGGGCGCCTCTTAGGAGGAGGAGGAGGAGACGGCGGTGACGGTGGTGACGCCGGCGGCGGCGGCGGCGTGACGGCGACTGCGTGTGGTTGCACTTGCGAGTGTCTTTGGGCACATGTTCCTCTCTTCCGCCGCACTTTCGGTACATTTCCCACATTAAGCGAACGGATAGAGGGGAGACTGCGAACTCTTGGTCCTCCACAACATTGCAGAGGCAGAGCTCGTTCCTACTGTCAATTGTCATTAAAACAAAGCTGCAACAAAACTGTGAAACAGCAGCAGCCATCTTTGCATGGCAATTGAACGTCAACCCGAATGCCAGAAATGCGGAGTTGCAGTCTTGTTCTCCTCCTCCTGTATATACAGATGAAAAAAAAAAGAGGGAGTATTTCGGGATAATCAATTGCATGCCATCAGAAAAATCCCGGATTAATTGGTTGGACTTAAACTGAGTGCCAATCAGATCAGTTCAATTAAACTGAGTGCATACCTGCAGTGGTCAGGGGGCGGGCAGAGACGGCGGCGAGCGACGGGTGGTCGGTGACAGTGTTCAAATGCCCGAAAGGATTGCTGAAATTCCAGTTGCATTTTGAAGGCATCCATCCGAGCATCCCTTTCTCGTTGTCGTATGTCACAAGACGATCCTGAAATGTGATGTCTGCAAACAGGAAGTTCATCGGAATTTTTTTGCCAGAGATGTATCTATGAACGTTGTATGTCTAAATTGAGCGCTGTATGACTGAATTTTTCGTACCTCCAACTATGATCGTATCCAAATTTTCCATCCAAAGCATGCCCAAGCATGCATTTCCTCTTTCCTGTCAGAAACATGAAAGCAAAGGAATGTTAGACTTTTTCAATACTTCAGCAATATATCGCTTACAACTTTTTAGATAAAGGAATTTTATTTCGAGATGAAATAATGTTCCGGCCTCTGCACAACGAAGGTACATTTAGCCTTTACATCAAAATATTCGGGTGAGCCGATACAAATCAGCTTAAAACACCTAAAAACAATATAACTCTATCATCTAGCTCGGCCCCCCAAAGTCCTATGGTGTCAATCAAAACAACATTGTTGCAGCTAGATCTTCATCCTCCAAAGAAATCATCTCCATGTAGGAATGTTGTCGCCGCTTAAAACATACTTCATCACTAACATCCAAATTCGGGTAGGCAATGTCGTGCGGAGATTCGACACCTCCCCGCACACACGCGCGACGCTTTCCTGCACGATCTTCAGTCATACACAAGAACGAAGTCAGACTGTGCGAAGGTGAAGTACCTCCCCGCGCTCCACGCGGTGCTTTCGCTGCACCTACTTCCAACATTGAAACATTCTTGCGTGAACTGAGGAAGCCTTTCATTCCAGAACTGGTTCACGGGAAACAAGTCCGAACGTGGAACTGGGAAGCCTTTCATTCCAGAACTGGTTCACGGGAAACAAGTCCGAAAAGTCAGCAAACAATAATGCCCATGGCATTAGTGGCCTCTCCGAACAAGCGAAGATTTAGCCACCACAGACCAAATATTGCCGCAGACTCCAAAGAATTGCTTCAATCATCTTTGCAACATTGACCACCAAAATGACGAAAGATACTGAACAGATTCAGAGATTGCATTGATAAATTACCCACATGCAGACCTTAGACATCGGAGAATTAAACGAACTTCGTCTTCTCCATCGGGAAGGATCCATGAACGATATAAGGAACCACCCTAGAATGTCTCTGACCTGCATCCCCGTTAATCTTCCATCGCATCAACAACCATCCACGCGTACAACATCAGAGCCGCCACCCACGAGCCGTGTCCTGCCAACACGGCAACTCGCCGAACTCGCCTCCATCCAGATGATCGAGGACCCAGGTTGGAGACCTCGCCACCATACAGAACCGTCCGCCGCGCAAGCCCAGGAATACCGAACCTGATGACGACGAATCGGCGAAAGACGGAGCAACCTGCGAGGATCGCGCGGGCCGCAAAACAGATCGGCAGCACCAACCAGGGCGCACCTCGGCGACCTCTTGATCCCCAACGATCGGGATCGGCAGCCGCCGCCATTGCCGCCGCTGCGCCCTAAATCTTTCACCATGGATGCGAGATCCGAAAAACGAGGAGAGAAATGAATGTTGAGTATGGATTAGGCGCCGCCGTCCGCGCGCAAGGTTGTGCCGCGCCGCCGCTCTGGCGACGGCGAGGTGGGTGGAGGGAGGAGAAGGGTCAAGTGGGCGGCGCGGTGGGAGTAGCCGCCCGTGTCGCCTTGGGGGCGAGGCGTCAAAAATCAAAAAACATACACTTGGTAACGAGGTAGTTTTCAGGAGGGATCATCATGGTGGCCCCGGTGCCGAATTTGAAAGACATCACTGACTGAATTCCTTCCTGAGGTCGTCTAACGATTTGAATCCCCAGGCCGGTTCCAGCATATAGGGAGTGCAGGATCGTCCGTCACCAATTTAGAGGTTTGCTGAGAGAAGGCCCCATCTGCAAGATAATCGACACATGTCATTTTTCTTTTTCTTTTTTTTTTTTTGGCGATGGAAATCGACACATGTCATGCATTCTATGTATGACGTATGCCTGGACATTGAGAATGGGTTGATTTGGAACCTTACCTTATAAACTAGCAGTTTAAGTAGGTCCTTAGGCAAATAGGTGTAGGTGCTTCCAGTGTCAAAGATCACCTGCACCGGCTTTGTGTCTACTGTTTCTGAATCCAGCTGCAGGGTTGCTTCGCCCAGTGAGTATGATTAGGTTTCCTGGAACACAATGTTATGCAATTGTATCAAACTGAAAATGTAAGGGTAAGTCACATCTTAACTAATTTATTACCGTGGTTACAAAATACTCCCTCCGTTTTTAATTATATGACGCCGTTGACTTTTTCGTTGAACTTTGGCCAACAATATATATCTAAATAATTACTTTTCAAATGTGAAATGAATACCATTGGATTCATTATCAAAATCACTTTAAGATAACCTATACACTTAGCTATTTACACAAATATTTTGAATAAGACGAACGGTCAAATGCAACGAAAAAGTCAACAGCATCATATATTAAAAACGGAAGGAGTATTACAGTTGTTAAAAAATTCACTACTAGTGCAGGCATCAACACTATTTCCATAAACATGGAGTACAAAGTTCGTACCCTGGAATTTTTGGAGCCATGGGGACCCAGGTCATGCGGGTCGGGTGCAGCTCATGTTCCCCAAGAACAAGATATCCCCTCCCGTTGCGCTGAGGCAATGGTGAATCAAATTCTTGGTGATCAACCCTTGGCCCTTGCTGCGAGACAAAGTCTACCGAACCCTTCCAAGCCCAAGCACACCATCGACCGACACTTTTTTCTGGTGGCTTTTTTCCACCTGATTATAGCCACAGCTGTGCAAAAAGAAATTAAACGTGGCTTGATGAACAAATTCAGCAAGTAGACTTCACAATAAATTCAGCGAGCAGGCTACCCGAACGCAATGTCAGTACACTTGCCGGGACGCCGCGGCCCATGGAGAAAGAGAACTTATCAGTGACGAGCACACCGAGGGAACTTGCTCCATCAACGTAGTGTATCTCGTAGTCACATTGACGTGGTGCATCATCCTTGCATTTCTTGGGTGAACCCAGATCTTGGTGCATCGCGTCACAGAGCGGGTGAGCACATGGAACGCACTTGTTGGTTACCAGTTGGTACAGTGGGTGCAGCCCCTGCGACAGTTATCACCGAGACAGCATCAATCACCAAGGTTTAAATAATCTCAACATACACATAGATTTTCACAGCACTGTATAGGAAGAATTGAAACAGAAAGATGCCAGAACGTAAGATTGGATTCAGATAACTGGCTCCTGTGTGCAATCGCAAAACATATATATATATATGGAAAGATTACTAACAAAATCCTGAAATGTATAAGAAAGTCAGAATCATGATTCTGTTTTTACATAGAAAACATTTGGTTCTTGGATCCTAATATATGACGCCGTTGACTTTTTCGTCATAATTCTCTTATTCAAAATAGAAATAGCTAGTGTATAGGTTAATCAAAGTGCATGATGAATCCAATGATTTCTTTCACATTCAAAAAGTTTATTTAAATGTTGCAAGTTCAGAAGCATCGTCATATAATAAAAATGGAGGAGTATATAACAAAAGCATCGGAAACTTGATATAGTGCACAGGAAGTTAGGATAAGTGAACTTTCAATAGTAAGACTCTCAATAATCAACGCAGAAACATGAACTACAATCTTCCACCAACACAAGTGTTTTCTTGCCCTGTGTAAAAGGTCTTGCCACAAGTGCCCATTTTTTTCTATGTTTGTTCATACTTCCTGCTAGCCCAGCCTACTAATCTGCTATGAGTTCTTTTGTCGTAATAGCTACAGTACTAGTGCTACTCTTGTCACCTAGTTGGTCAGTTCTTTAGTCCCTTTTTATTACTGATTGCTCTGCTTTTCTAGTCGTGTCTGTTTAATGAACCAGCAAAGATCCTGGAAACAGTTTCTCAAATCAAATCGAAACGAAAAATGCAGTCTGCAAGATTGAGGTTACCTTGTTGCACGTTTCGCAGGTGCCCTGACCTGCATCGCACCCCACCCAGCTGAGGATACTGCCGGTGTCGATGTCGAGGAAGTACGGCTTCTCCTCCTTCTCGCCGATGTTCATGGTCACGTAGAAGTGGCTGCAGAGAAACACAAAGATCAAAGGATCAAATCAAGCCATTAACAATTTTCTCGATTCAAATGAAGAGCAGCTCGAGCGAATGAGGAGGAGGCAGCGTAAGTACCCATCGGGGTAGACGTTGCCGTCGAGCGTGAACACCATGGAGGAGGAAGAGGCCGACGGCAGGAGTGGAAGAAGGAGGAGGAGGCCGAGCACCAAGGCCCACCTGGCAGCCATGGTGACGTGAACCGCTACTAGCTACTGAACTGGCTCTTCGATCATACTCGCTTCTCGGCTACTCTGAGGGCGCTCCTCTGTTTCTTGGGATGGCGAGCTGCAAAGCAAACGGGATGACTGGTATTTATGGGCCTCTTGACTTCGGAGCTTTCTCTCCCTACTGTGTGTACTGTTCTTGTAAATCATGCCTCGTTTTCCCTATTTTGTCCTTTTTACTATATGGTTGCAGTACGAAGAAGTGCATGCAAGAACAAAGATAAATTTTGATGGGTTTTGGGATTCAAGTGATTTTCACTTGTCAAGTGCCTGTGTTGTTTTTCCCACTTCTTTCATTTTCGTCATATACACTGTTTGTGCATGGCCTCCTGTAATCATATATGCTCTTATGGTTTTCTGAGTAATAAATTTGTTTGCCAGTGCAAGCCTATGATAGTTTGCCTCAAAATGAAACTTATCAAGTGATAGATCTCTGTTAAATTACTACTGGCTTTGAGTATTCATCTCTCTTTCTATTTTCCTAAAAGAAGTACACAAATTGTGATTATGGCACGAGGAAATCCAAATGGGAAGTGTTACGAGGAAACCCAAGCGAGGGGGAAACACTCTGACATATGGCACCGCTCTTTCTGCAAGTCTGGTCCAACTGAATTATATCTGAAAATAAAACACTCTTTTACAGGTTGTCTACGAAGATTATTTTTTTGGCTGTAGTTTGAGGATGATGCCCATGGAAATAGTCTTACATTTCAGTGCATCTACCCCATTTGCAATTCTGCTATTGCACCCCGAATATAGTACTATCTCCAGATATAACTAAGTGTCTTGACCTAACGTCAACAAAAGAAATCTTGAAGTAGTAGTTGCTTATGCCCTAGGGATAACCCTCGCACTATTTGTTTCGAAATATCTGGTAGAAGTAAACGGAAAAATGGGTGGAAGATAACTTCTCTAGAGAGACTAAAGAATTGAGATTTGCAATTTCACATCATCTCTGAATGTCACAGGGTTTTGGTGGTCTTGCACCTCCCGGCCTTATTGTAAGTAAAAACTGTCATGTGAAAACTCTCAGGGTGGTTCAAATTTATTCAGAAAGAGAAAACACAAAAAATAATAGCATAATATACGCATGCATATTGTTTCCTGCAGAAATGTTCGGTAACGTGGAAATGATCACGTTCACGTTCTGAAGAGTATAATGAAGAATGGTCCATTTTCAGTAATATAACTGCATCTATACTAAAATGATCATATGAACATATTTAGGATATTCCCTTCAATAATTTATGTTATAGTTAGGAAATGTTATTGCCTTCTAATGGTTATCCTGTAACTTAAGAAATGTGCTATATATGTGTAAAGCATCCAACCAAGAATTAATACGATTGTGAAACAGGTCCACTATGATATCGTTTGCCCTTTCCCATGGCGTATATAGTTTGAGATTGGTCTGACATTTTCTCTAAGTATCAAATTAGTGTCAACGTTTTTTAATGCGTGTCCATCTTGGCAAACCACTGTGGACAGTTAAGGAAATAACCTTACACTTTTAGTGCATCTACTTATTTATGATTCTTTCTATGCTCAATCGAATGCAGTAGTTAGCTTGTGAACTAGCTAGTACTCCCACCATTTTATTTTTTGAATAAATCACTTATATCCTAGAATAAAAATAACAGAGTGGGGGGGGGAGACGAGGATAATCCTCGTACTATCTGTTGAAATATCTAGCATAAATAAGTGGTAAATGAGAAGAGATAATGTGTGGAAACATATTTAAGAGTAAATGAAGTGCATGCATGTGTGAAGAATGTTCATATTCAGTAACATAACTGCATTTCTAAATGAAACGACCCTAAACATACTAGTGATCCCTCCTTGAATAGTTTTTCATACTAAAGAAAGCTTCTCTGCTTTCTCCTCAGTTATTAATGTATTAGAGAAAGCAGAAATAGTAATGGAGCCTTGAGGCAGTTTGTCGACCTGAAAATGGTTAGGCAGATTAAGTATATGCTTGTTAGAACATGCAGTTACAACAGAACAGAGTTCTTTTTCTTTTTAAAAGGCGGTAGAACGGACTTCTAGTTTGATACATATTTGGTATTTGATTTTGTGTGGGGGAAATCAACTCGCTATTCTACACATTCTTTTTTTTTTTTGGAGCAAGTATTCTACACATTCTGAGGCAGTATTAGCACATGGTTGTACTACCATTGATAATTATGCTAGGACACATCCACATAGAACATTCTAGTATCCTACCCTGTGTTATCAAGACAGATTAGAAACAGACAAAGGGCGTGTTTGGATTTACGCCACACATCGCCACGCCTAATATTCGGCTCCTGTGGCCTGTGCTTGGTTGCTGCTTAAAGCTGAGCTGCCACAGCATTCTTGCTTGTCGGTTTCTGCATGGCTAGTTGTTTTTTCGTGCGCAAGTGTGGCGAGTTGTGGCGAGTTTTTTGTGCGCCACACTTGTGCCGAGCTCTGTGGCGAACGACGGCCGGCAACCAAACATCCCCTTTGGTTTATACAAATTTTGAAGCAACTTATAGTATCTGTATGTACCTACATATCAATTAAATATTTTTTGGCAGACGACTATAAAACCTGTCCTGGATAACTTGAATATAAGCCAGAAATATATGCTCGATGCTAATACTGCGTGTAAGACCAACACTGTGCAGACATCACTATGTTCTCATGAGTCAGCGATTAATATCAGGTGGTTCAGACTTGAGATAGAACCCTATGAACAAGAACACATCAGCAGGGTATACTGGTACTATAACCCTGAAAAATTCAATTATTCTTCACAAACTGCAGTTTATCAGTATTATCTGTAATCAAAGATTGGACAACCCACATGCGTCATGTATCCAGTTCTGAAATGGACATAAAGCATGCATGCACCACATATTCTGCCTTGTGAGAACACATAATATGCTGTATGATTCTTTTTTTTTTTTCTAAAAAAGGGAAAGCGATACAAGAATATAAATTTATAGAGTGTGCCCCTGCACTAACTCTACAATACTGTACAAACAGGTTCACATGTAATGATGTAAAGAGTGCATGTGAGAAGAACTGTTCCTTACGGCAATATAACTCCTTTTCTCCTAAAATGATCCCACGGAACAATTTAAGTAATCTCCCCCTTCAAATGCTGTGTCATAACTAGAAAGATTCTCTAGTTTTGGCTCCACTATATCAGAAAAAAAATTCTTCTCAGTTGACGTTTGCAGTGAAGAAATATATATTATATTCGATCGCAATATTGTAGAAGTGACTCCTTCAGGAAACTCTGTAAATAGAAACTCAGGTCAACAGGTTTGCAGCTAGCTCTCTCTCTCTCTCTCTCTCTCTCCTCTCTCTCCCTCTCTCTCCCTCTCTCTCGTCTTCGTTGTGTATGTGTGTGTGAAGGTGGGGGTCCCACCAAAATTTTGATTTTAGAAAGTACTCTGTTACACGAGGGTTTTTTTTGTATATATGTATAATGGATCTCTTACATGAGGTTGTTCAAGGACTTCTTGATCTGCTGATTTGATTCAGTTATGAAGAAAGGCCAAGTAATCATAGCCATTTCCTATAGGATGGATGGTTCGGATTGGAGCTACTGCACAAAAGCTGTTCTGCAGGAGCAACACCTAATGCAGATGATCCATTTCTTGCATCGTAACAAGGAAGACTCCTTCTCCTTTGATTACTCGTAACTTGTCTTTTGAATCATCTACCTAAATGAAGGAATATATAGTAGTTGATTGCAAAATATATGGAGACGAGTCTAGTGGAAAGTATGGAAATAGCAGGTGAAAATAGTTTGACACCAAATGTAACGACTCGATTTGCATAGGACATAGCTACCTGTGCATGATTCATCGGTCAGCTCATGTCAAAACAGGTATCAACAAAGAGTGGTGCAGCAGTTTACTACTAGTTCCTGGAAGTACGATTATACTGCACGAACTGCAATACTGTGTGTGCTGTTCATGCCGCATTTTCCCTATTTTGTCTTTTTCGCTACATGGTTGCAGTATGAAGAAGTGCATGCAAGAACAAAGGTAATTTTGGGGTTTTGGGATTCAAGTGATTTTACTTATCAAGTGCCTGTATTGTTTTTCCCTCTGCTCTCTTTTTCGTCATATACACCCTTTGTGCATGGCCCTCCTGTAATCATATACTCCGTATGCTCTTATGGTTTTCTTTGAATATTCATCTTTCTATTTTCCGAAAAGAAGTACACACAAATTGTGATTAGGAAATCCAAACAGGAGTGTCACAAGGAAATCCAAGCGAGGAGGAAATACTCTGACGCCGCTCTTTCTGCAAGTCCGGTCCAACTGAATTATATTTGAAAATAAAACACTCTTTTACAGGTTGTCTGTGAAGATTATGATTCTTGGCTGTAGTTTGAGGATGATGCCTATGGAAATAGTCTTACATTTCAGTGCATCTACCCTATTTGCAATTCTGCTATTGCACCCCGAATATAGTACGATTTATACGATATAACTAAGTGTCTTGTCCGAACGTCAACAAAAGAAATCTTCAAGTAGTAGTTGCTTATGCACTAGAGATTAAAGAATTGAGGTTCTCCCTTTCTCTACTACTTAAAAAGTCTGAAAGGGGTTGTCAGCCC
This sequence comes from Eragrostis nindensis, assembly GCA_012490785.1. Classification (NCBI taxonomy): domain Eukaryota; kingdom Viridiplantae; phylum Streptophyta; class Magnoliopsida; order Poales; family Poaceae; genus Eragrostis; species Eragrostis nindensis. The sequence goes on from JAAXCT010000158.1 coordinate 21,124, forward strand.
AAAATTTCAATTTTCAGACCTCTGCCGCGAATTCGTGTCGAATTCATCAAATTTGAATTGTGTTCGACTCAAATTCAAAGTCTTATACAGGCTGAGTTGACATAAAACATAAAGCACATCGAGGTCCAGTGGTAAAACATCCTTCCTGGGTCCAGCCGACCCGGATTCGGCCCACCTCAAGCAATTTTTTTTCCTTTTGTTATTTTCAAGTGAAATGGGTTAGGCTGACTTGGGCCGAGCCCATTTATGAAGTTGGGCAGGCCGAAATGGCCCTGTCTTTAACCGAAACATTGGGTTATAGATTTTTTGATATTTAGATATTTTTACATTGCTTTATTATATTATTTTCAAAACTATCTTTAGAAATTAAATATAGTCGGCAGATTATTATTGAAAAATTGATTTCTAGGAACACATCACAATTTTGATTTTGGAGGTTTAAGTCTATTTAAATTGTTTTACTATTTTATTTTAAAGCTACCTTTAGAATGTAAAAGGAAACAAAAAATAAAAATAATCAAGAATATTTCTAGAAATGATATGCAAAATTATTATAACTTAGATGTTATTATTAGTGAATGGATATATAGGAACACATCTCATCAAAGAAGGTAATTTATGTTGCAAAAATATTCCTAAAATAGACATTGCTAAATAAATTTATGCTAGCTAAATGAATTATCCTTCTACCGATAACCTCATATTAATAATATTTTCAAGACCCGTAGCAACGCATAGGCAAATTCCTAGTCACAATTAAAGTAGCATCTCTGAATTTCACATGAGTTTGGTAGTCCTTCATCCCCCGGTCTTATTATAAGTTAAAACTGTCTTGTGAAAACTCACAAAATGGCTCAAAGATTGTTAAGAAAGAGAAAACAAAAAAAAATGAAGGCATAAACATATATACATAGTGTTTTCTGCAGAAATTTTCAGTAGTGTGGACATGTATCACATTCAAATGAAGAGTGTACACGAAGAATGGTTCATTTTCAGTAATATAACTGCATCTATACTAAAATGATCCTATGAACATATTTAGAATATTCCCTTCAATAATTTAACCTATAGTTAGGAAAATGTTACATATTTTCCCAATTATGTTTGTAATGAAGAATATAGTAATCGATAGCAAATCTGAGGAAACTGTATATGCATGCCAATCCTTGAGGAAACTGTAAATAGGAAGAGGCTCAGAACTTGTTTCATTTTTCAGAAACCTACACTTTTAGCAGCTCATTTTCATTAAACTAGAAAACTAATGAAAGAAGCATTTGCAATTATAGATACATGCTACTCAATACATTATTTCATATAGATACGGTTACAAACAAAATAAATGTATTTTTTTACAATGATTCCAACATTCATGAGAAAACGGAAGAAAATGAATGTACATATTGTTGCACACATCACACAAAAGATGGGAGTAAAATGTGTACAAGTTATGCCTATGGTTATTGGCTTATTGCCTTCGAAAGATTATCCTGTTACTTAAGAAATGTATTATATATGTGCATAGCATCCCTCTTCTGCCATCTGGATCCAACCAAGAATTATTACGATTGTAGAATGACACTTAGGTCTGCTGTGAAGATATTTTTGCTCTTTCCTATCCCGCGTTGGGCCATCCGTGGTTAGCCCGTGTGCCCTCCCTTCTAACACATACCCGCAACCACCATACCATCTTCATCACCAGAAGAGAAGGGGGGGGGGGGGGGGGGGGGGGGGGGAGGGGTCTAACAATATAGTAATCGAGTTACATCGGTTTACTAGTGCCCATATCACTAGCATGCATCCGGTACGTTCAAACTTGCTCAACAGGGCCACAACGAATGGTCCTCAACCGACACAAACGGAGCTATGGCGAACAAGGACGAACCTTGCCACCTCAACCTACACATGAACTTCCCTATTCGGTCTCGTTTTCACCATCATCATGTGAGAGCAATAAAAGTAACCCGATCCACTTATACCGAGCGGTCTCCGTACCACCCGGTTTTCTCTACCGAATACTCGACATTAAGCATAGCACATACTAGCTGCTGGAAACTGAACCAAACCCATAGGAATAAGTGTGGATATATGCAACTAAGGTTTTAATCAAGTCCTACACGTAATGCACATTTCATGACTCGCATACATGTGAGAAAAAGGAAACTTTGTAAAACATAGGAGTGCACCGGGGCTTGCCTTGGGTCTTATGGTCCGAACATGCAAGCGTGTTTAAGTCAGCGCCGGTGTCCTCGGCCTCATTCTCCTCGTCCTCGATCCCGGCGTCGGTTCCTAAAATGATGCATTGCAAAACCAAAAATTAAGTGCATGAACATACCAAAATTTGCTAAATGCATGAGTGCATGGTCATGATGGTGCTGATGCTGATGGGATGATCAAAAAAGTCACACAAAGATTCAAGTTATTTTCGTTTGAAGATTTTTACGACCGGTGATAAGATTCTAGGTTTCAAAATGCCGAAACAAAGATTTTCATTCAAAATTCCCTTAACATGGTTCTGAAAGGCATAAAAATTACTTTATATTTTTCAGAGTGCAACACTACTTCTAAGTATAGTAACATATCCAAAAATTGGATTAAAAGCATGCATGAATAATTTTATGAAAAAGAAACAAGTTAAAGCTTGAAAATGCAATTACTTCTAAAATATGCAGAAAGTAAATATGAAACTTGGTCAGTGGTTCAGTAATGTCTTGGGATGCATTTAAACCAATTTTCATGATTTTTGGATGAACAGAAAAAACATATGTGAATTTATTGGGTTTTTCGTTCTCTGAATTTTAGCAAAATTTAACTGAGTAACATAGTGATGTTGTTGCACAGATAGATAGATACATTCATAAGGAAGCCAACACACTTTGTTTCATATTTTTCTGATTTATATTTTATTTATATAGGATTTACAAGCTTCAGCCGATTTAAACATTTCCTGAGAAAAGAAGAAGACCTCGGGTACTGTAGCAGTGCTAGGCGCGCTGCGCCGCTCGCAGCGAGTGCGGCAGCGGCATGGCCGGAGTTTCCGGCGAACGGAGGCGAGAGGCAGTGCGACCCGGCGAGCACCACGACGAGGATGATGGCGTGAGCGCGGCATGGGAGCGAAGCCAGGGAGAGAGCAGAACGTGAGAGAGAGATGTGGGCTCCATAGAACCTTTTCATAATTTTCAATGAATTCTCAAACATGCTGAAGTTGAACCCTCCAAGTCTCAGGAAAATCTGAGCAATTAGGGAAAAGAAGGTCAAAGCTACAGGAATAATTTTCCTTAGTGGAAGTTTTCACAAAATCGCAGCGTGTTTTGAAATAAAATTCTTAGAAAACAGGGATGATTTGAGGGCTTTTTGATTTAGTAAAATAATTAGCCCTTATATAAATTCTGGAAATTTTCCCAAAAATCTATCATGGTACCGGGAACCCAAATATGGTTTTGGTTGGTCCCGCTAATGTGCAAAAATTTAGAGTTTCAAGGGGACCTCGAATTTGAATAAAAACGAGCTTATTTGGGAGAATTTGAATTTTTTTTCCAGCTTGAAAATTAAGCTTAGCATTTCTCGATCACTCCCTAAGCATGATTAAGAGCACTTGATAAGCTTTTTGAAATTGGGGATGTTACAGTAAATCCCTAAGCATTCTAGTATCAAGGCATTATTCTAGCATTATTATAGCATAATGAAGGAAACATTCTAGGTTATCATGGGACATCTACGTATGTAATTCCTGTTATAATAGGATCATAGATAGCAAAACATTTCAAATAACAAAATAAGCATGCATCATGTCGATGTTTAAAACAGGCCATTCATAGGATGGGATTGTAAAACATAGAATCAACGTGATCAAGGAAAGTCAAGACTTGCCTTCAAACTCTTCCTCGCGCTCCTCCTCGTAATCCGGGTCCTCATGCTCCTATTTGACCTCCTTGTTAGCTGAAATACGTGATTTACGATGAATAAGTAAACTACCACAAAATAATATAAATCGAATCCACATGAACCCAAATAAAGACTTAAATAAAAACAAAATTAGCGGGACTGACATGAATAGTACTTAATTATGGAGAAAATTAGAGAAAATAATCTATTGATTTGGAGCTAAAATGAGGAAGTTAGGATTTAAGGGAAAAGAAATATGATCTCTTATATGTTTCTATTTAATTTTGGAATATTCTATTTTTCTAAGGTTGGGAAAAGGTGGAAAAATATTGTCGAGTGTTTTTAGTATTCTTGGGGAATTTCCTGCAAGTTTTCTAGTAATGAAAAAGCTTTGAAAATAATTTTTTGTACACTTCCGGGGGTACCTAGCAGAAAATGATGAGGAACAGAAGCTGTCGTGTAGGACCGGACTGCGTAGTGCACAACGGGCTACTGTGCCGTTGATTGGGTGTATGGGATCAGCGCCAGAGCGGACAGGTGGTATTCGCGCGGGTGGTCCATGTGGACCAGGTGCATGGAGAGACAGGGTTGTGCTGACTGGGTTTAAAGCGTGGGACCCATTAGCTGACGTGTCGACACCACGTCGGACGCCGGCTGATTTGGGTAAAGGGAGGCGGAGCTAGGCTGGGCGCGGCGGCCGCAGCATGCATGGGTGGCGGAAAGACGATGCAAATACGTCGCGGAGGTCGAGCGTTCGAAGGCGGAGATGGGAGTGACACATGTCGTCGATGGCGACTATATATCGGAGCGGCGTTGCAGGCTCGCTGGAGTGGAGAGCGGCGGCGCAACTGGGTGAGCGGGAAACACGGAGGGGATTGCGGCGCCAGCGCCTAACCTCGGGAAGCGAGCCTTGGCAGAGAGGAGTGGTGTCATGAGAGCATGGCTACAGGGCTGAGCTGGATGGGCTGATGGGACGAGGCAGCGGCGGCGTTTTTGCGTCGGCGCGCGGAAGACGACAGGGCATTGGCAGGCTGGGCCAGGCCGTGGTAGACTGCGCTGGGGCCGCAGAAAAAGTTCAAAGTCCTGGTGCTGTTGAAAAAACACTGTATTTTCCCTTATCATCATTTTAACAACACATATAACGGTTTGAGAGGGAACTCAAACTCAGACACAGGCACAAGAACACTACTGGAGTATACCAGTCAGTCCTGAAGGCTACTGGCTACATGGTAAATTATCTTTTACATAAAAAAAGAAGCATACTTTAACGTGAACTTTTTGTATCTTTTACACCTTCAAGTCCAAGATTTGCACGTGAAACTTTTGTAGTGCAGAAGAATCGGATTTTGCGTCAACACAAACTCCGAAAATGGATGATAACAAAAACAAATCGTTAGATTGGTATAAGAGGGCACAGACAAATGATAACGAGAAGCCAATTCTTCCGGAAAATAATTTCCCATTTATCATAGGAGTACATTAATTATTGAAGTATAGCAAACTGTTAGTACGGTCGAAGGAGAAAGTCAACTATCGGCCAAGCATCGTTCGAATTGTAGACGTGGATATCCTGAACATTCTCTGCGTCCTCGCCATCCCATTTTACCCAGCCACTTTGCTGCCAAAACACTAGGAGCCGTGAGAGACTTCCCCAGTTCATAACGTATTCTGCTTGTAACTGGTTGATGAAGGTCTCCTCCTCCCAGTGTCTACTGAATACATTACGGATCGGTAAGAAGCGCATGGCTTCCGAAATCATCACTACGAACCTGACCATCGCATCTTTGACTTGTGCTTCGTCGGTTGTTGCACGGTTGTACCTTGAAAGTGTGCTGACGGCTTGTATGGCAGATTGCTTTCCTAGAGGAACCGTGGGAAGCTGGTCGTGACCTCCATTGATCAGTTGGCCATAGTTTGCTCCGAACGGCAGGGTCACGCTGCCTGGCAAGCCGTAGAAATACTTGAGTATGTGCCACTTGTTGTTTTTATTCGCGAAGCCGAGAAGGTAGAGATCGTCATCGGCTATCGCTAAGGTAGCCATCTCCTGTCCCCAGGTGATATTGACCATGATCCATCGCAACGGCTTGCTACGAAAGGGCCAGCGTCGCTTCCCAAGGACAAATTTCCCACGGACATCGGTTGGGTTGTATGGTGGAACGCTCGGCTTGGCCAGCAGTGTCCGTAGCCTGTTGGAGAAGGTAAGGTAGGTCTCGGTCCCAAGGTTGAAAGGAACTTGGACAGAGGGAACAGCTTGGGCCTGGGCTGGTGGCGCAGAGCCGTGTAGTAGAACAAGAGAAACAAGGAAAAGCAGCAGGAAGCACAGATTCATGGTGCTAGCTAGCCTATTATTGGTGGTTCTATATATAGGTGGTCTCGCTCTTTCTGTGTGGTACGTTGCATATATTTATAGAGACCCAACCTGTCTAGGCCGGCCGCGCATATATGGTGATCGCCCGCAGCAACCAGCCCACGGAGACCAAATTAAATCCTGATGACAGTAAATTAAAATCTGTACAAAAATCCAAATCATATATAATGATGGTTCTTTCATTGATTGTGGCGTTCGCAAATCTAAGGAGGAATCAATTAGATGCCCTATGAGATACTACCTCCGTTTGAAAGGAGATGCCATTCTGGATTTGCAGCTAGACAGAATGTGTGTCTACGTGCATAGCCAGAATGCATGATAACCATTTTCAAATGGAGGTGCAGTATTTATTTATAACGGGCTATTATAGGAAGGAAAATAATAAGTAGTAATTAATAAAGCTGGAAGCCATATGCAAGCTGTTGAGGAATCATATCATTCCATTTAATCGTGGCCATGCATGAATAACCATCGCCTATCTATCTGGTCCCATCCTGTCCATGACGATCGATCCATGGCAGGAGACAGGTTGTATGTGTAACATAAGAACCTTCCTTGTTTCTTCAGGACGAGGCCGATGAGGCCGGAGGCAACCATAGACGCCTCATCCATCTCCAGAGCCCAACCAAGATCCATCCATGGAGCAGCTAGCAGACGACTTGCTCGCCAACGTCCTCCGCCGCCTCCCGCCGCGCAGCCTCGCCGCGTCGCGCTGCGTCCTCAAGCACTGGCGCGCCATCATCGACGCCCGGCGCCTGGTGCGCGCCGACCTCCTCCCTCTCCGCCTCGACGCCTTCTTCTGCCTCGCGGACCAGCCGGGCCCCAGAACATACTTCTTCGCGCGCCCCTCCGCCGGCCGCCGGATCGGCGGCCGCCTCGACTTCCTCGACGACGACCGCGACCTCAAGATCCTGGATCACTGCAACGGCCTCCTCCTGCTTTGGCAGCGGGTGGTTAACCCCGCCACGCGGCAATGGGTGCACTTGCCCCCGTTCCCGCAACCATGCGTCGGGATGGAGGATTTCTACGAGCGCCGTTTCCTTGCGTACGATCCCACCGTGTCGCCGCACTACGAGGTAGTTTCTGTCCCCTTCGTCCCGCGCAGCTGGCGGCTAGGCGGCGTCACCAAATGCAAGCTCGAGTCGGAATGGCCCATGTCTTCGTACACAGCTCACGTTTTCTCGTCGAGGAAATGGAGGTGGGAGGAGAGATCATTTGTCCGGGAAGCTGGCGAGGCTGCCGGGACCATAGCTAGCATGCGGTCTGATTGGACGACGAGGCTCCGTCACGCTGTATATTTGCGGGGAACACTCTATGTGCACTGCCAAAACGACTTTGTTATGAGGTATCCATTCACTTCTACATATATATGATGATTGTTTTATTTCGAATTTGATTTATTCTTAATGAAACTTATTGCCATATCGATCGAATGATTTAATTTGTTTGAGCACTGCACAATGTTTTGCATGGGCCTCGCCCCTCCCGACTGACCGCAGCAGTGTACGGTAAACCATCCTCTCCTCTAAATTTAGAGGATATTTGATCCTGTACCCATTGCAACAATACCGTGTAAACAATCCTCCATCTTCCAGGATGGGGACACCAACCCCCAAATCTGGTGGGCGTCTGCCCGTCCGCCAAATCCCCTGCTCCCTTCCCTCCTCGCCGCGCCGCTCCCTTCCCTCCTCGCCGCGCCGGGCTCCCTGCTCGACTCCGGCGACCTCCTCCCGGCCTCGACTCCGGCGACCTCCTCCCTTCCCTCCAAGTGGCGCACGACGCGCGTGCAGGAGGCCTACTCCTCCAAGCTCATCGACGCGCTGCGCCTCGTCCGCGCCGGGGGCACCGGCCGCGAGGTGCGCGACGCCGCCGACCGCAACTTCGCCGCCGCGGTGCGCGGGTGCTCGTGGTGGAGCCGCGCAAACCTCGCCCGCCGCCGCCGCCGCACGACGCTCCAACGCGCGTGCCTCCCCCGATTCGACGGCGTGGAGCTCGGCGACGGCGGGGGGACAACGGCGTGGAGCTCGGCGACGATGGGGAGGGCGTAGTCGAGGACGACGCCGTGGAGCTCGGCGACGGCGGGGAGGGCGTGGTCGACGGAGACAGGGGCGAGGGCGTGGTCGACGGAGACGAGGGCGTCCCGGGCGGCGGCGTGGACGGGGTCGCCGGGGTGCCAGGCGCTTGCGGCGGCGGCATCGAGGGCGTCGCGGGCGGAGTGGTGGACGGAGGCGGCGGGGAGGACGGGGCGGCGCCGCGGCGGATGGGGACGGCGGCGGGGCTGTGCTGTTGGGTGGGGGCGGGCCCAACGGCGAGGTTGGCGACGACATGGGTGCCGCCGCTTCGCCCCCGGAGTGCTGCTCTTCTCGCTGGTGGTGCTCTGCTTTTGGTGACGAGATGGGGGCGATGCTCTGCAGCCGGTAGAGGAGGAGGAAATTGAGGTGTACTGTTGCAGCAAAATGAAATTTAGAGGGTGGAATTTTTTAGAGGAGGTGGAGAATATTCTTTTAGAGGGTGAAATTTGTAGGGGATTGTTGCGGTCAATCTTAGAACTTGCTCCTACATCCATGGCTGATAATGTTAGATTTTCGTATGCGAAAACAGGCTAGCATTGTGAAGGACGGTAAACTAATCTAGCATACTCTACCCAAACGAAAATTGCATGTCCCTAAAACATTTCTTTATCACCAAACAAACATATATATGTTCATCATTTTTTCTTTTGCAAAGGATATATGTTCATCATTAGCTTCATTGTGCTAGCTAAGCCAACAGAAAAAGAACACGAATGATAGGGTCTGTAATTAATTTTCATATATTTTTGTCTGATTCTATGAGCCTATATGGTTGCACATACAACTCAAATAAACGAGAAAACGGACAAGGGACCGTTTCCAAACTTAAAATTACTCCGTCTGTGATTTTCTAATATGCTTTTCACTAATCTGTTTGCAGAATCACCTTGTCGAATTACAAGTACCAAATGATTAAATCGCCGGCTGAGAATCAAATTTTTTACCATGGTGTTGTTAACTTGGGAAAATCAGAGAAAGGAGTGTACTCTGCATTACTTTGGGAAGATAATGGACAGCCCCGGTGTCGAGTTTGGTTGCTTAACGAATCATGTGCTCAAATGGAGTGGGTTTTGAAGAGTGACATCAGCCTACAAGCGGTAGTTGAGAATTTTCCATATGACGATGAAAGGTACAGCAGGCCATGGATCGTTAACTACAACGAGGATGTGAACAAAGCGCAAGAAGAAGAAGATGAATTTGAATGGGACTTTGACAGTGGTACCATCCTTCATGAAACCAAAGATAAGGATGCTACATGTGACGACGACGTGGTTTTCCTTGGATTTCATCCTTACAAAGAGATTGCCTTCTTTTTAGTATCACATTCAAGAGCAGTATCTTACCATTTGAATAGCTCAAAGGTCCAAGAGATGGGCATCTTAAATGAGCAGCCCATAGCAAAGTCATTTCCATACACATCATGTGGGATGGGGGAGTTATTTGAAAGCATTTAGCTTATCAAATTAAGGCTGTCAAGGGCCATATGTTCCATCCCTTGAAATTCTTTTCAAGCTCCATCACTGTCCATCAACATGTTTAAATAAGTGATTTCCTACTGAATAATATTTTAATTTTTATTGTTTTGTCTTCATGTCGTGCTTTCATTTTTGTACCTTTGTTCGGCTCTTTTGTTTTTAACTTAGACGTGAATAGGCTTAATTCTTCAAAGGTGAAGAAGTAAAATTATATTCCTCGCAAAAAAGATAAAGTAAAATTATATATATAATATATGTGATGATTCGTCATCCAACGTACTACTCCCTCTGTTTTTTATTTCTTGACGTTAGGACAACTGAATTAGTGTAATATTACAAAGGTTGTGTTAACGACAACAAATAGAAAGCAGAGGGAGTATATGTTTGCGGCGTTTGGGATTTTGGCTAGATGGTTGAACAAGACTTGCCATACTTACTTACCTTGCATGTTCATGGTGTATAACGACATTATCACCATTTCCATCCCTTCTCACGATAACATTATCACATGGAAGTAAACATGGTCACTTTAATTCAGTCACGGTTTGGAGGGAAACCGGTCTAAAGCCAGCTAACCCCTTTTGTGCTGTGAGTGAACAGTAACAAAGTAACAATGAAGGATCACTGTTCATGCGTGGTTCAAAAATATTAGTTAAAGATATGTTTTTAAGACCGTGTCAATGTCCAAAACGACAGCTTTTTGATATTGGAGGGAGTACTGCAGTGCCGACTTCTGCACAGATGACAACGGTGGCCCACGCCACAATCACCGCCATATTAGGAGGGGCTGGTTTGACAGTAATTATGTATTAGAGCTTACTTAGTGTATAGGTAACTGATATCTTAGTGTTTTATTTGCATAAATAGCCAATTTATCAGTGTCATATCAATTTATTTTATGAGAGTTGGGGGGGGGGGGGGGGGGGGGGGGGGGGGCAGGACCCCTTTGGCAGTGGTGATGTGGGCAGCGGCGAGTGTTATTGGGCACCTCTTCTTGTCTTCCATCGCACTTCTTGTAAAAGTCCCGCATAATGTGCACTGTCAAAGGAGAAATTGCGAAGTTGCCGTCCTCGGCGACATTGCAGTGCAGAGGCACTGTGTTCCTGCTCTGCCGTAACTTTTTGCGGATCGATCGTCATCTTGACCCACGTGCAGCAGGAACCTGCAGGAACAAACGTGTTTGCTTTGCAGTTGAGCACCAACTCAGACGCTAGGACTGTGGAGTTGCAGCGTGATCCTCCTCCTCCTGTATATATAGAAAAAGGAGAGTAAGTATTTGGATGATTAATTGTATTTCAATAAAAACAAGTATATGATCTGTATATTTGCAATGTCAAATAAAAATTGATTAAGTAGTTAGCCATTGTTTTTTTTTCTATTCGACTTGAATGGCCGCAATAGTCAGATTATCATAAACTAAATTCACAACGAGATGAGATGATCTGACAGTTGGTCCGTACGTACCTGCAATGGGCTGGGAACGGACAGCGAGGGAAAGTAATGCCCGGTGTTGGATGACATAGACAGTCGGGGAAGAGTACGTGACCTGCATGCAAATTGAAAAACAACGTTAGTTGTTGAAACAATCCATCTATTGGTGTTATTATTAGAAAATAGAAAGATCAGAATGTGTAATGGGAAAAGCTATAGGCCATTTGTTCTTAAAAAAAAAGCTATAGGCCATTGTAAACTGTGTTCAGCTGCGCGAAAAGATGGGGGAGTTATTTGAAAGAATTTAGCTTACATCAAATTAAGGTTATCAAGGGCCTACGCCCCACCCCTTGATATTCTTTCCAAGCTCCATCACTGTCTATCAACATGTTTAAATAAGTGATTCCTACTAAATAATATTTTAATTTTTCATTGTTTTCTCTTCATGTCATGCTTTCATTTTTGTACCTTTGTTTGATATGGCTCTTGTGTTGTGAGCGAAGTGATTTAGACGTGAATAGGCTTAATTCTTCAAGGGTGAAGAAGTAAAACTATATATGTAATTCGTCATCCAACGTAGTCGCTCCGTTTTTTATTTCTTGACGCTAGGACACCCGAATTAGTGTAAAATTACACTAACTAGGTTGTCTTAACGACAACAAATAGAAAACAGAGGGAGTATGTGTTTGCGTTTGGGATTTTGAACAAGAATGGCTATGCTTAATTACCTTGCATGTTCATGGCGCGTTTAACATTATCATCACTTCCATCTCTTCTCACGATAACATTATCACCCGGAAGTAACACATGGTTTTTTTTTTTTTCGCGAACGTATGCCTGAGCACATGTTTCATTAAGAGGAAAAGCAAATAATACAAATCTTTTTGCATGCCCTGGAACGGAGAGCGGCACGTACTACAACGTCATGCGGACTGCTCGTGAAGAACAAGCGACGGATACCTACCCTGCCAGCGCCCAAACTCATTTCGAGAAGGAGAGAGGATGAAAGGAAGGCAGGGGCGCCGTCACCTGCGCGTAAGTGAATGCGTGATGACGCGGCCCGCCCGCTCGCCCTTGCTACCCGGGTAGCCTACCCCTTCCCTGCCCTGGACGTGGGTTTTGCAGGGGGTGGGGAAGAACGGGAACGGGAGGGGAGGGAGGGGCCAAGTCAGGACGTTTTTCCTTTTTGGAGCCGGTTTTCGCTCTTCATATCTCTCTGGGTCCGGTAGCCCACCACTGCAGGTTCCAATACGAATACGATGCCACCTTACTACCTTAGTTTTTACGCTGTTCTAGTCCAAATAACATTTTCCCCTCACCTATAGAATATGCACATATCTTATCTTTATGAACTGGTTATAGACCATAATTTCGTGTAAAATAGAATTGAATTTCTCGTAATTTTCTGGACACAAAGTCAGGTATAACTAATTGCACAACCCAAAAAAAAGGGGTATAGCTAATTGCAATATCCTTGACAAAACTACGAGTCTAAACAATAAACTTCGCTTGCCTGAATTTGTAAACTCACAAAAACAACCACTACGAAGTGCCAAAATTAATATGGCAAGAGGCGGAGCATGCATGGCCCCTGGAGAGCTTATTACATGCATGATTCAGAGAGCTGCACCAAAGACACTTTTTTACCAGAGTTTCACCAAAGACTTAAGAGAGGATCTGAATGAAAAGGGCGCATATCGATCTCCAAATAAGTCTATCGCAAACAGCTTGTTCGCCATGCCTGCTGCAATTCAGCAGCTACAGTGTTCGCAGTTATTTCTTCAGCATCCACTACAGTATTCGCAGTTATTTCTTCAGCATCCGCTACAGTGTTGTGGTGCAGCCGAACAGGGCCAAAAGCTATACACATTCACTGAGAACTGGGGCCCACAAGTCCACAAGAAACCAGCTTTTACGAGCATGTGAGGGAAAGCAGCCTCATATTCCCTATCCTTAGAATCCCACATGACTGACGCTCACGAGTACAATACAACTACTTCATTTGTTCCAAATGTAACCATTTATAAGTTTAGTAAAAAATCGAGCATTTTAAACTTTGATTAGCAATATCAACAAAAAGTAATTATTTTAAATATAAACAGTTGAATAGTATGATAGTCTGTTTTAAGATGAATGTAACAACATTATTTGCACATAATCAAATATTATAAATGTTTCTGTTACTAATAATCAATGTTGAGGAGGTTTGACTTTCACTGGACCAAGAAATGCTTATATATTGGAACAAGGGTAGGAGACGGGAAAAAAATGTGAGGGCCTCCAATGCAAGTAGGATTATTTCCTTTTCTTTTTTTTTAAAAAAAAAGCAAGTACACCATAGCACCAGGGTCACGCAACCCCGAGAAAATTCACCCAAACCTACAAAGAAACTATTATTTCCCATGCTGCTAATCCATCGCATAAGCTTGCCGTCCCCGCGCGTGCTTATTTATCTTCATTTCACTCTTGATAAAAGGATCTTTCATCGTTTTCATTGTGCAACATGCATGCATGTTTATAACACATATATTTTGCAAATTGCCGAGGTTGATGATTTCCAATAAAGTAACTTGAGATCATTTTCTTACAAGAATTTCGCCTTCAACATGTTGCAATTTACTAAGAAACTGTGTTATAGTGTTGTCATGTGTATGAATAATCTGTGTAATCACAAAAAAAAAAATATGTACAAATACTCTATGTATGTTTCTTGACAAAAGAGAGAAAGAATACAGGAACTTCCTAAAGTTTGCCTTTTTCTAGTTAATTAACGGAACAATAGATACAGGTTATTCCAGCTCGATCGGGCCCGGCCACAGCCTATCACAAAGCCTACGGCCATGTTTGGAAGTTCTGTATTTCTTTTCCCCCGTAACTGAGTTACACTTGTATTTTTTTGTGCACAAGAAAACACCTGTAATACATTGTATTTTTTCTCCCCGGTAAGTTGTTGTTTGGGTAATCTGGAATAAGGGCCACATAGCTATGACCGGAATTTCAGAACTACAAACAGAGCTGGACTTCAAAACTGAACAAGATTCGTATCATCACCCAAATTTGAGCCAAAAATTCTGATCAAAACACAGAATAGCATATGTATGCAAACATTTTGAATACAAACGATGAAATTTATCTCCACATTGAGCACGGAAGAAAAGGGAAAATAAGGAAAAGGTCAAAAGGAACACTCCAATGTTGCAACGGAATGGGGGAGCAGTGGCATCGCTGCTGTATTGGTTCGTTGCACACCCTGATGCGAGCTTGCCGCTGTGTAGACCTTTCTTGTGGAATCGATCGAACACCTAATCAAATCAATCAACGCGAAAAGGAAGTAACCAAAGGATATAGCTGATCGCTGCATCAAATTGGAACGAAGAATTGAAGAAATTTCGATCTAGAGATCAAGCAAGATATCAGATCGGCCATCAAATTGAACGAAAATGGAGGTAGAGGCCACTGAAATATCAGATCGATTCATCAATGCTGTCTTGCAGTCAGACGACAGCGGCGTGTACGGGATGTGAACGACGATGCTAATGGGGATTTGACGCGGTGCGGATCAAAGCCGAATCGAGGTCGACGACGATAGGGAAGGCACAGATCACGGCCGGCGGCGATGCGGAAGGAACAAATCGAGGTGGCGAGGACGATGGAGTTAAGATCAAGGCGACGAAGATGCCGCCGCGGATGGCGACCGGCGGCAAGGAAGCAGCCCGATAGTTGTCGGAAAATTAGTGTCGCCTCCTGAGACGATTTTATTTTTCCGGCGGAATGGGCCAAACCGATCGTATTTTTTTCAGCAATACCTGTCATCCAAGCACATAAATCCGGCCCACGTCGGAAAAGTATTGGGCATGTAAATTACAAGGGTATTGGGCATATTACCGGGCTTCCAAACAGGCCCTACACGGTCACTGACAGCAAGGGCAGCGCATAGCCAATGCTTTGACGACGAGCACGTGAGGGAAAGCAACCCCACATTCTTAATCCGCACATGCCTGACACTGCGATGACGCTGTGAAAGACCATAAAGCAAAGCAAACGGCTAGTACTATTGAATTTCTTCGCTGAGGGGCTGACAATTGGGCCCTATTGCTTGTGAAGCAGGTGGACCCACATGTCTGTATCTCGCCCTAGTATCTCGCCAATGCAAGGGCAGACGTCGCACCGACCAGTACCAGGCCGTTGATCGACAGAGTACCAGGCCGTTGATCGACAGGAGGGCCAGTACGGGGGGACCTTCTCGCTGCTCGAGTCTCAAGGCAGCAGTTTTTTATGTTTGTCCTTCCTCTATGTTAATATTTTTGTTCATGGTTAACAACAAAGGCGTAATGCTAATCGCGCAAAGTGGCCTACCAACCAACGTTTTGTCGTTTTTATCCGAGGGAATTTCATTTCCTCTAGGTGTTGGTGTTGAGAGCACATCTGATGTTGAATCATTGATGTTTAGCGCTGTGTTTATGGTTCAGTGCTGTTCTCCCTATCAAACCTTTATGAGCTAGAACAAATAAACATGAACAAAGTTTGTGGCATCTAGAGCATTCACTTTTTCAGTACCATCATATTAGATATTTTTATGTAAATATAATTAGGGTGGGCAATCATATTGATGTATTAACGGTTGTACGATTTCTGTTGTCGGCGTTCGTTAATATAGCGATGCATGGTGGACACGACTCTTACTCTTTTTTTTTTCCACCAAGAGCAATTAACTCTTGTGGTTTCCTTTATTCAGGATCCCACAAAACATTGTCACCATTACATGTTTACGATCATCCTGGTAATAATGCCTCTCATTTTACCATGTTTTCACACGACTCTTAATTTTGCCATACGCTAAAGTAGAGAACTCACCGTTGGTTTTGGCGGAGTGTGAGTTGCCTCTAGTCGTATTTGCCATTGTCCCCTCCAGCATCGTCACAAACTGAACCAACAGGACACAATTCATCTCTCACACGACGTGCTAGTGCTACAGGGTACTAGTACCATTTTTACTTGATGAAGTAGGTAATGGCATACGAATATGATCTAACCTGACCATCTGGCTTCCGTAAAGAATGTTAATAGATGAAGTACCGCAAGTACACCGTATTGAACTGTTCATGGCCAAAGGGAAATGCAGTTAATTCGCACTTAATCGCTCAGGTGGCTGTCCATTTCGCAAAATAACTCGACAACGACGGGAGTGATCCGCAAAAACGCACCCCTCTCTCTCTCTTCGTCCCGGCTCCCTCACATCTCTCTCTCTCGTCTCTCTCTGTAAGACTGACTCCAACAGAAGGAAGACACCCAAACATGAATAGGTAACCAAAACACTCAATCCCTCTGCACCCAAAACATTCGATCTCCAACAGAACACCCAACACACCGGGACCTTCTTCCTCCTCCCGCTCCCTCGCGCCCCCGCGTCCTGCTCCACCCGCGCCGCGCCGCCGGGGCCGCACCTGCGCAGCCCGAGCCCGCGCCGCGCTGCTCCACCCGAGCCGCGTCGCGCCACGCCCGCGCCGCCGGGGCCGCACCTGCGCCTGCGTCGCCGGGGCCCACCTGCGCCCGCGCCGCGCCGCGCCGCACCTGCGCCCAGCTCGTCGAGCTGCACGACGGCGGCGGAGGCGGGGTCGAACTGCACGACGGCGGCGGCCTGCGCTGCGAGGGAAGCAGCGAGCTGCCCCTCGCTCTCCCTGCTCCGCCTCTGCCCCTCGCTCGCCCTGCTGCGCCCAGCGCTCGCCTCTGCCCCTCGCCCGGGCCCGCTCCCGCTCCGCGCGCCCCGCGCCCTCGCCGGGGCCCGCTCCCGCGCCGACGCGCCCTCGCCGCCCGCTCGCCGCTCTCGCCCTCGCTCGGGCCCGCCCCGTCCCGCTCCGCGCCGCCTCGCCGGGGCCCGCTCCCGCGCCGACGCGCCCTCGCCGGCGGCCTGTCCTCCCTCCCTCTCCCGGACCGCGGTGGAGATCTCGACGGCGTGGGTGGCGCGAGGAAGAGAAGAGGAAGACGAAGAGAACAGAAAGAAAACGATTCGACGGCGTGGGCGGCGGCGAAAGAATGGGGAGCGCGGCGCAGCAGCCCGATTGCTGGGTCACGGGGCGTGTTTTGCCGAAAATGGGTAAGATTGCTAGGTACTCTGTTGGAGAACGTTTTTTTGTGTTTCAACACCCATTTTGGGGTATAAGTGGCATATGGGTAGACTGTTGGAGTCAGTCTAACGGACGCACGCGCAGGCACCCCCACACTGCGCAGCGCAGCAGTGGGCGAGTGAGTGAGTGGTGCGAGCGAGACCAACCGCCGCCGCCTCTCCTCCCCACTCCCCAGCCGCGCCGCCACTCGCCGCCGCCGTCAGCCTCCGGTGAGTCCCGGCCCCCTTCCCAATCCCGCCGCCCGCCGATCTCGCTCTGGGGCGGCGCCGCTCCCAATTCGGGCAGCTCGCGCGGAGCTGCGGCGTGTTTTGTTAGCGGTTAGAGCGCAGTGCGGGTGCGGCGGCCGAGATCTCGCCGCCTGGCGCCTCTGTCGGCGAGGCGTGGGGGAGGAGGGCGCCGTGATTCGCGCGGTTTGTGTGATCCTGACGGGTTTGGTAGGTGTCTCTTTGGCTCTTGCGCTGGGCGTGTGTGCGGGAGAGCGAATCTTTGAGGACCAGGTGGTGGGGAGGTCCGGAAGGGGAGGACATAATTCTGCTGGAATTCAGTTTCCGCTCAGTTACTTTTTCTGCTTAGTGAAGGTGTCGGTGCTCTCTGCTCTGATCTAAGGAAGTGTGGAAATCTGTCTCCTTTTACTGTTTGCAGTGACAATAGTAGTCCTCCGTGAAATAGGATCAAACAATGCGTGGCTTCTAGGAACATTAGTTAGAGGTAGCTGCTATGGATTGCTGTCTCTCAGGAATTGAGGGGATTTGGCACTGTCATAGCGGTAGCGTCTTGGTTGGTGCTTTGATTTCGCTAGTGCATGATACATACCGGTTAGGTTCCCCATAAGGGGAATGTATTCCATTCTTGTGTGCATTTGTGTAGTGTAGGCAAATGCCGCCTATCTAACGGTATGTGTCGCTGGTGGAATAGGAATACATGGATTGGGTGACGAGTGGTAATATCACGAGGAACACAAAAGCCTTTTATCAGAAACAAGTGGTAGCAATGCTGGATTCAGTTTAACGCTCGCCATACCGAACCAGTTTAACACTGCGCCATACTGAACCAATTCAATGCTTATCTAATGGGATGTTTCTAACGCTGCATTTCAATAGTCTGTCCTGGAAATGTTAGGGGGTTGTAAGGTTTTTGTTGTCTCCTTACTTGCATCCATGAAATAGTGAGCTTGACGGTTGAAATAGAATTAAGCCTTTCTCAGATGAGAGTTGTAACATTTCAATGATTGCTCCTTTTTTAGTTATAAGTTAGGTCTAAATGGGGATTTCCATGTCTTGTGAAAGCTAATGACGATTTGAGAAAAGAAATTTTGTTATGATACTTGGAACAAAATATGCATTTTAGATGAAACTAACAATCATGTAGAGGATGTAGGATGAAATTATTATCTCCAGCATCAGAGAGCTAGTTTGCTCAGAACAATCTTGTAATATTTCATCAATATAGTTGAGCTATGGATACACTTTTCATTTTCTGTTAGACTGAATCTTCTGACTATGCTATGACCTACTATGATGCATGTTTTATTTGTTGCTTTAGTGCTTTAAACTGATATGAGTATATGCATCCTATACAGATACGTTTGGTAATCACACCTTTAATCGGCAACTTATCTCTTTCTTTTGCTTCTTTCCTTTATCATGGTCCATTATGTGGAAAAAGAATGACAAAGGCTGGCACCACCATTTATTGTGCTAATTATTTTCAATTTTATGTTGTAGGTGCATATATAAACAATTCAAGGTGTAAAGCTGATATCTATTTAATCATGGCAAATTCCAACTCGTCAGAACCTCGAGACTCTCGTGAACCTACTTCACCTGCACCATCAACGTCATCTTCCATTTCAAGGTACAGCACATCTCAGTTTGTTTCTCTTGCTTATTTATTATGTTTACGTATTAATCTAAGCTGATAATCTACAAATAAAGAAAATATATTCTCCTATCCTGAACTGATCATAGAATCTATTGCCTTGCAAAATTAGCATATCTAGTTGCTCTTGTCTCGCATCATTTTGTGTTTTTGTGATACTTTTTTGTCTCACCTTTTCCCTTTGTCTCATACAATTGGAATCCTTTGTTGGAGGTATAAGAAGTAGTAGGCATGAAACGTCTGTCCTATTTAACTCGCTATTTGTTCACTGTTGAACAGGGGAAAGAGTGACCTTGCAGAAGTCGATGACCCTGAAAGTGCAATGTCCACTGTTGCAAGATTGTTAGAAGAGCTCCATGCTAGTATGATATCTCCATCTGAGAAAGAAATGACAACGAGAAGGTTACTTGAACTGGCCAAAGCAAAAAAGGAGGCAAGGATTTTGATTGGTAGCCATGCTCAGGCAATGCCACTACTTATATCTACCCTTAGAATAGGGACATCTACAGCAAAAGTAAATGCTGCAGCGCTACTTAGTGCACTTTGTAAGGAAGAGGACTTGCGTGTGAAGGTCCTCTTAGGAGGTTGTATACCACCTTTACTTTCTCTTTTGAAGTCAGAAACTGTTGAAGCGAAGAAGGCTGCTGCTGAAGCCATACATGAAGTTTCTTCTGGTGGACTTTCGGATGATCACATAGGCCGAAAAATATTCGTGACTGAAGGTGTCGTGCCAACTCTGTGGGACTTGCTCAATCCTAGGTCTCGCCAGGATAGAGTGGTGGAGGGCTACGTGACTGGGGCTCTAAGGAATCTCTGCGGGGAGAAAGACGGTTATTGGAAGGCCACACTTGAAGCTGGTGGTGTTGAAATTATTACTGGTCTTCTTTCATCCAAGAATACTGCTTCACAGTCAAATGCTGCCTCCCTATTGGCACGGTTTATCTCAGCTTTTAGCGATAGCATTCCAAAAATTATAGATGCTGGAGCTGTTAAGGCCCTTCTTCACCTTCTAAATCGGGATAATGTCATTTCCGTTCGTGAAAGTGCGGCTGATGCTTTGGAGGCTCTATCGTCCAAGTCCAGTATTGCAAAGAAAGCTGTGGTGGATGCAGGCGGCCTTCCTATTCTGATTGGAGCTGTTGTTGCCCCCTCAAAAGAATGTATGCAGGGTAATACATGCCATTCTCTACAAAGCCATGCTGTCCGCGCTTTGTCTAATATTTGTGGTGGAACAACTTCTCTGTTGCTTTACCTTGGTGAACTGTGTCAAGCATCCCGGCCACCTGTTCCCCTTTCTGACACACTTGGAGCGCTTGCATATTCTTTGATGGTTTTTGATGGCACCGATGGTAAATCCTTTGACCCAGTTGAGATAGAAAACATTTTGGTCGTGCTCCTAAAATCTCATGACAGTAAGCTTGATCGTATTCTTGAGGCTTTAGCAAGTCTGTATGGGAATGCTCGTCTTTCTGACAGGCTTGACCACTCAAATTCTAAGAAAGTTCTTGTTGGGCTGATCACCATGGCTTCTGCTGATGTTCAGGAACATCTTGTTCATGCCTTAATTGCATTGTGCTGTGATGGTCTTGGAATATGGGACGCTCTTGGAAAGAGAGAAGGAGTTCAGTTGCTAATATCATTACTTGGACTTTCCAGTGAGCAGCAGCAGGAATATGCAGTTTCGTTGTTGGCTATCTTGAGTAATGAAATAGATGACAGTAAGTGGGCAATAACAGCTGCTGGAGGTATCCCTCCTCTTGTTCAGCTACTTGAAACAGGATCTCAGAAAGCAAAGGAGGATGCAGCACATATCATGTGGAACATGTGCTCTGACAGTGATGATATCAGAGCATGTATTGAGAGTGCTGGGGCTGTCATGGCACTGATTTGGCTTCTAAAGAGCGGTAGCCCTCTTGGACAAGAGGCATCAGCCAAAGCACTCAAGAAACTGATACGATCTGCTGATTCTGCCACAATCAATCAGTTGCTAGCACTACTGCTCAGTGACTCACTCAGCTCAAAGGCCCATGTGATTACAGTTCTTGGGCATGTTCTTGTGATGGCTTCTCAGAGAGATCTTGTCCAGAATGGAGCTCCAGCCAATAAAGGCCTTAGATCACTTGTTCTTGTTCTTGAATCATCAAATGAAGGAACACAGGAGATTGCTGCAACTGTGTTAGCTGATATTTTCACTATGCGTCAGGATATTTGTGAGATGTTGGCAACTGATGAAATTGTTCAGCCATGCATGAAGCTTCTGACTAGTGGAAACCAAGTTATTGCAACACAGTCTGCCCGAGCTTTAGGAGCACTGTCATGTTCGGCTAATGCCATGTCAAAGAACAAGATGTCATGCTTAACTGAAGATGATGTGCGGCCTCTAATAGAGATGGCAAAGACATCCTCTATTGATGTTGCTGAAACTGCATTTTCTGCATTGGCAAATCTCCTATCAGATGCACATATTGCTAAAGAAGCGCTAGATGAAAATATTATCCTGGCTTTGACTATAGTACTTAAGGAGGGGAGTTTGGAAGGCAAGATTAGTGCTTCACGGTCTCTTCGTCAATTGCTCAACCACTATCTCCTCAGTGAAGTTCTTTCAGATTACTCGCAGTGCTGTTTTATAATTCATGCCCTTCTGGTATGTCTATCTGGCATCAGTTTGGACAATGTCACAAGTTTGGAACCTTTGGACGTACTTGCATTGATGGCTAGAACCAAGGAGGATGCACATTTTAGCCCCTCCCTGCGTACTGCCTTTCTTGAAGTTCCAGAAAGCTTAGAACCTTTAGTCCGCTGTGTTAGTGTTGGGCTTCCACCGGTTCAAGACAAGTCCATTCAAATTCTTGCAAGTCTCTGTCAAGGCCAACCATCTCTACTTGGTGAATATTTGAACAGAAGTCAAGGATGCATTGCTTCTCTTGCTAGTAGAGTTATGGAGTCAACTAACATGGAAATAAGAATCAGTAGTGCAGTTACCCTCATGTCTGCTATGAGGAACAGCAGAGAACTGTCAATTGGTGTTCTTGAATCATCTAAACTTCTGAAGGATCTAGTATCTGCACTAATCGACATGCTGAAGGAACATTCGTCGTCAACATCCCTAGACATTGAAGTCTGGAAACCTTATACAGATAAAAGTTCGTCTGATTATGAGCAGGATGTTTTGAACATACCTGAATTAGGGAAGGCTACTGAAGAAACTGTTGCACTTTGGTTGCTAGCACTTATTTGTTCTCATCATGCAAGGAGTAAACATACTGTTATGGAGCTGGGTGGTGTTGATATTGTATCTGATAGACTTGCTAGCCATACTGCTCGCCGACAGGTGCATTTCTCACATTTAAATATCTGTTTTCATATAATTCCCATTAACTGCAATAAGATGGTCTTAATTTTAAGATGTTTTCTGCTTGCAACTGCCATATTGTATGGTTGAATATACATCGGGGTGTATAAGTCTGCTACATTAGTGGGCCAAACATATGTTTGTTTTAGTTCTGCACCAGTCATTTCAATCTTCTCTGATTTTCCTCCAACACCCTTTTGACCATGTTACATGTTTTAGTACCTCAATCTATTTGTACCGGTACTGTGAAAATCTTTGTTCATTTAGACTCTGGTACTGTGAAAATCTCAGGTCATGGTTTCTTTTATTTTTCTTTTCCTGTGTTGGATATTGCTGAATGCAAAAAGATAGTTCAGTTTATATATTTGTCAACTGTTCATGTTTATTATTTAATCTTGCGTCTGAACTCTGGTTCTGGAGCACATCTTAAGACGGAACTGTTTCCTATAAAGGATGAACTTGTAAAGTTTTTTGTGACTTGCACCAGCAGAACAGATACATCAACATCTATTGCCATTTATCTGACATTATAAGAACTTAGATATTTAAAGGCAAAACCAATTGGCTTTTCTGGACTATATAGATGGATTCTTATTTTTCTGGACTATTGTTTATTCAAAGGTCAAATTCCAGGAATAGCTGACTATGATTTGTCACAAGTTAAACTTCTGCTTACATAAGAAATCAATATCCTAACTCCTGGAAAACGAAGTCTACTCATACATCTCATAGATAGATAGTGTAGTATTTGCAGGGAAATCAGATGATTTCCCTTTATGCCAACTTCTTCAGCAAATCAGGGAAAACGGTAGAGTTCAGATTGGCATCCTCTGTTGTATCTCTTGGCGGTACCAGTGCCATAAACAGAAGAGGTGGTACAGGTGCACCGATATTATTACATGTATTAGTTCCTAATTGTCCAATGAGCATTTGTAATAGAACAGACGATAACAAGAATCGTGATGGTCCACTTACTGTAGCTGAATTATTCTAGAGACCCTTCATTCTGTGCATTAATCTTATTTTCTCTCCATATTTTACTATTTCTTCTCCATGCCTATTTCAAGGCCCTAATAGCTTCATGATACAGGAACACTATGAAGATCCAGAAAATATCTGGACTTGTGCCCTTTTGTTGGCGACTCTATTTCAGGATTCAGTTGTTGTTCAATCTTCAGAAATAATGCGAACAATACCTTCTTTAGCTTTGCTGCTAAAATCTGATGATATCATTGACAAATACTTTGCTGCTCAATCATTTGCTAGCCTTGTGTCCACTGGAAGCAGAGGTATCCAGCTTGCTATTTCTAATTCTGGTGCTATCATGGGTGCTGTAGCGTTGATTGGACAGGTGGAATCTGATATGCCAAATCTTATTACGATGGCCGAAGAATTCAGGTTGGCTGAGAATCCGAGTCAAATAATACTGAGTAACCTTTTTGAGCTTGAAGATGTTTGTACTGGTGCTACTGCTCGGAAATCCATACCCTTGCTAGTAGATCTACTTAAACCAATGCCAGACAGACCAGGTGCACCTCTGATCGCTTTGCACCTTCTGACTCAACTAGCAGAAGGTAGTGAGGCAAATAAAGTAGCTATGGCAGAGGCTGGAGCTTTAGATGCTTTGACTAAGTATCTATCTTTAAGCCCTCAAGACTCAACTGAAACTACTATAACCAATTTGCTAGGGATTTTATACAGTAATCTTGATTTGGTTTACCATGAATCATCACTTAGCACTTCAAATCAGCTGGTTGCTGTGTTACGTTTGGGCTCGAGAAGTTCCAGGCTTAGTGCAGTAAAGACATTGCAGAAGCTCTTTGATTCAGAATATATAAGGGACACTGAAGTAGCTAGGCAAGCTATTCAACCATTGCTTGACATGCTCGAGTCAGGAACTGAAATAGAGCAACAGGCAGCACTTGGTGCGCTTATCAAGCTTTCTGCTGGGAATATCTCAAAGGCTTCTGCTATGTTTGATGTAGAAGGCACGGCACTTGAAAGCCTCTACAAAATTCTGTCCTTCAGTTCATCGTTGGAGCTTAAGAAAGATGCTGCTCAGCTCTGCTATATTTTATTTGAGAACTCAACCATACGTGCTTCACCAATTGCAACAGAATGTCTTCAACCCCTGATATCATTGATGACATCAGGCTCAAGTTTGGTTGTTGAACCTGCTGTTTGTGCTATGAATAGACTGTTGGAGGAGGATTATAATGCAGAGATTGCTGCAACTAATGAAGTCATTGATCTTCTTGTTAGTTTTGTTCCTGGGACAAATTATCAGTTGTCGGAAGCGTGCATAGGTGCTCTCATAAAGTTGGGTAAGGACCGTCCAAACTGCAAGCTTGACATGGTTAAAGCTGGTATCATTGAGCATGCACTTGATATGATTCTTGATGTTCCTATTGCTGTCAGTTCATCCATTACTGAGTTGCTTCGCATTTTGACAAACAACAGTGGCATTGCTAAAAGTTCTGCTGCTGCAAAAATGGTGGAACCGCTTTTTTTGCTTTTACGTCGCCCGGATGTTACAATGTGGGACCAGCACAGCGCGCTGCAAGCGCTCGTTAATATCCTGGAGAAACCTCAGAGCCTAGCGGCATTGAAGTTGACACCCAGTCAAATAATTGAGCCACTTATATCATTTCTTGAGTCTCCCTCTCAAGCGATTCAGCAACTTGGCACAGAGGTGCTATCACATCTTCTTGAGCAGGAACATTTTCAACAGGATATCACTACACAAAATGCAGTTGTCCCTCTTGTGCAGCTTGCTGGTATTGGAATTCTGAGCTTACAACAAACTGCAGTTAAAGCACTTGAAAGCATATCTCAGAGTTGGCCCAAGGCTGTAGCAGATGCAGGTGGCATTTATGAACTTTCTAAGGTAATTGTCCAGGAAGATCCTCAGCCAAGCCAAGCATTATGGGAGTCTGCAGCTCTTGTGTTATGTAATGTTTTGCGTTATAACTCTGACAACTACGTCAAAGTCTCAATGGCTGTACTCGTAAGACTCTTGAACTCCACTGTTGAGAGTACTGTCACAATAGCTCTCAGCGCTCTTCTTGTTCAAGAGAAAAGTAGTTCACGCTGTGCTGTGGCCATGGCCGAGGCTGGGGCAGTACGTGCACTCTTGGAGCTCCTTAAAAGCCATCGGTGTGAGGAATCTGCAGCAAGATTGCTTGAAGCCTTGATAAACAATTCAAGGGTCCGTGAAAGAAAAGTTGCAAAATATGCTATTGCTCCTCTCTCACAGTACCTGTTAGATCCTCAGTCAAAGAATCAGTCAGCTAAATTTCTTGTGACTCTTGCACTAGGCGACATTTTCCAGCATGAAGCACTTGCAAGAGCAAGTGACTCGGTATCTGCCTGTCGTGCTCTTGTAAGCCTACTCGAGGACCAGCCTACAGATGACATGACTATGGTTGCTATTTGTGCACTGCAAAGCTTAGTGATGCACAGCAGGACAAACAGGCGTGCAGTGGCAGAGGCTGGGGGCATTTTGGTTGTGCAGGAATTGCTTCTTTCCCCAAATGTGGATATTTCAGGACAGGCTGCTCTGCTAATCAAATATTTGTTTTCAAATCATACACTCCAAGAATATGTGTCGAATGAGCTCATGCGTTCACTCACTGGTAAGGCACCAATCTTTCTGCTTGTTATTCATGTTCCTTGTGTAATGCATCATGCCCTTATATTGTGAAATAAATTGTTATTTAACATATTGTCCTTGATGCCATACACATGAATTATTAATATATAGTCATCGACGTGTCATAACAACATTGCAATTGCAAGTGCATGATGTGTGTCACACTACTTACTGACGAATACGATTTACTTTTCTGATATCAATTGCAACTTCCTGCAGCTGCATTGGAAAGAGAGCTTCTCTCAACATCAACTGTCAATGAAATTATTCTGAGGACCATATATGTGATATTCAATAACTTCAAAAAGGTTCGGTTTTCTGAGGCAGCAACCTTGTGCATACCTCATCTGGTTTGCGCCCTGAAGGATGGAAATGAGGCAGCCCAGGAGAGTGTGCTGGACACCCTGTGCTTGCTGAAAGAATCTTGGCCGCAAATGAATGAAGAAATTGCTAAAGCCCAGTCCCTTATTTCAGCTGAAGCCATACCTGTACTACAAATGCTTATGAGGACTTGTCCTCCCAGTTTTCATGAGAGAGCTGATAGCTTGCTGCATTGCTTGCCTGGTTGCTTGACCGTGACCATCATACGCGGGAATAATTTGAAACAGACAATGGGGAACACAAATGCATTTTGTTGCCTACAAATAGGAAATGGCCCTCCAAGGCAAACTAAGGTAATTACTTGCTGATGATCCTACATAATCCCTTCCTATGCTTTTAAGCACAACAATGCCATCATCCCTTCCTTGCAAGACTGGTTACATTGTTTCGGGTGTGGATACTAGTATGTATT
The DNA here is from genome assembly GCA_012490785.1 of Eragrostis nindensis. Classification (NCBI taxonomy): domain Eukaryota; kingdom Viridiplantae; phylum Streptophyta; class Magnoliopsida; order Poales; family Poaceae; genus Eragrostis; species Eragrostis nindensis. The sequence goes on from JAAXCT010000158.1 coordinate 48,152, forward strand.
TGTATTATAGTTATGCAATTTTCCATTTCTGCAGGGAAAATACATTTTGTATCATCTGTTACTTATATTTGACATTTTTGCTGATCTTTTTGCTGATGTCAGGTGGTCAACCACAGCATGTGCCCAGTATGGAATGAGGGCTTCACTTGGTTATTTGACGTCGCCCCAAAAGGGCAGAAGCTATACATCGTATGCAAAAGCAAAAATACATTTGGAAAGGTATGACCTTATGGATGGTACATCTTCCGTATCTGCTTTTGGTTCATAGTTCTTTCCTGTAATCCCTTTGCCACTTCTCAAATGTTGCTCCATGCGCAGTGGCGAGTCTAAGGGGTGGGCCGGGTGGGCCGCGGCCCACCCCCAGATTCAGCCCAGCTTCATTTTCGAGCACTGTAGCGCCATGAATAGTAGAAATTTTCTTTTTTTCATTTTTTGGCCCACCCCCAATCAGCTCAACCCAATTCCGGCCCACCCCAAGTCCAGTCCTGGACTCGCCACTGTCCATGCGCTGCAGTCGACCCTCGGAAGAGTCACCATCCAGATCGACAAAGTGGTCACCGAAGGTGTGTACAGCGGGTTCTTCAGCCTCAGCCACGACGGGGGCAAGGATGGCTCCAGAACACTAGAGATAGAGATCGTATGGTCAAACAGGCCGTCCAATGACAGTATGTAGCAAAGGCTGATTTGTGTGACACCAATGTTATACTCCTTTCATGTAAATCAGCCCCATAATCATCCAAATTCATTTTCACGTAGAGAAAGATGAGATGCTTAGACAATCAGCATCATTCAATTATATTTTGGTCCTCTCTGGATGGTAGCATTGTAGCTGTACCAGATTTTGGACGGGTAATTTTTTTGTATAGGTTGATATGTTTCCTGTAATTATAGTTTAGAGTAGATAGGTATGAGTACGGAGAAACATAACTGACAGCAACAGTGGTGTGATATGACGTGATATTTCTTGCGTGGGCGTGTGCTTTCCTTTTCGTTGTGATTTGTAGCATAATTTTGAGCATACCATTTGTAGATTAGTCAATTGCAATATTTTTTTTAGTACACGACAGGAAGTACCTATATTATAGTAGTAAAAGGGGCCGGCTTCAGTCTGTCTTGAGATGGATCTTATGCACTTGCAATTGTGATTTACAGTATGTTTTATCACGAGCTAGTGCCTGCTTTATAGTTCTCTGGCAACCTACTAGTACCTAAAGTTGCTAGTACCAGAATGTTGTTTCACTTATACGGTTGTCGGTACAAATATTGTTGTACTTTGCATCGTTTCCACAGAAGGCTGTATCATCAATGATCTGGTACTTTGCATCGTTTATATTGCTATATTGTAGTACTTGTTTTGTTGGTTGGCCCACAACACAGAAGTAAGGCACTGTTCCCTTAATCAAAAGTTCATAGTGCAAGTCATATGCAGGGTACGCACTCATAGAACAAAATATGCATCTTGCAGGGACATTGGCATCATTAGTTCACGTACTTGTACCAAATCCAGCACCGTAGAGTTTTTTGAACTTTGAAGGGTCAAGGTCAACACCGGAAATCTAAGAAAATTTGGGGTGTGTTTGTTGCATGGGGTCTAAAATTTAGAGGTTCACATCAACGAATATTCTAATTACAAATAAAGTTTAATTACAAAACTAATTTTAGGACTCCGCTCAAATTCGCGAGACGAAGCTAATAAGGCTAATTAAGTTGTGATTAGAAGATAGTTACTGTAACATCACGGTAGCAAAATATAGATTAATTACACTCATTAGATTCGTCTCGCGAATTAGAGAGGGGGTTGTGATATAGATTTTATCATTAAATTAATAAAAATATTTTTAAATAGTAAGATTCTCTTTGACGTGATAGGTCTAAAATTTAGAGAGGGGTGCCCGAACGCAGCGGTGACTTTGGAAGCGGAACAAAGATCGGAGAAGCTGCCAGGTGTGGGAATCCGAGCCCCCAAAAGTAAACAAAGGCTTGTAGTTTTGCATCATGTACAGGAGTCACCACCAACCAGATGGAGAACCAAGCTTCGTTTTGGTCCGCTTTGTGCAGGCGCCATTTTGTGTTCATGACTAGGGATGGCAATTTTACCTATGGGTGTGGGCATCCGATGGGTTTACACTCGATGGGTGTGGGTGTGGGTGTAATTTTTCGCTCATAGGTGTCACCCGCACCCGACCTGACTCAGATATAGGTGAAAGATGGGTGTCGTTTTTTACCTATGGGTCACCCAAGGGCGATCCGATTATAGTCCATCCGCGCCTCCCCACTCCCAAACGCGATGCCACCACCTCGTCTCCCACTCTAGTGAGTTTAAGATGATGATAAACTTCTATTTAAATGTTGTTGGAGATGTATTGTGACTAAGAATGTGACTTATAATATCTATTTGCCGAATTTTTCATGCCACGAGATGATAAACATAAATATATTTGTTGATTTTTGATTTTGTACATGAGTTTTATGTATTTTGGTGCTACACCCGATGGGCACCCGACACCCACCCGAAACCTGATGGGTGTCGGCGTGAGTGTCAATTTTCACCTATGGGCGTGGGTGTGGGTGCCTTTTTCACCTGATGTTGTTTTCGTCATGGGTTGGGTTTTTGCTCCACCCGACCCGAACGTGACCCATTGCCATCCCTATTTATGACCAAGATTAGGGTACCATAAAAAGGAGGTTTGAACAAGTCTGCTCTTGTTTTTTTTTTCTCTCATCAGCAACTCCATTTCGACTTGGAGCAAGCCAGCAAAATGGCATGTGAGTGGTAGATCATACTGTTAGTCAAAGTAGCTGCCTGCAATAAGCTGTCATGTAGTATGCGGTATGCAATGCAGGACTGACTGATGACTGTCCGTCCCAAGACACCATGTTTCAACAACCAACATCCGGTTGTTAGTTGGACTTGGACGCCGCCGCGTATTGCATGCGCCATTCCGTGTGGAACAGCTGCACACTTGTCTATGTGATGCAGTCTACTACACACTTCCGCGTACTCTGAGAAGATTTTTCCACACTTCCACTTCTTTTCCATAAGAAAAGAAGTAACAATAAGGTAATCTCTTTATCCAAAGACTTCAGAGGTAGCATGACAGCAACGTCACTCCAGTAAACAAGGGACACTGAACTGTGACCCCAATGATCCAGAATTAATTAGGTGAAGCTAGTCATGGTCCATGATCAACGCAGCTGAAATGACGTCACTTTCGAACCTTCGATTGCTTAACGCGGCCCCTGCACAATTAATTCTGCCAAAACACGCGGTGTCGACATATTATAATAGCGCACGATGTTGACTTGACAATAGATCAGGGACCTTAGTCTTGGGTCTCTCTCTAAAGCAAGAACGCGGAACAATGTCATAGAGATCCAGATCTGCGGTCTGCCGGTCTCATACGAAGTTTGGAACATCTGCTGAAATTTATGTGCTGCGATTGCTAGAATTGAGCTTGAGCTCACCAACCGGCAAGAAGATATGCCATTTTATGCCCCATGTATGTTGAGCTTCATCTCCCGTGTAGCGGATATAAATATAATGTTACGGTGATGGAATAATGGAAGTGAGAGCAAATTTGTGATATCAGCCTTTCAACTCTTTTCTTTGCTCAAATAAAGATGTCGCAACCATTTCCTTCTGAGAAGAGGAGGCAATATGTCTTCCCGAAGACGTTGCACATCCACATGTGGAAAAACACGGGCGGGCATGAAAAGTGAAAGACAAATAAAATACTAAATAAAAAAGATATCTAATATCAATTCGATAAATGTTCGAAACTTATGTGTCTGGGTGGCTTAACATTGATCCACACTGCCACGACACGACAGAGATGGTGTGCAAAATGCATGACGGCATCATCACGCTTGAGGCTATTCTGAATCCTTTTTATAGTGTATTTTCAAAGAGCTGGATATATCGTCCTTTATTTTTTCTCATTAATTTTCGGCTAACAATCCTTGACATGCCTATAATACTTCCGTCGGGGTAGCAGGATAAATCAAAGGAATCAACGCTGAAGAAAAATTTCTTAAGTGGTCTTCTTTCAAAATGTATTAAAAAAATATGCAAAAATATATTGATAAGCACTAGAAAACCATTAGGAGAGGGAGATTTCTCGGACTTAGGGTCCGTTTGGATGCATGAAACACCGAATCACTTGAATCACTTTCAAACGGTCAAAATCTGAAACGTTTCTTGCCTGAATCACTCTAAAACGTTCTCTGTTTTGAACTATGAACGAGAATCACAAAATAGGTGTTTCAAGTGATTCTAGTTCATTTTGTGAAACGTTTCACCAATTATAGATAAATGGCCAAATAGTTTCAATAATTATTTCGTTTCAGGTTGTGAAACGTTTCCGGATCGAATCTGAAACGTTTCTGATCAGTGAATCTGGAGCCATACCAAACGCATCCTTAGTAACAAATTTCCAAGCCTCGGATCAACTCTTGATGCATCAATTAAGATAAAAACACCCGTACGCGACACATGAATACAAACTACAGCCACACAGCCTACGACAAAACCAAGACAATTACAAAAAAAGAACATACAAAAAATAAGGCTATAAAAAAGAGAAAAGAAAAAGAAATTGCGGAGCAGCTTCCAAAGCACGCGCGTGATGTGCTCTGTTCTCCTGCTATAAATACGCGCCCGCGTCTCCGCCGATTCTCACTCTCACCATTCCCGGCAAAGGAAGAGAAACGCGGCCGTTTCGGACTTCTCCGGCGGCCGCGCCATCCGCTGCTCCTCCCCGCTCTCCGCCATGGCCGACGCTGCGTCCAGGCGGGCCCAGGTCGCCGGCTGGCTCCTGCTCCTGTTCGTCCTCCCGCTCGCGCCCACCCCGTCCCGCGCCGCCACGCCGGCGAGGTCGTCGTCGTCCACCGCCGCGTTCCAGCTCCAGGGCGACGTCTACCCTACAGGGTACCCCCTCTTCCCCTCCCTTCCTCCCCGCTGATCAGGGCAGATTAGTGTAGGACATTAGGCGCGAGAACCGGCTGCGAGGGATTCGCCGCCCGGTTTCGAGTTCTTGCCGTTCAATTCGATGCGAAAATCGTTTCCCTCCCTTTTGGGGAAGATTGATGTGTCTCCAGGTTTCTTGTTCGCCGACGCAAGCAGTCATTTCCGTTGCATTGCGGGCGTTGGTCTCTTTTAGAGTTGGACCAACTCACCTGCAGAATTTACGAGTTTCTTATTTGGACTTTGCGCTTCTTTGTCGTAAAAGCATGTGAACTTTTCATTTTTTTCTATTTGTGACAGTTTCGGCCAGTATTGTCTGAGAGCTTACTCTCTCTGGTCAAAATGCAGCAGATTACGCTTCAGTTTGTTTTGAAGCGCTTAGGGGTCCAAATAATCATCACTTAAGCCTTCCTAATGTCATGCGCGAGTTACAATCTTTTCCTGAATATAACATTTCCGTTCTCTAATTAAACGCTCGCTTAATTCGGCACCTTGTGAACGAGGAGATAGGATTTTGCTATTCTGACATACTATTATGTTCATGCTTGTAAGCTGTGTGAAAATTTTGATATTCTGATCTGTCGTTTCTTGGCAGCCACTACTATGTCACGATGAATATTGGGAACCCAGCAAAGCCGTACTTCCTGGACGTGGACACCGGCAGCGACCTCACCTGGCTGCAATGCGACGCACCCTGTCAGAGTTGCAACAAGGTACAATCGGCTATGCACTATCTGTTCAGAGCTTCATCATAACTCCAGTCTTGGTTTGGTCAAAATCCCTTGAATCCTGCGCCTATCTTGCACCAAACATGTTACTAGTTTCAGTCCAAACTCGTATTCCTTTTGCTGATACTTGATAGCTAACATGGGTCTAACAAAAATTTGACCTGCCATTGTATTCCAAGTTTGCTGGTCAGTTTGATGACCCAAGAATTGGTATCACCTTTGCTTCACGATAAACTGACCTTTTCAGCTCAACAATGGCTTCTTTTCTTGCCTAGTTTTACTTGGAAATCCTTGTTTTTTTCGAAGAACTGGAGGGGCCAGGCCCCTACCGATTATAATATATTAGATCAAAATGAAAGTATTTGCTTGAAATCCTGGCACTGTTCATGACTTTGTCTTCCTGATGGCTGTTGCAGGTGCCACATCCGTTGTATCGGCCAGCAAAGAACAAGCTGGTGCCATGCGCCGATTCACTCTGCACTGCACTGCACAGTGGACAGGGTTCTAATCAGAAGTGCCCCTCACCACAGCAATGTGATTATCGGATAAAGTACACAGACAGCGCATCTTCAATAGGTGTTCTCATCACTGACAACTTCTCATTACCACTGAGGAATTCATCAAGCGTTCGTCCCAGCCTCACTTTTGGGTATTCACTGATTAGTTTCACCTTTTGGTATCGTCCGGTTACTCTTGCTGGATCCAGCTCTTGATGCCGTGATGTTTTATTTTGTTTACACAGCTGTGGATATGACCAGCAAGTGGGGAAAAATGGCGCTGAGCAAGCAGCGACAGATGGCCTGCTTGGGCTTGGGAGGGGTTCAATTAGCTTGCTTTCGCAGCTCAAAAGGCAAGGAATAACGAAGAATGTTCTAGGCCATTGCCTCAGCACTAGTGGAGGAGGGTTCCTCTTCTTTGGTGATGATATGGTGCCTACTTCACGTGTAACTTGGGTGTCCATGGCACGGAGCACATCTGGGTACTCACCATTTCCCTGGATTTTGTTTTGCCAACACATTATAGTTATCCTGGATGTTTCTTACTTTTGATTTTTTTTTTCTGAAACTATTATGTTTTGGCTGGCAATCGCCAATCTTGGATTTTTTTTTTAGGTCCAACAATTTGTGCCTGTTCATATATCATTGACTTCCTTATCTAAAATTTCATGAATCAAGATAAATTGCAAAGGCTAAGAGCTTAAATACTGCACTTATATTGATATCAGTAGAAATTGATGTAGATTACTACCTTTTTGTGCATTGCATCACAGAACTCAAGCTTTTCCATCATTTTTACTATATAACTCGTTAATGGCTCTTTGCAAATGGTTGTTGCCTCGTTTATTGTTTTCCATCTATTTCTGTATCTTGATATCTATGAAACTAATGAAATGCTACAGAAATAAGCACCCTCTGATTGTTAAAATCATAAAATCAGATTAGCATGTGTTGCCTAAATAGAAGAATGGGCATTTAGGATTGTTATATACCAGTGGCATGCCAATTGTCTTATTTACAGAAAATTTTGTTTGACACTTTATACAACAATGTTTTCTCAGGAATTACTACTCACCTGGCTCCGCAACACTGTACTTTGATAGACGTTCACTTGGCTTGAAGCCAATGGAGATTGTCTTTGACAGTGGTAGCACCTATACTTACTTCGCTTCCCAGCCGTACCAAGCTGTTGTTTCTGCGGTAAAAGTTTCGACCATGACGCATCCTAATTTCCATGAACAGAAGAAATAAACACCGACTAAATGATATGCTGACCTTGCAGCTCAAAGGTGGTCTCAGCAAATCACTCAAACAGGCGTCGGATCCCAGTTTGCCTCTCTGCTGGAAAGGACAGAAGGCATTCAAATCTGTATTTGACGTTAAGAAGGAATTCAAGTCACTGTTTCTGAGCTTTGCTAATGGCAAGAATGCAGTCATGGAGATCCCTCCGGAGAATTACCTCATTGTCACCGTAAACACTTGATACCCAAATGATTAGCAGCAGGGAACACAATTTCTTTTATGAATAAATGATGGCTAATACATTTTCGTATGATTCTTCCAGAAAAATGGCAATGTATGCTTGGGCATCCTTGACGGAACAGCTGCTAAATTGAGTTTCAATGTGATTGGAGGTAATGTTCAGGCATACGCCATACGCCATACTCCCAGTTTCTGAGATCTGTATACAAGGGATCATTGAGTAATGCTAATGACTGCCTTTTTCTTCTTTTTCGTAGACATAACAATGCAGGACCAGATGGTGATTTATGACAACGAGAAAACGCAGCTAGGATGGGTGCGTGGATCATGCAGTAGGAGTGCCAAGTCGATGTCTTTCCTTCCATGACCATGAATCACATTTGAACCATGGGCGCTTGAATCAATTTCTGTCTACCAAAAACTGGTTGTACTGTTGATGGAGTCGGAGAAACTTCTGCTATCCTCAACTCCATAGAATGAGAGTGACACAATATGCCCCGTCAAAAAGAGTGACAACATATTACCATCCAAATAACGTATGCATTAACATGTCAAGGGAAATGAAGAGATTATAGAGTTGAAAGGTTTAGGGACGCAAATAGGAAGTTACTAACTGCATGTGTACAAATGATGAGTGTTTTTACAATGGTTTCAGAAGTGATTACAGGCTAAAGAGCTATGTTTGCAATGGTTCCAGAGTTGATTACAGGTCAAAGCGTGGGTTGGTCTTTTGTATTGCTGAATTTCCTGAACAGTGTTGCAGTTCGTGCAGTATAATCGTACTTCCAGGAACTAGTAGTAAACTGCTGCACCACTCTTTGTTGATACTTGTTTTGACATGAGCTGACCGATGAATCATGCACATGTAGCGCAAATCGAGTCGTTACATTTGGTGTCTTATTTTCACCTGCTATTTCCATACTCTCCAATAGACTTGTCTCCATATATTTTGCAATCAACTACTATATATTCCTTCATTAGGAAGATGATTCAAAGACAAGTTACAAGATCAAAGGAAAACGAGTCTTCCTTGTTACGATGCAAGAAATGGATCATCTGCATTAGGTGTTGCTCCTGCAGAACAGCTTTTGTGCAGTAGCTCGAATCCGAACTATCCATCCTATAGGAAACGGCTATGATTACTTGGCCTTTCTTCATAACTGAATCAAATCAGCAGATCAAGAAGTCCTTGAACAACCTCATGTAAGAGATCCATTATACATATATACAAAAAACCCTCGTGTAACAGAGTACTTTCTAAAATCAAAATTTTGGTGGGACCCCCATCTTGCACACACACACACACACACACAGAGAGAGTGCTGCAAACCTGTTGACCACCTGTTGAGAGAGAGAGAGAGAGAAGAAGAGAGAGAGAGAGAGAGAGAGGAGAGAGAGAGAGAGAGAGAGAGAGAGCTGCAAACCTGTTGACCTGAGTTTCTATTTACAGAGTTTCCTGAAGAAGTCACTTCTATATATTTCTTTACTGCAAACGTAACTGAGAAGAATTTTTTTTTTCTGATATAATGGAGCCAAAACTAGAGAATCTTTCTAGTTATGACACAGCATTTGAAGGGAGAGTTTACTTAAATTGTTCCGTGGGACCATTTTAGGAGAAAAGGAGTTATATTGCCATAAGGGAACAGTTCTTCTCACATGCACTCTTCATTTACATCATTACATGTGAACCTGTTTGCACAGTATTGTAAAGTTAGTGCAGGGGCACACTCTATAAATTTGTATTCTTGCATCGCTTTCCCTTTTTTAGAAAAAAAAAAAGAATCATACAGCATGTTATGTGTTCTCACAAGGCAGAATATGTGTGGTGCATGCATGCTTTATGTCCATTTCAGAACTGGATACATGACGCATGTGGGTTGTCCAATCTTTGATTACAGATAATACTGATAAACTGCAGTTTGTGAAGAATAACTGAATTTTTTTTAGGGTTATATTACTAGTATACCCTGCTGATGTGTTCTTGTTCATAGGGTTCTATCTCAAGTCTGAACCACCTGATATTAATCGCTGACTCATGAGAGCATAATGATGTCTGTGCAGTGTTGGTCTTACACGCAGTATGTGCATCGAGCATATATTTCTGGCTTATATTCAAGTTATCCAGGACAAGTTTTATAGTCGTCTGCCAAAAATATTTAATTGATATGTAGGTACATACAGATACTATAAGTTGCTTCAAAATTTGTATAAACTAGAGGGTTTGTCTGTTTCTAATCTCTCTTGATAAGACAGGGTAGGATACAAGAATGTTCTATTTGATGTGTCCTAGCATAATTACCAATGGTAGTACAACCATGTGCTAATACTGCCTCAGAATGTGTAGAATACTTGCTCCAAAAAAAAAGATTGTTTAGAATAGCGAGTTGATTTTCCCCACACAAAATCAAAATACCAATATGTATCAAACTAGAAGTCTGTTCTAACGCCTTTAAAAAGAAAAAGAACTCTGTTCTGTTGTAACTGCATGTTCTAACAAGCATATACTTAATCTGCCTAACCATTTTCAGGTCGACAAACTGCCTCAAGGCTCCATTACTATTTCTGCTTTCTCTAATACATTAATAACTGAGGGAAATACAGAGAAGCTTTCTTTAGTATGAAAACTATTCAAGGAGGGATCACTAGTATGTTTAGGGATCATTTCATTTGGAAATGCAGTTATGTTACTGAATATGAACAGTCTTCGCACATGCGTGCACTTCATTTATTCTTAAATATATTTCCACACATTATCTCTTCTCATTTACCACTTATTTATGCTAGATATTTCAACAGATAGTACGAGGATTATCCTCGTCTCCTCCCCCCACTCTGTTATTTTTTATGCTAGGATATAAGTGATTTATTCAAAAAATTAAAATGGTGGGAGTACTAGCTAGTTCACAAGCCAACTACTGCATTCGATTGAGCATAGAAAGAATCTTGGCAAACCACTGTGGACAGTTAAGGAAATAACCTTAATTTGATACTTAGAAAAAATGTCAGACCAATCTCAAACTATATACGCCATAGGAAAGGGCAAACGATATCTTCATAGTGGACCTGTTTCACAATCGTAATAATTCTTGGTTGGATCCAGCTGGCAGAAAGGGATGCTATACACATATATAGCACATTTCTTAAGTTACAGAATAACCATTAGAAGGCAATAACCATAGGCAGAACTTGTACACATTTTAAATACCTCCATCTTTTGGGTGACGTGTGTAGAAATATGTACACGCATTTTTCCTCCAACTTCTTCACGAATGTTGGATAAAGAGAAATGCATTTAGTCTATTGTAACCGTACCTTTATGTAATAAGAAAATGTTTTGAGTAGAGGGCATTATCTAGCCATAGCATATATCTATAATTGCAAATGCTTCTTTCTTTAGTTTTCTAGTTTAATAAAAATGAGCTGCTAAAATTGTAGGTTTATGAAAAATGAAACAAGTTCTGAGCCTCTGCTCACTATTTACACTCTCCTCAAGGACTGGCATCTACAGATTTTGCAATGGATTACTAAAAATTCTTCACTACAAACATAATTGGGAAGAAGATGTAACATTTCCTAACTATAACATAAATTATTGAAGGGAATATTCTAAAATATGTTCATAGGATCATTTCAGTATAGATGCAGTTATATTACTGAAAATGGACCATTCTTCATGTATACTCTTCAGTTGAACGTGATACGTTTCCACGTTACCTAACATTTCTGCAGGAAACAATATGCATATGTATATTTATGCTATTATTTTTTGTGTTTTCTCTTTCTGAATAAATTTTGAACAAGACTACCAAAACCCTGTGAAATTCAGAGATGCTGTGAAAGTGCAAATTTCAATTGTTTAATCTCTCTAGAGAAGTTATCTTCCTCCCATTTTTCCATGTACTTCTGACAGATATTTCGAAACAAATAGTACGAGGGTTATCCCAAGTGCATAAGCAACTACTACTTCAAGATTTCTTTTGTTGACGTTAGGACAAGATTTCTTGGGTTATCCCAAGTACGAAGAAGTTATCTTCCTCCCATTTTTCCGTGTACTTCTGCCAGATATTTCGAAAAAAATACTACGAGGGTTATCCCAAGTGCATAAGCAACTACTACTTCAACTTATATCTGGAGATAGTACTATATTCGGGGTGCAATAGCAGAATTGCAGATGGGGTAGATGCACTGAAATGTAAGACTATTTCCATGGGCATCATCCTCAAACTACAGCCAGAGCCAACAAGAAAAATAATCTCCGTAGACAACCTGTAAGAGAGTGTTTTATTTTCAAATATAAGTCAGTTGGGCCGAACTTGCAGAAAGAGCGGTGCCATGCATACATTAGAGTGTTTGCCCCTCGATGCTTGGATTTCCTCATAACACTCCCCCCTTGGATTTCCTCGTACCATGATCACAATTAATGTATTTCTTTTAGGAAAATAGAAAAGGGATGAATATTCAAAGCGAGTAATTTAGACAGAGATCTATCACTTGATAAGTTTCATTGTGAGGCAAACTGCCATAGGCTTGCACTGGCTTAAACAGTTTTATTACTCAGAAAACCAGAAGAGCATACATGATTACAGGAGGCCCATGCACAAAGGGTGTGTATGATGAAAAAGAAAGAAGCGGGAAAAACAACACAGACACTTGATAAGTGAAAATCACTTGAATCCCAAAACCCTTCAAAATTTATCTTTGTTCTTGCATCCACTTCTTCATACCCCAACCATATAGCAAAGAAGACAAAATAGGGAAAACGGGACATGAACAGTACACACAGTAGGGAGAGCTCCGAGGCCAAGAGGCCTATAAATACCACCCATCCTTTTGCACTGCAGCTCGCCATCCCAAGAAACAGAGGAGCTCCTTCAGAGTAGCCGAGAACTGAGTTTGATCGAAGAGCCAGTTCGATCAGTAGTAGCTAGTAGCGGTTCACGTCACCATGGCTGCCAGGTGGGCCTGGGTGCTCGGCCTCCTCCTCCTGCTTCCACTCCTGCCGTCGGCCTCTTCCTCCTCCATGGTGTTCACGCTCGACGGCAACGTCTACCCCGATGGGTCCTTACGCTGCCTCCTCCTCATTCGCTCGAGCTGCTCTTCATTTGAATCTTGAGAAATGTTAATGGCTTGATTTGATCCTTTGATCTCTGTGTTGCTCTGCAGCCACTTCTACGTGACCATGAACATCGGCGAGAAGGAGGAGAAGCCGTACTTCCTCGACATCGACACCGGCAGTATCCTCAGCTGGGTGGAGTGCGATGCAGGCCAGAGTACCTGCGACACGTGCAACAAGGTAACCTCAATGCATTTTTCGTTTCCATTTGATTTGAGGAACTGTTTCCAGGATCTTTGCTGGTTCATTAAACAGACACGACTAGAAAAGCAGATCAATCAGTAATAAAAAGGGACTAAAGAACTGACCAACTAGGCGACAAGAGTAGCACTAGTACTGTAGCTATTACGACAAAAGAACTCATAGCAGATTAGCAGGCAGGGCTAGCAGGAAGTTGAACAAACATAGAAAAAAATGAGCACTTGTGGCAAGAAAACACTTTGTGCTGGTGGAAGATAGTAGTTCATGTTTCTGCGTTGATTCCTGAGAGTCTTACTATTTGAACAGTCCACTTATCCTACCTAACTTTCTGTGCACTATATCAAGTTTCCAGTGCTTTTGTTATATAGGATCCAAGAACCAAATGTTTTCTATGTAAAAAACAGAATCATGATTCTGACTTCCTTATACATTTCAGGATTTTAGTTAGTAATCTTTCCTTATATATATATGTTTTGCGGTTGCACACAGGAGCCAGTTATCTGAATCCAATCTTACGTGCTGGCATCTTTCTGTTTCAATTCTTCCCATACAGTGCTGTGAAAATGTATGTGTATGTTGAGATTATTTTCACCTTGGTGATTGATGCTGTCTCGGTGATGATTGTCGCAGGGGCCACACCCACTGTACCATCTGATAGCCAAGAAGTGCATTCCATGTGCTCACCCGCTCTGTGACGCGATGCACCAAGATCTGGGTTCAAAAAAGAAGTGCGAGGATACACCACGTCAATGTGACTACGAGATACACTACGTTGATGGAGCAAGTTCTCTCGGTGTGCTCGTCACTGACAAGTTCTCTTTCTCCATGGGCCGCGGCGTCCCCGGCAAGCGTACTGACATTGCGTTCGGGTAAGCCTGCTTGCTGAATATATTTTGAATTCCACTTGCTGAATTAATTAGTTCATCAAGCCACGGTTAATTTCTTTTTGCACAGATGTGGCTATAGTCAGGTGGAAAAAGGCCACCAGAAAAAAGTATCGGTCGATGGTATGCTTGGGCTTGGAAGGGGCTCGGTAGACTTTGTCTCGCAGCTCAAGCGCCAAGGGTTGATCACCAAGAATGTGATTAACCATTGCCTCAGCACAACAGGAGGAGGACATATGGTTCTCGGGGAACATGAGATGCCTGAGTCCCAGCTAACCTGGGTGCCCATGACTCCAAAAATTACAGGGTACGAACTTTGTCCACTTTTATGGAAACAGTGTTGATGCCCTGCACCATCTTAGTAGTGAATTTTGTAGCAAGTGTAAATATTTTGTAACAACGGTAAATTAGTTAAGATATGACTTACCCGTACATTTTTCAGTTTGATACAATTGCATAACATTGTGTTTCCAGGAATTCTCACTACTCACCGGGCAAAGCAACCCTGCAGCTGGATACGAAATCAGTAGACACAACGCCGGTGCAGGTGGTCTTTGACAGTGGAAGCACCTACACCTATTTGCCTAAGGACCTACTTCAACTGCTAGTTTCTAAGGTAAGGTTCCAAATGAACCCATTCTCAATGTCCAGGCATACGTCATACATAGAATGCATGACATGTGTTGATTATCTTGCAGATGCAGCCTTCTCTCAGCAAATCTCTAAAATTGGTGACGGACGATCCTGCACTCCGTATATGCTGGAAACGGCCTGGGGGATTCAAATCGTTAGACGACCTCAGGAAGGAATTCAAGTCAGTGATGTCTTTCAAATTCGGCACCGGGGCCACCATGCTGATCCCTCCTGAAAACTACCTCGTTATCACTGTAACCACTTTAAACTCAAATGCTTGTCAGCTGTAAGCGATATATTGCTGAAGTAATGGAAAAGTCTAACATTCCTTTGCTTTCATGTTTCTGACAGGAAAGAGGAAATGCATGCTTGGGCATGCTTTGGGATGAAAATGTGAAGAATATGATCGTAGTCGGAGGTACGAAATTAAATTTCAGTCATACAGCGCTCAATTTAGACACACAACGTTCATACATACATCTCTTTTAAAAAAAAATTCCGATGAACTTCCTGTTTTGCAGACATCACATTTCAGGATCAGCTTGTGACATACGACAACGAGAATTCGAGGCTCGGATGGGTCCGCACACCATGCCGGAAAACTTCAGTTATCTTTTCGCGCATGTGAGGACAGTTTGCAGCGACCTACTGGAGGGTGAAAAAGTTGAAAGATAATAAAAGGAGTGTAATAAAAGCAAGTGCGAAATACGAAACCTGTATTGCTGCTAATGATAAATTCGAGCTGATGTGTTACTGTTACGTGCCTTTTTCTATTGATGAGATGCATGTTATTTGCCCTATTCGCCTTTAAATTTCGCTGTTCAAACAATAGTGATAAGCTTCTTCTTTTATTACTATATAAGAAAAAAAATGATTAGTCGTCAGGCCGCTGACTTATATACTACACTGGTATTTTGGGTGTGCCTCGTCTAAAACTGACGTACAGTGCTGTTACAGCCTGAAGTCTTGAGTTTCATTGTAGTGATACTGAAAATGCGACAGGAAAAGTAGAGTTTACAACTAGGAGGCTTGGTTATCTGATGAAATAGATACTTTTAAAAATGAGAGGGCCAAGAGGGGACAAACAGAAAAATGTTGGCCGTGGAAACGCAAGTAGTTAGGTCGGAGACGGAGCGGAAAGGCGCGAGGTTGGCGCAAATCAGCAGTGGTGCTGGTCAATTATATAAATACCCTATTAAATCCTACTATTGTGTGTTAAAAGTCTTCTAACATAAACAGGGCTACAATATATATCTTGCAATGCTAGATGCTCCATATTTGGTGTGCTTGACTTAATTGAGGGTAAAAGGAGGTATTTCCTTATCATGTGAATTATAAGCCAGTTTCTAAATATGTTCATGCATGGGATCGTTTTAGGTGAAATGCAGTTATGTTACAAAAAATGGATCTTTCGTCTCACATGCATTCTCTTATAGTACGCGTTCACACTAAACAGAGTGTTCCTGCAGGAACTAATACACATACATATGTAGTTGGTTCCCTCGCCCAAGAAAAATGTTGGCAACGACATAGCATATTTTCACTTCATTCATAACTAACAAATGAAGGGCCAAGGGGGCATCTCTTTTCATGAACTGTATCCTCCTTTTCTCAACGAAACCAGTAGCTGACTTGCTTGGATGTTAGCCCCTCAAACAAGTATATTTGCATCAGGCAGATGAGAGTTGTGACGCCCCTATGTAGACACCATAAAAATATCAGAAAACCATTCGCAAAAAAAAAAGGAAAACAAAAATTGACGTTGCAAAACTATAAGCGGCCGGTTGGAAATGCCGCAGTAATAATGTGACAAATGAAAAGCCTAATTTTCAGAGCATGAAAAAAGGTCTGCGATCCATAACGTTCTCACTGACCATTTGCCCATTGAACACATATAACCATATAGTTTTATAAATGATTTCCAGATACCACACGGCAGGTGATCATGTATCCAAGTCTATAGCGCATTCAGTTGAGAGAAAATACAGTTGTGATTGGCAGATACTTTGAAATGTAGAGCATATTTTTATCTTCTGATTGGGTTGTTGCAACTTCCTGTGTGTACTCTTTTGGAAGGTAGTTGTGTGTGATCAAATATTCTGTTGGAGCATTGATATTTTCTCATTCACCTCAATCTCAGCAGCAGTCAGAGACTCATAGTACTATATCACAAGTATACTGCTATCAAAAATTAAAAATAAAGTAAAATGAGAAATATTCAAAGACCAATACTGATAAACAAGAAAAACCCATCATTTGAGAAAAACCTGAAATTCGAACCCAAAACCCTCGAAATGAGAAACTAAGTTGCCATTGCAAACCAAAAATGAATCGAAAGCACCCCAAGCCAACAGTGCTTCAACACTCCCCATTTGTCGCCCTCCATCTAGGAAAATGGGGAAACAAACATTACAGTCTACACCAAAAAGTTCTTGATCTTTACACATTCACTGGCCAATGGCCCATTGAGCATATAAAACAATGTAATCTGGCAAATTATTTGCAGATGGATAGCACAAGGCAGGGGGTCAGGTATCCCGTGGTGCTCAAGTCAATAGTGCATTCAGTTGAGAGAAAATACAGTTTTGATTGGTGGAAACTTTGAATGTAGAACCTTTTTTTTTTTGCGAAGCTTTGAATGTTGAACCTATTATTAGCTTCTGACAGGGGCGGGCCTGCATGGGTTCAAGGGTATTCAAATGAATACCCATTATTTTTGGCAAAAAACTTTTATACAAAATGTATCTTATATATATGCATGCAGAAAAACAAACATTTAAACATTCTCAATCTAAACAAAAGAAGCCCATCTATTTTGATATGTTGATCATTTAGTACCATTTTTGCAGTGTTCGGGGTTATAAAAAAAATTGTTTTTGCTTTGCATTATCTAGCAAAACAACGTATTTGACTTATTTCGGATTATCCAAAATATCTAGTGAAGCCGTTTAGCAAAACAGCTTATCCAAACAACTTATTGAGAGGATGAGCCGTAAAAAACTACTTTTATCAGCTTGGGTAAAACAACTTGTCGCACTACTACAAAACAGAAAATGGCTTATTTATCACATAAATTATTTTTTAATGCTTGAAAGGCTTACTTATTGCTATAAATCAAAGCAAAAGCACTATCATAAACCGCCTAACAGG
The DNA here is from genome assembly GCA_012490785.1 of Eragrostis nindensis. Taxonomy (NCBI): domain Eukaryota; kingdom Viridiplantae; phylum Streptophyta; class Magnoliopsida; order Poales; family Poaceae; genus Eragrostis; species Eragrostis nindensis. Next base: position 65,803 of record JAAXCT010000158.1, read on the forward strand.
GCCTTAATTATGTGACTATCCATAATTTTGGTTGTCAAAAAAATTTTGAATACCCATACTCTAAATCCTGGGCCCGCCACTGGCTTCTGATTGAGTTGTTACAACCTCCTGTGTGTACTCATTTAGAAGGTAACTACTCTGTGTGATTAAAATCCTGTTGGAGCCTTGCAATTTACTCATAATCCTTAATCTCATCACTTGAGAAGAACTGGACATTTGAACTCAAAACCGTCGAAATGCAAAACCACTTAGCAATGACAAACAGAACAAATAAAAAATGTGACTGAAAGCCCCCAAGCCAACAACCCCTGTGAATGCAAGGCCTCCCATTTGTCTCTCCCTCCATCCCAAGATACAGAGAAGTGGTTTTCAAGAGAAGTGCAGTTCAAACTACTATTCAAGAAACTGCCATGGTCCAGTTCCAAAAAAAAAAAAAAACTGCCATGGCTGCCAGCCAGGTGCGCCCTGGCTGTCCTCCTCCTGGCCCTGCTTCCATTCCTGCCATCGGCCTCCGCCTCCATGGTGTTCAAGCTCGACGGCAACATCAACCCAGTTGGGTAGGTGCGCGGCCTTAAATTGTTGGTGCTAAACATTGCCTTGCTTCTGATCCTTCCACCTGCGCAAAATAATCAAATCCTTTTGCAGTCTTTGCAATCTTGTTCGTAAGAGATGCCACCAGCTTACTCTTCTTGCTTAATTTTTCTATGCCCCTGCAGCCTCTTTTACGTCACAATGAACATTGGGGACCCAGCGAAGCCGTACTTCCTTAGCGTTGACACTGGCAGTGGCCTAGCTTGGCTTACGAGCGCCACATCAACCGGTGCCTGTGACCTGTGTGAAAAGGTACACTCAGTGCTACAGACTTTTTTTTCTCGGTTCAAGTTTTTCATCAAAGCACTGTATATATTTTGCGGTAAAAAGAGAAACAGCATCAGAATATTGGAGGTCCTGTGCATTTGTGGCATTGTCTTCTCAAAGTCCTGATGCTTAGGATGTTAGGCAGCTTTAGCTCCCTTTCCCAATTCAAGATTGGTGAACCTTTCCTAGGCTCACGGTTTCTTAGGAGGCACTTATTTTGATCCATGCTGTGTGACCAACTTCTTGTTGATAGTTCATGTCATAAGTTGTGCTATATTGACATGTTTTTCTTTTCTCTGTGAAATTTGGGTGCTTGATGCTGTTTTGATATCTCGGTTATTATTGTCTCAGGGGCCGCATGTACCATACCAGCCAGCACCACCAAGTTACACTCTAGTTCCTTGTGAGGCTCCACTCTGCAATGCACTGCACCGATACCTGGGGACAACCAAGCACTGCACAGGACCGGATCAATGCGACTACAAACTCACATATGCAGATGGACCGTCTACTGGTTGTCTTGTAACAAGTTCTCATTACCCATGGCCAAGTCCCAAGATGACCGTCCCAGACTCGCCTTTGGGTATGCCCTTGCATTGGAACATTTCATGATCGCTGCACAATGAATCTGTTAAAAGCAGCAGTTCGCCCAAAAAAAAAAAAAAAAACTGTTCAAAGCAGTGACTTTTGTTTTTGTGTAGATGTGGTTATGACCAGGGGCTGAAATCTGCTGGGAAGGCAACGGCGGTTGATGGCATTCTTGGTCTTGGATAGAGCTCAGTTGACTTGGTCTCGCAACTCAAGGACCTCAAGATCATCACAAAGAATGTAATTGGTCATTGCCTCAGCACAAAAGGAGGGGGTTACCTCTTCTTTGGTGAAGACAATGTGCCCTCTTCAGATATATCCTGGGTTCCCATGGCACTGAGAGCACCCGGGTAAGCTCTACCACAACAGATTGGTGAAGTTTCAGTATTGTCAGTGTCAATTCAGTGTTCGCTTCCTGCACATTTCTGCAGCACAAAATTTTGTCCCCCCCCCCCCCCCCCCCCCCCCCAATTTCAATTGTCAATTCGTAACTAGACGATAGGCTGGTTCTTTTCTCTTATCACTTGCTTTACAATTTGCATAATACTGCGTTTTCAGGACACCTTATCCCTGCGATGGGACACAGAATCAATAGGCGTTAAGCCGATGGAGGTTATCCTTGACAGTGGTATCCCCTACACCTACTTTCCTGATGCTCTGCATTCTCAACTCGTTTCTGCGGTAGGTTCCAAATTGCTCGTTTCCTGATGCCCATAAATCATGAACTGAAACACCTGTGACGTGAAGAATCCTGCAGCTGAAGGCCTCTCTCAGCAACTTATCACTTACAGAGGTTCATGATCCTACACTTCCTCTATGCTGGAAAGGGAATGGTCCATTCAAATCTGTGAACGACCTCAAGAAGGAATTCAAGTCACAGATGTCTTTGAACTTTGGACAGGGGGCCACCATGGTCATCCCTCCTGAAAACTACCTCATTGTCACTGTAAACAATTTTACTCAGTCGACTATAAGTGCTGAATAACAATCATTGAAGAAAAGAGATTCTGAAATTATTTTACATTTGTGTTTGTAGCAGGAACAAGGAAAAACATGCTTGGGTATCTTTGGGATGGCAGAAATAAATGTGTTCTTGATCGGAGGTAAAGACTTCAGATACAGTCTTAGTTCGGAAATTCGGACACATTGCATCTCTGTAAAACAATTTACATGGATCTTCTGTTCTGCAGGCATCACAATGCAGGATCAGCTTGTGATATACGACAACGAGAAAGGGAGGCTTGGATGGACACGTTCGCTGTGTGACAGCATGCCGACATCTAAGAATATGACCTCTTCCCAATCTGAGTAGAGTTTGTAGTAATTAGCTACTTGAGGGGTGAAAGGGAGGTAAAAGCATATGATGCTATTAGCGTGAATAACATAATGTAAAAGAGATACATGAGGAACAAGATATCTATATGTGTTCCTCGCTTCCTCCTGCTAATGATAAAATAAGGTTGATATGTAACGTGCCCTTTTCACGTGAGATGTTCAATGCATGGTTTTTGCTCTGTTCCCTTCTGATTTTGTTGGGCAAAGAATGGTGATATGCTTCTTATTTTTTAAGAAATATGATATGCTTTACCTGGTAATATTGGCATACGGTGATGTAAAAATAACAGTAATCCAGGAAGATAGCCGCATAAACATCTGAAGTTTGGTCAAAAGAAAGAAAAAGAATGCTTCTAGCTAAAAAAAAACCAGCACCACTTCATCTTGAATGTTCAATGTTGGATTTGAAATGCACGATTTGTAGTTAATAGTTACAGAAGCAAATAGCGCAGAGAGGCAGAAACTGTGTGATGTTAAATTATGAAAGACCTACATAAAAGGTCCTGTGTGATGTTATGCCTCTTTTTTAATATAAATAATATATTTTGCCTGGTAGCCTTCACAACTGACTAGGATATATACTCCAATAGTATTCTTGTATCTAAGTCTGAGTTCCCTTTAAAGACGTTATGCAGTGATGTTTAAACGTTGACACAGGAAACTACAGTACTATTTTTGAACAGAACCTAGCTTCAGTTTCTTGGTGTTCAGAATTGGTTTTGTTATTGTTAAAAGTTATAGATCGCAACTGGGGCTGTGAAGCAGGATACCAAAAAATTTGACAGTAGCTCTGCCTATTACTAAAATAGTGGAGCTTATAAATCTAGGAAATGCTGGTCGAGAAGTTGGCAGCGGTTAGCAATTAACAACGATGGTGCGGAAAATCATTTCGTCTGAGTGAACCCAACAAAAAAGAGAGATTGCTAGGCCGCACCGTTATTGTAGAGGCATCAGTAGTGAAAAATGCACCTACCTAATCCTAGCCGTATCAAGTTTATGAATTCAGAGTAGAAGCCAGATTGACTGCATAATGCATGAGAATGATGAGGTTGCTTCTTTAGTGAACGGATTAAGTGAATCAGATGATTCCTGGACTTCCTTACTTGCAATTGGTGTTCTTCCAGATGTGTGAAGCTGCACAAGACGTGCCTTTTGGATAACCAATATAATGTTAACTATGTCACTTGAGATACACACTTATGGAAATCAAACCATCGTATATCGATCTAGTTTCTCAGTGTTTGGCTGCAGAGAACTAGACTGCACGTACTAGCAACATAAGACACGAAAGCAGGGAGATTTCTCTGGGAAAAAATAAAACATGAATCGGAAATCGAAGCACTGAAGATAATGATCCTCACCATTGTGCTCTTGCAGGCCGAGGACACCCACCACCCGCTCCTCTGCTCTGCCGCGGTCGCGCCGGGGGCAAGCGAATGCGATGCACCGGCCAATCCGCCATGACCAGCCGGTGCGAGCTCAGGCGCGTGGAAAATAGCACGCGGATACACATTCTGGTCGCATCTGCGGGAGGATGCGACGGGGATTCGTGCCCCCGCTTGCGGCGGCCGGCGGGGAAGACGGCGGCGCCGGTCGGGGAGGAGGAAACGGTCCAGACAAGGGGGATATTTGCAAAACCAAGGTTCTTTCTGCAAATATTTGGATCGCAATCAATAATCGCGATCCAATATAGGGGGTACAATGTAAATATTTGCACATAAGTCCAGTTTAGATGGTGATTTGAAAATATGAGAAGAACCAGGGGTATAGTCGAAAACACCCTGGACAGGGGAAACGGCGCCCGGCGAGCTCGCGTTGCCGCCGGCGACCGCTGCCAATCCCCGCCACCGGGCATCCCCGCTTTCGCCTCTGTGCAATCAAGCCACGGCGCGGTAGTGATCTCCCGCTCTCGGCATTCGCGACCTTACCTCCCGCTCTAGAGGTACTCCCGCGGCGCTTGGAGAGCAAGGTTGCGCGAGGAAAGCGGCGGCGGCGAGGATGGCTGGCTGGGGTTCGCGTTCGCGGAGACGCTGGGCAAGTGGCCGCTTGGGGACGTTGTCTTGGGGATGAACCACTACATGCAAATCCAGGTGATCGTAGCAGTGCAAGAATAGGCGTTGTGCGTTCTTGTCCAGATTGCAGTGCTGTCTCTGCTTACTGATCGTGAACAAGGGGAAAAGAATGATCTTCTTGTGTAAAACCTCTATTTGTTTCAAGAAGAGATCCAAGTACAAACCAAAGTTAATCTTTGTTTGCTTTAGGATGCAATTGAGAAGCAGGCCTTGAGATCTTACTCTGCTCTGCTAGAATTCCCGTACGTTTTTTTGACGGAAATTCCCGTACGTTCTGGTTTTAGATGCTGATAATGTCTGTTTCTTTAATTCTTTAGATTACCTTTTGGGATTTGATTGATGCATAGTGCCTTGAATAGATGTGGCCTTGTTCATCTCTTCTACCTTTACCGGCGATGGTTGGGCTTGACATGTCATTTGCATTCTTCTCCGAGACAGCGAAACCTTTTTAATTGAAAGTACAAATTCGCATTCTGAAAGATACATTGTTGAAATGTTGAGGGGTCGTGTTCCTAGTTTCTGGGGTTGATCAATGCACGATATATTAGTGCATGCATGCTACTGAATTTAGAACTGAAAACAGAACGGTTAGGGTGAATGGTAACTATGGACGCATGTAAGAATATGTAGTTTATTGGATCTCTCTGATACCTGAGCCTCTGCATGCATGTTTTTCTCAAAGAAGCCATTCTCGAGATTGGTGGATAATGGATATGGCCAGAGTAACATTCTATAAGGAAGCAAACATCATACTGACTTCTTTTTCCTTTTACCAGCACATATTGCAAGGTTGAGATACCAAAATAGAATATTATCTGCATTTACTGTTGTTCGTGAGGAAAGTACCATATGCCGCCTCCTTTTCATTCAGCAATTGCTGCTGAAGTTCCATTTAATATTTCCCTTTTGCAAGACGGAAGTTAATCCTATTGGTACCTTGTTCATTTCATCCCCTAGAATTGGAGTAAAAAAATTATGTCCATGTGTTTTTACGACTGAACTTTGGTGCTGCTTCGGTGTCTATATTATCGCAGGTGCCACACCATCTGTACAAGCCCAAGAAGCTCATTAATGTGCAGATCCACGCTGCGATGCAGTGCACGAAGACCTGGGTTCAAAGAATAAGCGTTGTGCAAAACCAACGGCCTGCGACTATGTAATAACGTACCCGGACAGTTCGATGTCTGTCGGCGTGCTCGTTGCTGACAAGTTCACTTTCAATACAGCCACCAGCCACCCTGCCATCGCCTTTGGGTATGCCATACATAATAGAACTTTGCAAGATCACTGTGTCCACTGAATTTGTTCATCTGGATCTTTTTTCTTTTATTTGCACAGATGTGGGTATGACCAAAATGGTAACCCTCAGAAGGAAACGATGGTTGATGCGATGGCATCCTTGGTCTTCGAGGGGCAAGGTTGATCTGGTCACGCAGATCAAGCAATACAAGATCATAGCAAAGAATGTGATTGGCCATTGTCTCGGTAGAAGAGGGGGCTACCTCCTCATTGGGGAAGAGGGTGTGCTTTCCTTGCCCCTAAACTGGGTGCCCATGGCTCAATCAGAAAGGTAATGCTGGCTGACAAAATTTTTTCATCTCAAAGAATTGCTGTTCAGTCTTTCGGGAAAAAAAAGGAAAGAATTGCTGCTCAACTGTTTGCTTGTTTGTGGCAATGCTGGCTGAAAAATTTGTCCCGGAACCATTCTCACCACTTACAGGAAACAGTGTTGGTGCCCCATTAGTGGCAAGAAGGCAATGAATCATGATTTATGATTTCAGTTGAAAACAAATAAGTTATGAGTAAGTTTAATTTCAATTCGGTTTCATATAGCTACATATAATTGTATTTCCAGGATACAAAATCACTACTCACCAGGCCCAGCAACCTTGCATTTGGGTACACAGTTGATAGGCGCCAAGATGGATGTAGTCCTGGACAGTGGCAGCACCTACACCTACCTGCCTGACCTTATACATAATCAATTCGTTTTTATGGTAAGTTCCGAAACAAAATGCCATTCTGAATGCCCAAATATGATTATCAGAGACATTGGACATAGAATTCACGACACGTGGTCACGATGATCTTGCAGCTCAAAGCCTCTCTTAGCAAATCACTCAAAGAGGTCCCTGATGATGATTCTGAACTCGCTCTGTGTTGGAGACGGCCTGGGAATTCACGTCTTTGGACGACGTCAAGAAGGAATTCAAGTCAGTGCTGTCTTTGAAGTTTTCCCAAGGGGTCAGCATTATGATCCCTCCTGAAAACTACCTAATTATCTCTGTACGTAAATGCTCAAAATTCAATACTATCAGAAGTGGTTAACAAATCGTTGACAAAAAAGAAATTACCTAAATGTTGTTGTTTTCGTGATTCTGGCAGAAAAATCAAAATACCTGCTTGGGAATCTTTAGTATGCATAAATTGGATATATACCTAATTGGAGGTAAAATGTTCAGACATATATTTCACTGTTCAGGCATTATACACAGATATTTTTCAATTGATCTTCTGTTTTGCAGACATCAAAATGCAGGATTACCTAGTGATATACGACAATGAGAATGGGCGGCTCGTATGAAAGCAGACGCCATGCGTCAAAAAGCCCAAGTCCAATCATGTGATTGTTTCGCACATCTGAATATATTTTGCATCAACCAGCAGGTGTGAATGATAGATGAAGATTATACAGAAGACGAATGACAAAAATACAGGAATGTAAGAATTGCACATGAAAAGAAACCCATGTATTATTCTTCCTGCGTATAATAATAAGATGCGGTTGATATTTAAGTACATTTATCACCTGAGATGCTCCGTATGCCTAAAAAACTCTGGTGTGCAAACAATGTTGATATGCGCCTTTCATGTTGTAAAAAAAAATTATGTGATGTTTTAGCACTGGCAGCAAAATTGGTTGAGTAGAACATTCATCAATTTTTGCATAGGAGTTCCCTTTCGAAATCTGAACATTCAGTGCTGGAGCATACACCTGTAGCCAGTGGCGGAGCTGGATGAGAAAGTAAGGGTGGGGCTACCGGCCCACCTCCAGCTCCGCCACTGCCTCTGTGTGTGTGTGATCTCATGTAAATACAGTTATTTTCTTTCTTTCCTGATCAGAAAATTCTTTCATTCGTTGGGTTCAGTACGATCCCTACCGCGCATGCATATCTCAATATTTTGTTCTGCAGAGTAAACAAAGTTAATTGGCACGGGTAGGAAAATAGAGAAAACACTAAAGCTAATTTAGTTGGTTTTTCTCTCTATGTAAGGCAAGCATTTGATCTGTTTGGTCCTTTTGGGGATTGAATTAATAAGAAGTTTATTGTAACCATGATTCTTTAGCCCTAACTTTCTATTAACTTCCATCCACTTTGTCTCAAAAAAAAAACTTCCATCCACTTGCAAAGTACTTAGTACTGCATTTGCTAGTGCATAACAACACCAAGCCCATGATTACAGATCCTCTTGTATGTATGTAGTTTCCAAACTGAAGAGTCTGCAGTTACAGGCAACACTTGGTGCGGCGCTACTGAAATTTCCGTACAACTGCAACTATGACATATCTGTACCCTCTGCGGGACATATATCAAAAAAGAGCCAACGGCTACTGCAAAATCCAGTGGCTTCTAGAAACCAGATGTGGTGCTCAAGGCAGCAAAGCTTGCACAACGCTCCCATGCCTGATTCGTGACGGTTCACGAGTGGCCCGCGTGAGCACCAACAAGCTCCCATCACAAAGTACAAAGGCACCACCGATGAAAGCGACAACACTTTGTCACGCAGCTATGGTGAACAAAAGCTTTGCTGAATAGCACTGTCATTGCACAGTTGAAAATTTTGGTCGTTCAGTTTTTGTTCTCCAGATCAAAGCCGCTTTAGTTATTAACACTGAGGATCAAAGGCATTCAGATCGGGCAGAAAGCCAAGGGAGCAAGCAAGAGGCCATATACATAATTACAGCTTACGAGACTTTATTAGATATAATTGCATAGCAAAATTTGGCTTTCGAGGTCATGAGAGGGACCACAGAAAGCGACTGGAGTACATCACACCGCAATTCTTTCTTGACACTCAACAACAGAAACCTACAAAGCGTTGCCTGTCTGCCACCACTAGCTAGCCTGCTGAACCAATTCTAGTAGATAGATACACAATACCATCAACAGCCCCCGAATCCATCTTCAAATTTTTTCCCTCTCCTCCTTGATTTGGTTGTCTACTACTTTCGTCTGAATCCATTAGGCATGTCAATTTGCTAACTAACACGACAAAAACGAACAGGTTAATAAGTTAGTGGACCCGACCTGACCCGACGGGCTATCTCTACCAAGGAAGATTCACCAGTCATCTACCATGCTCCACACCCATTTCCACCTGGCAGCTAGCAAAGAGCCCCGGCGCGATCAGGTGCCAAGGATCTTAGCACCACACAACCAATGGTTCAAGCTGACGAACCGGACACCTGACACATGGTGTCGAAACGGGCGCACCCGATCGCCGCGGTGAAACCCGTTACGGATTTTTCACCTGAGCTTCCTTTGATCACCAGATGGAGTGTGCAAATGTGCACGGTGGTTTCTGGTTTCGCTGTACTACTACCTAGACCGACTCGTAATTTGATCTGAACCGGGAGTTACACGACCTGATCGAACTTGTCTGTCAGTGGTCAGTTAATTGGCTAAAGTGATGATCGATCGGCACGATGGACGGACGAGCAGGGGCGTCGTCGCTTCAGAACGGCCTCTGCAGGTACGCGAACATGTCGTTGAGCAAGGCGGCGTCGCGGGCGCCGTACATGACGGCCGGCGACGGCGGGCCGAACAGCGCGCCGCCGTCGTCGACGACGAACCCGTCGTCGGCGCCGCCCCACTCGACGCCGAACCACCCGCAGCCGCCGCGGAGCTGGCTCTCGGCGTGGTCGCGGTCGGGGAGGTCCGGCGACGGCGAGAGCACGTGCTCGGAGCCGCAGCTGGAGTTGTCCGTGTGCACGCGCGGCACGGAGTTGGAGTCGCGGTCCGCCGACGGCTCCGTCTCCATCTCCGGCTCCGGCTCCGGCTCCAGCGGCGGCGACGGGAACGGGCGGTCGAAGCACAGCATCTCCGCCGCCGGCGTGTCCATCTCGTAGTCGTAGTACCCGTAGTCGGGCATCTCGACCTTCATCGCCGCCGCGCCACGGCCGCCGCGCGAGTTCTTGGCCACCGCCGCGGCCGGCTTGACGTCGTCGGCAGCGGCGTCGTCGTCCACCGTGTCGTACCGCTCGATCACGCCCTTCTTGTTGTAGATCCGGCACAGCACCCAGTCATCCAGCTGCGGACAAAAAAACCGCGCAAGGAAAATTCAGCAAAAACGATACCAAAATCCGATAGATTTGCGGTCCGAGATCGATCGATGTTGATCGAAGAGCTAGACAGCGACGTTTGATTCGGTGCATGCATGTGGCCAGTGCGGGCGGTAAGGTCAATTTATCGCCGTCGTCTCTGTCGGCGCGTGCGTGAGCCGTGACGCCATTCGGCGCGCGCTTTACTACATGCCTGCCCGCCTCTATCTAGAGCATATATACATAGTAGACCGACGCTAGCCTATTGCTCGATGCGGCCACGGACGGACGCACAGGCTGGCTTGAAAGGGACGAGCGAGCTAGGCGATGGAGGCGTGCTGCTAGCTAGCTAGCTGCAAATTGACAAATTGCACGCTCACCTTTTTTTTAGTTTTTGTGTGTGTGGTGTGGAACCTATTGACGAATTTGCATAATTAATTACAAGAGTACTATATGTATGTACAAAACCTAACACACCTTTTATGTATTGGCGCTGTTGACTGCTGCGTTTGTACTACTGCTACCAGCATCGATCCAGCATGATTTTGTTTAATCAAACAGTTGTCCGTTAATTAATTGCATTATTATTACAGTACCACTATGATGAATGAATTGCTTAATAAAGAAGTTTAGTACGTTTGAGACAGAGACAGAAACGTCTCTCTGCATGCGCAAACAACAAGAACAAGTGTTAGGCAGGCTTGCTTGCTTGCTTACCCTGAGCGCGTTGTTGGTGCGCTTGCGCGCGGCGGCGGATCGGTCGACGTCGGCGAGGCGGTACTCGTGCATGATCCAGTTGGTCTTGACGCCCTTGGGCGGCTTCCCGGCGTAGAAGACGAGCGCCTTCTTGATGGCGACGGGCCGCGGCGAGCCAACGGGCTTGTCGGCGCCGGTGGCCTTCCAGTAGCCCGTGCCGGCGGCGCGGTTGGGCCGCGAGCCGTTGGGGTACTTGCGGTCCCGCGGCGAGAAGAAGTACCACTCCTTCTCCCCTCCCATCGCCTTCTCTGCACCATTCATTCATTCACCACCGATCGAGCTAATCAGTTACTAATGAGCTTGGGGCAGGGGTGATTGATTAATCTCGTTAATTAGTAATTACCTGGGAGCTGCCATGGGTCGAACTTGTAGAGGTCGACCTCGGCGATGACCGGCGCGGCGAGCGGCATGCCGGCGCACTTGCGGCAGAGGTAGTAGTTGACCAGCTCGTCGTCGGTCGGGTGGAAGCGGAACCCAGGCGGCAGCTGAAGTGCGCCACCGCAGTCCATTCGCGTTTGGGGTTCGGTTGGGGTTGGGAAACTTGAGATCGCGAGGAGGATTAACCAAGGAAGGCTTTTTGTTGGTGGGGTGCGCGTTTGGGAATGGAACCTCACCTCGCCGTACCCCCGCGGTTATATAGGCGGCGCCCCGCCACGTGTCGACGAGCAGACGGGCCGCGGCGATGTGACGCACGTGCAACTTGGGGGCTCGAAGCAGGTTTGACCCCGGACGCTTCAGGACGCGTGTCGAGCATCGGGGTGGCAAGGGGACCTGTGGGCGGTCGGATGCGGGGGGCGGGGGTCCGGGGCCGGGATTGATTTTGTCATCGCTTGCGTCAGCAGTTTTGGCGCCGAACTGACCGGGGGTCGGGGGTGGTGGTCCATCGCTCGCGCGCGCTTGCGGCGGCTGTGAATCTGTTGATGCCGCGCGCGCCGCAATGATCCATCCGCGCGTGAGGTACGAGTACGTGCTGCCCCCGGCCCCCGCCTGCTGCGTGGTGGGCCCTGTGTCAGCTTGTGAGGTGGCCCGGTCGGGGGTCCGTCATGTTCCCCATCCCCGGCCGTGGAGATTCCCGATCGTCCACTTGGTCGGTCTTTGTGGTCTCGTCGTGACAGTAAAAAGCAACACTCGGCTGATGATCTAATAATAATCAGGTGATTCGATCCGTTGATAGATTTAAGCCCCTCAGAATTGTTAAAAAAAATCTTATTAACATTGATCGAGTATACTAGTAACATAAATAGAGACAGATGGAGTACATAATATGATACAGGTAGTTTCACGATGAATGTGAAGGACAGAGATCGGCTAACTTTACTGCACGCCGTGTAGTGATCACTGACACGTGGGGCCGGGTCCGCGTGTCAGTGACCACCTCTTACGGTAGCGGATCCCTGTCCGAATGTGAAAGGACATGTAACCTACTGGTTACAAGAGGCTCAGTAGTCTCCTCGAATTCCATGAGAGCGGAATTTTCTAGGGCGTTTTGCTTTTAGTGATGGGTGACGTGGCCGTCGACAGCGAGACGCCAGTGGTGACTTCATCATTCTCGATGATTTGCTAGCTCGATCTTCGAAGATGCTCATCAGGTAGACCTTAACCGAACTCGAAAATACTTACAGTTTACTGATGGAAAAAGTGTTTTCTCACCAAGAAGTATGCTTGTCCAACATTTTCCCATACGCAGCTCGCGAGGGGTTCCTCTTCGCTCTCGCTTGGAAACATCTACTGTCTCTGTTTCATAATATACTTGTGATTCTAGCCTTCAAATTTTTTCTGTCAAAATACTTGTGATTCTCACTTTTCGATGCACTTTTCTCACTTCTCAGAACATCTCTGTCTCTATATATGTCCTCTCATTTTCTATGCAACATAATTTTTTTCACTTTTCTTGGTTTCCTGTGTCCAGAGCTAGAATCATGGGTATTGTGAAGTCTGAGGGAGTAATAATGTTACTGTGTAAGGTGATTCGCGAAATATTGAGATACCACGGCACGGATCGAGGTTATTGCACAAATGCTAGCTGCATATCTGCTAGCACTGGTACACGTCCTGTGATGCCCGTCGAATATTCCCCTTTCCTTGCATTATTTGAAAAAATAAAAGAATCTGCATGAATGTGGTCCGTACTTTGAGAGATCGCGCCCGCGCTCCGATGCCCCGTATCTAACTTTTCTAACCGGAGGAGATTCACTCCCCTCGCGACGCACATGGCCGGCCGGCCGGGGCAGCACCCACGACGCGCTGCATGCATGCGCGCGGCACCGGAACGCTAGCTGCTGCAGCGCAGGTCGATCGCTCGAGTCGTCGTCCGCATGTGGTTCCGGTCCGGTCCGCCTGTGTGAGACAAGAGCGACCGTCAGTGGCGTTGCGGTTCCGACGGCGATCGATACGGCGCGGCGTCGCGGAGCCGCGCGGCGACGTCACGGTGCGTTTGCTTTCCTCCTCGGCGTGTGCGGGTGGGTCTCAGTTCATACCAGCACCGATTGATCCGATCCGGCCGGCAAACCTCGGGTGGGATCCACGTGTGCCTGCCTCGCGACCGGTCGAAGGCGCCGGCCGTGGACCTGGCCCGACGCGGCGAAACGGGGCCGCGAGGAGCTGCGGGTGTCTATGGTACGGTCGATACGCATCTGTGTTCTCGAGCGCGAACCTGCTTGCGCCCGCGCGACGTACGTAACCGCCGCTTTCGCCTTTTTTCTATTTTTACCCCGCCCGGCCGCCCGCGCGTGATTCTCCCCGTCGGCATGAGCTTGAGCTGTCTCCATCCCTCCTCGCTTCCACGGTTACTCCACCAGCCGGGGCTCCCGCTCGGTTTCGGTCGCCCACTGCCATGTGGGAACAACGCCCGACGTGACCCCAGAAGTCAGCAGCAGCCTCGATGGAGCTGGTCTGGTGGTGATAAGGCCGAGCTCGTATCGACCAATCATCATACGCGGCGACCTGCTGCTGCCGGCTGCCGAGTCTCCTCGGCCTCGCCTCGCTCGATCAGATTCCGTAACCCTCGCCCCGGTCTCCAACCAACCCGGAAAAGCACAGCGCCGTTCCTGTTTCCTACGCGCAGCTCACGGACACGTGGGACCGTGCTGTCCTGTCCCCACGTCTCAGTGAGTGGCACTCACTCCAGGGATGCTCCATCCGATATATAGACGCGGCGAGCGTGAGCCGGGCGAGAGGCCAGGTCATGGCTTACCGCTGCGCGACGGCGACGCACGGCGGCCAACCACACGAGGTGCGTCCCTCTCCGGCTTAATTGTCTCCATCTCCACGTCACCGTCGTCTTACTTTATCAGACCAATGAGCCCGAGGCGACCTTTCGATCGAGGTCCTCGTTTAGCCACACGCTAGCTGACGACGGATCGAAACTAGGCAGAGATATTTGATCGTTTCTGCGCGGTTTCGATGAGCTATGATGTTGATTTGGAATATTCAGTTTATGTGTTCGTCGAGATGAGATCGATATATGGCTGAAGTTTTCGAGATGCTGCGCGTAACGAGACGTCACCAGAGTCGCTGTCACTTCTAGTGATGTTTACTATTAGCAAATCAGCCGTTGATTTCGTTGTTGCCTTACTGTGTGATTTCAGCTTATTGTAGGCCATTTTGAGGGTTTTTAAACCTTTTTTATCTTTAAAAATGAGGATTGTTGCATGCTTAGGGCACGCCGCCGCCTATTGGGCGTCTCTCTCTCTCTCTCTCTCCCTCTTCGACGATCTAGTCGGCGGCCAAAGAGAGCGGGATCTTGATTCTCTTTGAGAAGGTTATGCGTTGTTGGTTTCGTTAAGGCAGTTTTAGCGAAAACTTGCAGTGAGTTATTTTGTTGTTGTTGTTATTGTTGTGGCTTATTCAAGCTGCCCAATAGTATGTCTGTAATTTTGAGATGACACTCGCACTCTATTGCTAGTATCTTTTTTTCTAAAATAAATAATCCCTTAGTTTCAAATATATGTAGTTCTACCTTTGTACCAGGTTCATTGAACATTGTGTGAACCTGAACAAGCATATGTCCGTATTCATAAAACATTATATGAATCTGAACACTCAAAAATATAGTCAACTAGTGCATATATTTTGAAATGGGAGAAGATTATTTCACGCTTCCAAGACACGCACACGCATGGGCATCACCTAATCAATTGTCGTGCTGAGGTAATACCGAACCCTAAAGCAGCTAGCCTCACTCTTTTTTTTTTTGGATGAGCTAGCCTCTCTCAACCGCGTGCACTGGCTGCTGTCCGGCGGAGGCGACGACGACGACGAGAGCCGCGCGAGCGCTCGTCGTGGCCGGTCGAGGCGGCGCGGAGACTGGACACATACGGCGCCGCGGAGCCGCACGGCACCGCGCGTGACGTGCCGGGGGCGACGTCATGAACGCGGCGCCTGGCTGCCGGGTGTCCCGGTGCACCGCCTCCGGAGGACCGTATGTAGGCCGGGTGGGATCCACCTGGCGGACTTCCTTCGCCGCCGGTCGCGCGCGTGTGGCGTGGACCTGGCCCGATGCGGCGAAACGCGGCTGCGAGGCGACCGCTGCGAACTTCTCTGTTCTGGAGACCCCGCGCGTCGGCATGAGCTGTCTCCGCATAGTTACTTTAGGCTGCGTTCGGATGAGGCTATAAAAACTTTAGAGGGTGCTGTAGCAGTCACATCAATAATGCCGGCACGATTTATGTGTACTAAACAAAGTCAAATCACAAAACTAAGTCCAGGACCCCCCCTCTATTTCGCGAGACGAACGTAATGAGGGTAATTAAGCCGCGATTAGACGATGGTTACTGTAGCATCACTGTGTCAAAACATTGATTAATTAGGCTCGTTAGATTCGTCTCGAAAAATAACGCCCGTCTGCAGAAAGGTTTTGCAATTAAATTTTATTTAGTACCCCTAAATAGTAAGATTCTTTTTTACTTTAGAGGGTAGAAGTTTAGAGGGTGAAATAGAGGGGGATCCGAACGGCCCCTTAGTGCCTTCTACTCCAGCTCGACGCCCCCACCTGGCATGCAGTGGGTCCAACGGCCGATGTGACCGACCCTGGATGTCAGCTCGATCGGGTTGATAAGCCCCTGGTCGTATATCCCCCCGGCCGGCAACTCATATGCGGCGACCAGCGACGGCTTCCCCTCGATTCCGTTGAAACCCAACCCGGCCAGCGGCTACAACATCTACCACCGCAGCAGCAGGGTCTAGTAGGCATCAGCAGTATGTTTCCCCTGGGTGCAAATTGGATACTGCTGTTGTTTAGCCGGAGGAATCTCGCGGGATCGTCCGTCCGACGCGGCGAGCGTGAGCCGCGATGTCACGGCTGACGGCACGCGCAACGGCGACGGCGGCCAATCACGTACGGTGCAGCTAGGCTGAAACTTAACAATGCTAGCAAGCCAAGCAAAGCCACCGGCCGTGCATCCCTCTCCGGTTGTCCCCATCCACTTGTCACTTTCGTAAGATTCATTAATTAGTTTATCTAAACCAATCGCCTCAGGCGACTCTTGGAGCGCCTAGTTTAGCCGTGCCCGGCCGGTCGCTGACGACGGATCCAGACCTGGCAGAGATATTTGATTCTTGTGCGGCTTCGAAGAGCCGCCGCCGCTGGTTTGGAATATTCAGTTTTATTTCGTCAGGGCGGGACGGCAGGAGTTTCCAAGATGCTGCGTTTCCGGCCTGTGACATCACAAGAGTCGTTGTCTGTTTTGGTTGTAACAATGGATTACTTGTGTAGTCGATTTTTTTTTTGGGCGATCCAGTACGTGTGTGGTTGATTTTGTGGGTAACCTTTGGTCAAGATCTCTCTGTTTATGTGTTATCTTAATGTTTCATACTATCTAGAAAGTTTCTTCAGATCGTGGGTTATGGACAGGTGGGAATCAGTTTGAGGGTTGACATTTTGACCCTAGCTACACAAGATGCCATGTGGGACTATTTTACAAAGTACCGTAGCATTATATACTGTAGCTAGTTCTTGAATCTACTTTTTTAATAACTCCTTGAAATTAACTAGGTTATTATTTGTAGCTGCTTCAAGCAAAGCAACTTCATTGTTCCCCGCAGAGCAACCCTCGATGAAATCTACATCCACCCATTTAAGAAATTAATTGGGAGGGACAATGTTTTGCAAAAATATTGCGTTTAGCATCAACTTCCTTTGACCTAGGTGAAATAACTCTGATGTTGCAATATATATTTGCACCGGCCAGATCTACTTCATTTTTTGAATAAACATTTATTAATACTTCCTAGCTGACATGGAACCGCGCGATACACGGTACTACTTCAGGCATCCATAGACGTGGACGCAGCATACCTAGCCAACGATTTGGTCTGACATTACAAAATCACATATGAAAACAGGAATAGCCTATACGGACTTATTTATTCCCCGGCTGTTCCTATGGATTTTACCGTGCAATTCAATGCGAAAAGAAATAATGTATTCTTTCTTGCTAGATGTATATGTTGACATGTTTGTACACCTGGTTGATTCTATCGACTTTATTTATTTAAGAACTGGACCCTGTTGTATAGATTCATTGATAATGGATGACATCGAAGTGAAGATTCCTGTCAATATTTCTTCTTTTTTATGTGCACACATCATCCATGATGTACTCCATACACACTTGAGATTAAACAAGAACATCAATATTTATGCAAAAAAATTTTGCAAGTTGCAAGTAATAATCCAATTAAGACACAAAAATATTAGTCACTTGCTTAAGTGATGATGATACCTTCTCGATATACCAAAAAGTTACACCTGGCTCCACTGCCCAGTGAGAGTACGTCGGTCATGCAAACATCTTTTGTAGAGAAATAATTGAAGCGTATTTGGTGGAACATGACACCGAATAAAACAAGGACATGTGAAAGCTATCTTTACTTAAACAAAACTTATGTGGCGTTGTGCCGCCGTGATTGCGAATCAGCGGAAGTGTTTGTTTTTCTTGTAAGCCTGAGATTCTCAACTGTTAATTAATTACAAAATGGAGATGCATCTACAGGTCAGCGTGTACACCAGAGGGATGCTTGCCAGGTAACCGTGTATGGTCCCGTATATAGAAATCAACAATGCATATATATGTCATCAAAACAGATCACAGATCCAACATATAGACTCCAATTATTTTTCTAATTTCTACGTCAACCATATTTTGAAACAACAAAAGTTATATACCAGTCATATATTAAAAACCATAGAAAGTGTTACATTTATAATATGTATAAATCAACATTACTACAGCCAAATTATTAGAGGTAGTTCTAGGACATGGAATCCAAATGACGTCACGTTAATTTGTGAATGGGGAAAACAGCACGCTAATGGCAGTTACATGTACAACTCCACACCATGTTAAACAAAGTAATAAGAACTCAATCGGTCGGCTATAAACTAATGGATGTGGCATAGTGGCGCCGCATGGTTGCGCCATCGACAGCAACGTATTTTGGGCTTAACCAGCTAGTAGCTTAGCTTGGTGCATCTGTATGTTGACATGTCAACGTCATTTCTTGTGCGGCCCCACTGAGTAAGAGAAGAAAACTAGTGGCTACATATAGCAGCCAATAGGTAGTCTCGACAGTGTCGTTTGGAAGTACATCGTGACCGTTGACCGCATCTGGTAGCACAAGGATTAATATTGCTAATTCTACAAAGTACTTGCCAACCTGAATCTCTATTAAAACCAATAATACCTTTCTTCCGGGAAAAAGTGTTGATGTGTTCATTGTATCATCTTGCTAGTTAATTACTTGCCAGCCTTGATTTCTACGGTGACTATTAAGTAAATTGCTGACAAAAAGATTATGAAAGCTTTCCTTACAATTTTTATGCCGAAAGCAGGCCATGACTCCTGTTTACATAGGGAAAAGCTTTTGATAAAATAAATAGCAACAAATACATGTTGATCGTACAATACTGCCTAAGCATGTGATGTCAGATTGGGCCGGTATTATTTTCCTAGCTCGTCATTAGGTTATACGCCTCCGAGATTGTTTTATATTGACGTCAAGATAGAGTGATGAACAGTTCAAAACAAAACGGTTGGAATAATAACTACCTGGAGCTTCAAACAAAGAGTATTTTACTCGATCGTACTATACTTCATAAGCATACTGATTGAAGGCATTTTTATCATCGTTACTTTATCTAGTAGCCTTGAGCACCAACCTAAGCTGATTAGGGTCGGGGTGGCTAGCTTGAGATATGAACTGTCTGAACCCCAAACTATTTAACATGGATTCAATTTTCCTACTAAACTGGGTCAGTTGGTCACTCAAACACGCGGCCATGCGTCAGTGCTCTAGAACTTGTTAATTGCCCATTTACTTTGGCAGGTAGATGACACTGCCCTTTAGTTTTTCCTAAGCATATTGCACCAATGATAGAGATTACCATCCTGTTATTGATAGTGGCATTAAGATAAAGGAGCAGGGGAACCTACTAACTTGATCCATGCTTTATTTAGAATCTCAAATTTGATATAATAGATCGATGTTGTCAGCTTGCCTTGCTGATGGTCCCGCCGGCTGAACATGCAAGCAGGCAAGTGGACGTGAAAAGACATCAGCTGGTGGACTTCACTTGCTCCTGAATCATAATCCACACTGCAATGGTGGAATCCGTAGTCATCCTCTAGTTTCTTCGGTTCGTGCCACTTAACTATGGTGCAACTTGCAAATGGTCTCCCTCATGTCTGCTTGATTCACCGCCAAGCAACATCAACTGGTACAATTCAGCTTGAATCTTTCTCTCAAAAGGAGCACAAAATTAAACAGCTTCACTCGTAGTATTTGGCAATTTTGTTTACCGGTCAACGAGAATTTTTGAATTGTTTAAATCCACAAGAAAGGAACTCAGGGTGCACATTTCGATTACTTTGCCCATAAATCCATAATCTATATATATGCCAACTGACATACCCATAAAGACGGATCCTATAATAATATAGTAATATATATATACTGTCAGGGTCAGGATCCGACAGGGTAACAAATTGTGGTATTGTGGAATATGCATCAACATCTCAAGCACTTACTCCACGAATAGACAATAAGTCGAGTGCCCCACGAAGTAGACACACCAATAATTGGTGTATTTTACGCGCCCTCGGAGATACAGGGACCACTTAGATTAGAAACTAGAAAACCAAACCTGCCTTATTTTTTTTACAGCGGAGAGTGAATATATTAATACGATCGTATGCGGCTGTGGTTTCTCCCCACATTCATGTCAGATGTGGGGAACCGCCGGAGTTTTGCAACTTTCTATTATCCTATATCGTGAATGCGTGTCTCGACGCTGATAGGGGCACGGTAGGCCCCCGGTCTTTCACCAAGTTGGCAAAAAGTTGCTTGGAGCCAAGAAACTAAACCAAGTGGTGACGCACTATGAACACATAAACAAGTACAGATAATCGCCTGTGACTTGAGAGTCGATCTTGGATCAGCGTGCACTACCGATGGTGGAATCCGTTCCGGGGTTATTAGGGTATCTTGGCAGCCACGGCAACTGCTTAGCCGCAGTTAGGTGTGGTTCAGTTGCAGACATCACAAGAGACAGAGGGGTAAAGAGAAATGAAAAAGCCAACAGAGACACCCATTTCCACGCACCTAAAGAGGCTTGTTTACGCGTCAGCCGGTGGGTGGAGGTCGACGGAATCGACGGCGACGGCCACCGCGCTGGCGGCGTCGAGGCGCGGCGTGGCGACAATCAAACCAGCTACAGCCTACAGGGGTGGGCCCGGTGCTGCCTCGGGCGCCGCGTATTGTCGCGCCAAGCCGGCGGTCGTCGTTGGAGACCATCGATGCGAATATGCGATGCGAGGTTGTTTTTGGACGGGATCACGACCTAGTGCATCTCCATCGCCAAGTGTAGGGAAGTTTCACACAACCGGCCCGGTGTTTCACTGTTTCGACTGCATGATAGGCATTTACGGTGGTGCACGATGCCAGCATCTCATGGCCGGCAGGTTTCGGTTAACTGCACCCAAGTTCCTCTGTTTGCCGATGGCCGCGTTTCGCCACACAGTGCAGTACCAGTAGTGCACAGACGTACTAAAACACAATGAGATGCCGAACTCTTTCGTTTCTCTAGTGTGCCATCAACTGCATGCGCAGCTTAAAATTGTGAGGTAGGAGTACAATGAAAATATTACTGTCTTTATTAAGTAAACCTGCCACCGTTTAGTAGTGAATGTCCGCAAACTAGCACATATACTTTGTCATGCATCCCTCGCATGCAGAAAGAATCTATTTACCCATTCCGAGCATTGCCAGCAAATGCGTATTATGCATGGTTACAGGTTACTGATTGGCTAGTAATCAAAAATACTAGTATATTGTATTATAGAATTCCTCTCAAGTACTTCCCCCACATCGAAGCAACAACCTGTCATGGGTTTCCTAGCATCCAAACAATATGCGGGGAACCGCCCTAGTTGTTTTCCAACTTTTTTCCCTCTCATTTTTATACAATCATGGTTGTGTGGAATCGCTCGACCTTCAACTTTTCCATTACTTACACATCATGTGTGCGTGTCTCGAGGCTGAAAGGTCCCCATGATCTATTCTAGGTTGGCATGCATTAAGTTTCTATAACCAACAAATTAATCAGATCTACATGTCATACATAAGTGTGCCATCGAGTGCATGTGACGCGAGAATCGGTTATGCATCACAGTGCGCCAAGGCATACATGTGTATATGAAATAATGCATCCTCGGTTGTCATAGTGGGCCATTTGATTTATTGTCAAATTGTTTGAACTCGCTTGCATGTCTCGACATCGGCCCTCTCTCAAGAGCTTTACATCTTGCTTGGAAATTGATGATACAATAATCAAATGGCTAATAATGTTGTACTTGTAGAATTCCTCTCAATTACTTACCTCACACAGAGGCAACAAACCTCTTCTGGGTTTCCAAGCATTCAGTCAATATGCGGGGAATCGTCCGAGTTTTCAGCCTTTTCTCTTTCCCATTTAATATACATCATTCTAGAGTGGAATCGCTCAAGTTTTCAACTATTCCATTTCTTATGCATCATGTGTGCGTGTCTCAATGCCGAGAGGTCCCCACGAACTATTTTCTGGGTTGGCATGCATAAAGTTGTTAGAACTAACGAATCAGATGAACAGTAACATGCCATACATAAGTATGCAATCGAGCGCATGTGACTCGAGAATCGGTTATGAATCAGATTGAGTGCGCCAAGGCATGCGTACCTAATACAAGACAGTTTGAATTGGCATAATGTGCTATTAAAATTTTTTGTCAAAATTGTTTGCATTTGAAGACCAGATTATTTGATCAGAACTATACAAAATCACCCTTAAAAAAAAGGAATCTTACAACATCTGAGAAAAAAACCCAACTATGTGTGTCAACCTCCCTCACACCAAGCATCGATCAATCTACTAATTGATGTACTCATATATATTATAGACACCTGTTGAAGATAGAAGCTAGAACCGCTCAACTCAGAATCAGAGAACCAGAATCGCTAGCTAACTTCCTCACATTGGGGACCAATAACATGAGCTTGCTTAACAGCAGCTCCTCCCCCAGGTACGTATTGATGAAACCATATGCGGGGAACCGTCGCAGCTTTCAACCGCCCTCCCAATAATAGTATACTACAACCGGCTTGCGTGTCTGGACGCCGGTAGGTCCCTGCGGGATCGTTTTATACCTAGTTGGCAGATAGATTAAGACAGGCTCCCCAACAAATCAGCCGCGCGATAAACAAGTACAACCCCCCTGTTGCATGGTACTCGAGGCTGGATCCTGAACCGGAGTGCAGTTCCGGGCGTGGAATCCGTTCTAGCAGGCCGCGCCGTGGAATATATCTTGGCGGCCAAGGCACACCCATTGGCTTGTTGCTGGCGCAGCGGATCGAGACACGCGTGGTGCGCACTTACCGCGTAGGAGTACTATCGAAATGGCTGCTGGCGCTTACTGTACGCGCGCGGCGACGCGATGGCGAGGGAGGGCGTCCTTTTGCGCCACGGAAAAGATGGAAAAAGCGGGGCCGTCGTGGTGGGTGGATGAGACTGAGCCACAGTGCTCGGCGCATGAGGCGGCGGCGGAGGCAAAATTAAGCAGTTGCTGTGGCGGTGGGGCCCGCCGACCGCGGCCTGGGGCGCCGCGTCCGCATGCATGCGTCTTTTGTTTCCGTCCACGATCGAGTTTGGTCGTCGATCGCGTCGTCTGCGGTCGTCGTTCGTTGCGTTGGATGGATGGAGCCGATCGACGACGCGACGCCCGAATCTCTCTAATTTGATCCGGCCCTGCGGGAGGGCTCCCCTGGACGGGATTGCGGCCAGGTGCGTCGTCGATTCCGATCGTCGCCGGTCGTGGGGTGCTTCATCGACCGCGCGCGCGGCAAATTAGCAAGCGCGAGGGAGGTTTCCTGGAAGCTCCTGCTGGCGGCGGGGTTTTTGGGTTCGGTACGTACGGTTCGGCGCCGAGCATGTTAGTACTAGTACTAATGTCAAATGACGGCACGGCACCGGAGGGATGGAGTGACGCAGGAGATCCGGTACTGCTCCTTCCTGCGTACGTAAATGTGAGGAGCTGACCTGAATCAAAGTCGACCAATCCATGAACTGGCGATTCTCTTACAGTTTCGAGATAAGATGACCGCGCGTCTCCTCTCTCTGCTTTCGTTGTTCAGGATTCAGGAACATTGTAATTGGGCTCGTTGCATCGTGCATGCATGCAGCGCGAAGAATGCAGTGCGCGCTACGAGTTCGGCTTTTAACCACCACGTACGTACGATTCCTTGATGGACCACGAGTTTCGGGGTTGAAAACATTTGGGCCTACGGTAGCCCTCCGTTTTCGGCTGATTCATTTCTGGCCCCATAATTAGTCCAAGTCCCGACAGCCCACATATTGACAAGGCATGCGGCTTCGCATACAGTTGTGCTGTGATGCTGAAACAAAAAAAAAAAGAAAGAGAAAAAAAAATGCATACAGTTTTGCTGTGTGGCAGTGCAAGTGACCCAAAACTGTGAGGAGGCATCGCCGTCCATGGGCTACATGTAGAAGCAGCTAATTAATATACAGAAGAGAGACTGCTAAATGCTAGCAATATCAACAATCTACAGCATCATGCTACGCCGAGCCGCTGGTAGCCCCGGCGCGCCTTGGCCTGCCGCGACCACACGCGGCCGCATCCACGGATCAACGGCGAGAAATCCATCAGCCTTCCCTGGCGGCGCAACGACTTGTTGTACGCCTTCACCTCCTCCACCAGCATCTCCCTGGCGCCGTCGTCCTCCCACGCCGCGAACACCGCCAGGGCGCGCCCCACGACGCCGCGCGCGCGGTCGCCGTGGCCCATGCGCAGCTCCGCCTTGGCGTATGGGGCGTGGACCGCGGCGTCGAGCGGGCACGCCGCCACGGCGGCCTCCGCGACGGCCCGGACGCTCTCTTCCCGCTCGCGGTGGGCGTGGGCGAGCTCGAAGGCGATGTATCGGCACCAGAACCCGCCGTCGAGGACGAACCCGCCGCGCCGGTGGTGGCGCGAGGCCACTCCTGGAAGAGCGCGCGCACGACGCCGGAGTCCCCCCGAAACCCGCTGCTCCATGGCGATCCACGCGCGGTAGATGGTCGGCGGGTGCATCCCGCAGACGAGCGCGCCACGGAGGACGCAGCGCGCCTCCGTCAGGTCGCCGGTTTCCGCGTACGTGGCAAGGGCGCGCTCGCACCACCGCACGGCCGCGCCGCGCGCCGGGTCCGCCGCGTCCAGCGTCGCGTACGCGCGCAGACGCCGCTGCTCCGCCGCGGAGCACGAAGAGGAGTCCATGGGTTCAGTCGCCGTCGCCATACCTCCAAGCGTGGAGACACGCAGTCGTCGATTCTGTGCGATCGTTGAGATGCTGGGTTTTGATTTATAGCGCTCGCCTCGCGCACCCCGAGATGGAGTGGAGATGCATCCGACGGGGTATCGGATTGTCCCTAATACTGTGTTATCGGTGTCGCCGCCTTCGTCACCTCTTTTCAGCTCAGAAACCGCTTGTCCTCCGTCACAACAGCCCATGAGCACTGATAGCCCAGAAGAGCACCGGTACTCCGGCATTCGGCCCAAGAGCCCATCACACCGGTACTCGACCTCTGCATCACTTGATGTATTTAGCCGTCCATTATTACAAACCTAGACTCCATCTATCACATAGGAAAAATGACAAATCACCAAACAGTTGGTATAAGAATAGTAAAAAGTTCTTCAACATAACCTATTACTAAACTTTCATCTATGTTTGGCAAAGATTTTCATTGTCACCGTCTCTAAAAGGCGGCATGCCTTTAGCATGGATGTTCTTCCTTGCTCCTTTTGGAACAATGACCAAGTTCTTATCCAGTGCGTGGCTCTGTAAATTACCTGCATATGAGTTAGAATAGCAATTTTATCAAAAACAACATCATTCCGGCTTCGCCATAATGCCCAGCATATAGCGCCGATTCCACAAGCATCTATCCTCTATCCTTGTATAAAAAGCCATCTATCCAATTACTAAACATACCAGCAACATTAATAGGTGGTTTTATACCAAAGGATAACTCTATCAACCTCCAAATTAATCTAACAAACTTGCAATCAAAGAAAAGATGTGCGCGATTTACATGTGCGCGATGTCACTCTCCATTGAGCTATTATATTTAAATTTATTTGATTCTTTTACTTTTTTCCTTTATAAATCAACTTCAATGATTTTTTCTATGTTTAAGGATTTTTTTTGGGGGTAAAAGCTATTGTTTAGGATTGAGGCACTCAGCGTTCTGCATTTATCCTTGCACTGGGCCTGGACCGCTCATAGTACGGTAAGAGGAGATCTGGACTGTCCAATTTAGTCCACACTGGGCCTAGATTGCTCATAGTACAGTAAGAGGAGATCTGGAGTGCCCAATTTAGTCCAGTCCAGGAATGCGGGGCCCAAATACATTATTAATTTTTGTTCTTTTTTTTTCTTCTTCTTATTCCTCATTCTTTTTTTTGGCTTTATAAAATTATTTATTTTGTAAAATATATATGGTCAACTGTTCGAAATGAGTGGTTCAAAGCGTTGTAATCAAAATGTCTAAATGTCATTTATCGTCATCAACGTTCTGAAATGCATATTCATCATTTTATACCAAGCTAAATCAAATTATAGCTGCTAGCTTCAGTTGATCGATCCATGCGTGCCAGATGGACCATGGTTGCCCTAAAAAAGGCATGTAAGACTGACTCCAACGGGGTGCCTATTAGGCACCCCATACTCAAAATGGGTCATCAAATCCGGAATTCACGCTTCCAACGGACGACCGAAACGTTTCACCCATTTTCGGAGCACCTCGCCTCGCTACCCACAAATGGGGCAGCTGCCGCCGCCACCCAACGCGTCCGCGGCGCCCTCCCCCCAGCTCCGCCCGCAGGCCGTTGCATCTAGGACTCGAGGGAGCGCGGCGAAGGAGAGGATGTGGAGTGGGAGGCGGAGAGGGAGCCCTTGAGCGCTTCGACGTCAGCGATGAGGTTGCAGAGGTTGTCGGCGAGGAGGGAGCGGAGGTCCGCGACGACGATTGGGCGGCGCTAGCCTGCACGGCGCGGCGCAGCCTGCAGCGGCGGCGCGACAGCGCGGAGCGTGACATCTCGTTGCTGCTGGTGCCTGAGCGCTTCTTCTGCTGCTGCGCCGCCGCGTCCCGTGCGCCGCGGACAAGGATGAGCCACCCTTCCCATGCGGCCCGCCGAGGGCTGCCTTCACCAGCCGCCATGGCCCCGCCCTTCCCGTCGCAGCCGTTGCCCGCCATCTCCTCGTCATGGTTCGCCATCAGGGGATGGAGCTTCTGCCTCAAGTTTCTTTCTCCCCTTTCCAACCTCAAGTTGCAACTTGCAAACCCGCAAAATTCGCAGCACAAACCATTAAATCAACCAAATTGATCGCATCCATACCTTCTAAAACTTGCTATTGAATCCATTTTAGCTGTATGTGCATTAACCTGGCCAAAGACGGGATGTTGTGGATGGATCTCTGGAAGGCGGATGGTTGTTCGATGGTGAGGAGCTGAAGACAGAGTGCAACAGAAACAGTAGTTTACCTGTTCTCTTCGTGATAAAACGGATTTTCGCTTTCTCTTCAGGCACAGTCAGCAACCAAACAGCACGGCGTGGTGCAGCCTGCAGCGGCGGCGCTACAGCGTGGAGCGGGGCGGTGCTGGCCTGCGCGGCGCGGAGCGGGGCCGCGGAGGAGCTGCGCGGGGGCGGCGCGAGATCAGTCGTCGGCCGCCTTCCTCTTTCCTCTGCTGGTGGCGCTGGGCTGCGGGACTGCGGCGGCCGGACGGCGGCGGCAGGCGCGAAGGAGCTCGAAGATTGGGGAAGATTGGCGCCGGCGGCCGGTGTTGGCGACCAATTCATGGTGTGCCGTTGGAGATTCACATTTTTAGGTGTCATATCGTTAGGCTCAGGAACACCTATTTCATGGTTTGGGTCTCCAATTTGGGTATGCACCGTTGGAGTCAGTCTAAGAACGTACACTGAACTGGGCTGTAACTATTTTTCAGGTCATATTGCAATGCAATTAGGCCGGGGTCATTTTGACCCGGAACTCTAAAAACAAATAAATCAGGTCATTTTGACCCTGCCAGTCAATTCTCCCCCGACTATTGTAGCGGGACCGTATAAATGAGAGATAAAGTACCGTTCGCGAAAAGCACGTCATCAGTTGATAGATACGGATGATTCTTTCTGAAGATATATACACCCGTGATGAGAGCTAGGTCCACTGCTATCCGCAACTTAATAATACCAAAAAATGCGACCGATAAGCCTTTTTATTTATCCTATAATAGCACTCCGAACCGAAGCATATGTCTTCTGGTGGTGTTTCGGTTTTAGGGGATGATGATGCCCCGCCGCATGGCACGCAAACGAGTCATTCTCGAAAGGCAGGAAAAAACAGCATCGGGTGCACGTACTATTGCACACTGCGCCTTGCTTGCGTGCTAATTAATTATTGATTCCCAAATGAACGAGTTGCCTATCGAGTTGGATCGAGTTCACTGTTCTTGGATGGAGACATGAACTTTTGTCGGCACATGGATCGTTGAACAGGGGATGGATTTTATTTTGTTCCTTTTTTGAACCTCTTATTCCTGAATATAAATGTAGTATCTGTTCGTGTGCGTTGGCGTGTTTCTTTTTATGTTGTTCCTTTTTGAATGGAAACGGCGACGACGGGCCGAGTTTGGTTGTCCTGCACCATTGAACAGCGGGCCAAGCGACGTCGTCCAATTGAACAGCGGGGGCCCAATGAACCATTGCAGCCAGTACGTAAGTAGTACTACTATGCTACTTCTAGTGATTCGAGAAAAAGTTTCATGGACTTATAAAATGATACTCCTACTATCGGATTGTTTCGTACTGCCACTATAACAAATCTGTAAAGCTAGTAGGTGCCGGGATATTTGGGTTTGATTAACTAATCTGCATTTGCCGCCAAACTCTCGGTTCATTCATGGATTCCCTTATCAACTCTGAACTGAGGTTGTGTTTGGAGGGAACGGATGCACCAAATCGGGCGAGAACGGATGCCATTCGGTGAATCTGCTTGGCCGGGACGCGTGAGTGGTTGACCGGTTTCGGTTTGACTGTAGGGTCAGAAAGTTAGGGGCCCGCACGCCAGAGACTCGCTTCAAGTGGACAGGTATCTGTCTACATAAATGCGAAAAGCGTATTGGACTGCTGCGTAGTATATGCTTGCTGCTGCCGACGTAGTACACGGCACACGCACGGGCGTCCACGGAAACCGTTACGCCGATCACTTCGACACGATGATCGATGAGGTTGACTGCGCCATTATCCACTTATTATCCAGGAGCACGTGCGACGTGCTCACCAAACTAATCAAGAGAGCAAAATTAAGGGACAATGCACAGTTGCTTAAGACCACCACTGCTTCATGCTCCGTCCATTCGTCATGCTCAATGATATGGGCACATATACTAGCAAAGTTCATTTATACTAGACGCTGCGGCGCGCCCTTGGCGCGCCCATCTCACGTTTGAATTCGGTATCGATGGGATGTCACAGTTAGCGCGAGGCATGATGTATAGTTTGAATATAAAAGGTACGAGCCACGGTCAATAATCGTTCAACAAGAACATGCAGGTGTGTGGTCCATTGCGGCCATTTAAGATGTCACCTTTCTAAGGGTGTGTTTGAAACCTTTAGAGTTAATAGTTGCTAGCTAATATTTAGCTATTAGCTGCTAACTATTAGCTGAAGGTGTTTGAAACCTCTAATTATTAGCTGACCTTTAGCTAGCTATTAGCTAGTATTAGCTGGGTTGAGAGAGCTAATAGGATAGTTGTTAGTTAGGGTGGTAGCTAACAATTAGCTGAGCTATTAGCTGGGGTGTTTGAAACCTCTATTGCTAATTTTAGCAGCTAACAATTATCCTTATAGGTTTCAAACAGAAACTTGAGTCGAACAAAGAGGGCCATGCACGTCAACCATCTGGACATCAACTTCATGCGCAGGTCCAAGCACAGTAGTCAAAGGCAAACTGTCCAACTGACTGTACTAAGCAATATCTCATGGATGAATAAGTTCTCAAGAAAATAAATTTTGAGTAATAAGCATTTTAACTGTAGACCATGTGTATGATGCATTTATAATATAGGAAATAATTGTGTACACACAAGATAAGAATTTTTTTGGAAAGACCTCAAATAAGTATTTTTTCGAAAGATCTCAAAATAAGTATTTTAACGAATGGAGCTTAACTTTCATTGATACTCCTATATTACGGTGTTTATTACGAGCGCATGAAGCTCAATAAAACAAGCAGTGATGATGAGCACCGGAAGCGAAAAAAAAAGCTTGTTACACATTGTAATATCTTTAGTTCCTCCCCAATTATAGAGGGAACGAGGAGGGAATTCGTAAGAGCCTTCCATGTCGAGAGAGCGATCACCAGAAGCAACGAGGGAAGGAGGAGGGAAGGAGGAAGAGGGAGAGGAGAAAGATGAAGGTGCAGTGCGACGTGTGCTCGGCTGAGGCGGCCTCGGTGTTCTGCTGCACCGACGAGGCCGCGCTATGCGACTCGTGCTACTCAGCCTTGTGTCCCAAGAAAATTCACCCACAGTTCAAACTGCCCAGGGTTGAAATGTTTGGGCAACGAAGTCACAAAGAAACAGCGGTATGGCAGGCACATGACAGGTGACACAAAAGTCAATCTCGATTTTTGGTTGCTCGATAGTTTACCATGCCAGCGCCTCCGGCGTGCAGAGCAAGCGCTCGTCTGCTCTGCCGACCTCTCTCTAGAGTCGGTGCAAATTTCAACCTCTCTCTACCTCTCTCTACCAGATGGAACACAGCTGCACATGCAGATGCAGGTGCGGGAAGTTAACCAAATGGGGTGCAAATTTCAACATTCGAAGTCACTATTCAGGCATGAGGGAAGAAAAAAGAGGCACAGCTTGTTGAAAACGATGAAGAAGGACAGATATTGCATAAATGAAGCACGGTGAAGTTGACCTTGACCTGCTGAGCCATCTAGAAGGATGGAGCTGTCAAAGCACTGATTGATCATTAGCAGTGAGATACAATGCGCACTGCATGATCATTAGCAGTGAGATACAATGCTTCCATGGCATGTGCCGGCTGCGCTGATAACATTCTTTCTTATCCTAACTGATGAACATGCCTGGAGGCCCCGGATAGGTGACTTCAAAGACCACCGCCGACATACTGATCATGCAAATTTCACCATAATTCTTACTATGTGCTGCAGAGGTTCAGGATACCAGACACGATTGTGACATAAATTTGGCCAAGGAAACAAGAATCAAGTAGATTGAATCATTGGCTAATGTAATATTGATCCATTTCTTCCTAAAATAATTCTCTAACCATGCACAACTTTTTCCACACCAAGAACCAATTCCTTTCGTCTCTATCAATTCCCACGGAATGAACCAATGAAAACTGAATAAAAAGAGAAAAAACAGAGAAAAATTGAATTCCGCTTTGCATGGTCCGTTGGTCAGAACGGCATGATATCCGTGGTCTTGGTCTGTAACCCGGTGAGGCAGCTGTTGGCGTTCACCTTGAAGATCTTGAGTAGCTCTCCGACGCCATCTGCGTCGTCGCCACCGGCGAGCACCCGCTCTGCATCAGCAGCAGCCGCCAATTCGGCCTGCCCTCGCACGCCGCCGCCGTGTCCACGGGCCGCCGGTCCCTGTGCCGGAGACCGCCGCCTCCGCACCGCCCATCCCGCCCTTCATCATCTTGGACACCACCGCGGGAATCGCCGACTCCGCGGCCTCGCAATTCTCGCATGCCCCTCGGCGCAACCCATGGCAGCCTCGGGCACCGCAGAGCGCTTGGCTGAGCGAGCCGGCGTCGACAGCCATGACGCAAAGGACGCCGAGGCGGACCATCTCCGACCGCGCACGTCGGCCCATACGACCCGTGCATCCAGGCTGCTACCCTTCTCGTCGACGGGTCCGATCAACCGGACCGGCTCGGCGACCAGCTCCTCCGCCTCGGCGACCGTCGCCCTCACGCTCGGTGGAGCCGCGACTCGACCAGCCTTGCCACGTCGGTCCGCGCCTCCAGCCCGTTCCAGCTCCGCATGACGCGCACCAGGGTAGCGACCATGGACGCGGCGTCGGTGGCCAGCGCGGCGGCCACGCGCTTGTTGTTCTCCTCCTCGATGCAGCCCGACGAGGCGGTCACGGCGAGCACCCGCACGACCACCTCAGCGGCCTCGAGGCCGGGCTCCTTCTCCCCCTTCGGAGCACGGATGCCAGGGCCGTCGCAGCGCTGTGGACCTGCTGGTCATGGCGGCTACCTGGGAAGAGTTGTAGACCTATGCGCAGAGAACGGCGACGTACATAGTCGGCCTCGCTGGTGTTGTAGACGAGCCTCGGGTACCGGCGCCGAGAGGGTTCAGCTGGCAGCGCCGTGCGCGAACTCAGCCTCCGACGTGGCCGTGATGACGATGGCCGCGATGAAGAGGAAGAAGCAAGCCGGGATGAGGAGGATTGATAAGGGAAAGGGGGGAATTTATAGAACATCATCCCCCATAAGTCGAACATGTTGATAAATTCCTCTCGGACAAGTTCAACAAACAACATCACTCCGTTGACAAAACGAATACACACGCAAGATATTTGGACAATTTCAACATATACTGGCGTTCCGTTGACAAAACAACGTTGACATAACAACGACACCCGGCAAGATCTCAACGAACAGCACTTCAGGAATCAATGGGCGCAATTTTTCGGGTGACGCGGCCGCGGGAGGGCTGGCGAAACCCGTGCGGGATTTATACTCTTAGATATATTGGGAGAAAAAAAAAATACTTCTTTCGTGTTTCCTGTCCCACAAATTCTGATCTATTATGGCCAAATAGTGTCCTTGTGTGATATCATGGCTAATAAACAGAAAGCAATCAAAACAGTTAAACAGAAATGAGTATCACGACTGTAAATTACAGTCACTTCCTTGGTGTGCAGAAAAAATGTACAGTACTAGCTAGACTTCAACTGCTACCACGAATGCTAAAAAGAGAAGCGGCACGTACTGGTTCCAATCACGCGAGCGGCAATAGCGCTTGACCAGTCCAGCACTAGCTAGCTAATTAATTTGCCGCAAGTATGTTGCGTCTTCATCCTTTCTTGGGGTTTTTTTTTTTGGCAAGGAACATCCTTTCTTGGTTTGGTAGACTCCGTTGCATGCCGAAATGGACCCGAATAAATCCAGCGTCGTTCTCGCCAACAGGACTTCTAGCTTGCTAGAGAGGAAAACACGAGGTATTGAAACAAGACTTGTAGCTTGCTAGAGAGGAAAATGCATGCCTGTCAAACATGCATGCGGTGGGAGCAAGTCGTTCTCCCATTCATGCTTGCCAAGTCCATCCTCCACAACACGCGTGGGTTAATTTGGCGCCTCTTGTTTGTGAAACCAAAAGACACCGTCAAATGCACGCACCGCTGAGGCGAGCTCCTCCTATTCATGTTCTGAATGCGCGGTCGAATATTTCAGAGTCGAGAGACTCCAGGCAGCTTTCTGGTTAGAGCAGACGGGATGCAGCGTGGAACACAGAAGAAGTGAAGCACAACGAGTCAAGCCAAGCAGAGCACAACGCGAATACTAAGGTGGCGTTCGGTTCCCCCTCTAAAATCCCTCTAAACTTTATACCCCTCTAAAGTAAAAAGAATCTTACTATTTAGGGGTACTAAATAAAATTTAATTGCAAAACCTTTTTGTAGATGGGCGTTATTTTTCGAGACGAATCTAATGAGCCTAATTAATCAATGTTTTGACACAGTGATGCTACAGTAACCATCGTCTAATCGCTTAATTACCCTCATTACGTTCGTCTCGCGAAATAGACGAGAGTCCTGAACTTAGTTTTGTAATTTGACTTTGTTTAGTATACATAAATCGTGCCGGCATTTTTGATGTGACAGCTACAGTAACTTAAGAGGCCTCTAAAGTGCATCCGAACGCACCCTAAGACCAGTTTGCTTATTCATCAATGATGACATGTGGGGCTCGGAATCAGACAGAACAGCTTTCCGCAACCTTGTTGACTCGCACTCGCACCACTCACAATCACCGCCATGCCTCCAGCCATCCACGCTCAGCACTCGTTTCCCTGTTATTGTAATGGTGCCTCTCTGGTGTCCGGGTACATTGTTTCTCTTAGGAGCATCTAATTCAGAAAGGAAATAACCAAGATCATCTGTGGTCGCGGCATGCATTACTTGGGGTCTTGGGTTGGGTTGTAGTGACGCGAACAAAAAGTATATGGACCCTCTCTGGTACAAAGCTATTATGATACTGGACCATTATGATATAACTAGCTATTGATAATGTTATGTGTTTCTCAGAGTATAATATTATTAACCTATCTCATCCTCACTTAGTAATACCAAAAGGATTATGTGCTAATGTATTAGTGACATTTTTATTGCCTGCAAGAAAAAAGGGGGGGGGGGGGGGGGGGGGGGGGGGGGGGGGGGGGGGGGGGGGCGTGACCCCTCAAGACAAGTGTTGATCATTACTGACCAACAAATGTTATGCCTTTTTACAATGTTAATTGCAATAATTTGTTGAAATAATTACCGCTTGTTGCAAGATGTGCAAACTGTAGTATAGGTTGTAGACCGCGACATTCTTAAATTATAGGCATAATTGCTGTCCATTGATGAATACTACATTCACATCTCCGCGGCAGAAGGCACGGCGGCGTGAATAATGTTTGGCAGGAAGTCAAGGGACGGAGTCAGGAACAAGCTCTTCTTTGGGAGCGCCTTGGACAGAAGGCCATTTCCATCTGGTAGAAGCTCCCCATGGTGTAGTAGTCGTTTAATTTCGTTGTTGCATGATTTCCACGACGGTAGCGCGGAGGGAGGCAAAGGTGAGGGGAGGACGAGACTTGCTTACTCCTAGTAGTACCTCCATGATAGGCAGATGGCAAAGTAAACAGTTTATTTATCAAATTCAAAATTGCTTCGATCACATCAGGAGACCGGCTACAGCTCTTGACCTAAACCAGAATTGGCTAGCTGAGCGCAAGTTCAGTTCGATAGGCTCTGTTGCCGAATTAATGGACCAGAATGCCTAGCTGGTCCGATCCTGAGTGGCCAGAGCCTCTGGCTCCGGGAGCTTCGGCTCCCGTCGGCCCAGGATCGAGACCGCGGCACTGTGGAGAATATTTTCTGCGATATGGCTCTGTTCTCTGCAGTGTAAAAAAAAATCCCTTCGCTTCTCTGTTGGACCAAAGTACAGGTTAAGTACTCGCGCCGATTCTCACCGGCCTGTTGAGTCCCTGTGTATGGTACGGAGGAGGGTTTAGAGGTTTTCTCGATCTGTGTGAGACGATCGTTCTCCTCAAAAAAATGCTCGGGGGCCGTCATAACCCATGCAGGTCGAGTTTTTAATGGACCAGAATGAATCCACCGTTGTTCTCGTCAACTTGACTTGGACCTGCGCTTTCGCGTCATGTCAGGACACGTGGTATTGGAAACGCGACTTCTAGCAAGAGAGCAAAATGCCTGTCAAATTAAACACGCAGTGGGAGCAAGTCTCATTCGCCCATTCATGCAGCGACAACGTAAAGAAAACACGTCGTGATTTTTTTTTTTTGAGGATTACGTCGTGGTTTGACTCCTCTTCGTTTACATACATGCAGACGCCTCTTCTTTGTGAATCCAAAATAAAATGCCTGCGCCGCTAACGCTAGGCTAGATGTGCGGGACTGACCCAGCCAGCTCGCTGGTCCATGCAGAGTGGATGCAGCAGGAACAGAGCAAGCTAAATCAAGTAGGCAAAGCAGAGCATAGTGCTGTAGCGGGAACACGAACGAAGTCACAAAACCCACCACGCATTCGTTCGTGCGTGATAGTACGATTCGTTCGTGTCGGAATGCTTGGGCTCTCCTCATTGAATAGTTCCCCCCATGCTTGACCTGTAGTCCTGTACTCGCACCACTCACAATCGTCCGCCGTGCTCAGCTCTCGTTTCTATGTTGTAAAGGTATCTCTCTAGGAGCACCTTAGACAGAAGTCAGGGTTTGCCTGGCAGAAGCTCCCATGGAGAAATAGCCGTTTTATGCAGGATTTTGACGGCGGTGGCGCGGTTCCCAGCAGTGGTGTCCAGGACGGAGGCGAGGGCGAGAGCGCAGGACGACACCTGAGATGTGGGTTTATTGTTTGTTATTCCTGAAAATGCCATGGATAAGGTGTTGAGTTCAGAAAACAAACTGCGGCTATAACTAAGATGACAAGAATAATAATGTAAGAATAATCCTATGCCTGTTGTGGGAAGGTAGCCGAACAAAGGGGTCACATGCCCCCGCCTCAATGTAGTGCATTTAATCACAATATACTCCCTCCGGTTGTTTTTTAGGGGCGCATTTGGCCCAGGCACAATGACCAAGTTCAATGTTAATTGAAGCAACATTTTGAGTATATTGCACTTATATTTTTTTATCCGAGAGGTCTCAACATAGCTAGCAATATGCGCTGTAACATTTTCGCATAGATGTGGAGTAAAAGTTTGTTTGCAAGTGGGATGCAAACAAGTTTGCACTTCTCAAACTTCAAAATGTCGTTAGTTAATATGCATCGTGGCTTAGATATCTAGACCACTTGTTGGGTCGACAAATCATATATTTGATTCTATGGATTGTTTTCATTAGAAATATATACTCTCTCTGTTTTTAAATTGTTGTCGCCGTTGACTTTTTAAATTACATTTGACCGTTCGTCTTATTCATAATATTAGCTCAAATAAAGCAAAATTATAAGGTATATTTTAACTTTTTTAATGATAAAACAAAGCATAACGAAATATATGATAATTTTTCAATATTTTTGAAAAATATAAATGGTCAAACGTAACTCAAAAAATCAACGACGGCAACAATTTAAATACGGAAGGAGTACTAGTTTAACAGTGAGTGTACGAATTTGAAGAAGAAGTTTCCGCTCCATGTGTTTTGTGTCCGAGCCCTTGGGTTATGGTTGGTGCGAGCCGCAGGATGATGGCTGCGTCCGAACTCTATAGGCAGCTGTCGAGCTAATTTCCCCACTCATGCGTTCCGACTGTCCAAAGGAAGCTAGCTTAATTTCCCGTGTAGACATGGCAGTTTTCCGTTGATTAATTTCCGTTTGGATTAGCTTAATTAGTCACCAATCTCTCGTGTGCGCGCCGGACTTGAACCGATCGAAGACGTCGGCGCCGGCGTTCCGTTGGATTTGTTTTTGCAGCTGGCCGAGAGCGACCGTCCTCTGGCTGGCCGACAGGCGTGCGACTGACGAAACGCATGGCGTCTCGCGCGCGCGCGCACGGCCTCCATGACCGTTGACCCCGAGCCGTCGGGCGTCGACACCGCGTCACTGTCATCCCGTCTGAAAAATAAGTAAACTCTGGACACGATCGAGGACGACCCTTTGTTTGCAGCGCGAGACAGGAAACACGTCGCTGCCTCGCGTTGTGAACAAACGTGCTAGCTCGCCGTCGTCCATCTGTGGGCTCCCGGAATCTTAGCAGCCGCGACCGGTCTCTAGGCCCGCCATGTACGTCCTTTTCGTAGCGTGGCAACTCGCTGTGTCGCTTGGACTAAATGTTGCAATTAGAGAAAGTACACTACCCTTCAATTTGATCACACAGGTTGCAGGCCATGTCTAGTTAACAACATTCGAAGAATAAGCACAGTTTTATGCATTTGCAAGCAAAATCGATCGAATCAACGTTACGGAAATTAGAGAAAGTACGTACACTACCCTTCAATTTGATCACACAGGTTGCCGGCCATGTCTACTTAACAACATTTGAAGAGTAATTAAGCATATATTAGACAAAAGAATGAATCGTGCAATTGTCACATATTATTGAACTAGACACTGGAATACTTGGAAAATAATAAAAGCATTGAAGGATTCAGTACGACATGTTGCTACTGCCACATGCAAAGTCACGGCAGAGATGCCTATTACACTAAAGATGATCAGCCTGTTCGGCTGCCCATTTCGCAGCCAGCTTCTTTGCAGCAGCTACAGTGTTTCAGTTATTTCTTCAGCAGCCGCTACAGTGTTCGCAGTTATTTCTTCAGCAGCCGCTACAATGTTATCAGCCTACCGAACAGGCTGGATGTACCTGAAACCAAAATTAATGATAAACAAACAAATAAATCACTAACCTATCTAGCTAGGGCATGATGTTACATATGAGGTTGTTGCCGCATGCCCATTAATTTGGAGTAGCCTTGGTTTGCATGTTGTGTATTGTGCCTTTTTTCATCATAATTTATTTCAAGCTGCAGTGAATGTTAACTATACTAAAAATCCATCTTGTTTTGTTGAGAAATAAAATACCCTAGACATATCTATCACCAAGCTCACTGAAGCATTCCATTAGATAACATGCGGTGTTCGGATAACAAGAAAGAAAGGCTGAAAACTACTGGCCTGTGATGGCCACTGCTGATGTCGCGCCGCGCATTATTGTGATGGCGCTTCATCTTGAACCGGACAGGTAGAGTGAATGACACAGCAATGCAATTCTCCCTTCTAACCCAATTAAAAATTAATACTCTAGCCAAGCTAATAACCAAGTTGCCAAATTTGTTATAATAATTGCTTAAGCATTGAGCAAATATTACTTGTGTCAAAAGATACACTGGGGCAAAGAGTAAGCCCTTAACTCTGAACTTTTGATACACCAAACACTAACAGTAAGGCAGGCCTAGCTAGATAATCTCCAAAAGAAATATTTAAACATGCTAGCAAAAAAAAGAGCTCAATCAATATGTCACCCATAGCATCGGACCTGAATAAATAGAGCACCACAGGCCAAACCATAATGATCACAGAAAAATGGAGCTCGATTAGCACAAATTATGTCGCTAAGCTACTGTAATCAAGGGAACTGTTTTGCTAATCATTGGTACATGGCAACACAAACAAAAATAAGGTTAAAAACTATACCACATGGTGTCAGATAGACACACAATGAGGAACGCTGGTGCTGCAGATTGAAAAAGACTGTGAAGCAGTTAAGCAAATGAGACATGAGAAAGACTGGACCTTTCTTACTTAAAATTATGTCCACTTCGCGATAGTTTTGGTGCCAATCTTGTCTTGAGTTTTGTCAGTTCAGTGTCTGGTTGCTGCCAGAGATATTGCACTCAACCAATAAGCTTGTTCAAATTATCAAAACAAACAAACAAAAAAAAGCAGATAAGCTTGTTCGTGTGCCTCTTCATGCCTGAAAAGAGAGCACTGCAGATAAGAGTACTTGAACCATTACACAGGTAAAAGGCTACATGAACCAAGGTAAAACTTTAGACACAGGTGACAGGTAAATGGCTACCTGGCGATGCTAGCTGTGGAGATCAGAGACCCAAACTTACATTGAAATGGCTAGGACATTTTCACTGAACTGTTGTATGACCAAACATGCCAAAAAAAATGGTCATAAAGAACAGAGCACATGGCACCTAACAAATTCAACTATTTGTAAAGCAATGACAATCTTGGTTTCTCATGGAGACAATAAATCTGTAAAATTATTTCACTTCATGAAACAATTCATCTATTCATGCAGTGAAACAATGAAGCACATATAAAATTGGTGTTGCAAGGTAATGGTCGTTGATGCAGGAATTATTGTTTTACCTTCATCCCACTTGCGTGTCCAATGCAGGTAGTGAAATAGCATATGTATAGTTCAACAGAAAGAAATGACATATGCATCCGTGACCTGAGATTTAAACTTGCATTTCACCTAGAAAGTAAAAAATAATCAAGGACAAAACATGGTGCATCAAAGACTTTCAGTTCAAAAGCATGGCATCGACCTAATATACACAAACTAAGGCATCGATTCCTACCAGTTCTTATACATGATTCATTTAAAAATCGTTATCATATGACAAAATAAAGCATTATATTTCACATCTATTATTGGGGAAATCAGATCCCAGATCTGATGGGGGAGGAGGTCGGGCTCACCTCTTCCACAGGCCTCGTGTTGGCGGCAGGGGAGATGCTTCTGGAGTTCTCGTCGGATTCGATGGTGGCGTTGATGCTAGCAGCAACCGACTCCTATTGGGCGCCGCTACCTGCTCCACTCCAAGGCTCCACTTCGGGCCGATGACGTGCTGCTGCTGCACGGGGAAGGAGTTACAGGGGCTGTTCAGGACTCCAAAGTCGCGAGAAGAAGAGCAAGAACCACCCGATTACACATGAAAAGAAAAAATTCGAGCATATCGAATCTTCTGACCTCCAATTATCTTTGTTGAGTGGCTCCGTCATCTGCATCACCTCCTCCATTGGGGGCTGGCACGGACTCGCCTAGCCTCCCCTCGCACGGCCGCCGCGACACGCCTGACATCGCCATGACCGGCCGCGGACGCGCCGCTCGCCGCTGGGCCCCTCACGATAAGAAGCTCGCCGACGCCACCCCGTGCGTGAATAGAAGCCGTGCACAAATCCATCTGAACCGCGACCGCCGCTCCCCGAATCTATTGGTGCTATACAGCTATCTGTTGTGTGGAAATCTGGCATGTGAGAGCTCAAGATGGGATGATCTGGTCACGGCGAGGGGGACACGTGCGTAGATCAGCCTGAACTGCGACCGCTGCCTGGTCTACCTCGCGAACCCGGCGGTGATCGTGCCTTGCGCTGGCGGTGATCAACTACAGCACGACGATCAACCGAAGTTCAAATTTTGGAACGATGGTGAAGCCATCAGAAAAGCCGCAAATCACGTGACGGCTTTTGGAAACACCAAAGAAACAAAGCAAGGTTGATTTTTATTTCCAAACACTTGCTACGTACGAAGAAAATCTCTCCCACCCGCGGCCGGTCATGCCATTTTGGAAATAAACGAAAACCAAACCTTTACGGATGCACGGGTGGGTGCACAAATTGTGGGAGAAAAAACATTTTTTGGAGCGTTACTGTCATGCAACATATCAAAATCAACGCAGAGGGAGGAGAGGGGATGGGGGCGTTACGCCCGGGACAAGGTGCAACGATTCGATGCGTTGGATTTTGGGCCCATGATCTGGCAGGACGGTTCAGATCGAAGGGTAGGTAGGATGGCAAGGTGGAACTGATTTTCCTCACAACTGGTTCTTTATTGGTTTAGATAGATAGACAGATTCCAAGGAAAGGGGATGCCTTCCCATTTACTAACTAGCAATGTTTTAAATAGTGCGGGTTTTAGCTAGCAGCATGTCTCTAAAACAGTTAATAGTGGAGCTAAAGCGGAAAATAGCATTTCAATAGTACATGAACAAAAATAATGGTACACTGCGTCACAAGGCTATAGCAGGCTTTAGCGACAGCTATAGCGGGAGATTTAAAACGTTGCTAGCTAGACAGGGGCAATTTTCCGTTGATTTCCGTTTTGATCAGCTAAGCTAGCTAGTCACTAATCTCTCGTGCGCGCGCGGGACATGAACAGAAGCCGTCGGCGCATGAGAACCGGCCACGCGCGCGCGCCCCGGCCACGGCCACGGACAAGTTGTCGCGTTCCGGGACAACAACCGCCTGCGCGCGCTGCGGGAGATGAGATTCCCTCCCTGTTCCGCCGGCCCGGGAGAAACAACGACACCAGAGATCCCGTCCACACCACCACACAGGAGCATGCACGTGGGAGGGAAATGTCGCCCGCATGCACTTGACTCCGTCAGAGGGGCCCCACCTCGCTGGCGGTTCGGCTCTCGCTCTCCCGACCCGAGCGTGACAGAGAGAACAACACAACTGGTCGGTAGTACTACAATTTGCTGCTACAGAGTCGTACTGTACAGGCGACAGGAGGAACGCCTGCGTACAGCTCGATCGTGCACCAGAGTACCAGACGGCCGGTGGACTCTGAGCAGCTAGCTCGCGGAACAGGGGTTGAATTGGATGGTGAATTAAGGCTTCATTCACATCAATGGAGTAGTACTTGCATACGTGTCGTAATTAATTATACGCCTCATGACCGTATTGCCGTTAAACTGTCAGTAATGCGACCACTGGTAAGACCGATCGAGTAGGCAGTACGATCGGTCGGCGATGAGTTGACATCCGAACACAGTAGCGGAACGTTTGGAGAAATAAGGTCGGAAAGGGAGCCCATATATCGATCTTCTCACTCCGCGAGTACTCATCCAAACTATAGCTAGCAGCAAGTTGAAAAGAAAACGAGTCGTTTCTGTTCAGAAAACGATAGCACAAAGAAAATCAATTGATTAATACAAGCGGGTGTGGTCGCTTCGATCGTAACTTCACATATGTGCTTGACCAACTTTCAAGTTGCGAAAATAGTTCTTGGTCGGTCCAACCACATGCATGGAGAAGCTTCCGTTCTTTGTGTTCGTTTTCCGTCGCCAGTTTCCAGTCAAGTGCCCAGTGACCATTACGGCCGCTCCTTCAATTCGATATTCTAGTACTGTTGTCACAACCTAGCTATATATGGTTTTCAAATCAACCGGGTGTGGTCGCTGAAAACCAAGAGGGTGTGCAGTGGTGGCTGAAATACTACTTAGGCTACTCCCAATGAGAGTTTCATTCTCATTAATTAAGGTGCCATGTCATCATTTTAGATGATGTGGCAAAGAATTAATAAGGAAAGAGAATAGAGTGGTTTCATCTAGATGAAACCATGTGTACACTATTTCCAACACAACTTGTGTCTTGCATGTGTTTCTAGGAAACAACAAAAATGAAATCATGCATTATAAGAGGTGTTTCATTGTTCAAACAAATGCCTTGTTGCTTATGTGGCAGCCTTGGAAACAACAAAGTGAAACTCACCATTGAGACTAGCCTTAGACATCGTCGATTTTCTCCACTACTATTGGGTTCCGATTCCAAGGAAATGATGCCTAGCTTCCCATGTAGACGGGGGCAAATTTCCGTTGAATTCCGTTTCGTTTTGATCAGCTAGCTCTCGTGCGCACGCGGGCTCGAACAAAAGCCGTCGACCTTCCCGTTTCGTGGATCGATTTTTGGCTGGCGGAATATGGGCGTCGTGGCTGGCCGACCGCGCTCGCTCGGGCTCCTCCTCCACCTTCTTCTGCCATGCCGGCGATTAGAGTATTCTCAGCAGCAGATTGAGCAAAACTGGTTGAGTACTCAACTCATAAAACCCAGTTTTGCTCAACCACCTATGAGAGTCACAACAAATTGAGTAAATCGATCATCTGTATTTCCTAATTTCATAGGCCCACGTGTCATACTTCTCTCCCTTCTACTGCACATTCCGTCGAGCACCTCACCTGTTTTAGGCTGTGTTTGGATTGAAGGAAGATCATAGGAATTTTGGAGGAATTAGTTCCTTAGGAAAGGAAAGACATGTGTGTGTTTGGAACAAAGGAAACGTGCATTCCTTTCCGGAGGAAAGGGAGCAGACAACGCCCATTTCACAGGAAATAAAAACTCCACTCCGACCTCAGGAAACGCTCGCTTCGTTCGCCTTCTCCCTCCTGTTCTCTCCCTTTCCTCTCTCCTTCCCGCCTTGTAGCAACTCGTGTAGTGCTCGCCGGCTAGGTGCAGGTGTGATGCATGTGTGCAACGGCTAATTGCAACGGTCACTTTGTTATCCATGGAATATTGTGCACGTTCAAAAAATTCCTGCAATCCAAACACCTCAAAGTAATCATTCCTTTGTTTTCGTTTCCTGTGGTTTTCTCACTTTCCTCATTCCTGCGTTTTTCTCGTTCCTGTGTTTTTTCCTATTCCTGTGTTTTGCATTCCTCTATTCCAAACACGCCCTTAGTTATTTACTGATTGGAGGGGAAGTAAAAGTTTTTAAGACAGAGGATGGGATATTCAATCTGATAGAGAGGCAAGACTGAGTAAAAAACCAGATTTTAGTCCATATAGAGCCAGTTTACTAAACCAGATTTTATGGTCTAGGGCGCATGAGGACCGGACGCGCGAATGCCCCAAGGTAACAAATTAACGCCTCCCCTGCCGGACATTCCCTGTTCCGCCAGCCCGGGAGAAACGATACGAGACCCGTCCACACCACCGCACACACATAGCGTGCGCGCCGCCAGCACGTGGGAAGGAAGCCTTTGATGTATTGCCAGCATGCACTCCGTCAGCGGGCCCCACCTGGCAGGCGGTTCGGCGATCTCGGTCTCCTGAGCACTGTTCCAGCGCGAGAGAGAGGACGACTGGTCGTTTGCTACAGAGACGACCCTGCAGTCATTGCCGGCCACCGGAACGTACGCCAACAGCTCGTGCCCCAGCCGGTGGGCCTCGTCATCAGCTCGCGGAACAGGGGTTGAATTGAATGAAGAAAGCTTCATCAATGGTGGTCTCGCACCACTATCAATGGTGGTGTCGCACCACTTGTACTTTGCATATATACGTGTCGGATGCTTCATGACAGTTAGTTTTGTTCCGCCAAACTGCCACTAACGCAACTACTGGTGAGAACGGGACGTACGGGAGCACGTACTCATCCAAGATGGTACTAGTAAGTTGAGAAGCAAAAACGAGTTGTTTCTGAAAGAAAACGATGGTCGTCGTATCACAAAAGAAAACCAATTAAGCGGGTGTGGTCTGGTCGATTCCTACTTCACATGCTGGACCAACTTTAGTTAAAGAACGAAAAAAAGGTTCAGAAGACCATTCCGTTGTCAAGCTCGTTTCTTTGAATTAGCCAAAACAGTACGTTGTCGTGTTGTCCAGTTCCTGGCTTTGAACTATAGGCCGGCTGCCCGCTCGACCCCCTTTCCAGTTTCCAGAAGAAGCAGAGACATACACGTGTGGTTCTTCATCGACGGTAAGCCGTTAAAAGAGTAGTACTGGCTGTGGGCTCTTGTGGGGGAAGCTGTGTGGCGTTGGCGCGCACGAGACGAGAGCACGGCTTGCGTGAGCGCAACCGCATGAACAATCGAGAGCGTGGTGGTTTCCTCACATGCCGACGTGCCCGCACCAGCTGGCCGGGCGGGCCCCACTCGTAACAGATTTTCGGACCAGCCGGCCAGGGATGCCCGTCTTCCACGCCGGCATGGTGAACCGAACAGAACAGAACAGAGCAGAAGAGAGAGATTCCGTCCGTCCGTCCACACACGACACGGCACGGCACGGGCGGGCGAGCGCGTCCGGCGGGGAGGAGGGAGGAGCTCGTGACGTGACGAGAGGCCTTTTCTGCGGAGGAAAGACGCATGCACGCCCTGCCGAGCCGCGGCCGGGCCCCACCTCTGGTCCGTAGACGCCATGCCGTC
The DNA here is from genome assembly GCA_012490785.1 of Eragrostis nindensis. Lineage (NCBI taxonomy): Eukaryota > Viridiplantae > Streptophyta > Magnoliopsida > Poales > Poaceae > Eragrostis > Eragrostis nindensis. Next base: position 110,461 of record JAAXCT010000158.1, read on the forward strand.
ACGGGCGCGGCGGGCCGTCACGGGCGCGGCGGTCACGTCTGACCGGCAGGTGGGCGCATGTCGAGGGGATCTTCTTCTTCCGACATCTCTCTCTTTCTGAATGCGAGCCGCGGATTGGTCCCTGGCCATGCCATGCTGACGGCGCCGCAGGCAGATCTGCTGTTTCTGTGTGTGTACACCGTGCGTGTACCGAGACAGAGAGAGAGAGAGACATGGATTGGAGTACTCTGCCCGCAATGAATCCAAGTGGCCCGGACAAAACGGCCGCGCTAGTTCCGGCGCAGTTCATTTACTTCTAGAAGAAGCACATTCAGTTTCAGTGGCCAAAAGCTGAACAACGCATTGAATGAACTCCGATGGCGTGCGTCAATCTGAGTGGGCGGCGGCAGTATATTGACGCCACGACGGGCGGGCGGTTGTTTTCTCAAGGATCGGATCCGCGTGTTCCTAGTTCCCCTCCTGGCCCAAAACGGGCTGTATACGGAGTCGGAGTACGTGCATCTCCCAAATTATGGAGCGTGATAGTACCGAGGATTGAAAAACGACTAGCGGAGGCCGTACAAAGGTTGCACGTGTGTGCACAAACACCACCCACTGATCTCAATTAAAAAGGTTTTGCCTTGCCTGTGCACGACTCCTCTGCTCTCTTCCTGCCCCTCCGGTCCGGCGTTCGCGTTCACTCGCACGAACGAACGCATGGCCTGCGTCCCCCCTGTCGCCACCAGTCGCCACGCGCCGGAGTTTCGTTACACACGATCGACAACCTGTTCATACTAACGGCCCGGCTGCTAATTCGAGTGAATGTGGCAGGCAGCATGCATAATTAAACCTGTCCTGTTCAACATCTACTAGTAATTCGTTGTGATCAGCCAGCCATGTTCCTAATCCTCCACTACTTCGTCCTTTCTGCATTTCTTGTGGTACTCGTGTCAGATTTCTTTTCTTTTCTTTTCAGCGTAACGCGCAGCCTCTACGTGTTTATTAAGTTAAGTGGAGTTGATTAGCAGAGTTGACTGTCAATCTCCAGACCTCGCAATAGTATATTCCGTTATCCAATCTACATCCGTGGAAACCAAGTTCTATTTCCCATTTTGTGATGCGTCGACGCCATTATACACCCATTCCCCCCGTTTTTTTTTTCTTTCTCAAATTAAACAAAACTGCTGGAGATAACGCACTGTTAAAAAAAAAAAAAGGTCCATCCAAACCGACGGAGATAGAGAGGAGGAGCCGAAAAGGTCCACGTCATTCGTGGTCGACGTCGTCGTCGCGTCCTCGACCACTCCACCATCTGTCTCCTCCTCCTTCAGCGTCTCAAAAGTCCAAACAGATCCCATCGCCCTCCCTCACCATTCCAGTGGGCAATAAAAAAATTTCGCAACTTTTATCTTCTTCCTCCCTCCCTCTATCCCTCCTCTGAATTCCTTCCTATCTCTTCTCACCCAGCCTGGAGATTTCGCAACCGAGCAGAAGGTTTCGAACCAAACAGTCCAGTCAGTCAATCGGGCCAAGCCAAGCCGCCGGCCGGTAGTGGTGCTGCGGTGCATATATACGCGGCCGCGCGCCCTCCTCCTTCTCTCCTACCCCCACCGCCCGCCTCTGCCTCTTCCGCTGTGTGCGTCTGTCTGTCTGTGTCTCCATTGCCGGGAGATCGAGCAGAGGAGGAGACATCTAGTTGGAGATCAGGATGGCGGCGGAGGTGGCGCGGGAGCTGCGCGCGAGCTTCGCGGCGGGGCGGACGCGGCCGTTGGAGTGGCGGGCGGCGCAGCTGCGGGCGCTCGTCCGGATGATCGAGGAGAAGGAGGCCGACATCAGCGCCGCGCTCCAGGCCGACCTCGCCAAGCCCAACATGGAGTCCTACCTCCACGAGGTACCTGCAACTGCTCGCATCTCGTGTCGCCTGCTCCTCTGATGTCCTCTTCTTTTCGTGCCTGACGTGCGCCCGTTCCAAAGATCGGATTTTCCGGCTTCTCTTTTCCCCTGTATCAGATATACAGGGGTTTATGCTAGTGCTATTTCTCAAGGATTTATAAATCAACTCTTAAAACTCTGGACCGCCGTTGCTCCATCACGTGGGATGGTTTTTGCGACAAAGCTGCTGGTGGTTTGATTCGATCCACTGCTGCTTTTGGGGGGGGGGGGGGGGGGGGGGGGGGGGGGGGGGGGCTGCCCGCTGCTCCCAGTCCATTTCTTACAAGTTTTTTCCCCCCTTCTGGAATTCATCGGAGGGTTGCGTGTGAACTGGTTTTCAGCCGTCGGGTCAAATACTCCACTGTGACGTTGCTTCCACGAGTTCTTTCGTGTTCGTCCCAACTTTGTATTAGGATAAGTACGGCCAGCTAATTCTAGCTTCAATGCCAATTCACTTCCTACCTTTGTTCTCGTTTTGCTAATTTCATTTGCTGCTGAATTGACCGAATTTATTCGAGCACTGTTAGCAAGATAAGCGGAAGCTGAGATATTGTTTTCAGCAGTCACTTCGATAGTCACTTGGAGATTTTATTTCACTCTGAACTACTCGTATACTACTGTAACTGACAATGAATGCTGCTCCTCCACCTGTCTGTTTCGTGGGACAGATATCACTTGCCAAGGCCTCCTGCCAATTCTCGCTCAAGGGGATGAAGAGCTGGACCAAGCCTGAAAAGGTACCCGTACTCCTGCCATCAAGTCCGCGTCCAGCGTCCAGAGATGTGTGTCCCATCAACTGCTGCTAAGCTTTGAGCATTCATGCATGTTCAGGTACCCGCGGCCCTAACTACATTCCCATCCACTGCGCAAATCGTGCCGGAGCCCCTCGGTGTCGTGCTCGTCATATCTGCGTGGAACTACCCTTTCTGTAAGCTGCCCACCCACTTCTGTACTTGTGTTTTTGCCGGAGACTTAATGCCTGATTACTCATGTGCCTATTTTCCGTAATACACGTCCTATTTCATTTACAAGTACATATGACATGTTTACCTTAAAAAGTCATTTATGGTGCGGTTAAATATCGCTTTAGTGGCACTGTGTGCAACATATTTTTTTCGTTATGTGTGGTGTTATCAATTGGTTTGTTGCGTGATGCTTTCCTGGCCCCTGTTTGAGGATTGGTGACCCCTCCTTTTCCACCATAACGTGCTTTGCGAGCCACATTACTGCACATACATGTCACAACTCTGACTGTTCCTTTTAGTCAGCATCTGATCATTCAGTCGTCATGTACCAAAAAATATTCATGTACAAGAAAGGATAAGTTGACCTTTATTCACGATATTTTAGTGCACCAAGCCAACACACAACGACTTTGAAGGGATATTTACTATCTTGACACTGGTCTTGTTTTCTTGGATTGTTAGTACTACCTCTTTAAGTTCTGTAGATATGCAAAATTCTGATGATGCTGTTCTTCACCTTCAATCTAGTGCTCTCTATCGACCCGGTCATTGGAGCAATCGCTGCCGGAAATGCTGTTGTTCTCAAGCCATCAGAACTCGCACCAGCCACCTCATCACTGTTTGCAAAGCTGCTACCTGAATATGTCGACAACTCCTGTATCAAAGTTGTGGAGGGAGGCGTTGACGAAACAACTGACCTCTTGGAACAAAAATGGGATAAGATATTTTACACAGGTTAATTTCTTTTTACCTTTACAAAGTTTGTGGTTTACCCTTTCTTCTACCATCTTCGTTGTTTTGATGTTATTGTACTGATGAATTGTGCATTACTCTTTTCTTATATTGATTATTTGTTACTTGTTAGGCATATAGAAATAAGATCCTGACATGTATTTGTCTGGCAAAATTGCAGGTAGCGGAACTGTAGGACGCATCGTAATGGCTGCAGCTGCGAAGCATCTAACGCCAGTCGCTTTGGAGCTTGGTGGAAAATGCCCTGTTATTGTTGATTCTGACGTTGATGTTCATGTAAACCCATCTCCTTGCAGATTGTCAGACTCTTATAGTAGAAACACCAACTTCATTTTAGTTTATCCTGACGGATCATTTATTTGTAGGTTGCTGCTAAGAGGATTGCTGTTGGTAAATGGGGATGTAACAATGGCCAAGCATGTATTGCTCCAGATTACATCATAACAACAAAATCATTCGCTCCAGAGCTGGTACAGAAAACCATGTGCACAACGGACAAACAATTTCTTGCATTAACTTTACTTCCATTTTCTGATTCATGGAGTAAACCTGTGACAGGTGGATTCTTTGACAAGAGTTATCAAAAGGTTTTACGGAGAGGATCCTCTCCAGTCAGCAGATATGTCTCGTATTGTGAATTCTAAACATTTTAACAGATTGACCAGTTTGGTAGAAGATGACAAAGTTGCTGACAAGATTGTCTACGGTGGCCAGACAGATGAGAAGCAACTGTGAGTTTTTCTAGAGGCATCGAATTCGCAGATAAACGTGGGCCTGGGAATGGTGTCTGACTGTAGGAACATATTTTCTTTCATTGCAGAAAAATTGCTCCTACATTGTTGTTAGATGTTCCTCTTGATACCGCACTTATGACGGGGGAGATATTCGGCCCCTACCTTCCTATCGTAACGGTCAGTGATTGTTCTTTGTCTTCAGCCAGAAACCGTAACTGTATCGTGCATTTTCTGATAACCTTGCCATCAGAACTAGGATTTGAAACTAGGATCTGATAACCTTGTCTGATTACCCCATTTGTTTTTTGGATTTATGTTTTCAGGTTGAAAAGATCGAAGACAGCATCGATTTCATCAACTCCAAGACAAAGCCACTTGCAGCCTATCTCTTCACCAAGAACAAGAAGCTGCAGGACGACTTTGTGACGAACGTCCCTGCAGGGGGAATGCTCGTAAACGACGTCGCGCTCCATGTAAGTACTGCTAACCGAAACTTCAATTTCGTCCCACGGTTAGACATTTTTGCAGAATCTAACCTGCTTCCATCTTCCAACGCAGCTCACCAACCCGCATCTGCCGTTCGGCGGCGTCGGCGACAGTGGGATGGGCTCGTACCACGGCAAGTTCAGCTTCGACTGCTTCACCCACAAGAAGGCGGTCCTGATCCGCGGCTTCGGCGGCGAGGCGACGGCGAGGTACCCGCCGTACACGCAGGAGAAGCAGAAGATCCTGAGGGAGCTGATCAATGGCAGCTTCTTCGCCCTCATCCTTGCCCTCCTGGGCTTCCCGAGGGAGAAGCATTAGGCACTTCAGATCAGTTGCTATACAGTCTCTGTTCGTGTTCATGGGTACAGAGTACACCAACGAGCAGGGCGTTCTCAGTACATGTCATGCGTGTTACATTACATATACACAAGTGTATACTGCATACATTGTGATGTTTTCAGATGTTATTGAATTATTATGCGTGAGAAGAGTTAAGAAAAAGAAGAAAGAGCCGTCTGTATACTCTTGTGAACAAGAGGGGAAAAAAAAATAAAAAGCTAAGCACGTGTAGCATGCCGACAGCATGGTGACTAATCAAATTTGATTATAGCATAATTGGGTGATTTTTTTTTTTGGGGGAAACAGCATAATTGGGTGATTGCTTACCGTGCTTCCCACGCGGTGGTATGGGTGCTACCATGACCTATTTCAGTGGGTTAAACCAGAACTAATAACCGATGTGGTGGTAAACTAGCCTGCTCAGTGCTTAGCTTTAACTCGAGTTACGCTCGGTCCAACCTTGGGCCCAGATGTGCGAAAAAAAATGGTAGGGATGGATCATCTGGATCATCAAGATGGTCTTGGTTCAGAGCCACTGGGCCTCCAGTCTGAATGCGTGTGTTACGTAAGTGCATAGCCCACTCGGTTCAGAGCCATTGGGCCGATCTAGTTCGTATGCCCCTATATAAAGGGATGAAGCCTCCATGCTTGAGCAAGCCACCGAATCTATTAGAGAGGAATTCTTGTATTCCCACATCCATAGTGGAAGAGATTCTTGTTATCCCAACAAGAGGCGGAGTAGAAAAAAAAAGGCACAACGCACATGTAGGGCGCCATCGGGTCCTTGTGAATTCTGAAACAAGAATCATGTATGGTTGATTGCTACCCGCGCTTGCCCCGCGGCAGGGGCGGAGCCAGGATTTACGTATAGGGGGGGCCTAGCTGCAAAAAAAAGTTCATGAGGGGGGCCAATTAGTGCTTAACTATGGTAATTAGCAGCTAATTTGAAGGGCTACTGTAGAAAATTACCTTTGTTACGGGGGGCCAGAACCCTGCTCCCCCCCCTGTCTCCGCCCCTGCCCCTCGGTGGTACGACAACGGTGGTGACAGTTTATCAAGGGTTTTGATCAGAACATCAGGGACGATGTGGTATAAACGAAACTGCTCGTGTGAAAACGGGCCCAATTGCAGCGATTTTTCGCGGCGGCCCAACCCAAAGAGAAGATTTAAAACAATGCAAGTTGACAAGAGCACACACCACGCCGAAGTGACGAATTATAATACTCGTGTAATGAGCGCGCAAGCAAAGCTCTCGCCCTCGCACAAAAAGAAAAAAAGAAAAAAAAGAGAGAGCAAAGGTCTCGCCATTTGCCTCTGGAAACAAATTTCACGTCAACCACTTCTCGGATTCACTTGAGGCCTTGACTAGCTACCACGAGTGGTCGTCAAAGCCCACTTCCATGGGGCCCTCCACGGCCACGGAGCAGAGGTCATGGCAGTCCGAATGCGTGTGTTACGCTCCGTCCAACCTCGGGCCCAGATGTGCGAAAAAAAATGGTGGGGATGGATCATCAAAATGGGCCTGGTTCAGAGCCACTGGTCCAGTCCAGTCCAAATGCGTGTGTTACGCAAGTGTATAGCCCACTTGGTTGCCATGTATACTGAAATTCTAGGTAAGAGAGTAATTATATAGGCAAAAATGGTATGATATTCGCAATATGCTCACGTCGTTTGTTACAGGCATTGATTTTTTTTTGAGGGCACAGGCATTGAAAATTTTACGAAGAAGAATGGTCACGTGAAAATTAAAAGTTATTTACAGACGTGTAACTAAACCAACATATTTTTTTTGCGAAAGTAAACCAACAATTTTGCTCAAAGCATGTGAACAAAATAAACTACTTGATGGTTGTCAGGTCGACATAGACAAAAAACGGGCAGGTTAGGAGGAGGAAGACGGGCTTCGACATGTTTTCGCACCTTGACTAGTCAACAATGAGACGTTGTAGCAGCAAACTTCGCCGACTGGGTGTGTTTTTTTTCTTCCCTCTAAATTTTAGACCCGTCATATAAAAAAAAATCTTCAGAAATATTTTAATTATTTTAATGACAAAATCTTTTTGACAGATGGTAAGATTTTGCGAGACGAATCTAATGAGCCTAATTAATCTATATTTTGCTATAGTGATGCTACAGTAACCATCTCTCGCAGCTTAAGTGCCCTTGTTAGATTCGTCTTGCGAATTAGACGGGGGTTCTGAAATTAGTTTTATAATTTCATTTTATGTAGTACATATAAATGGTAAAATTCTTTTCGATGTGACCTCTCTAAAATTTAGACCCCTGAAAATGAACACACCTGTTAACATACATCATATTAGGACTTTTATGATGACAAATCTTGGCTTTAGAATATTGACGGCGGTACACTACACCAATTACCAAATAACACTTTCATTCTTCACACACACCAAAAAAAAAAAACAATTTGATTAACCAACAGGTGTTTGCCTCTGCATGAAAAATTGTAACAGGAGGTTAAAATCTTCGCGCCATAATACGTGAGCTGAAAAATTTATAACAGTGGGCTAAAATGGTCGCATCATAGTACACCTGGATGGATGCAGCTGACAATTTTAACCCTCTACCACATAACGTCGCTTTTCATTCGCAAGAAGAAACAGGCTGCCTTTTTTTTCTTTTTGAGGCAACCGCCATCCTCAGAAGGCAGCTGTTCTAACTACCATAACAACAGTAGTACAAGCTACGACACATTTTACTAGTATTTTACCCTGGTGTCTTTGGTATCTCCGGAATTAAAAAAACGTACAAGAAAAAGCTAAGCACGCGTGTTGTGTGCTGAAGAAGATGATCAAATCGTTGTAATCAGATCAAATATTGAAGTGCTACCCGCGTTCACCACGCGGTGCTACAGGTGCTGCGGCAACTGACTATCAACCGAGCAAAACAGAGTTGCAGAGCCAATGTGGTAGTAAACAAATTCTTCTGCCGGATCACCATGATGGGCTTGGTTCAAAGCCATTGGGCCGATCTAGTTCGCATGCGTTACGCAAGTACATAACCCAGTTAGATGCCATTTGCATACTGAATTCTATGCAAGAGAGAGTTATTTGTAGACAAAATAATACTCCCTCTGTTTTTATTTAAGGGTTTGGTCCTTCTTAGGTAACTGAGATTTCGGATATCTTTCAGTCACATTTTCAGAACAATAAAAACATACTGCTGGAACAATCAAACTATATTTCTAGAACAATGAAACTGTACTGCTGGAACAATTAGTTGCTGGGTGAATTTTTTTAAAACAACATTTTTTTGCACAAGTGAATGAAAAATTTGAGTGGTTGGATCAAAATCCAATGACTGAAAAACTGACTGAGAGTTTAGCATAATCTCAGTCACCTGAGAATGAGGCACCTCCTTTGTTTATATGACGCAATTGACTTTTTTTGTTACTTTGATCATTCGTCTTATCTATTAATATTTGTGCAAACAACTAAATATATAGATTAATCTTAAAATGCTTTTGATGATAGATCTAATGATATTAATTTCACGTTAAGTAACTAATTATATAATTATATATTGTTGGTGAAAATTCAATAAAAAAGTCAATTGCGTCGTATAAATGGAGGGAGTAATAAGTATGAAATGGCGCAAACAAAAGAGTATGGTGTCGTCAGCTACCGTATGCACATGTACCGTGTGCAGAATGGAAAGGATATGATTCCTGCGGCATCTCCTTGAAGTCTTGATAATTCAAGAAAAAATATAGTACATAACACTGAAAAGAAGATAAAACGCCACATGTTGTGCGGTGCCAATGTGTTCTGTACTAAAAAAATAGTACAGAACACTGGCCATTCCATTTACTCAGTACATATCCAAACGTTGCACGTGTGTATAATGTTCTGAGCTGGTTGCTTAAGCTAATGTGTGTGGAACGGACCAGCTGGGCAGCGACTGAAACCTGACTCACCAGTCCTAACCGTGCATTGATGAGATACTTTTTTTAGATAATGGAAAAGTTCCCGCCTCTGTGTTTCCACACGCAGCGTTTGGTGTTATTACAAAACTTTCAACATTTGGCTTAGTTCGAAGAACCAAAACTAGAGAGACAAAGTCTATTATTAAACTTCCATCCATTTTTGGCGAAGAAATCCATGACAATAATCTCCAAAGATAAGCTCGCCGAACGAAGTCTCTCTTTTATCTCATCACGCTGCAACAAAGCCCAAAATCGCAGCCAATATGCCCCTTTGAAAACAATCTACATAAATGAAGTACACTTGACATTATCAAAAATCAAATCATTTCGACAACGCCATATGGCCTAACATAGAGCAGACGCCCCTACTAAAATAGTTTTTCTCTCTTTTAGCTCTATCCTGATAGCCAATTTCTCAACATATGAGTTATTGATTAGGTGGGAGTAACCCAGTAGTGATGTTTACAATCCTCCAAATGGTTCTTGCGTTGTGGCAGTCAAAGAAGAGATGTTTACAAAATCGCATTGATCAGTTACTGAAACCGACAACTAGTCAATACACTAGCTACGTTTCTTCTTCATTAGTCGTTACTAGCTCGTGGGCAGTCTGATGCTGATCCGAAGCAAGTTTCCAGCAGAGGGAATTTTATTGGAAGATAGAGAAAATGCAAGTTTCCTCGGAGTAAAGGAGAACATTAAAGCGTTGTTTTCCCCAACAAAAAACATTAAAGTGAGCGAAGAATGCAGTATTCACTGTACGTGAGGCAAGAGGCCCTACCCAACGGGAACATATGTATTTCACAATTCACATTGTTTAACAAAGTTCAGGAGTGGTCGTCAAAGCCCATTTCCATGGGGCACTCGCCGCACTCCACGGTCACAGAACAGTTGTCATGGCAGTCGCGAGCACGGCATCCTTCACTCACCTGCGTCATCACTATGGTCTCGTCTCGAGCACCAAGAGGTTTGCACGTTGACGAACATCATCGCTATCCTCGCCGCGGTATAAAAGGACCGTGTTCAGGGAAAGGGCATGCAAGTAAGAGAAAAACATAGGGGAAAAAAGGAGATGAGATGAAAAAGCAAAAAGAACAAAAGCATAGCACGCATTTAGCATGCTGATATAACAACTAGTACTAGTAGAATGTAATGTAAATGAACTGTGAATGTAACATCAGCAATGATTCATATGAGATCTAGAGCTGACCACGCTTGCCACGCGGTGCCCTGTTGGTACGTCGATCAATTATCACCAGGTGCATCCGTAGGTCCACTGCCAATATGGTTTTAAGACGATGCATTGTCCCGGGTCATTGGACCAGATTCGAACCTGATTATTCCAGACATGATCCGGTTGTTGGGCTCGTCGAGCACGTCCAGCACTGGCCCGGCCCACTAAGGAGTGGATAAAAGGAAGGGAAGGAGCGGACAAGTGGTATGGTGGATGCGAGGCTGGTGCGGCGTGGTGGACGCCACCATGTCACCGGAGGAGGGGGGCGGTGGAGGGTTATGGTTTCAGAGTTGTCGGATAGAATCTTCGATCTCCGGCAGGCATCTAAGGAGGGTGTTTCTTTTTTTTTTTTCCAAATGCACGAAGTATGTTTGGGGCACAGCCGGTCGCGACACAACTATGGGCGGTGGCGCTGCCGGAACCATGAACGCAAGGAGGGGGGGGGGGGGGGGGGGGGGGTTGGTTGAGTTACAACAGAGTTGTTAGCGGTGGTGATGGAGGGTGGGGGAGATGTCGGTGTCGGGGCAGCGACAACGTCGAAGGAGTGAGGTAGGTGGCCGCTGGAAGGGAAGAAGCCACCTCTCAAGGCACGTGGCTGTAGGCGTATCCAGTTTTGTACTCCGCCAACATGCAACCGGTTTATTGGCCATGTCTTATAGGATGCCGCTAATCCTACATATCAGCCCATGCTCGCGCAGTAGCAGCGGCATTTTGAAGCCAGTCAGTTGGTACCCTCGAGCCTTATGTTGGAAAAAGTCCATTGAAGCTCCTTATGCTGTGCCCAAGCTCCGGGTAGCCTCCGTAGACAGCGCTATGTATAGCTACACCCAAGTTACACGTAGTGTGCGGGTATAGGCGGTTCCTCCGTATCTGGCTTACTATGTCCATCTATAAAACCACACTTTGATCTGATGAGTTGTACTGTATTGTAGGTACCCTTTCAGTCCCTCTTCGACAACTTTTGTTCTGCCTTTTTACATCACTGTTTTCCAGATGCCGAGATCCTTCACAGAAATGTTTGTAAGCATGAGAAAATAATCGTGAAGTGCCGATCGATTGCAATATCATCGTCCAAAATGTGTTGAGGCTTCCGAGTAGGCGTAAACTGCTAGTGTTTACCTCGCCAGACGCTGACATCACTACGATCCATCAGTTGATTTGGTTTTCTGAATGAAACGAAGAGGATTCCTGTGGTATATCTGTCCATTCCGTTTATGCAATACAAATTCATACTTTGCACATATCTATATGTACTGAGCAGGTTGCTGAAGCCCTAATTGTTTTAGCTTTTTGTTATTTTTGTGGATCGACTTTTGGGAGGTCTAAAGAGTTGGGTGCTGCCTAAAGCCAGATGCAACCTAACATGGTTGTGAGATTTTTAGATAAAAGGAACTTTATTTCATCAAGCAAATGAAAACATCCCGGCCTCTCTATCATCCAATGGATTTAACCGTTCATTATTATAACTTTTCACTATGTGTAGACTCCGTCTACCCCATAGTACACAAATTGAATCGCCAAATAAAAAGAGAAAACATAATAAACAATTTATCTTAACACAACCTATTACTAAACTTTCACTCAGTTTTCGTGATGGTATCCATTGTGACCACCTTCAAAAGGCGGCATGCTTTTAGCATGAAAGTTCTTCCCTCATCCTTTTAGAAAAGTGAACACGTTCTCATCCAATATGTGCCCCTGTAAATCACCTGCATAGGAGTTAGAATAGCTTTCTTTTCAAAAACAACATCATTCCTGCTCAACGAAATAGCCCAACAAATTGAACTAATTCCATCTAACATTTGTGACCTTTCCTTAGGCCGAAACCTGCCAATCCAGTTACCAAACATGTTAGCAATACTAGTAGGTGGTTTTACCCAAAAGAAAGCTCAATCAACCTCCAAATTAATCTAGCAAAACTGAATTCGAAGAACAAATGTTGTATAGTTTCCAAGTTACTAAAAGACAATATTTATGATTTTCATGCTAGTTTCTTTTAGCTAGATTATTCTTGGTAAGTATAACTCCTTTAAAAGAGATTACACCACGGTTTGGTATATTCTGGTCACCGGAATTTGGTTTCTCTTCGATCGTTATTCCAATTTCGGGCTTGTTTCCTTTTTTTGGAAGGGTTTCCGTCAGAGATTTTGTCTCCCGAACTATATACTCTCTTATACGTAGTCTTGCTATGAACGGGCAAGTATAAAGCTCTCACTATTTGTCTTTGAAAACAACTTTCACGGCAACCACTTCTCAGGATTTGTCTTTGAAAACAACTTTCACGGCAACCACTTCCTAGGTGTACTCTCCCAGTTTACTTTTGTCGTTGTTGGTTAGCTCGAATTTGAGCTAACTAAACATCAACAAAATCAGAACGGAGAGAGTACTTAGGGACCTCGACTGGCTATCACAAATGTCCACAGTCTTCGGCAGCAAAAGTTCTTCTAGTTTTCTGGCCGCCGACTGCGCATTAGTTCTGAGACCGTGCCTCTTCTTCCTCCCCGCGGCGTGTAGTAGGCCAGTGTCCTCCATGTGAAATGGAAAACGAGAAAAGAAAAGAGAAAAAAAAATGCAAAAAGGCCTAGCACGCATGTAGCGTGCTGATATATCAGCTAATACTAGGAATAATATAAAGCAACTGCATGTAAATGTAATAGACAAGCAAGAGCTCATACAGAATGATCAAGAGCTGACCACGCTTGCCACGCAGTGCCCTGATGGTATGCCGATCGATTATCAGCTGGTGAATCCTAGAGGTCCACGGTCGATGTGGTACTATAACGATGCACTGTCCCGCTGTACTCGATCTCTGAACCTTTTTTTATTTAGGAACACCTGATCACGCACCTGACTCGGACGATTATTGGTTGGGCCGCTCCAGACCCGACCGCTACTCTGTTGTTGGGCTTTGTTGACCTAGCTATGGACTTGTGGTTTTATTCTTTTTGTGAAAAGCTATGGACTTGGGTTTTGCATTTGCAGACATGCCCAGGCTAATTTCCCTACAAAAAAAAAGACATGCCCAGGCTAATTTCTTCTAGATTTCCTTATACAACACTCTCGGATGCTGCCGGCTCGAAGGGCACACAGTTTTACAATTCGTGCTCCAATAGAATCATACTTTCTTCCCTGCTTCTTGGTTCCTCGCACAATGACTCAAGATTTCCTATACGTAGATCGTTCTATAAAAGTCAATGTATACATCAATGTTTGATATTCGTGCAACGGTGAGATATGAGTGGGTGGAGAAAAGAAAGGCTGAGAGCGTGCCACGTGTCGCGACGTGATTGAGGTGGGTGCCAGGGGGAGAAAAAAAACATGTTTCAAAATTTCAAACGCATTTTCTCGCAAATCGTGATTCTGTTTTCGAATCTGTTTGAACCAGCATATTGTTTAGAATTAATGCTACAAATTGAGACCTAATATGAATATCTTTTGAAATTTTTGAAATTCAATTTTTTGTCAATATTTTGAATGTACGGTACCAACATTTTATTTGAAACATGTCAACATTTTTTTTACTGAATCAACATTTTTTTTCAAAATGTTGACTTCATGTTCTAAAAATGTCGAAATAGGTTTACAAGAATGTTGACTCTTTTGTTTCAAAATTTGACGGCTAAGTTTGACTGGGGTGTTCATATTTGTTAAGCTATTAGGCCATCTACAGTTTTTTTTGAGGTCATTAGGCCATCGCTCTATGTATAAGAGGTCCCCAGGGACTCCCCCGAGAGCACGCCCCTGCTCCTCGCTGTCGGGCCGCCCCACTCCTTCCCTGCTTGCCGCCTGCCCGCCACACCTCCTGTTCTCTCCTTTCTCCTTTCCTTCCCCTGCGGCCGCTCGCCCCCCTCCGCGCCCCACCCTGTCGAGCGGCCATGGCCATCGTCCTTCTCCCATGTCGTGCCAGCCACTCGCAAGAGCCACAAATGGAGTCGCATTGTCCTATAGGTTCAGGTTGGATTCACCCACTCCATGACCGCCCTCTTGCCCTTTCCTCATGCCGATTTGAGCTTCTGGATCGGAGCTCGTTCATGGCATCTGGAACAGGGAGCCATCTTAGAATAATTTTGTTGCATGTCCAGAACACTTCATTTCAGCGGCTAGAACAATCGGGTTGCATTTCCGGGACAATTCGTTTTCATAGTCAGAACATATGATTTCTTTGGGAAGTCTAGACTGTTTGTTTGTTTTTCCAGGAAAAATTGTTCTACAGAGGCAGGGCGGGCGCGCGGGGTCAGTGGGGCGCGACGGTGGCGCGAACGCTTCTTGTTGCCGGGATGTGACATGGGAACTAGCACGCATACTCGTATAAGGATTCTCGATTTCATGGGCGTATGGCAAGTTTTGCAGGCGTTACATGGCGTCCAAACTGGACGAGATGGTAGCTGGATTAGAGTTATGATATATATCAGCAGCTAGCGTGGTATGCCTTCATGCCATGACCTTTAGGAACTGTAAACATCATTGAATCATCACGCTCAATTATGTTTGCGTGCATAACAGGAAACTTACCGAGCATATGATGGTTGATATCTTTCACAAAATAACTCGTTCGGTTTTGTTATTCATAGGAAGTTAGGAACAAACATGAATGATCAGAAGACTTAGACAAGTTTGTAGTTGTCGTGAGTGAATACAGAAAACTTAAAAAAAAAAAAGAAGTGGAAAACTAAAAAGCTAAGCACACATGTAGAGTGCAGAGGCGATCAAATGACAACTAATGAAAGAAATCAAGTAATTAATCATATCATAGCATAATAGCATGATTGCTCACCGCACTTCCACGCGGTGGTACGTGTGCACGGCGACCTGATATCAGCAGGTTAAACCAGGGCTAAATAGCCGATGTGGTAGTAAACAATGCTGTTTTATTAGTCCCATGGGCAGCGTTTTATGATTGGCCCCGAGTCGGACAACTACCACATCGGCTATTAATTCGCTGTATGGCTGAAATTTTTGGAGGCCCAATATCTCTGAATATACTTGATGACGTCATATTTCCATCTTTTTTTTTGTAGAACACATTTTGCGCGTATTTCATTAAGAGAGAAGGAACAAGTACAACTATCCATCCATCTTTGATACCGCACTTGGGTTAGTGGGATTGTAGTACCCTTCTCCTTCACTTCATTTTTTGGACAATATTTTATTCTGCCATCGTATCATTTTTAGTGGGATTTTTTTTTGCGGAAAGGAATTTCATTGATATTAAAGCACATTACATCTTCTGATGACATAAGCCAGCCAAACAACTCCAACTATATTGATAGGAGAAAAGAAACTTTATAAAACCCGCAGATTCCACCATCTAGGATCACATCCTAGACGGATATGCCACTGTCCGATTTGAACGGACACGGCCATCTCAACATCCATCACCATCTTCCTCATCTCCTACGAGGGAAAACTGAAACCCAACCTTTTCGCAAAATAGGGGTAGACTGACCTTTCACATATAAATACGTTGAACTTGCTGCCATTGAGCTCGTCACCACACCTATCGTCGCCTCCTTCATCAGATTCGTCATGGAAAAACATAAATCCTTCAGCAAAAGTATTTGTACGTAAGCACCAAAGAACACTCCTTAGAGTGCTGATCGACTGCAGTTTCATCGCCCAAAAGAGTTGGCCTCTTGTGTCCATTGCAGCGAGTGTTCATGCGTATCGGAATCGGATGCAGAGTATATACCATCATGGAAGTCCTTCGTCACCTCCTATGATTGCGTTTATGTGAGACCTCATCCATAGAAATTGTGGTTTCTTCGCCAGAAGCTGGGATCACCCATGTTCTGTTGTTGGTGGTCCATCAGCTGTACATGTTGGACGGTGAGTCGCTAACACCAGGAAGAAGCCGAAGCAAAATATCAAAATAATTGTAAAGCCAAAAAACCAAAAGTTGAGCACACTTGCAGAAGAATGTACATGGTGTGCCTACGATGACAGAAGAATGTATATATATTTTAATAATTATTGCTAACCGCTGTTTTCCTACGATGACATAATAATGCATATACATGGGCAGCTGCCTGGTTGATGAAATTCCTAGGCTCATGAAGTGTGGTTCTCCTAAGAAACTCGACCTGCGGGCTGATTCCTTCCGTTTCTAAAAAAGAAGCTGATTCCTTAACGTCGATGTCCAGGTTGATCTCCCCCCTCCACTCGCTTCCTTTGCTGGCATGTAGTGGGTACTGCCTCCACTCCTCTTCTTTCTCAATGTGCCTCCAGAGGTTAGCAATAGTTGTTTTGCGATTATCAGATGTTATTGTGAAATCTGGTTATATATGTGCCTCCAGAATGTATATATATTGCACGTAGTTGTTAGAATTTAGAGTAATCAGATGTTATTGTGAAATCTGGTTAATGTCTCCATCATGGGGTTCAGTCAAAGATCACAGTCCAACCTTCTTGGCTCCAGAGCTATAAAGTTGAAAGTTGGTAAAAATTGCTGATTGGTTTACCGATCATTACTTGTATTTACTATTTGGTGTTACTGGTCAATATTGGCGGCTATTATTAAAATTCTGATAACTTTGTTTAAATTTGTCGAATATGGTCATATTTTGTCTAAAATTTCAAAGAGTTATGGTCTGCAATTCTCTTTTTTCGCCTTACCAGTCTTACCGGTATATTATTGTTTATTACAAGATTTTAAAATTGATTCAGAGGTTCTCTCCTCGGTCCAGCTTCAACTCCTGCTTCTGTTCATATTTTGAAGAAACCGTACTAACTGTTTATGTTTCTATTCAATATATTCCGCAGAAAGCATTCAACCAAGAATTTTCAATTTCTTTTTGCACAATGTCATTTCTACTGTACACTCAATTAATTACTCATATTTCCTAGTTTACATTCTTTTGTTGTTGCACCATATATATTCAAAGTAATTCATGGCATAGTACCATGACTCATGCAGTAGAATGTTAAAAAAAGAAAACTATTTCCAAAGGGTCTGATTATGGATTCACACATGCACGCATAGGCATTATCCATATATACTAGGCATGGTCCTTCAACTCAATTTTCCCAAATTTGTCAACAAGGCACAAGCACATTCCCATTCAGTCAAACACAATTTGCGCGTGAAAGTAACAAATATATAGCTCCCCTCCGTGAAGCACACCTTCCTCAGACATTTCATTAAGCAAATAGCAATCACCATTTCTTCAAGCCCTCCCATCACATCGCTAATCTTTAATCTCCGACATCCTCAGTACTCCTTATTCTCAATAATGGAGGAAGAGACGGTAGTACTGATTGTTGGTGCAGGACCAGCTGGTCTGGCGGTGGCAGCATGCCTAGTGCAACTCTCGATCCCTTACGTCATTGTTGAGCGTGAGGAATGCAGTGCATCCCTATGGCGCAACCGCACCTACGATCGTCTCAAGCTACACCTCGCAAAAGAGTTTTGCGAGTTGCCTCACATGTCATACCCTGCAGATGCTCCTACCTATATCCCAAAGGATCAGTTTGTGAAGTATCTAGATGGATACATCGATCATTTCAACATCAGACCGAAGTATCGTACTAGCATCGAATCGTGCAAGTACGATGAAGGCTCAAACTGTTGGATCAGCATGGCACATAACATGGATACGTCCACAACCATCAAGTATACATCTAGCTTTCTTGTTGTAGCCAGTGGTGAGAATAGTGCAGAGAATATTCCAATAATCCCAGGACTGGATGGCTTCCCTGGAGAGCTCATACACTCATCAAGGTACAAATCAGGCACCCCCTATTCTGGAAAAAATGTGCTAGTGGTCGGGTGCGGCAACTCGGGGATGGAGATCGCATATGACCTTGCATGTCATGGTGCGAATACATCCATTGTCGTTCGTAGCCCGGTATGTATAATATTCTTACAACAAAACTTTGTCTTCGCTATATTATGAAATATTTTATTTGACATTCAAATTTAAATAGGAACATGGTAACAAATGGAGGTTCAAATTTATCAAACCTTTTAAAAAGTTTTTACTCTAAATACGGTTAGGGAATAAAAAATTTACAATAGTAGGGGCCTGCCTCGCTGTTTCCTGGTTCAATGAAAAATGAGAAATTTAGGGTGACAGTTTAAAGACGTATCTTTTCAGATGTTCTGTAGACATAAAAAAATATGTGACACGCTATGTGCTTGCAGGTACATGTCATGACAAAGGAACTCATAAGGTTGGGGATGACATTAGTCCAATATCTACCTGTGAACATGGTGGATACTCTTCTTGTGACGATGTAAAATTTTGTATTTGGAGATCTGTCAAGGCATGGCATTTCCAAACCAAACATAGGTCCCCTACACCTCAAGTCAGAAACCGGTCGATCTGCAGTGATTGATGTCGGGACAGTGCGTTTAATCAAAGAAGGCATGATCAAAGTAAGAATATTTCCTCATAGGGCATAATAATTTTTGAGTGAAATTTTCTTCCCTAAAAATTAGTTTTTATTATGTCTTAGGTGCTTGGAAATATTTCCAGAATAAAGGGCAACATTGTTGAATTTGAAGATAGAAAAGAAATCTCATTCGATGCTATTGTTTTTGCGACGGGATATAGAAGCACGGCAAATATATGGCTCGAGGTAGCAGCAATGTCAAAATTATTTGTTGCCTTCAAATTTTACAAAGACAATGCCATCATATTATAACAAATATATATTTGTGCGTGCTTCTGTGTACAGAATGGTGAAAGCATGTTGAATGATGATGGGTTGCCTAAGAAAAAGTTCCCTAATCACTGGAAAGGTTCAAATGGGCTGTACTGTGCTGGTTTGGCAAAGAGAGGATTGGCTGGTATTTCCATGGATGTGAAGAATATTGCCAACGATATCGTCTCTACCATAGACTCGATATCTGGACAAACTAGACATTAGTTGTATATATTTTACCATGCATTAGTACCATATCCATCTCATGTTTCTTTGTTGTGTATAGTCGGAGGATTCTTGCGAGGAGTTTCCTTTTTATTTGATGAAATGGGTTGTAAAAACTTTTTCCCATTCCATTTGTCACAAATTGCTACTACTTTGACAAATTCAAGTAACCGAAGTCTCACGCACTAGGACATTACAAAGTTCTGTAAGCTACCACCGATTTCTTAATCAAGTAATTAACGTGAGCACCCCTAGATAAATGAACTGTATAATATTTAACAAAACCTAATTTGTAGCTCAAGCAAATATAATCAGGCTCACAACAACAAACAATAAAATTCAACGCTTATAGCTTGGCACTTAGGCAAATAGTTCTCCATAGAAGAGGGCACGGAATTTGTACTTCAGTACAAGGGCAGAGTAGAGTTCACGTCAATTAATTTAAACAGGAGCTAGTATATAGTACCGTGGGTCAGCACGTGACTTACGGTAGTGTGAAGCATGTTTTACTATACTCCATCGGTTCTTAAATTGTTTTCGCCACTGACTTTTGAGTTACGGTTGACCGCTTGTCTTAGTGTCCAGTTTAGCATTTGATTCTCCAACAGTTGAATCTGCTAAAGAAGCTGGCCTTCCAAATTAAAACATGTGCTCCAAATGACAACATTTTACCCTGAAGCACCTTCTAGACTCCATCATGTATTTTAGTGCAGTGCAGTGGTCACTTCCGTAACAGAATCAGTGAATCCCTTTCGAAGGGTATTTGCATGCCCAAAAAAGCCGGGGAGTGGCCTTCCGTGTGTTGACCCCGATTGTCTTTCACTCACTTCCCGCTTAACGCTCTCTTCCCTTCATCCAAAACTTGCTGCCCATGCCACCTTAAAAACAAGTATGCATGCACATTCTCCTTCCGATTACTGCAAAATCATGAAAGAGAACAGCGATCAATTGAGGTGGATGGATGTTTGTTGTCGGGAGATTGATACAAATTGACGAGCTCGGCAGAGATTTGTCCACACTGCAGGAAGCAGTTAAAACCATTTTAGAGGTATTTTTGTTTTCAAGTTTTGCGCTTCATGATTCATGTTGATATTGGACTATATGAAAAAGAGTCTGCGCGTTCTTGAATCTGTTGATTATTTGTCAAATTACGGTGTTGAATAATTTCGTTACTGATGCCTGTTAATCAATTTGAGATGAACCTGCAGAAGAAAACAAATTGGATCGAGGTCGCATGAGCTGATCGAAAGAGAGAATGGCCCTGTTCGATCGGAACCAGAGGCACCGGTCGTCGTTCGGCTCGACGGCAACTGTCGTCGTGTTCGTGGCGATCTGCCTCCTGGGCCTATGGATGATGTCGTCGCCGCAAATCGTGCCGGCGGCCATGTCGGCGTCGTCGGAGAAGGTCAAGGCCGACGTCAAGGAGGAGGACAATTCTATAGACGCCACCAACACCGTCAAGCAGGACAGCGCCAACATCGTCGTGGAGACGACGACGGCCACCGGCGCCGAGGGCGGCGCTGAGGTTGTCGAGAAGCCCGCGGCCGACGCAAAGGGCGGCGGCGACGGCGGGAACAAGGCGGCGTCGTCCAAGAGCCAGTCGTTCGACGACGAGAACGGCACGACGGAGGGCGGCAAGCTCGTGAAGCCGGGCGCCGGGGAGGCGGACGGCGCCGGCGCCGCGGCGGCCAAGGAGAAGAGCGCCGAGGAGGCGGGCGCGACGTCGGCGACCGAGGCGAAGGACGCCGGCGGCCAGGAGCAGATGCCGACCGACACGACGGATGCCGTCGGCGGTGGTCAGGATGACAAGAACGGCGATCCGACACCAGTTGACACGAAGGAAACGGCGACTGATGCGAAGGAGAGCAGCGCCGTTGTGGTGGGCGTCGGCGGCGGGCGGCTCAAGAACCAGACGTTCGACGACGAGAACGGCAAGATGGACGGCGTGGACCTGGTGAAGGACGACGGCAACAAGACGCTCGCCTCGGAGGAGACCGCCAAGGTCGACGGAGCCGTGTTGACGGTGAAGCCATTGGCCGAGCCGGTGGATACCACGACTGGCAACAAGGAGGAAGAAGTGGCGGCGTCTGGAACCGACACCACTGGCGCAACCACAACTACCGGAGAAGAAGACAAGAAACTTGAAGTTGGCGGTGACCAGCAGCTGCCGGCGGCGACGGAGGCGCTGCCGAACGTCCAGGCCGAGCTGCTGACGGAGCGCGCGGCGCAGAACGGGTCGTTCCCGACGCAGGCGGCGGAGTCCACGGAGGAGAAGAAGCGCGACGACGAGAAGAGGAAGAAGAAGAAGGGGAAGAAAGGGAACAAGAAGAAGAAGTCCGACGGCGACGAAGCTGGAACGTTCACGTGGAAGCTGTGCAACTCGAGCGCCGGCGCCGACTACATCCCGTGCCTGGACAACGAGGCCGCCATCAAGAAGCTGAAAACAACAAAGCACTACGAGCACCGGGAGCGGCACTGCCCGGCGACGCCGCCGACATGCCTGGTGCCGTCGCCGCCGGCGTACCGGGAGCCGATCCGGTGGCCGCGCAGCCGCGACAAGATCTGGTACCACAACGTGCCGCACACGAAGCTGGCGGCGTACAAGGGCCACCAGAACTGGGTGCGCGTCTCCGGCGAGCACCTCACGTTCCCCGGCGGCGGCACGCAGTTCAAGCACGGCGCGCTGCACTACATCGACCTGATACAGGAGGCGCTGCCGGAGGTGGGGTGGGGAAAGCGCAGCCGCGTCGCGCTCGACGTCGGCTGCGGCGTCGCCAGCTTCGGCGGGTACCTGTTCGACCGGGACACGCTAACCATGTCGCTGGCGCCGAAAGACGAACACGAGGCGCAGGTTCAGTTCGCGCTCGAGCGCGGCATCCCGGCCATCTCCGCCGTCATGGGCACGCGCCGCCTCCCGTTCCCGGCGAACGTGTTCGACGTCGTTCACTGCGCGCGGTGCCGCGTGCCGTGGCACATCGAGGGCGGCATGCTGCTCCTCGAGCTCAACCGGCTGCTCCGGCCTGGGGGATTCTTCGTCTGGTCGGCGACGCCGGTCTACCAGAAGCTCCCGGAAGACGTCGAGATCTGGGAAGGTCAGCTCGATCACCCAACTCTTGTATCGTTGTCGAGATCTGGACAAGCTAGCCATTGCTGAGATGATCGTGGCAATGTGCACACAGAAATGGTGAAGCTGACCAAGGCAATGTGCTGGGAGGTGGTGGCGAAGACCAAGGACACCGTCGACCAGGTCGGCCTCATCATCTTCCGGAAGCCGGTGAACAACCGCTGCTACGACAAGAGGAGCCAGAAGGAGCCGGCGTTGTGCGAGCCCTCCGACGACCCCAACGCGGCGTGGTACGAAGCACATTACAATTTTGAGCGCCAAGCCCACTTGGCACCACAAATTTCATCGATGGTCACACGTGTGTTTTGCAGGAACATAACGCTGCGTGCGTGCATGCACCGGGTGCCCGACGACCCGACGGTGCGGGGGTCCCGGTGGCCGGCGCCGTGGCCGGAGCGGGTGCGGAAGGTGCCCTACTGGCTGGCCAGCAGCCAGGAGGGCGTGTACGGGAAGCCCGCGCCGGACGACTTCGCGGCGGACACGGAGCACTGGAGGAAGGTGGTGCGGAGCTCGTACCTCACCGGCATGGGCATCGACTGGAAGACCGTCCGGAACGTCATGGACATGCGCGCCGTCTACGGAGGCTTCGCGGCGGTGCTCAGGGAGATGAACGTGTGGGTCATGAACGTCGTCACCATCGACTCGCCGGACACGCTGCCGGTGATCTACGAGCGCGGGCTCTTTGGGATATACCATGATTGGTGTGAGTCGTTTAGTACGTACCCGAGGTCCTACGACCTGCTCCACGCCGACGAGCTCTTCTCCAAGCTCAAGCCAAGGTAGGAGAACCAGCACTAATGACTCCAATATATCTGATGTGCTACTACTTATACTCGTTCAAGAGAGCATCGATCCATGGACATGGCACGTAATTTTATCTGGTTCAATAATAGGTGCAAGGTGTTGCCGGTGATCGTGGAGGTGGACCGGATACTGCGGCCGAACGGCAAGTTCATCGTGCGCGACGACAAGGAGACGGTGGACGAGGTCCAGCGCGTGGTGAGGTCGCTGCAGTGGGAGGTCAGGATGACCGTCTCCAAGAACAACCAAGCGCTGCTCTACGCCAGGAAGACGACGTGGCGGCCCACGGAAGTTGAGTCCAGATAATTATCAACCTTAGATGTAGTCGAGGTTTCAGAGCTGGGTCTACATTCTACGCTAGATTTGGCGCCGCTGCAGCATTGCAATAACGGAGTGAGCTAGAAGATGAGGTTGTAGGTATTGCTCTTGTTTTGGGCGGTTTTATGTTCTCTTGGGACAGCATTTACGACTTGATCAGAATACATAGACTAAGATATTTTGTGCTGTGTTAGATCGCAATGTAGAACTGGAACAACAGAAAAGTCAGACTGATATGGGTTCACAAA
Source organism: Eragrostis nindensis (assembly GCA_012490785.1). Classification (NCBI taxonomy): domain Eukaryota; kingdom Viridiplantae; phylum Streptophyta; class Magnoliopsida; order Poales; family Poaceae; genus Eragrostis; species Eragrostis nindensis. Next base: position 134,185 of record JAAXCT010000158.1, read on the forward strand.
GTTATCGTTGACGTAAGGCCACGAAACGACATCCCCGTCCCCCGCGTCGCCCCCGAGGGGCGACTCGGGCGGAACCGCCGCCGCCACCGCGTGCTCGCGCAGCTGCCGCCGTCCGCCTCTGGCCCCCGTTCTCCCTCGTCTCCGGCCTCCTAGCCGGTGGCAAGGGGAGCGGGGGTCCATCCTTTAGTAGATCGAGTCCATCTAGGTCTAGGGTTTGCTCGCCGCCGATGCTCGGCGGTGGAGTTAGTTTTTGCCGGAGGAGCGTGGCTTCTCTGCGGCTTGGTTTTCCTGGCGGCGCCGACGATGCGGAAGCGACGGCGTTGCAGAGGAATAATTTCTCCCAGCTTCTTCCGTTCTCCGGTGGCGTTCTTCTCCAACGCCAATGGAGAGGCTGGGGAGACCTGTCCAGGAGTCCGGGGCCGGCGCATCGTCGTCTTCTTCAGGTGATGATGTTGTTGACCCTGTTAATCTCGAGGAAGATGATCTTTGGTGAAAATCTGAGCTTTGCTCGGGTTGCCGGTTGGAAACGAAGGTTGCGTCATGGGTGCCAGAGTTGGCCGATGCGCCTGGGAGGCAGCGTATACTTGGCTGATTCGCCTAGCAGTAAGCCCTCCTCTGCGGCCTCCATCTCGTGGAGTTTGGCTCTGGCGTCCGGCGACGATTGGGAAGCGGCTTTGGCGGCGGTGACGAACGGATCCCTGAGGGCTTCGAGGAAGATGATCAGGAGTTTTGAACTTCATTGTAATTTTCTTTTTCTTTGGGATCCTGTTTGTAATCGGGCCGGTGTAATGTGCTAAGATCATACATTTTCCTTCTCAAAAAAAAAAGTCAGACTGATATACTCTAGTACGTACGTTGGTTTTTCCAGCAAACACGGAACACAATGTAGAAAATAAAATCGGCCGGAACGTTATTTAGGCTTCGCATCCCAACCGTACACGGTGTCGTGAAGAGTTATCGCTCGACTTTCCCCAACCGGAGCCACCAAACCCTCGCCGCCGCGATGTCGACCTCCACCACGGAGACTCAGATGCCCGACAGCCGGAGATCCAGGCGATCATCAGTGGATGCGGACGGCAGGGGGCACGCCCTAGGAAAACAATTTCGGTGAAATTTCACCGAAATTTCTGAAATTTCGTGTCTATCGGTGAGTCCCGAAAAAAATACGTTTCGGCCAAAAAATTTCAGCCAAATTTAGTAGCGCGCCAATGGCAGCCTGCCGTTGGCCCAAATTTCCCACCCAGCAGTTCAGCACTGTCTAATATTGGTACCAATGTACAAAGCTGGGCAGAAAAATAGTTGGAAATTCATGCCGTTAATTTTGTGTTTGGCACCATGAACATGCCTAACATGCTATAAATTTCTGAAATATTTCTCTTGTTTATTCATTTTAGATACACTTGTGATGATGACTTGTGTCAGTTTTTAGTGAAATTCTGACAAATATTTTCAAAAATATTTAAATTTGTTTGAATTTGATTCCGAAATTCCCGAAATTTCATGTTTATCGGTGACCTCCGAAATTTTTTATCTTTCGAAATTGTTTTCCTAGGGCACGCCTCCCGTCCCGCGGAGGAGGAGAAGCTCGGTCGCCGGCAGCGAAGCCGATCACCTAACCATGGTCCCACGCAGTCCGCATCCCGCCTGGGTGATTCTGAATCGCGTTGGTGCCCGGAGGGACTCTTTCCACGGCGACTTCACCACGTCGGCGGTCTCCCACACCTCCACCGGCGATCAGATCTCCGTTTCCTTGGAGCTCGTGGAACCGCCGGAGACTTCGCTCCTCGTCCTCGACTGGCCGCAGGGACCTGACCCGATGGAGTCGACCCTGTCCCACCCGCACGTCATCTCCTCCCACGGCAACGGCGTGCTGTTCGAGGTGACTTCCGGAGCCTCATGCCTCTCACGGCGAACTGATTACTTCGTCTATGGGGCGAGCAGCGAGCCATCAAAGCGATCGTCCTTGTTGCGGTTGCCCGTTTGCTACTTGAATGAGATTTCTTCAGCGGAGCCGCCTCGACCGCGCAATCTGAATAGGAAAGCCACATGTATCCTGTCCCTCTGTGAGTGTCCCTCGTCGTTCCAAGTGTCTGAGCTTGAGAGAAGAGTTGATTCAGATTCCCGTGTGAACATCTACATGTTCGGGTCTGAGCCCAACAAGTGGAAGGTCTTCAGCGATGTACGTGTCTGCAACTCTAATAACGGCAGTGACTTGTGCTGGTGGTCCACAGATGCAGTTCTACGTTGCAGCAGCAATCAACTGATATGGGTAGATTACTACAGAGGAATGATTGTGGGGAAAATACAGGGCTTTGCGGACAAGCCATATCTTCGGTATGTTGCATTGCCTCTTGATCCAGTTTTGGGGAACCCTTATCATTCTAACTATGGCCGAGGATGCCCTCAAGCTTCCCGGAGCTTGTGTGTCATAGGGAACCACCTCATCAAGTTCGTCAATGTCAACCAACAACATAACAGTGGTTTCAGCATCACTCTATGGTCGTGGGTTACGAGCAGCGATACATGGTCAGAAGAGGCGACATTGTATGATGCTCAACTTTGGGCTCTGGATCCTGAAAACCGTCTTCCTCGTGTCCCACCAGAATTCCCAGTTGTCAATACGGTGCACGGTAACACCGTATGCTTCTTGCTGAACAAGGGTCGTCATACTCTTGATCCTGACGCTACTACATGGATGATTGAAGTCGATGTAAAGCAACAGGTTCTACTAGGTGCCACACCTTACTCACGTGAAGGAAGCATGTCCCATCGGAACCCCTTCCTTGATGCCAGAATAATGTCCGAGGGACACTCATTCATCTCTAGTGATATACCATGTTACCTGCCCCGGTTATAATACCTCTTATGGTTAATCGCAAAATGGAGATCGAGGTGCTCCTGATTACTTACCACTATTCAGCTCTTTTTCACTCCACACTAGGCAATGTATTTCGCAGATCTAAATTCAATTTTCAGGTAGGGATCTCCCAAGGTCTGCCCTGCCAGATCAAAGTAAAAGCCTACCAGATCGTCCTGTGTGAAGCAGACAGCATGATAACTTGAAAAATATAATCAGTGGCATTCTTGTTTTCTTTGCTGCACTACAATATATTTTGGGTTGTTCCCATGTTCTGAACTTTCACATATTTTATTCCTAACATCTACTCTGTATGAATTTGTACTACTATGAGTATCTTTTTTTTTTTTTTTTTGCGAAAGTACTATGAGTATCTTTGTTGCAACCTGAATCTAGGATAATTAATAGGAGCATGACTCAGATTACATAATCTGAAATCATAATAAACTCAGAATAATTTGTATATATGTACCCGTTACTTTGTCATGCATGATAATGCGAACAGACGCTCAAACATGCCAACTCAAAGCATGGATCCAGCATGTGACTACCTTCTTAGTTGAAGTAGGCCTCTATTTGACAAAAGAGACAAACACAAAGGCCACAAATTCATTTGAAAGCTTACGATTTACTTTCTCACTTCTTGCGAAAGCATACATTCAGATATAGATTTATATTGTGACCTGTATGTTTTCTTTTCAACTTAATTGACCTACACTGGAGTGAAATTGCAAAAACAATTACAATAGAAAAGCTCTACTAAATATATACTAAAAGTTGCTGCATTATAGCGACCAAAATGCTCCCAATAAAAGAAAGAAGATTGAATCTGCTGACCTTCTTCCATGGAACACTCTGAGCAGCAAACCACCCATTATTCACGATGATCTAGAAACATAGAAACAGTCACATGCTTCAACAAAATCCAAAGCTACACCTTTTCAAAAAAAAATAAAATCCAAAGCTACTACTCTGAAAGCTATTGCCAAGTGCCAACACCATCTAACGAACAAAGGAGTGCAAGTATACTGATATCTGAAACTAGGGGCATGCTACCGGATATGGATATATAAAAGGTTAATTAGATCAGTGCCACTACGAAGGCACCTAATGTCGGCATAAATCGCCAAATCTATCAAATGTCCAAATGTTGAACTTGTATACCACTGTTGACTGGTCAATGCGTAACGGCCTGGAGTTTGGATGGCAAAGGTTGAAGACAAGGGCAAAATGAGCATTTTGAAATGCTGATGTAGTTGACGGTGATGGCATGTATGATTCAGATTTGCACACGTAATGGCACTGAGTATATTAGTACTTTTGTGATGGCACAAACAAGATTGAGAGACTTTGCAGTGACACATGTCTAATTTACCATATAAATGCCAGAATATTCATGTGTCAAATGATTAATTAAATTTGCTTCGCAGCGGTCAACAAGATAACAACTCAAGAATATTTACAATCAAGCGTTTATCGAAATATGTTCATCGATGGAACCATGCTTTCTCCTTTTATTGTGGGAACTACAGCAGGCCTTACAGCCAACTTGAAAATTTTTATTTCTTTTTAGAGGAGACACGAAGAACAAGAATACGTTTAAAGCCAAATTATTTGACAGTGATGTCAAAGGTGTTTCAAAATAAAAGAGAAAATATATCATATAACAATTGGTCTAAACATTTACTAAAATTCTCTGCAGGCCTCAACCTCAACAAGAGGGTGGCATACATTTAGCAATCTACAAAAAGAGTTGCAGAAATTGTTAGTTGAGATGTTACTGCCTCCTTTTCTTGCAGGCTTCTCCCGAGTACAAGTAACTTGGAAATTCAGTGGCAATCTTAACAGAGTCCAGACAGAACAAGTATGGTTCCTTGGAATAATCAGTGACTGCTAGTAGAACCTTCTTCCTCATATCAATCTCAACCATGTATCCTCTTTTACGGGAGCCGGAAATGCCGTGATCCTCCTCCACCGCAAAGCATACGGCGTTCGGATTTTCCATGTTAACGATGGGAAACTTGGGCTCCACATGGGGGAACCGGTTCTTCGAATCAAGTGCCCAGAGATCTTCAGCATACAAGCTCTCGTCTCTTCTCCAAGTGACACCGTCGTCGCGCAAGGACCAGATAGTGATCCAAAATGTGCAGGTTGTTGGTTTCCAATGCCGCACTCCAATGTTAGTGCTGCGTTGGTGGCCGACACTGACAAACTTGATGAGGCCGGAGTGGGTTACACACAAGTTGCGGGAGGTATCAGGGTATCCTGAGCCATCATTCTCCTCCATGTCGGAAGGGTCTTTCCGGAGAGGAACCACGGGGAGCGGCACGTACCACAGATCAGGCTTCTTCTCAGGACGGGCAAAGTCCGCGAAGATTACCCCTTGGAAATAGTCTACCCAGATCAAGAACCGGTTGCGGTAGGGCACGACTGCATCGGTCGACCACCAGGCCAATTCACGGCCCCTCTTTGCTCCGCGGATATGCAGGTTCTTAAAGACCATCCACTTGTCAGACCCGGACCACATTACGTGGAGGTCGAACCTCCTAGGTCCACGATCATTGTAAAAGCGCTGTGATTCAGGGCACACCCACCGAAGATCAGCAACAACAAAAGATGCGTCCTGCTCCTTGCTCGTGAAGGACAGGATTCCGGCGGTTCCCCTTCTCATAAGGTGCTGAACCGGGCGGCCTGCAATCATTTGTCTCTCGTAGTACTGGACAGGTAACAGCAACAGGGATGGTTTCCCGGAGGCGCCGCAGCTCGCCCCGTAGACGAAGTAGTCGTCGGGAGCAGGGTCAAACGTGGAGCGGGACTTCATCTCGAATAGCACGACGTCGCCGTGCGCGGCGAGGACTTTAACGTCGGACCGGATCGGCTCCGCCGGACGGGGCCGCTGTGTTGTGGTTACAAGCCCACAATAGTAGAAGGGGGATCCTCCAAGGGTCTACCACAAGTGAGGGACCCCTGGGAAGGACCTGGGAAGGGACCAAACAAGAGCCAAGAGAGGTAGGTAATTAAGAGCTTGTATTGAATGCCTTGCCTTGAGGGTGGTAGGGGGGTATTTATAGGCTGATACACCCCTACAACCCTAGAATTACAAGTACCATATTGCCCTTCCTCCAGGGCACTATGGTCATTTCCTTATTACATGGTGGGATTCCCTAACCCTAGTGGGCCAGAGGCCAATATACATGGGCCTATCCTATGCTATACATCTTCTTGGGCCTTGATGGGCTTCATGGCAGGCCAGGCCTTTGGGCCAGGGGGAGGGGACACAGTGGGCCTCCCCCAACAGCTAGCCCCACACAGTCGAGATCCACCTTCGGTAGGGCCGAAACTGTGTCCATCCGGAGGTCCGCCCGTCGTCCCCTCTTTCGGCGCTCCGAAGGTCTGGTCTGCGTTGGTTTCAGAAGGGGAGCCTTCTACGTGCCTCCGAAGGTCCTGCTTCCGAAGGTCGCCTTCCGGAGCTCCCGATACCGAAGGTCTCGGTTCCGAAGGTCCCGACACCGATGGTCCGGTCGCCGAAGGTACCGACACCGAAGGTCCGGTCGCCGAAGGTACGGTGGTCGACGATGATCGCCGCAGATGGCCCGATGGTTGCTTCAGGCGATGGCGCCGTGTTTGGCGAAGGGCGCGTTCGCCGAAGGTTGTTCGGTGGTGGCGCGGAGATAGCTGCCGGCTATATCACCGCGATGGCCGAAGGTCGCGGTTGCCGAGAGTGGCGCTGATGGCGCGAAGGTAGCTGCCGGCTGCCTGTTAATGGTGTCTTCAATGCTCGGCGCGAATTGCGGAGCGGCGCCGTCTCATTTACTGGGACTGGGCGCGGATCGCGATGCGACGCCGTCTCGCATGATGGGACGCGTCTGATTGCGTGGCGGATCTGCGGCCGTTGATCCTTCACTGGACGGTCAGACCGATTCACCGGGGACTATATATTTACCGCCCGGGCGCCCAGGTTTTCACCCCGCCAGTCATTCCTCCAACCGCACCGCTGCCGTTCAGCTAGCCTGCTTCGGCGTTCTTGTTGCTCCCGCGCGCTTCGTTGCTTGAGCGAGTTGCTTCCAAGTCGTCGCGCTGGCGTCGGAGATGGCTCGGAAGGGGAAGACCGGCGCTTCGCAGCGCGTTCGCATCGATGATCGCCTCTCGGCGTCGCCGTTCGTCGACCGCAGCACGGTCGACTCAAAGGTGCTGGACGAGATGGCCGCCGATGGGCTCCTGGAGCGGAGCCGGGCCGAAGCGCCAAGGAAGGGGGAGACGACCCCTAGTCCGAAGGACGGGTACATCGTTCTGTACCGGCGGTTCTTCGAAGCTGGGTTTCGGATGCCCTGCTCCCCCTTCGTGGCCGAGGTGTTGGACCTCTTCGGCCTCGAGATTCAGCAGCTCACAGTCAACGCCCTCGTGCGGCTGAGCGTCTTCGAGTGGGCGTTCTGGCTCGAAGGGTCTCGGCCGCACGCTGGGGCCTTCGCGGCGACGCATTACGCGCACGCCGTGAAGAAGATGCTGAAGCTGGACGGGAAGGACCTCATCGGATCCATGGGAGTTATCTCCTTCGTTCCCCGCCCCGAAGCCGTCGTCCCGGCGAAGGCGTACAAGCTGCACTGGGGGCGCTGGACGACCGGTTGGTTCTACTACCGCGTGGAGGAAGAGTGTCCCCTTCGGTCGACGATGTCGGAGGTGCTATTCCATCGGTACCCGACGGTGCAGTTGGACGGGACCGGCGAGTCCCGGGTGAAGCTGTTGGAGACGGTGGCGCGGAAGTTCTCGATGCGCGACCTCGCCGAAGAATTCATCGCCGCCGGGGTGTGGCCTTTGCTCCGCAACTGGGAGCAGAGATTCGTTGTTGAGGTTCCGGGCGGAGAGCCGGAGGTTCACTTGAGGCCGGAGAGTTTCCCAAGTAAGTTCGCTCCAGTATATGTTTTCCTTCGATTGTATTGCCATGGCTTGACGTGGTTTGTGCAGCCAAGACGCTGAGGGAGGTCGAAGACGGCGCCGCGGAGATTCTCGGCCCCTTCCATGCGGACGAGGCTTCGCGCCGGGCGAAGCTTTGTGTGGGTCCCCGTATCAACCGGGTGCTCGCCATCAAGTGCCCGGAGCTCCAGCTTCCGGAGCGACAGGTGCTCGTCGCTGCTCCCGTCCCTGCCAGCGGCGAAGGGGAGGATGAGGAGGCCGAGAGTGACGCTCCCTTGGCTCCGGTGCGCAGTGTCCCGGTTGGTGCGAAGCGCGCTGCCGGGGATACCAGCAGGCCAGCGCCGAAGAGGTCTCGGCCCGCTGCGACGCGCGTCGGAGCGTCGAGTACCGCCGCGGACTTGGGCTACGGCACCGACCTGGAGGAACTCACCGACGACGCTGCCCGAGAGGCGATTGCCGCCGCGGCGGCTCAGCGCCCGGCCAAGGTGGTGAGTCTCGACTCCGACGATGAAGACGTCGGGTTCTTCGGCATGCCATCCTTCGCCGCTGACGTCGAGGAGACGATGGAGCCAGTCCCTCGGTCTCCCGGTATCGTTCTCTCTTCCCGTCACTCTTGCTTTGCTGGTTGTGGTAGTCCCACTAACTCTGTTGCTCTAGCGGAAGGCGTCCGCATCGAAGCCTCCGAGGAAGAACCTTCCGGGGGAGATGAGGGGGTGGCCGGCCCGGAGCCCACTCATGGGCGGGGAAAAGGTTACTTCGGGAGGTCGCCCATCGAGCAGGCCGGCCCTTCGAAGACGTCGGAGCCTCGTCTCGAGTGGAGCGACTTCTTGGACCGACCGGAGGCCGCCGACGTCCTTCGCGGAGTCTATGACTTCAACGGGCTCGATGACCTGGAAGAAGGCCTAGAAGAAGTTGCTCCGGAGGACGCTGCTTCGGCTCTCTCCGGGCTTGCAATCAAGGTTTGTTGTCCTTGTGCTTAGCTGCTGTTACTTTCTCGTAGCTTACTTGCTTTGCTTCGACAGGCCGCGGTGCTTGCCCGACACCTGCAAGGGACGCTTGAGGGCTTCGACCTTGCGCGGCTCCGAGCGCGCGCCGAAATCGCGGAGGCGGCTGCCGAGACCGCCAAGAAGAATGAGAAGGCGGCGGAGCAGGGGCGCGACGTTCTTGCGTCGGAGCTGGAGAAGGCGTTGGCGGTGGCGAAGGCTTCCTCCGATGCCTTGACGTCGGAGAAGGCGGTCTCCGAGAAGGCCCTGAAGGAGCTGGAAAGCCTGAAGATCTCCTTCGAGGCTTTGACCCGCGCAAAGGACGCCACCGAAAAGGAGCTGTCGGAGGCTCGGACGCTGCTAAGTGCCGCCAAGACGCAGAGGGAAGAGGAAGCTGCTGCAGCATGGCAAGCACTTGGCGATTTCAACAGCCTGCTCGAAGGGCTGGGCGTCGAAGTGCAGCCGGCCAAGCATGCCGCCGACGACCTCGGAGGGAGCATCGGGCGCCTTGTGCGCTCCGTCAAGTTGGCCTCCCGAGCCATGAAGGCCTTCGGCACCTTCTGCGCCGAGACTGCCTGGACTGCTGCCTTCAGCTCGCTCTTGCAGGTGGGCTGCACTCACCTTCCCGCTGCCGCTTCTGCCTCGACTCAGTTAGCGGAGATGGCGGCTGGAGATGGGAGCCGGTTTCGGGAGCTGGCCTCGAGGGTGAAGAACTTCGGGAACCAGCTCGGCCAACACTTCTGGATGGTGGTGGGGGAGAAGCTGGCTCGGCAGTCTGCTCTCGCTGCTGCCGCCTCTCGGAAGTCGAAGCCCGGGAGCGGCGGCTCCGTTCCAGTTCCGCCTCCGGCTGCTACTTCCTCCGTGTTGACGCCTCCGTCGGGCGAGATTCCTGCCGGGGCCGGGAGCGCCAGCACCCTAGTCTGTAGCGGGGGTGGAGGCTCGGTGTCGGGCCAGGGCAACGTTGCGGAGGTTGACTCTTCGGCCCAGCCTCCCCCTCAGGTGTGAGTTCGCTGGCTTCGAGCCATGCTCCTTTTGGTGTATAGTTTGTACTAGGTGCCCTTCGGGCCGTTTAATGGAATTCTTCGTGATGTTTGCGCTTCCATTGCGACTTATAGGTTTCGGCTGGGGCCGAAGGCAATCATGCCTTGATGTGTGTTGACGTCGTTCCGGAAAGCATTCTGATTCCAGCTCCGGAGGGTCGCCCTTACTATGTTAAGGGCACGCAGTGGCGTCGTTGGCTTCGGCGTAACCCGAGCGGGTCCTTCGGGGACTTCTTTCGGGACTTGCGCCTTCGAAACGCGCGGTTGATGGCGCAGGTACCGAGGGTTCCTTCCGAAGCTTTGCTTGAAAGGCGAGTTCGTCGCGAAGCGCATTGTTTGGCTGTAGCGCTGAGCCCTCCTCTTCTTCTTGCTCCGAAGGTAGAGGTGGTCGACGTGTCGAGTGACGACGAAGACGCTGCCGCCGAAGTGGACTTGGAACAATTGCAGGCCGATGTGGCTTCCGCATCGACTCCGGCAGACTTCGCTTCACTCCGGCGCACACTGGCGCGAGCCCGAGAGGAAATAGCTAGAGCCGAAGCGTCATTAGGGATGCGCTTCGGGAGTGAGCTGTGAGGGGGGCCTTCGGGCCCCGTGTCGAGGTGCCGACTTGGTCGGTATTGTAATTCATGTCGAGCTGTTTAGCTCGACGTATGGTGAAATGTGAGCTCTTTCGAGCGTGTGATGATATCATCGGCGTCGTCCCTTTGTGGAACGAAAATTGTTCGTCGAGGGTGGCCTCGAAGGTGTTTCGTCGCTCCGCTTTCGGCGAGGAAGTGAGCTCGTTTCGAGCGTACTCCCCCCTTTGCTCGTCGGGAGTGGAACGAAAATTCATCGAAGTCGAGGATAGCCTCGAAGGTGTTCCATCGCTCTACTTTCGGCGAGGAAGTGAGCTCGTTACGAGCGTCGTCCCCCCTTTGCTCGTCGGGAGTGGAACGAAAATTCGTCGAAGTCGAGGATAGCCTCGAAGGTGTTCCGTCGCTCTACTTTTGGCGAGGAAGTGAGCTCGTTACGAGCGTCGTCCCCCCTTTGCTCGTCGGGAGTGGAACGAAAATTCGTCGAAGTCGAGGATAGCCTCGAAGGTGTTCCGTCGCTCTAATTTCGGCGAGGAAGTGAGCTCGTTACGAGCGTCGTCCCCCCTTTGCTCGTCGGGAGTGGCGAAGATTTGGTCGAGGATAGCCTCGGAGGACTCCGTCGCTCTACTTTCGGCGAGGAAGTGAGCTCGTTTCGAGCGTCGTCCCCCCTTTGCTCGTCGGGAGTGGAACGAAAATTCGTCGAAGTCGAGGATAGCCTCGAAGGTGTTCCGTCGCTCTACTTTCGGCGAGGAAGTGAGCTCGTTACGAGCGTCGTCCCCCCTTTGCTCGTCGGGAGTGGACGAAAGTTTGTTAAGTCGGAGGCGTCCCCCCATTGACTTTGTTTGGTTTCGTGCACGTTTCGCAGGGTCTTTAACGAATGCCCCACCCTCGACTATTACCGATGGGAGTCTCGGTTTATTGCGTCGGCATCGATTTCCCCTTAGGGTTCGGAATCTAGGACTTATGTGTGCCTAGCTTCAGCGTGTTCCGGAGTTGGCCTCCGGCTCCCGGCTGGATTTCTTGTATTTGGGCACCGAAAGAGGATTTCTCATTTCATTCATTGGTACCGGTTACATAGCCCCTTAGGGAATGCAGCTAAGGGGATCATCGTCACCCTACTGCCGAAAGGAAGAAGAACACACCGAAAGAAGATACAGGTAGCTTGTAGCGCGCAGGCTACGCGGCTTCGGGGCCGGCGGATGCTAAGTCCTTAGACGTAGTATCGGCGGAGGGCATCGGCGTTCCATGTCCTCGGGACTGGCGTCCCGTCGAGTTCCATCAGATGGAATGCCCCCGGGCGGATGGAGTTGTAAATGATGAAGGGCCCTTCCCACTTGCTGTTAAGCTTGCCGACGGACGTCGGGTGGATATTTTGCTTCAGGACGAGGTCGCCTGGAATGAAGTGTCGGGGGTTGACCCTTTGGTTGTACGAGTTTTCCACCGAAGCCATGTACCGCTTCAAGTTGGCGACTGCTTGGAGTCTTGTTTCTTCGAGGAGGTCCTTGGACACGTCCTCGTCGTCGGACGGCGGCGAAGTGGTGCGAAGTGAGCCGTTTTGCACTTCCTCCGGGGTGACTGCTTCGGCGCCGAAGAGGAGGCGGAACGGCGAGAAGCCCGTCGGCCTTGACTTAGTTGTGCGCAGCGACCATAGCACGTTGGGCAGCTGTTCGGCCCACTTGCCCTTCGGCAGGCCGAGGAGGCATTTTTTGATGCCGTCGAAGACGGTGCCATTGGCTTTCTCCACCGCCCCGTTGGCTCGGGGGTGGATGACGGAGACGAAGCACTCCCGAACGCCGATGGAGAGGCAGTACTCCTTGAAGAGGTGGGACTCGAATTGGGAGCCATTGTCGACGGTGATGCGCATCGGAACGCCGAAGCGGCAGACGATGTTCTTCCAGAAGAACTTGCGGACGGACCGCGCCGTGATCTTGGCGAGGGGCTCGGCTTCGATCCACTTGGAAAAGTACTCGTAGCCCACCACCGCCCATTTGAGGTTGCCGGGAGCGGTGGGAAGGGGGCCGACGATGTCGATGCCCCATCGGGCGAGGGGCCAGACCGGCGGGATTGGCTGGAGCGGAGTGGCCGGCCGATGAGATTGTCTTCCCATCCACTGGCAGCCGGGACAGGTGCGGACGAGTTCTTCGGCGTCGCGGGCTGCAGTAGGCCAGTAGAAGCCCTGCCGGAATGCCTTGGCGACGAGGGCCCGGGGTGCGAGGTGCGATGAGCACAGACCCTCGTGGATGTCGCGGAGGAGAGTCTTGCCTTCGTCGAAAGAGAGGCAGCGCAGGAGTGGCTCCGAGACACCTTTCTTGTACAGGATGTCGTTGTGGATGAGGTAGCTTCGGGTGCGCAGCTTGACCCTCTTCTCTTCGACCGGGTCGTCGGCACAGTAGCGCCCTTCGAGCTGTGCCCGGATCGGGGCGCGCCAGTCTTCACCAGTCAGGATCATGACCGACGCCGGCTTCTTCGGAACGAAGGATGCTTCCGATAACACCTCGTGGAAGGCGTCGGGAGGCACCGGGAGCTGATTCGCTGCTGCCTTTGCAAGGGCATCGGCCTCTTGATTGTGGACCCTCGAGATGCTCTTCACGTCGAAACCGGAGAAGTGCTTCTCCATGCTCCGGACGATCTTGAGGTAGCTTGCCATCTCCGGGTCTCGGGCCATGTACTCCTTTGAGACTTGCTCGGCGATGAGCTGGGAGTCGGTGAAGACGGTGACCCTCCGGGCTCCGAGGGCTCGAAGTTGCCGGAGCCCGAGGAGGACACCCTCGTATTCCGCTGCGTTGTTTGTCGTTGGAAACGCGAGCGAAGCCGAGTACCGAAGCTTCTGGTTGCTTGGTGAAGTGATGACGGCGGCGCATCCTGCTCCGGACGAGCCCCAAGCCCCATCGACATGTACTGTCCAGAGCGGCTCTTGGGGCAGCGTCTCCGGCGTGGGAGCGGGTGTCCACTCGGCGATGAAGTCGGCGATGATGCCGGACTTGATGGCTTTACGGGCCACGAACTTGATGTCGAAGGCCGCTAGCTCGATGGCCCACTTGGCCATAGTGTCGGACGCGTTCCTATTGCCGAGGACGTCCTTCAGCGGGAACGAGGTGGGCACCGTGATCTCGTGGCCTTCGAAGTACCGGCGCAGCTTCCGTGATGCCATCAGCACGGCGAGCGCCAGCTTGGTGACGACGTTGTAGTTGAGGCGGGCTCCGGAGAGGGCTTCCGATACGTAGTATATGGGCTGCTGCACCAGCTTGTCACCGACAAGGACTTCGTGCACGAGGACCGCGCTGATTGCTGCCGGAGCGGCCGACACGTACAGTAGAAGTGGCGCCTTCGGAGGCGGAGGGCGAAGCGTGGTCGCCTTGACCAGGTAGGACTTCATCTCTTCGAATGCTTTGTCTTGCTCGTCCCCCCAGCGCATCGGGCCGGAGCCCCGAAGGCATTGGTAGAAGGGGAGGCACTTCTCTGCTGCGCGGGAAATGAACCTCCCGAGAGCCGCAAGTCTGCCGGTGAAGCGTTGTAGCTCCTTGGTGGTCTTGGGCGGCTCCATGTCGGTGATGGCCTTGATCTTCTCCGGGTTCGGGTCGATGCCTCGCTTGGAGACGAGGAAGCCGAGGAGTTTACCGGCTCGCACGCCGAAGGTGCATTTCGCCGGGTTCAGCTTGAAGCCCACCTTGCGCAGGTTGGCGAATGTTTCGGCCAAGTCGCCGAGGTGGCCGGCGTCGGAGGTACTTTTGATGACGACGTCGTCGATGTAGGCGGCGGCGTTTCGGTTGAGCTGGTCCCCGAGGGTCTTCTGTATTGCCCTGGAGAAGGTTGCTCCGGCATTCTTGAGGCCGAAGGGCATGCGGACGTAGCAGTAGGTCCCATCGTCCGTCTTGAACGCCGTCTTCTCTTCGTCTTCGGGGGCCATCCATATTTGGTGGTACCCGGAGTAGGCGTCGAGGAAGCTCATGAGCTCGCATCCAGCCGTGGAGTCGACCAGCTCGTCGATACGAGCCAAGGGGAAATCGTCCTTCGGGCATGCCTTGTTAAGGGTGGTGTAGTCGATACACATCCTCCACTGGCCGGTGTGTTTCTTGACGAGGACCGGGTTCGCGAGCCAGGTGGACTTGTTCACCTCCCGGATGACTTGCGCATCCTTGAGCTTCTGGATCTCCGCCCGAAGCGCCACTTTCTTTTCCTCCGACCACTCCCTCTTTCTTTGCTTGATGGGAGTCACCTTCGGGTCGATGTCGAGCTTGTGCTCGATGATGCTGCGGTCCACTCCGGAGAGCTCGCTGGTTGACCACGCGAAGACGTCTTTGTTGTTCCGGAGGAGGTCGATGATGCTTGCTTCCAGTTCCGGCGGGAGCCCCTCGCCGATGAGGACGGCTTGGTCGGGGCGATCGGGAGGCAAGACCACGCTCTTGACCTCGCCATCGACGCGCGCCTTCGGAGTACCGGCCGGAGGTGTCGGTGTGGCCGCTTCGACCGTCTCGGGTTTCGGCTCGCGTCGGAGCGGGTGCACTTGCTTCTGGCCAGGTGTTTGGCCATGCTCGATGCGGCGGGCGGCGAGTTGATCACCGTAAACAGTGATGACGCCGTTCGGAGCCGGAAGCTTCATGCAGAGGTAGCCGTGGTGGGTGACTGCGTTGAAGGCGTTGATGAGCCCCCTGCCGAAGATGGCGTTGTAGGCGTAGGGCATGTCGACGACGTCGAAGGCGATCGACTCGGTGCGGTGTCCCGCGGGCCCGGAGAAGGAAACTGCGATCTTCACGCTCCCGAGGGCGTGAATTGGCTCTCCCCCGAAGCCGACGAGGGGGCTGTCGGAGGCCCGTAGCTCAGATCGGGGGATGCCCAGTTGGTTGAAGGCGTCGATGAAGATGACATCAGCGGAGCTGCCGCCATCAATAAGCACGCGACGGACCTCCGTCCCGCGCATGTTGGCGTTGATCACGAAGGCGTCCTTGTGCGGGTACTCCATCGGACGAAGGTCGGCCTGAGTGAAGGTGATTGGTACGTGCGACCAGCGGCACTGGGCCAATGGCGGATGGGCGGCCACGTGGTTGACCCTTCGCACGTAGTCGCGACGCTGCCTCTTCGAAGCGTATGGTTGACTGGAGCCCCCAGTGATGGCCAGGATGACGTTGTGGCTGGTTGGATGATGTTCCGGAGGCGGGGGCAAGGCCTCGCCCGCTCCGGAAGCCCCATGTATGACGTTGACTCCTCGCGCGGCGTCGGCGTCGCGGCGCTCCCTCGCCTCTCTCAAGGCGGCGATTTGGGGGCACTGCTTCGACGTGTGGCCCTGGTTGACGCCATGCACCTCGCAGTATGGGTCGCGAGAGCTTCGGTTGTTGTATCGACGACCGCTGTCGGAGTGCCGCGAGTTGTTTCGCGAGCCACCGGAACGATTGTCCGTCCTCTGCGGGCTGCGGCTTCGGGAGTTGTCGATGTTGTTGACCTCTCGGCGCTGGGAGCGGTGGCCTCGGCGATCATCCGGGGGGTCGTCGCTTCGGTCGCTGTGACGCTTCCCTCGGTCGTTCTTCTTTTGGCTTGCTCGCGCCTCCTTCTCGCGCCTGAAGTCTTCGTCGGCGCGTGCGTGTGCTTCCAGGATTTGCAGCAGGTGGGTGCACGTCTTCGGCTCGGTCCTTCGGATCTCGGACCTTGCCGGGCACAGGCTCATGCCCTTGGTGACGGCTTCGATGATGATGGAGTCTGGTACTCCCTCCACCTGGCACTTGAGGTGGATGAAGCGCCGGGTGTAGTCTTGCAGGGACTCGCCGTCCTTCTGCTTGCACGCCTGAAGGTCTGCTGCCGTGACCTTCGCGGCGTAATTGCCTTGGAAGTGGATCTGGAGCTGATCCCGAAGCTGCTCCCATGAGTAGATGCTGTTCGCCGGTAGCTTGGTGTACCATGTCTTGGCGATGCCGCTCGAAGCGAGGACGAAGGCCTTGGCCTTGATGTCGTCGTCGCCCCCGGCTGACTCGATGGCGGTCTCGTAGCTGATGAAGAACTCGCGGGGGTCGGAGGTGCCGTCGAAGGTTGGCAGCTTCGCCGAAATGAACTTCCGGGGCCACGCTACAGACTGTAGCCGCGCGGAGAGCGGTTGGTTTGTGTCGGAGGAGCTTGCTTGGCGCTTGCTTCCGCTGGAGTGGGTGTGCCTCTCGTCGCGCTCTTGGCGGTGTTCCGGCGTCTCGGCCTCCCGGCGACCGGTGCGTCGGAGGGTGTTCAGCTGCGCTTGGAGGTGAACCTGCTGTCGGCGAGCAGCTTCGGCTCGAAGGCGGTACGTTTCTTCGTCGCGATCGAAGTTCTCGAGGGCGCGCTGCCTCAGCAGCCGTTCGTCAGCTTCGCGAGCTTCGCGGTTGTACGCCTCCTGGAGCTCCGCCAGACGCTGCTCCTCGGCCACGGCTTCGGCGAGCCCCCTCTGGCTCCGTGCTTCGGCTTCGGTGTTCCTGCGAGGTGGTTCCATCGTTTCGTCGCGGCGTTCGATGTCGCGCGTGTCGATGTTCTCTTCTTCGTCTTCGGAGGAGCCTTCGGCGCCCTCGGGCACCTCCTCCACCGCTGGAAGGTTGGCGTCGGTTGCGTTGTTCTCCGAAGGTGGCACCACCGGGTCCGATGCCGAAGGATGCGTCAAAGCCGAAGGAAGCGTCGAGCCACTGGGGAAGGTGCGAATTGTCGTCAGCGGGTCGACTCCTTCGTCCGAAGCCGAAGACCTGGTCTTCCGGGTGCCTCCTGCCGGAAGGTCAGTTTTTGATTTCTCAGCCCTCTTGGTCATCTCGCCGTGGCCTCTTGTTCGATCCCCACGGACGGCGCCAACTGTTGTGGTTACAAGCCCACAATAGTAGAAGGGGGATCCTCCAAGGGTCTACCACAAGTGAGGGACCCCTGGGAAGGACCTGGGAAGGGACCAAACAAGAGCCAAGAGAGGTAGGTAATTAAGAGCTTGTATTGAATGCCTTGCCTTGAGGGTGGTAGGGGGGTATTTATAGGCTGATACACCCCTACAACCCTAGAATTACAAGTACCATATTGCCCTTCCTCCAGGGCACTATGGTCATTTTCTTATTACATGGTGGGATTCCCTAACCCTAGTGGGCCAGAGGCCAATATACATGGGCCTATCCTATGCTATACATCTTCTTGGGCCTTGATGGGCTTCATGGCAGGCCAGGCCTTTGGGCCAGGGGGAGGGGACACAGTGGGCCTCCCCCAACACGCTGCGGCACGTCGACGGCGAGGAAGGAGATCCTAGGAGGTTCCGTGAGCACAAAGGAGACGCAGATCAGATCGCCGGAGGAGGTCACTGACATGGCGCGGTCATCGCCGTTGGAGTCGTCGTCCCGGGCACCTGTTTCGTGAATAATCACCCAGGTGGGATGGGACGCCGGCGAATAGGACAATCGCTTAGAGCGCCGGCGGACAGGCACCTCCGTTTCCCTGGCCGTCGGCATGGCGGTTGGATGCGAGGCGAACCAATCCGCGCTCGGTCGCCGTCAGAAAAATAGGGGTCGCAGGACGGTTTGTTGGTGCAGGCACAAAAATTGAACCGGACGGTACATATTCGCCTGTTCCGTTTGGGAAAGGTCCGATTCGTTTTTTTAGGTCGGTTTGACTGGGACTTGGGGCCTGCTGCCTTCAACATAAGAATTTTGCATCGTCTAGGACAAACACGAGGAATTTTAGGAGGATCCGTCTACCGATTTTGTACCACTGGTTTGAATGGTGCAGATTTTTTTGGCTGTTGCTAGAATTTGAGTAGTCGATCTCTAGGGTGCCATAACCTGAATTTTTGTGCCTGTTCAGTTTTGTATGGAGATTACAAGTTATTTTGGACAAGTTCTTAGGTACTTTTTTTTTTAACTAAAACACAGTACAGACGCATGGAGGAAGTAAAAGTAGGCACTCTGCAGGTCGATCAAGTAGGTAGCAGCATCCATCTGTGTTCCATTATTTTGTTAAGTTTGTGATCATTAAAACTCTAACGCTATCTCTAAAGTGGCGGTGGGCAAGTGACCTACAGTTTTGGGAGGCATATGCTATCTGTAAAATGGAGTACCAAATAGGGCGTAGGTAACTGAGACAAATAATTAAGCTAGTCCTTTCAGTTTGTCTTCCACAGTTTGCTAGATAAATTAATTGTGCGAGACAGTCTTAATGACTTTCTGCTACGGTTAACCTATTTTTGGATCGCAGTGTCGACTAAACTCTTCATTGTCCTGATGTGTGGCTTAACCCATATCCTTGCTCTTCCACTTCAATTTTAAACGTGTAGAGTAAACACCATAACAAAACGTTCGCAGTCATGTGAAATGGACGGGCCTGCTCCCGTCGGACGAGCTGGAGCTCTACGCAATATATACGCCCTAATTAACACGCTTATTCTGGCTCGTCTCATTTATTAATAGTCGTATATAATGGGTTACAAACATGGTTAAATGGGATGTCATTGCCTTCTTTTCTTGCAGGGTTCTCCAGCGTACCGGTAACGTGGCAATTTAGTGGCAATCTTGACGGAGTCCATGCTGAGCATGTGGCGTTCCTTGGAATAATCAGTGACGGCTAGTAGAACCTTCTTCTTCATGTCTATCTCAACCATGCATACTCTGTTACTGGAGCCAGGAGTATAACGACCCTCATCCGCCACGAAGCATATGGCATTTGGGTTTTCCATGTTAATGACAGGAAACTTCGGCTCGACATGTGGGAAGCGATTTTTTGAATCGAGTGCCCAAAGATCTTCCGCGTACAATCTTGCGTCTTTTCGCCATGTGACACCGTCGTCGCGCAACGACCAGGTGGTGATCCGAAACGTGCAGGTCCACTTCCAATAATGGACTCCAAAGTTGCTGGTGCGCTGGCGGTCCACACTGACAAACTTGATGCCCGAGCCGGTGGCACACAAGCTACGGGAGGCTTTAGGGCACTCTCGACCGTCGTAGAAATCCCACTCGACGGAGTTGGAGTACTCTTTCGGCGGATCCACGGGAAGCGGCACGTACCGGAGGTGAGGCTTCTTCTCCGGATCGCCGGCCATGTCCGCAAAGATCACCCCTCGGTAGTAGTCCACCCAGAGCAGGTACTGGCTGTTAAGAATCTAGGCAGTTTTCTAATTAATTTAATCCATAAATTTCCCAACAAGGTGATGGCGATGAACAAACTGACCAGAAAGTCAGAAACGTACCCAGCGGAAGATCCTGCGCCAGAGGCGCTAGAAGATCCATTCCTAAGAACCATTGTTCTTGAGTATGTTCGATGTAGTCGATCTTAGTCGATGCAGGACTATGTTCGCAGTGCAGAACCGTCCGGGAAGTAGTCGATCGGAAGGGAGCAGTCGCGTTGTCGCTCCCTAAAAACCTGATCGCCCGCACACCCGGCAGATGTCTCTTGCGGAACGGGGTTTCGGAGGCCTGCTCTACCAGATTCTGTGCGCGCAGAAGTCCGGGACGGAGAAGTTTTCGAAGGCAACAGCGAGCGGAAGTATGGAATGCGAGAGCGAGTAAGCGAACGTTTCAGGCGTATGGAAGGCGCTATATATAGAGACAGAACAGACGCGACGCCTTCGAATGAACAGACGCGACCCTTCGTAAAGAACGAACAGGCGCGACGTCTTCGTAACGAAAAGGCGTCGGTTCATCTGAGATGCGCCGTTTCGATATATCAAAACTTCCATAACAGACGGATGGACGGACGGACGGTCACGACGCGACGCGACGCGACGCGCCCTCCCGCCACGCCACTCCACGCCACGCCACGCCACGCCACGCCACGCCTCGCCTCGCCTCGCCTCGCCTCGCCTCGCCAGCCAGCCAGCCACGCCACGTCACGCCACGCCACGGCTCGGCTCGGCGGCGGCGCGCGCGCGCGCGTGGTTCGTCACTAGCCTCTCTCAACTTCTCTAGAGGATCAACCGGAAATCCACCTAATAAGTTGAGTCAATTAATGATAGGAATCCTATGTGGGACTAAACCATTATTGCATTAATTATGGGCCTATACTAAATAGAATTATTGCTCCATTATGGGCTTAAAGGCCTATAAATCTCAACAATCCCCACCAAGTCTAGAGCTCATAAGGAATGTACTCAAATCATCTTCCTCTCGTTTGATATACCGGTGTTTCGATGGAGACTGTTAAGTTGAACTTCCATCTAGAACAGAGGTTACACCTTATTCACAACTGAGCAATGGACTACGCCTTGAATTGTCAGTTTTGTGCGAAAGAGGTTTTGCCTCAGTCCTTTACCGATACTAGGTTGCCAAAAAATATCCTCTCTGTTTGAAGCATATAAGTCACACTTCTGACCCATTCATGAGTATCTAGAGATCCCCACCATCTCATAGACTGTGACTAGCAGTCGAACTCATATAGGTGTGTTCCTTAAAGATATCCTTAGAACGATATCTTTGCTTCTCATAAGCCACTAGGAAAACATTAAGGTTAATAAACCAGCCTGCCTTACATACAGTTCTCTAGTAAAGAAGTACATCTGAGATAGACCAGTCAAGGGTCTTTCCTCTCAAGCTGTCACTAGCTTGTTTCACCATTCTACTTCACGGGATCTCTGATCGCATAGAACAGGTTACCACTATGACAGCCTATCAAGTGGGTCTCAGGCCCATCTCACTCGATGCACTGTTTATCACATTACGTGACAGTCCCTTGGTAAATTGATCTGCCAGATTTTTAGACGTATGAACATAGTCCAATGAAATAACTCCGGAGTTTCTCAATTTTCTGACAGATTTTATTCGCCTTTTTACATGCCTTGTCGACTTCATGTTATCCTTTGAACTGTTCACTTTGACTATTACAGTCTGATTGTCACAGTTCATGGAGATAGACGGTATTGGCTTTTCAACCACCGGTAAATCCATAAGGAAATCACGAAGCCACTCGGCCTCAATTCCAGCAGTATCCAATGCTGTAAGTTCTGCCTCCATAATAGACCTTGTCAAAATAGTCTGCTTGCAGGACTTCCAAGAGACAGCGCCACCTCCAAGTAGAAACACATATCCACTAGTGGCATACATCTCATCAACATCAGATATCCAGTTTGCATCACAATATCCTTCTAGTACTTTAGGGTACCCAGAATAGTGAATGCTATAGCTCATAGTACCTTTAAGATAGCGCATTACTCTCTCAAGAGCTCGCCAGTGATCATCTCCCGGTTTTGACACAAACCGGCTCAATTTGCTCACAGCAAACGAGATATCAGGCCTTGTAGCACTAGGCAGGTACATAAGCGAACCAATGATTTGGGAATATCTCAATTGATCCTTTGCTATTCTTTGTTTCTTCCTTAATAGCACGCTAGGATCATAAGGCGTGGGAACAGATTGACAATCGCTATACCCAAAGCGACTCAAGATCTTTTCCACGTAGTGAGATTGCAAGAGAGTAATCCCACCATTGCCTTCTCTTTGTAGTTTGATGTTAAGAATAACATCTGCTACTCCCAAATCCTTCATCTCAAAGTTTTTGGACAGAAAACCCTTGACCTCCTTAATCACATTAAGGTTGGTCTCAAAGATCAGTATGTCATCAACATATAGACACAGGATGATCCCTCGCCCCCACCATACCGATAGTATACACATTTGTCGGCTTCGTTCACAACAAAGCCAGCCGATATCAAAGTTCTTTCGAACTTCTCGTGCCATTGCCTAGGAGCTTGTTTGAGGCCATACAGGGATTTTATCAATTTACACACTAGGCTCTTTTGACCTTCTATCACAAACCCATCAGCCTGATCCATATAGATCTCCTCGTCTAACTCTCCATAAAGAAAAGCTGTCTTAACGTCCATCTGATGGACGAGAAGACCATGTGAGGCTGCTAGGGAAAGTAATACTCGAATCGTGGTCATACGAGCAACAGGTGAGTAGGTGTCGAAATAATCTTCACCCTCTTTTTGTGAATATCCCTTCACCAAGCCTTGCCTTGTACCTCTCAATCGTACCATCAGGCCTAAGCTTTTTCTTGAACACCCATTTGCATCCTATGGGTTTGCACCCGTAAGGACGCTCGACCAGCTCCTAAGTACCATTAGACATGATTGAATCCATTTCACTTCTTATTGCTTCCTTCCAAAGGTCAGCATCGGGAGATGAAAGTGCCTCTTCAATGGTTCTGGGAGTGTCATCCACGAGGTACACAATAAAGTCATTTCCAAAAGACTTTGCAGTCCTCTGTCTCTTACCCTTACGGGTGACTAGATTGTCATCCTCATCAGGAATGTGCACAGGGGGTTCCTCATTTTGTGTTATCGGAATGAAATGCTCATGGGGTAATGTAGAATCATGACTAGATATGCTAGGTGCATTTTTAGAAGGAAAATCACTCTCAAAGAATGTAGCATATCTGGACTCCAAAATTGTACCGACCAACATGTCAGGTATTCCAGATTTTACTACTAAAAACCTATAACCCACGCTGTTCACAGCATAACCCAGAAAGATACAATCAACAGTTTTAGGTCCAAGTTTGCGCTTCTTATTGATTGGCACATTCACCATGGCCAAACAACCCCAGGTACGCAAATATGAGAGATTTAATCTTTTCTTATGCCATTCCTCGAATGGTGTGATTTCTTTATCCCACCATTCCTTAGAAAGACCCGCTGTCTCTAACATGGCGTTAACCAAATCAGTTAGAGTTCGGTTCTTTCTCTCTTTAGGACATGACATGCTGTCAAAATCGCCTCACCCCACCATTCCTTAGAAAGACCCGCTGTCTCTAACATGGCGTTAACCAAATCAGTTAGAGTTCGGTTCTTTCTCTCAGCAATCCCATTGGATTGAGGTGAGTAAGGTGGTGTCCTCTCATGAATAATACCATGTTCCACGCAGAATTCAGAAAAATCATTAGAAAAGTACTCTCCACCACGGTCAGACCTTAAACGTTTAATCTTCCTCTCTAGTTGGTTTTCTACTTCAGCTTTATAGATTTTAAAGTAATGCAAAGCTTCATCTTTGGATTTTAGCAGATACACATAGCAATATCTAGTACAATCATCTATGAGAGTCATGAAGTATCTTTTATCACTTCTAGTCAATTCGCCATTCATCTCGCATAGATCGGAATGAACAAGTTCTAATGCCTCTAAGTTCCTCGCCTCCGCAGCCTTGTGAGGCTTGCGAGGTTGCTTAGATTGCACGCAAGCATGGCACTTAGAACTTTTTACCATGTCAAATTTCGGGATTAAATTCAGTTTTGCTAACCGCGTCATACAACCAAAGTTAATGTGACAAAGTCGTGAATGCCAAACATTCGACTCATTCGAAATAAGAATATTATTCACAACCTTATTACAACAATTGTCAAGTAAAGAAAAGCGGAACAAGCCTCCGCAATCATAGCCTTTTCCAACAAATGTTCCATACTTAGAAAGTATACATTTATTAGACTCGAGAACTATTTTATAACCATCTCGACACAATTGAGAGCCACTAACAAGATTCCTTTTGATTGAGGGGACATGCTGCACGTGCTTCAATAGCACCGTCTTTCCCGAAGTAAACTTCAGAATGACCGTACCAACACCAAGAACACGAGCATGTGACCCATTTCCCATCAACAAGTCTCCTGTCACTCCGGCCTGATAAGAAGAAAACAAAGAGATATCAGCACACACATGTACATTAGCCCCAGTATCAATCCACCACTCAGGTGTTTGACAGACAGAAAGGACAATAGGTGTAGAATTACCGTACCCAGGAGTCCCTCCAGTCTCGCTAATGACCACGTTTGCAGATTTCTTCTCCTGCTTAACTTTGCGGTCTGGGCACGCACTTGCCCAATGCTCAGTGCTCCCGCAAACAAAGCAGCCACCTTCTTTGTTCTTTTTCTTCTTAAAAATAGTTGTTTGCTTAGGCTTCTCAGCCCCCTTCTTCTTCTTCTTTGATGAAGTAACCTTTCGCACCATATTGGCACTAGAAGGTTCTCCTACGCTCTTTCCACGTGTGTCTTTTGCTTTCGCCCTTTCCTCAACATCAAGAGTCCCAATGAGTTCAGACACGCTAAACTCCTGTCTCTTGTGTTTCAGTTGGGTAGCAAAATCCCTCCAAGTAGGTGGCAACCTATGTTGCCCGGATACGCGGATACGGATACCGGTACGTGATACGGCGATACTCCGATACCTTATTTTTCCAAAAACAAGGATACGGGGATACGTCAATATATATATATAAATAAAAATAAAGAAGAGTTCTCGATACTAAAATGTGAGAAATAAAAGTTTCAGAGACTAAGATGCGTCATAGATTTATATATTCATATGTTGTATAATTATTTAAAAAGAGAAAGGGCGAAATAAAAAGAAATTGACTTTATTTTATCAGTTCCTCGAACGAATGCCGGTCGTCTCCTTTCCCGACCTCCCATCCCGCACTCTCTCTCTCTCTCTCTTTTCTATGGCGGCCGCGGCTCATCCCGGACCCTCTCTCTCTTTTCGGCGGTCAAGGCTCATCCTCTCGTCCCCCGATTGCCGCATGGTATTCGAGAAGTGTCCGAGTATCCGAGTATCCGAATAGGTATCCGATACCGGTACGCGAGTTTGGCGAAGTATCCGTGTTTTGGAGGTGGCAACTTAGCGATAATACCGCCAGCGACAAACTTGTCAGGCAACACACATGGAAACGGTTCGAGTTCTTTTGCCAAAGTCTGAATCTCATGAGCTTGTTCAACTACAGAACGGTTCTCAACCATCTTGTAGTCAAAAAGCTGCTCCATGATATACAGTTCACTACCGGCATCAGAAACACCAAACTTAGCGTCCAGAGCATCCCATAGTTCTTTCGCAGAGGTGCACGTGATATATGAATCCTTATACTTATCAGCAAGAGCGCTAATCACGGCGCCTCTGAACAGATTATCAGCCATATTGAACCGTTCCTCCTCCTCTTGAGTGAACTGTTCTGGCTTACCGTTCGCGGCGTGATAGCAGTTCATTGCTGTAAGCCACAGGACCATCTGAGCACGCCATCTCTTATAGAAAGACCCATCAAAAGCGTTTTGTTTCAGTGCAGCAGCAAAACCGCTAACAGAAAATTACCTAATATCAGGTTTTTGGATTGTTAAGAATCTAGGCAGTTTTCTAATTAATTTAATCCATAAATTTCCCAACAAGGTGATGGCGATGAACAAACTGAACAGAAAGTCAGGAACGTACCCAGCGGAGGATCCTGCGCCGGAGGCGCTGGAAGATCCATTCCCAAGAACCATTGTTCTTGAGTATGTTCGATGTAGTCGATCTTAGTCGATGCAGGACGATGTTCGCAGTGCAGAACCGTCCGAGAAGTAGTCGATCGGAAGGGAGCAGTCGCGTTGTCGCTCCCCAAAAACCTGATCGCCCGCACACCCGGCAGATGTCTCTTGCGGAACGGGGTTTCGGAGGCCTGCTCACCCAGGTTCTGTGGGCGCAGAAGTCCGGAACAGAGAAGTTTTCGAAGGCAACAGCGAGCGGAAGTATGGAATGCGAGAGCGAGTAAGCGAACGTTTCAGGCGTATGGAAGGCGCTATATATAGAGACGGAACAGACGCGACGCCTTTGAATGAACAGACGCGACCCTTCGTAAAGAAGGAACAGGCGCGATGTCTTCGTAACGAAAAGGCGCCGTTTCGATATATCAAAACTTCTATAACAGACGGACGGACGGTCGCGACCGCCCGCCACGCGGCTCGGCTCGGCGGCTGCGGCGGCGCGCGCGCGTGTGGTTCGCCACTAGCCTCTCTCAACTTCTGTAAGGGATCAACCGGAAATCCACCTAATAAGTCGAGTCAATTAATGATAGGAATCCTATGTGGGACTAAACCATTATTGCATTAATTATAGGCCTAGACTAAATAGAATTATTGCTCTATTATAGGCTTAAAGGCCCATAAATCTCAACACTGACTGCGGTAGGGCACGACCGTGTCGGTCGACCACCAGTACAAGTCACGTCCGCCGTTGGCGCCACGGACACATACATTCTTGAAGACCATCCATTTGCAGGACACGGACCGCAGCACGTGGATGTCGAACTCTCTCCATCCTTGGTTATTGCACCATCGGTCCTTCGATTTGGGATGTGTCGCCACAAGATCCGCCACGACGAACGACGACGCGTCCTGCTGATTATCCCTGCTGCTACCGGAGGACAGGATGCCCGTGCTGTCCTGTGTCATGAGGAGCTGCCTTTGGCGGCTGTCGGCACACGTTTGCTCCTCGTTGTAATGCGAAGGTAACAGGAGCAGGGACGGCCGCTCCGATGCACCGCAGCTCGCCTTGTAGACGAAGTGGTCGTAGTGATCTGAGTCTGACTCCGACAAGAAGCGAGGATTCACCTGGAACAGCACGAGGTCGCGGTGCGCGGCCACGACGCTCACGTCGGACAGGATCGTCGTCGACTCCGTCGACGGCCGTTGCCCTTGCGGGAGGTCGACGGTAAGGATCGAAATCCGTGGCGGCTCAGCGAGCTTAACGGAGACGCAGATCTGCTCGCCGGTGGAGCTCAGTGACATGGCGCGGTCGCGGTTGGAGTCATCGTGATCCCGGGCACCGGATTTGTAAAGAATCGCCCAGGTGGGATGGGAGGCCGGCGGGCAGGATGATCGCTTAGACGGCCGTTTGCCGGGCACCACCGTCTCCCTCGTCGTCGGCATGGCGGAAGTATGTGAGTCGGCCGAGTACTCCGCGGAAAGATTTGCCTTGATCGCTGCTGGCCGCTCGCCTCAAAGTCGAGGTCGGTACAGCAGAATATGGAGGCTTTGCAGGCAGAAAAGTAGAATCGAAAGGTACATATTCCTCTCTTCGGCTTGGGAGAAGTCCGAATCGTTTTTTTAAGTCGGTTCCGTTTTGGATTTGGAAAGCCGCAGTAATTGTTCACAAAGGAATTTCGCCCAAGAAAACATTGAGTGGAAATAAAAATTCTGTGATTTAGCTGGAACTAGTGCAATTACTGCGGCCATGTGCATCCGAACTAGGCCATCGTATTATCCTTTGATACGGTAGATCAAACCTATTAGAAGATCAATGACGAATGAATGTCAATATACTACCTTATAAGGCCTCAAGTGTGTTAGCACAAAGTATTTGGATTATCGAAAACATATAAAAATAAATAATTGGATGTATCCACCAACACGTACAGAGATGAGCAGTGCTTCATAAGTATAAGATAAGCACTAATAGTTGTTAGCTCAAAAAAATGTTGTTAGCTTAAAAATTTGTGAGCTGTTTACACGAGCTAAATGCCTAATTTTCTTGCAAACAAATTGACATCAGAAAAACAACTACTATTGCAGTTGCTTTATAGTTCCCAACCTACTCCGATTATTTCCCGACAGATTTTTGTATTCATGGATGTCTAAGGTTTGCTTGTAAAATATGTCAATTATTTTGTTAGCAACAGTAATTAGGACCAAACCAGCAGCCAATTGATAAAGGGACCAAGTGGAGCATCAGATATTTCTTCTTGGCCTCAGACATCGAACCATATCGTTATTCTATTTGAGATAGTCAGATTTCCTTAATCCTGAATAGATTTTTTTTTGCCTCTGTATCCACAGAACTAAAACTAGAATGGTATTACGAACCGAGGGCAGCAAGGCATTTGCCATGAAAAATTACTGCTCTCTTAACCTCGTGCATATTCTACAATCTGATAAAGTTTATTTGAAAAACAAGAGGTGGAACGCAGAAGCAAACTAACATCCAAGTAATCACATTCTGGACCGAGCCAAGTTGATTCACTGTGTTGGCCAATCTACTCAGTCTCCTTCCATGACTTCAACCATATTCTCGTAGTTCTACATAACATGTTGAATTAACATTTGTAGACAAACTGCTAGTTGTGAGAATAAAAGGGTTTGCTCTTGCCGGAGGAGATGGAGGTCTATGAAATAGGCCCAAACATACTCATCCCCAGTAGTCTTTCGTTATTAATAATATCATGTCCATGTGAAAGGTGTATTCAAAATCAGCAATGCAAAATTGTTTAAGCAGACGTATAGAGAGTTGCAAAAATGGTTAAAAGGGAAGTTATTGCCTCCTTTTCTTGCAGGCTTCTCTAGCATACATGTAACGTGGCAATCCAGTGGCAAACTTGATAGAGTCGACACCAAACAATTGTTGTTGCTTGGAATAGTCACTAACTGCTAGTAGAACCTTCTTCTTCATATCGATCTCAACCATGCATGCTCTTTCACTGGAACCACGACTGTGATGTTTGTCGTCCACCACGAAGCATATGGCGCTAGGGTTTTCCATGTTGACGACAGGAAACGCTGGCGTTACGTGTGGGAAAAGGTTCTTAGAATCCATGTCCCAGAGGTCTTCCTCGTACAATCTTGCTTCTTTCGTCCATGTAACTCCGTCGTCATGCAAGGACCAGGTGGTGATCCGAAATGTGTGGGTCCACTTCCAATGCCCCACGCCAAAGTTTGTGCTGCGCTGGTGGTCCACGCTGACAAACTTGATCCCGTAGCGGGTGACACACAAACTACGGGAGCAATGAGGATACCCTCGGCCACCATACTCGTCGATGTTGTGAGGGTTCCCTTCTAGAGGATCCACGGGAAGCGGTACATACCGGAGATCGGGCTTCTTCTCTTGATCGGCCATGTCCGCAATGATCATCCCTCGGTAATAATCCACCCAGATCAAGGAGCGGCTGCGGTAAGGCACAACCGCATCGGAACACCACCAGTCAAGGTCGCGTCCACCATTGGCTCCGTGGATGTGCAGATTCTTGAAGACCGTCCACTTGTCCAACCCAGACCACAATACGTAGATATAAAACTCCCTCCGTCCACGATGGTGGAACTCCTGTGGTTCAGGACACTCCCATGAAAGATCAGCCACCACGAACGACGCCTCGCCGTTGCTGCCGGAGGATAGGATACCCGTACTGTCCTTCGTTAAGATGATTTCCATTGGGTAATGTGCAATAGACATATTTCTTCTCTCGCAGCATTGCGCAGGTAACAGCGACATGGACGGTAGCCCGGAGGAACCGCAGCTCGCGTTGTAGACGAAGTAGTCATTGGGACTGGAAGCAGGGTAGTGAGAGCCTGAGGGGGAGTTCACCTTGAACAGCACGATGTCGCGGTGCACTGCGACGACCGTCACGTCGTAAAGGGTCTGTTCCGTTGGGCTCGGCCGTTGCGGCAGGTCGACGGTGAGGAAGGAAATCCGAGGCGGTTCCGCGAGCTCAAAGGACACGAAGATCTGCTCGCCGGTGGAGGTCAATGACATGACACGGTCGCTGTCATTGGAGTCGTCGTCGCCCGGCGCACCTCGTTCGTTAAGAAGCACCCAGGTGGGACACGACTAGGGGTGAAAACTAGTGACCCTTAGGGTCACCTCCGACCCTCTTTAGTTCAACCAAATGAACTAGATTTTCAAAATGAGAGCTCATTTTGGAAATCTAGTTCATTTGGTTGAACTAAAGAGGGTCGGAGGTTACCCTTAGGGCACCTATTTACACCCCTAGACGCGACACCGGCGAGTTGGATGAGGATCGCTTAGAGCGCCGGCGGTCCGTCTCCCTGGTGGCATGACGCGACGATCGCCTTGATCGCCGGCGGCCGCTCGCCTCCGTCCGCGGCGTCGAGGTAGACATGGCGGCAGATATGGTTTGGTGGCGCAGATCGTAGGTTACATATTTGCCTCTTCTTGGGACAAGTCCGATTCGTTTTTTGAGGTCGGTTCGATGTGCCCTTCGGGCCTGCCGAGTTCGTTTTGAGTTCCCTTTGCTTTTTGAGGTCGGTTGGAAATTTTCTTTTGGGGCGAACGGTCGGTTGGAATCTTACCAAAAAGAAAGGGAAAAAAAAAAAGGAGACGCTATAGCTTTCTGGCCCACTCGAATTCCCCAACGGAACAACCACCAAACCATTGCCGAGAGTGTATAAGGTGTTTTCTGTCGAAAACAGCAGAGTGTGTAAAAGATGTAGCAACAGTAGTACAAAAAGAGCTTTTTCTTTTAGAAAATGGTATTACATTCCAGCTTCCGTGTGCCAGCAAAACCGACACACACAGCCTGGTTTAGTTATTCCATAAACCAAAAAGAAAGAGTGATATAAATTTAGTACCAAGATAATGATATAATTTAGTTAAAAAGAGTTGCAGTCATTGTTAATTGAGATGTTAGTGCCTCCTTTTCTTGCAGGGTTCTCGAGCGTACAGGTAACGTGGCAAATCAGTGGCAATCTTGACGGAGTCCAGGTTGAACAAGTGACGTTCCTTGGAATAGTCAGTGACCGCTAGTAGAACCTCCTTTATGTCGATCTCAACCATGCATACTTTGTCTCTGGAGCCAGGACTGTGGCGTTCCTCGTCCACCGTGAAGCACACGGCATTAGGGTTTTCCATGTTAACGACAGGAAACTCCGGCGCAACGTGCGGAAAACGGTTCCTCGAGTCCAGGGCCCAGAGATCTTCGGCGTACAATCTCGCGTCTCTTCTCCATGTGACGCCGTCATTAGCGCTGCAAGCGGGGCGGGCCGCGCCGCAACGCCGCTGGGCCGGGCCGCGCCGCAACGCCGCTGGGCCGGCCCGTGCCGCGACGCCGCTGGGCCCGCGCCGCAAACCCGCTTCGTCAATGCGGGCCGATGCGGCGCGGCTCGCGGGACTGGCGGCGCCGCAACCCGCATCCAGAGGAAGCAGCTCGCGGCGAGGGACGGGGGGAGGCGGCGGCGGCGGCGGCCGGCAGCAGCGGAAGCCGGCGGAGGAGGGCAATGCGGCCGGTGCACCAGCTCGCCCACTTCGAGCGCCCATCCGTGTCGACGCCGGCATGCAGCTCGAGCCCGTCGTCGACACATCCTCCGCCGCGATCCGAGCCCGGCGCCGGCACCGCCCTTGACGTCGGCGCGGATCTTGGCGGAGATGGCGTTCCGGTCCGCGACGGGCTCGTTGGCCGGCCAGAGCCCGACGGTGACGGCCATGTCCTCGAGCGCCTCGACGACGGCGGCCATGCACGGCTGCGCGGCGATGGACTGCACGGCCGGCCTCCGACGCCGCGCCCTCCTGCCTCGAAGTCGCGTCCTCCAACACGCTCGACCTCTCCTTTGACCAAGGTAAGCTGAGCGCCATGGTGCACGCCAACTGTTTGATAGAATTCCTCTATCCAATCAGTATCTCATTCTCTTAACTACTCGACCTGCTTATTAACATGCTACTATTTCTTTCCTGCTTGTTTGTGGACCAGTAAGAATTGCAGTAATTGTAGTGGCACTTGTTTTCATCCGTGTGTGCCATCGTGTGTGAACTACTATTTCTTTCCTGAATCTAAACTAGTATTCCTTTTCTGAAAGTAAACTGCTATTCCTTTTCTAATGTTTATGCAGCTCGAAGATGGAGATAAGCTATCATCACTGGAGAAACGAAAGTTGTCAAGTCTTCAGCGGGCGAAAGCACCAGACGCAAAGCGATTCAAATCACCAATGACACCAATTCCTGTGAGTTCTCCGGGAATAAAGCTCATGTTATCACCGAAGCTTGCATCCCCAAGAACAGCTACACCAAGGTCCTCGTTACCTGCTCATATATCTCCATCTCAAGGTACTTCTCGTCGAAGTAGAAAGCGAAAGCTTAGATCTAAGATATGGAATGATTTTGAGCCTACGTATGATGGTCTGAAAATTATAGAAGCTAAGTGCATTCACTGCCATAAAATTTTTCAAGCAAATCGAGACCTTGGTACGAGTTCATGCCTTAGACACCTTCAAACTTGTGAGGGGAGGATCAGATTAGATGATATGGTTACCAAACTGAAGGCTGCTAATGTTTCATCAAATGATGATCTGTTGAAAAACTGGAAATTTGATCAAGAAAAATCTGAAAATGAATTGGTTAAGGTCTAAGGAAAGCAATGAAGACTATATTGCTGGAAATATATTTGGAGGTGAGGAGGAGGCGGAGGAGGAGAAGGACTCTTGACAATTTCAGTTATCTGTACAGTTGCTCGGAGGTAATCGCTCTCGTTAAGTTTGTTTTCTAATTTCTACTGCACTATTCATTAATTTATTGTAATTTATCTGACTTGTTGTTCTTTTCAATTTGAATATGACAGAACAATTGTCACCTGCTGGAAGTGGAGTGAGCATTGCTGACAAGTTTGCATCCCAGAGCCTATATGCATGCTGAAGTGTGTCGACTATACTTGCAGCTTGATGCATCACAGTGATCACACTGATATACTAAGGCTGACTCCAACAGGGATGGGCAAACCCATTTTTGCGTGTCCAAGTGCTACTGTTCACGAACCAATTGCCTCCAACAGAGTGTGCAAAAACGAGAACCATTTTGCATCGGAGGAGAGAGGGGATGGAAAAAATACACTCCCTCTCTCCTCCGACGCATTTGCTTGATGCCGCGGTCCGCGCGGTGGCCCCTCTCCCCCTCTCCGCTTCTGCTCCATCTTGCTCTCCGCCTGCGCGGCGACCTCGCGGTGGCGGCGAATCGACGACAACGGCCTCGCACGGTGGCGGCGGCGGCAACGGGGATGACGTGCGCGGCGGCGCGAGGAGCGCGGGGCGTGGTCGCCTCCGTGCTCGCGGATGACGTGCGCGGCGGCCTCGGCCAAGGGAGGCACGATGAAGGACTGTGTGGAGCTGTCGCGCGACGCGGAGGAGTGGCTGCGGCAGTCGGCGGCGGAGATGGACCGGATGGGGCGCGCCGGGAGCCCGCGGTTCGCGTGGCACCTGAGCAACGTGCAGACCTGGGCCAGCACTGAGCTCACCGACACCTCCACCTGCCTGCCCTGCTCACGGATGTCGGCGGGGACGCGCTCCAGCGCCATCACGGCGGAGCTCGGCGGCGCGCGGCGCGGGGCGGGGCAGGGAGGGGCGGAACTCGACCTCCTCGATGGTCTAGGCGGGGCTGCGGCGGAGGTAAGCCGGGCCGTGCTGCAGTGCGACGCGCGGGCGTTCGTGCTGTGGTACCCGCGGTCGCTGACGGAGCTTGTGGGCGAGTCCTCCATCCTCCTCATCAACGGCGCCCTGCAGCGCCGCGTCCACGGCCTCGTCCGTGCCGTCGATGCCTTCTTCAAGTCGCCACGGCTCAAGGCGTAGGTCCCCGCTGACATGCAGCGGCTGCTCGCCGGCCTCTGCTATGCCCTGCCGCGGCCTCCGCTGCGCTCGCCGGCTGGCGCGAACAGGGGCCCGATTCCGGCTGTCCTGCAATGGTTGACGGTGGGGGAAACTTCGATTCCGGCGAGCTAGATTGCGCATACATGCTGAGAAGAGGCCAAGAAAGTTTGCTGTTGTGTGATTTAGACATGAGCCAAACGAATCGAGTTTTGGCTTGCTGGAGCACATGGATTTCCGGTGGTGCACGTGATTCCATTTCCAGCCACTGGAGTTTCATGCGGAGGACGACGAGGCAGTCAGGGAGTCAGTCGTGCACGGCGAGCGAGTGCGTTCGTCGGCGGCAAGCTGGACGAGCAGGGCGAGCGACGGCGACGCCGCGCGCGTGGGACGAGCTGGGCGAGCTGTGGCGGCGGCCCGGGGGAGCTGCGCGCGACGCGCTGGACAACAACCTGCGGCGTGCGCGGCCGATGCGGAGCGGAGCCGGAGCGAGGGCAAGCTGCGGCGACGGCGCGTGGGACGAGCGGGGACAGGTCTTGGGCGGCGGCACGCGGCGCGCGGGACGACGACCTGCGGCGTGGAGAACTGCCTATGCCTCATGCCTCTTCTGTTGGAGACGGCAACGAAAACGGCTTTGTTTTCTACTGTGCACACGACGCAAATATACATTTGCCACTCCAAATTGCCTTTTCATTGTTGGAGTTAGTCTAATTTGAAAGCAAGGTTTATACATGTTGGATGTATTTTGCATTGCTACATGGCTGTAATTCTGAATGACCCTTTTATAAATGTTTATTGAATCCGCAAACAGGTGCAAGCTATTGGCTTATACATATTGTTATTTCATCGATGGAGAAATGGAAGTTCTCAAGCGTTGAGCTGGCTGTGTTCTGAACTTCTGATGAAGTGTTCTTCACTTGGATGAAATAACTTAATATTCCTTTTGTATTTGTGGCATGGTGGAACTGCATGTACCATGTGGATGAAATAACTTTATTTGTGTACTGGACTGCCGTGTGCTATTCCAGTTTCAAAAATAACTCTTCTTTTTATTTTGCACGTATGTATCAGGCCATTCGACAACTGAACCAACACAGGCAACACGTAGCAAATTAAACAGCGATCTAGTCGACCCAGAGATGCTAGCGAGGTGAGGAATCCAAGTCAAACAAAGCAGCGGCAAGACATCGCGCACCAAACGGCAACATGCAAGCGGTGCGGCTTGCGGCGGCTTGCGGCAAGCCGCCAAGAGCAAGCGGCGGCATGCGGGCCGCCGCAGCAGCCCGCTTCGGCGGATGTGGCGGATGCGGCGCGCGGCGCGGGCAGCCGCTGCCCGCCCCGCCTGCAGCGCTAGCCGTCATCACTCAAGGACCAGACCGTTATCCGAAATGTATAGGTCCACTTCCAATGGTCCACCCCAAAGTTTGTGCTGCGCTGGTGGTCGACGCTTACGAACTTTCCGTAGCGGGTGACAGATAGGCTACGGGAGAGTTGCGGGTGCCCTCGGCCGCCACCCTCCTCAATGGCGTAAGGGTTCCCTTCCGGCGGGTCCACGGGAAGCGGTACATACCGGAGATAGGGTTTCTTCTCTGGATCGGTGAAGTCCGCAAAGATCACCCCTCGGTAATAATCCACCCAGATCAGGGACCGGCTTCGGTAGGGCACAACCGCATCGGAACACCACCAGTCCAATTCACGTCCATCATTGGCTCCGCGGATATGGGTGTTCTTGTAGGCCATCCAGTTGTCAGACCCAGACCACAATACGTGGAGGTTGAACTCCCTTCGTCCACGATTGTGGTGCATCTCAGAACACTCCAGTAGAAGGTCAGCCACAACGAACGACCCCTCCTCTTTGCTGCTAGTGGATAGGATGCCCGTCCTTTCCTTTGTCATAATGAGCTGTATTGGAAGCGTATTCTTCTCTCGCAGTACTGCACAGGCAACAGCGACATGGACGGTCGCCCGGAGGATCCGCAGCTCGCATTGTAAACGAAGTAGTCGGTGGGATCGCGAGCAGCGCAGTGAGACGTGGAGCGGGAGTCCACCTCGAACAGCACGACGTCGTGGTGCGCGGCGACGACCGTCACGTCGTAAAGGATCTTTTCCGCCTGGCTCTGCCGTTGCGGCAGGTCGACGGTAAGGAAGGAAATACGTGGCGGTTCCACGAGCTGAAACGACAGGAAGATCTGCTCGCCGGTGGAGGTCAATGACATGACGCGGTCGCTGTCATTGGAGTCGTCGTCGTTGGCCCGGGCACCTCTTCCGTTCAGAAGCACCCAGGTGGGACGTGACGCCGGTGAGGAGGATGAGGATCGCTTATTAGACCGCCGGTGGCCGGGCGCCTCCGACTCCCTGCGGGTGGCGGCATGATACGAGGATAACCTGTCGGACGACGAACCTTCGGTCAACGATCGCCTTGATCGGCGTTGGCTGCTGCTCGCCTCCGTCCGCCGTGGCGTGGAGGTCCTCATGGCAGCAGATTACGGTTTGTGGGTGTAGATCGTAGGTTACGTACATATTCCCCTCTTCCGGTTAGGAGAAGTCCGATTCGTTTTGTAAGGTCGGTTCGATCTCGACTTCGGCCTGAGCAATTCGTTTTTTTTTTTTTCTTTTTGAGGTCGGTTGGAATTTTCGCCAAAAAAAAAAAAAACATAAAGGGAGACGACGCTAAAGCTTTGCCGTCCGCTCGATTTCCCCAAAGCAACAACCTCCAAACCCTCCCACCCGCCATGCCGATCCACAAAAAAGAGGCCAATTTCTTATACACCACAATTTTCCATGATCCTGAATCCGCTATAGCAAAAGTGCTCCCCCTATATGACATCCACGTCAGTTTATTAAAAAAATATTTTTCAAATATGAACTCGTACTAAGCTCATTTACATGTGACATATATAATAGCTGAGATTTTTGATAGCTTATTGTCATCTGCATATAAATCAACAAGAACTTTGTTATCCATTCTTGACAGCAAACATGCTTCGGCCTCCATTGCTATGTTGCAAGGAAAGATAAAATAACAAGGAAGATCAAAATTGAAATATTCATTCATGTATGACAACATAATCAATCAACTACAATAGTAAGAAACTTTCCCGACAGTTTGGTGCTAGGAGGCCAACAGTTTATAGTGTATCTAGTTAATTTTATTGCAAAGCTGTGGCGACTTTGTTGGGAATGGCCTTGTTGGTGAATTAGACAAACCTTTGGTAATCATACGAATTATACGAGAAACAATGTCGGCCATTTCCTACATATAGTGAAGAGTGATGGGATTGTTGACCACCTACTAAAACTGTCGGTAAAGATTCAAATTCTTGTAGTGATAGTGAACTCTTGATAAAAATGTAAGAACCTCAAGATCAACGTGGCATGCATTTAGCAGTTGTGAACAAAGAGGGATATATGAGATGAGATGTCACTGGCTCCTAACTTTCTTACAGGCTTCTCCACCATACAGGTAACGTGGCAATGCACTGGAAACGAAGGAACTGTGCAGCGACATTCTTCTGGCAACCTTGATGGTGTCCTGACTGGACCGGCTTGTTTCATCAGAACAAACTGAGGATGCCAGTAAAACATTCTTCTTCATGTCGACCTCGATCATCCATGTGGTGTCAGTGTACCCACAACCACTACCACAGAAACAAGCTTTAGCGACGCAACATTAGCGACATTGTTTAAAAACGCGTCGCTAAAACTATGGCAGGGAGGTTCAGCGACGTGTTTTCCAAAAGCCGTCGCTAAAAGTCACATTGTTAGCGACGGATTTTAAGTAAAACCCGTCGCTAAAGCTGGAAAATTGCAAACCCGTCGCTAATAATTCAGTATTATGGACGGGGAGCAATTTACCGTCGCTGAAATTTGTCTACTTTAGACGGGTTTGGAAACCCGTCGCTAATATTAGCAATGTTGCCCGTCGCTGAGGTGCTACCAAAAGAAAAACTAAAACTGCCTGCTGAGGGATTCGAACCAAGGACCTTTGGTTTGGTGCGCACTGCCAGTAACCACTAAGGCATGACCTGTTTGTGTTGCACTATACAGAACAATTGCTAATATACAATAGCTGATAAAGCATCAGTTCTACAGCCGGCCCGGCCCATCTCACTCCGGACACACATATAAGTCGCGCGCCTGCCCTTCCCTAACCCTAGCGCCGCACTCACATCCCCTCGCCTCCCTCTCCCGTTCTCTCTTCCTTTCTCGAGCCCACCTCCCCTCCTCTCCTCACCATGAGGGAGGCGACGGCAACTCCCACCGCGACGGCGACTCCCTCCGCAACGACGTCCTCCATGGCGGCGGCTCCCTCCTCACCATGGGTAGATCTGGCGACGGCGACTCCCTTCGCGACGGCGACGGCGACTCCCTTCGCGACGGCGACGGCGACGGCCTCCGCGACGACTCCCTCCGCGACGACGTCGTCCACGGCGGCTGCCTCCTCGCAAGGGGCGGAACTCGCGGACGGCAGCAGGCGCGCGGTGGAGGCGACGACGGCCGCCGGCCCCAGCGTGGTCAACGAGGTCTGGAGATCTCCCTGGGCACTTGCTTTTTTTTTAAAATAGATGCGTCCTTTTGCTTGTGTTGTGCAGGAGATCCGGCGACATGATGATGGTCGACGCCGCAGCCAGATCCGGGAATGCAGCGGCACGGCGAGGACTCCGGCGGTGGGCTGCGTCGGTGGAAGAAGCCGGGTCAGATCTCGAAGATGACGCCCTCTACGACGACGTCCTCGTCCTGCTCAATGGCGCCCCGCCCCCCCTGCCGCCCTCGAAGACGGCGGATCCGGCCACCATGGTGGCCCATTCGGTCAGTTAGTGCATGAGGATCTTTTTTTAGATCAGTGCGTGAGGATCTTTTTGGCGATGTAATTTTTCTGTGTAATCAAGAAGTCTTGTTGGTCAGTTCAGAATTAACTGTTCGTGTAGTTAACTGCTGATTGTATTAGAACTGTTAATGGAGAGGGAACAAAATACCATGAATTTTTTTTTTTTGCTTTTCATTGCCCAGTAGCGACGGGTTTAGATTGACGTCGCTTAGGCCATGTAGCGACGGGTTTTTGGAAAAATATGTAGCGACGTGGATAGAAACCCGTCGCTGTGGTGGTTCTCTGTGACGGGTGAAATCCCGTCGCTACAGGTCACCCTTTAGCGACGTAAATTTACGGACGGGCTTTTTCCCGTCGCTAAGGGCCCAAAAAACCCGTCGCTAAAGCCCATATCTGTGGTAGTGAACTGATGTGGCTATCGTCCAGAAAGAAGCAGACGGCGTCAGGGTTCTCCATATTAACAACTGGGAACTTAGGCTGGAGATAATGGGGCAGCTGGTTCTCGGTATCGAGGGCCCAGAACTCTTCCTCATACAACTTTGCTTCTCTCCTCCATCTGTAATTGTCGTCACGCAAGGACCAGACGGTGATTCGGAAAGTAAGCCTCCACCTCTTCAATTTGCCAACTCCAAAGCTGCTGGTTTCCTTGTGATCGACACTGACAAACTTGATGCCACAGCGGGTGGCACACACACTCCGGGAAGCATGAGGGGATACTCGGCCATATTCAGGGTCCTCAGGGTTCTCGTCAGTCATATCCACGGGAAGCGGGACGAACCGGAGCTCTGGTGGCGACGGTTTCTTGCTGTTTTCTGAACACGACGACATGTCCGCGACAATCATCCCTCGGTGGTAATCTACCCAGATCAAGTACCGGCGGCGGTAGGGCACGACCGCATCGGTCGTCCACCAGACCATGTCATCGCGGCCACTGGCTCTGCGGACGGGGAGACGGTCAAAGACCATCCACTCGTCGGATCCTGCTGAAATCTGCACATTGACCTTGAACTCGGAAGTTAATGCCGTCTTCTGAAGTTTGGCCACAACAAAGGATTCTTCTGTGCAGGACAGGATACCTATGGCTTTCGCAATGAAAGTGTGCGGCTCAGGGCGGCCATCAAATGATATTCTGTCGTTGTAAAAGGTTGGTAACCGTGACAAGGACGGTCGCCGGCCGCTGCTGCTCGCCTTGTAGACGAAGTAGTCCTCGAGGTAAGGAGACAAGTTTCTGGCTATGGGAGTCATCTTGAATAGCACGGCGTCGCCGTCTGCGGCGAGGACCTCCGGGCGCGGCCCCGCCGGGCCGCCGTGCGTTTCCGGCCTGTCCACGACGAGGACGGTAGTGCCGGGTGGTTCCACGAGGTCCAATGAGACGGAGATGAGTTCGCCGTCGGAGGTGCTGCAGGTCGACGATGTGGTGCGGTCGCCGGCGTAGTTATCCCTCCGGCCACCGGCTTCGTTCAGAATCATCCAGGTGGGGTGTTGGGAGGCCGATGAACCGGACGATCGCTTAGAGGGCCTGCTGCTGCCGGGTATCTCCTCCGTCGCCGTCGTCCAGATCGGCATGGCGGAGCCTCCGGCCATCGAACCCGCCGGTGTCGAGATCTGTTTTGGTTGGGGACGATGGATAGCAGTATAGGGTTGGTTGGTGATAGCGGGCTATTTATAGCAAATATTCTCATTATCTAGTCAGAGTAAAAAACGCGTACAACTCGTATTAACTTCCCGTATTCCATTGTGCTTCTTGTGACCTCCATGGTACGTATAGATAACAAATTTGTCTCGTCCGCCCACTTTCAAAAAAACATTTGTGTCGTCCATCTATCTACTATTTTCCTTTTGTCAAGGAGAGAAACTATAGCCAAGAGGCACTGTTATTATAAGAATGATTGCAGAAAAGGAAGACATTTTTTTTTCATGTGAAGGCTCACACATCAACGCATGCACAGTTGCCATTATGTATAGTTGCACACATATCCTTGATATTGATAAAATAAATATATAGCCACGTCACCTACCACTGAAACAATAAATAATCATAACTATGAATCCAATAGATCAAAAATATTATATACTTAGCTAAATTCAACAACCGTACAGAGGGGGTATGAACCTCCATACCACACATTCCTTAGGTCCTGTTTAGCATATATAGCTTCTGCTTGTTGAAACGTGAGCTTATTTAATAAGCCAGACGAAAGCAACTTGTTTTAACAAGCCACACATTATGGTAATAAAATGATGGAAAAACCTAATGTTTTTAACCCTCTCGCCTGCATCCGCCGCTTACTAGGCAACGCCGGCCTCTGCTGCAAGGCTGCCCACTATGCCACCGATGGGGGCAAGCTAAAAAACAAATAACATGAGTTCAAGATGTAATAATAAATTAGTTCATCTTCGTTTTGCTAACAATATGTAACATGTTGAAATAAATCTTAGAAATAAAGCAATCTACTATAAGACATGCATTTTGCCAAGCCTCAACCTTCATGCTGAAATATGTTGCGATCACAACACGTCAAACATAGGTCTTTTGAGGGTTCACCTCTTTCTTGGGCAGCTGTCAGAAAATAAAAACAATAGCCCTCTTATATTCGTCTAGAAATATGATCATGACTGATCGAGCCACCGTGATGTTTAAGTTATAAATGTTTAATAAAAAAGCCACAAAAAACGAATTTTGCGTTAAACTTCTGTAATTTTGCAGGATGTACATCTTGAACGAGCTCCCCATGCTTTCAGTGGTTGTGCAAAAATTATGTGCAAAGCTACAGATGACAAGTTATTTCCTCCGTTTGCTGCAGGCTTCTCCATACAGGTAACGTGGCATTTCACTTGGGATGAAGCGGTAAGCCTGAGGTATCATTCCATTGGGATATGCGATGACATCTAGTACAGCTTTCTTCTTCATGTCGATCCCTACCATCCATGTTTTGGGTTCGTCGTTCATGGTGTGGCGCCTCTCGCTCAACATGACGCAAACAGCGTCCGGGCTCTCCATGTTCACAACAGGGAACTCTGGCGGGATATGTGGGAAGCCGTTTTCAGAAGCGAGGGCCCAGAATTCGTCGTCATCCAACGTCACGTCTCTTCTCCAGGTATAGTCATTTTGCAACGACCAGGTGGTGATCTTGAACCTGCTCCTGGCACGGCAACATCGGCACGGGGCGCTGTTGTGCTTGAAGTCCACACTGACGAACTTGATACCGTCGTTCCAGTCATCAGGGAACAGTTCATCGGGGACAGAGGGTAGTTCCACGTACCGGAGACGAGGCGGCTCTGGATAATCTGCCGTGTCGGCGACGATCATGCTGTTGCGGTAATCGACCCAGATCAAGAACCGGTGCCCAAAGGGCAGCACCGCATCAATTGACCAGCACCCGTTGAATGCACGCGGGAGATGGCGCACAAGGACTCGCTCAAAGACATTCCACTTTTCAGACCCTGACAGCACCGAGAAGATGTCGACCGTGCAGAATGCAGTCTTCCCGCGGCGCGAGCTCGGCCATCATGAACGTTTCCCTGTTGCAGTACAGGATGCCCGTGGCTTGCGTTCTCAAAACGTGCTGCTCTCGGCTGCCACCGGGAGATGACTCTCTCGCGGTAGTTACCCAGGTTGGATTGGATAACGAGGAGGAACCAGCAGAAGATCGCTTCGAA
The DNA here is from genome assembly GCA_012490785.1 of Eragrostis nindensis. Taxonomy (NCBI): domain Eukaryota; kingdom Viridiplantae; phylum Streptophyta; class Magnoliopsida; order Poales; family Poaceae; genus Eragrostis; species Eragrostis nindensis. The sequence goes on from JAAXCT010000158.1 coordinate 176,082, forward strand.
CGCCCGTCGCGGCGCGTCACGGACTCTTGAGTCCGAATCTGAATCTGTCTCTGATGAGGTACGTAGGGGTGGAACCGCTGGCTGACAGATCCGTCGACGGTGGAGTAGATCGCCGATGGCCGCGCACCTCTCTCGCCGAGGACGAGACCGGCATGGCAACGACAACGATCGACAAGGGTGTTGGTGTTGGCAGAAATTATGTGGCCCGTCTCTTTCGCCGTGCATATATCCTCGCCGAGTTAAGTACAACGCGTATCCGATCTGATGTCGGCTCAATTGATTCCGTTTTTCCCTTTTAGAATAGGAGGAGACACCGTTTCCTCATAAAACAAGAAATCGCCAACGCCCCTTTCTCGACTGAAAAGGGCAAAACCAACATCTGGCCGCGGACGGCCATGGCAGTCCAAGCGACGAAACCATCATCCGGTTCGTCGACCGCCGCCTACCCTCCGTGGGTGATGCTCGAGCCCGACGCCGATGTGGAGACCACCGCCGACCCCAACACATTGGCGGTCGCCAGAACCCCCATTGGCCATCCTATCGGCGTCTCCCTCCGCCTCAAGTCGCCACCAGCGGAGTCGCGTGTATGCTTCCACTTTCCGCACGATGCCAAGCCTCGCCAGCATACAGACCAACTCATCGCAGCCCACGGCGACTCCGTGCTCATCCAGGTTGATCGGGAAGGAGACTATCATGCCTTACCAGATTACTTCGTTTACAATGCAGGTAGCTCCCCGCGGCCACCGTCCTTGTCTCTACTACCACCATGCAGCGGTTACCTGACAAAAGACTCAACCGGCATCCTGCGTCGCGGCGAGGACGAGCTAGTGGTGGCGCAGCTCCAGAAAGTACAATTGAAAGATGAGACGCCGGAGAAGTATGTTGCTGAGCTCCTCCGGTTCCGCTCCGGCGCGTGGTGTACGGCGCGGCCACAACTCAGCGGTATAGAAGAAGAGGAGTTTCTGTATTCGTGGTACAGCATGAGTGTGATCCCCGTCGGTGAGGACATGCTGTGCTGGGTTAGCACGCAATGCGGTCTCATTTTCTCCAACGTGCACGACGAGACGGTCTGGCTACGGTACGTGCCCCTTCCCGAGGACGGCAGCTGCACCGAGCACTTCGATGAAAGCCGGAACGTGTGCGTCACCGCCGGTGACACGGTGAAGTTTGTCAACATCTTTGCTCGCTGCTGCTGCGGTGGCGCGGGCGGCTGCAAATGCGAACATTCACAACATGCGTACCTCATCAAAACCTGGACGCTGAGGATGGACAGCATGACGTGGGTGCTGGACGGCATGATGGACGCCACTGAGCTCTGGGCCCTCGATGCCTACCAGAGCCTCCCACGTGTCCAATTGGGCTTCCCAGTGGTGAGCCCGGACGAGCCTCATATCATCTGCTTTATGGTGTCCGATGAGAAGGCGTGGTTGATCATGCTCGACATGAGAAGCAAGATGCTACTCTCCGTCTACAGCTACCCAAAAGAAGAGTTAGAGTCCAAACATATATATCATGGAAACCTTCTCCTGCCCAGTAAGGTCTCCTGCTACTTCACCTCGTATCCAGGTGGTAGTTGCCAGATAGACATTGACCCACAATCCATGCCCATCCTCGATGAGCGGGTAACATATGATGCAAATAATTACGAGCTGTTGCAGTCTGGTAGCAACACGTATGCTGAGCCGCCGGGTGCGCATGCATCAGAGATTCTTGCTGCACTTCAAGAGATATCTAGCTGTGGCTTGGAGGGTGATGACATGCGAAAAGCAATTAGTATCCTGAGTCGTGGCAATGGCCACCGGTTCAGATCCTTTTTTGGGATCCCAAAGAGATTGAGGAAGGATTGGCTCCTTATGGAGATTAATTCCAGCGTAGGCTGATGTTTTCTTTTTTGACTGGCCACATGCATGGTTGATATATCTTTTGAACATTGGCGCATTTTGGTCATTACTGAATTTATGATACTGGTCCATAATTTTTTCTTGGCTGGGGTGCCTTTGTTTTATTTCGGAACTAACTCCAATCCCATTTTATGTTGTAACACTAAAGCCCCGTTGGAATCCCTGAATTGCATTGGTATCTACTGCCAGTGCCAATTATTTTGTTTGGTTGGCAAAGAAATCATAGAATGGAAATCAAGTCATGTTTCTCTGAAAAAGAAGTTGAATTGGACTGATGAACATGGTTACCTGCTGTTGCAAGTGTATGCATGGGTTTAGTCTCACATTGCATAGCAAAATAGAGCAAGATCATCTTAAAAACTTGAGGCTAGAATTTAGTAATAACAGTGTTAATCTTTTTACGCGAAGCGAGAAGTAAAAGTGTAATATTTATTTCTTTATGGCAAGACCCGCACAAGGTGCGAGCAGATCTGGAACCATATTTCAGGACTTTAATGTGTTACAGATGATATTCAGAGCCGACTCGTCAGTTGAGAAGGATACGGTCTCATACAGGCGCAAGGACACGTGGGTGCATGCGCACGGCATGTGGACCCCTTATGAGGGACACAACATGGCACTTACGGGGATGTATGCCATTACTAGATTTACGGACGTGGCTAAGAGATGCAAGGTTAAACATATGTTTCCTCATGGTAAATTGGTTCGTTGCCTGACGAGGACGTCGAGTTCTAAAGGGCAGAGGATGTGAAATCCCGGCCCAATGAATTTTAGCCCCAAAGACATGCTGGTGCAAGTGTATATGTAGTTTTAGTCCCACATTGCGTAGCAAAGTAGAGCAAAGATTAAATAAAATACCCGGGCTGGAATACAGTAATAGTTGAGTTTTGATCTTTTGACGCGAAGTTAGAAGATGAAATTGTAAAAGTATTTCTGTAAGGTGAGACTTGGACGATGTGCGAGACGGCTCGAGCCGTATTTCCCAATAGATATTATTTGGGAGACACCGTTTCCTCAAACATGTATCCCGAAAATCTGCACCCGCATGTATCCCGAAATAGATCGACTTGGACGATGTGCTGGGTTAGCATGCATAGCAGTCTCATTTTCTCCAAAGTGTACGACGAGAGGCTCGTGCTACGGTACGTGCCCCTTCCCGCAGATGCCAAATGCACCGAGCACTTCTATTCAAGCCGGAACGTGTGTGTCACCGCCAGTGACACGGTAAAGTTTGTCAACATCTTTGCTCGCTGCTGTTGTGGTGGCGCAGGCGGGTGCAAATGCAAACATTCACATAAGGCATACCTGATCAAAACCTGGACGCTGAGCATGGACAGCATGACTTGGGTGGTTGACGGCATGATGGACGCCACTGAGCTCTGGGCCCTCGATTCCTACAAGAGCCTCCCACGCGTCCAAGTTGGCTTCCCGGTGGTGAGCATGGACGAGCCTCATATTATCTGCTTTGTTGTTTGTAGCGTTTCCGCTTTTCACAGGATTGAGTCGGCCCGCGCTGATGAACAGACGCAACAGTATAACACATAAATAGGCAAATTTTTACATGTTCAAGTTATTACAATTCTCAAATGATTTAAAACACGTGAGTACACAGCGGAATTCTAAAGATACATAAAACATCTACCACTCTCGTCGATACTTGGCCGCACATCGAAGCCCTGCGATGTGGACCTGCTGAAAAACTCCACCAAGCAACAGCGGAAGCAAACTACCTGCATAAAAACATAAAGAGCCAAACCCTGAGTACTAGTTACTCAGCAAGACTTACCCGTCAACGTAGCTAACTACAGCCGACTCCTAATCATGCATAGGCTACAAAGGGTAGGCTGACACGAGGCATAACCCGCACTAATTACTTGGTCCTTGTTTTCAAGTTTTATTTCAAATTAAGTATGAAGCCAGTAAAACAGTGCACTTAGCTCTAGAACTGAATAAGTAACAATACATCAATCAGCAGTATAACAATAATGATATAAATATAACAATAAGGATATGTAAATACAACTGTACTAGTCATCATCATCAATCAAATCACACTACGGTGCGGCGCACTGAACAAGGTTGCTCATAACCGAGAGCGGCGGCATCGATGTACATCCTGCAGGAGAAAACCTGACCACACGACATATGTGGCACAAAGGCACCACATATGGCAACCGTTTGCAAAGCCCCCACAAGGCCGAAATCTAGCTGCTGCTCTCGGCAGAATATCGGGACCACCCCCACACGACACCCGGCCCAGCCGTTGTCTGTGGGTTGTCCTATTCCCCCGTAGCAGCAGGATAAGGTTTGTCCCCATGATTGCTAAGCTACTAAGTTTACTAGGCCCATAAAACACTAGCATGTGATCAGTACGTTCGAACTTGCTCAATAGGGCCAACATCGAACGGTCCTTAATCGACACAGACGGGGCTACCACCGTGAAGGCCCAGCCTTCTCCATCCATCCTACACAAATAATCCCCGTCCGGTCCAACAAATCCTAAATCCATCTAGTACAATCCAAGGTGATTCCTATCTCGCGAGTGGGACCTAACACTCGTCTTCTACCGTTCGCTAGCCACTACGCCTAGCAAGTTCTAACGTATCCTAGACCACATCTACAAAATAGGACACAAGGAAGGAATAGGAAGGGTAAGTCCTAATGCAATTCTAGGGTTTCACAACAACTCCTAATAAACCTAATGCACAATCAATTACTAGCCCCAATCAAGTGATAAAGTAAAAATCCTAACGGGAAGGCATGCACCGGGGCTTGCCTGGCTCAAAGATGATGTTAGCTAAAGTCAGCTGATGACTCCTCCTGCACTGCTCAGCATCCTGATCCTCCCGCTGCTCCTGTATCGCCTCGGTCACTATATGTATGACAAGGGAGAATATGCAAGTTAGATGCAAATAATATGACATTAGATGATTTATTAGTTTAACGGGACATTCATTTACTCTGTAAGTGCAAATGGATTAACTTGGTTAATTAATTCGCCTGAAGAACTTCTCCCATTTAAGTTACTTAATTATAGGACATTAACTTGATTAATTAGTGATGAAATTTTCGAAAGTTAGTTTATGTTCAGTGGCATTTTTCTAGTGAAGCACACCACTGAAAATGAATTATGGTGAAGTTCCAAGAATTTTGGGTGAAAGAATTATTTATAGTTATTTAAACAAGGCAGCAGAGATTTAAATCATAGGAAACATAATTAGATCTGCTATGACAGTGGAAAAATGTTCTGTAAGTAGGTTATTATCATATTAACAAGCATGCAAGATTTCAGGATTTATTGAGCAACAGATTATTTATTATGAATTAAACGAGATCTGCATAAATCTATTTATACAGAAAACAGAGGAGGTGCATCATGTTATTTGACATTTTTCCTGGACAGAGCAGATCACAAGGAAGCTAACAAAATTGGTTTTGTATTTGTCTGACATGTATTCGATTTACTATGCATTTTACAAGTAGCTGGCATTTTCTGGGGATTAAACCAAACCGAGGAATTCCTGGAAAAAGGGGATGGGCTTGGTAGGGTTTGGATCTCGGCCGCGCGCGGGTTACCGGATTGGGCTGGGCTGGATCCGGCCCAGTCCCACGGCGCTCGCGCACGCCGCGCATGGCGCGACGGCGGCGGTGGCGCGGCCGTTCCGGCGAGCTGAGCGAGAGGGATGGGGAAGGGTGAGGGGCGCGCGGCTCACCGTGGTGGCGCGGGTCGCGGCGGGGAACAATATGTCGACGGCGAGGGCTGGACGGTGGTAGGCGATGAGGAGGCGGACGACGACGAGTGGCGGTGGTGCTTCGGCGAGTCGCGGTGGCGCAGGGACGATTTCACGCGCGCGTGAGCTTCACCAGCTCCGCGTGGACCTCTGGGACTAGCAGGTTGACGACGAGGGTGACCGGAGGACGGAGTTCACCGGAGTGGGGGTACCGCGGCGAGGAAACGGCGGCGAAGAGGACAAACTCGAGCACTCCTCGTGCAGCTGTGAAACAAGGCGGGAGAAGGGTTAATGAGGCGCGCGGATTGATTTCTCAGCTCGTTGTGCGAGGAATCGGAGCCAAACTCACCGAAGAGGGCTGAATCGACGGCGGCGCGACGATGTTGCGGCGGTCGGGTCTGAAGGCGAGGCGCCCGATTCACGAGCTTAGGGCGGAGAGAAATGTGGCGGCGCCATGACGAGGTGCAGGGGATTCTCGTGCGGCTGCGCAGGGTGGGGTCTCGGCCGGAGCTGCGTCAACGATGGAGAACGGCGGCGAGTTCGAGTGGCCTGCAATGGCGACGAGAAGGTGGCCGGGAAGGAAGCTAGGGTTGAAGGGGCGGGGCGGGCGGCAGCGGGTAAGTGAGCTGTGGCGAGCTGCGGACAGGGAGAGGCCTCGCTTTGTGTCCGAGCGGGGCGTCCAGGGCGGCGCGACGAGCCGTACGCCGTTGGCCACGCGGCGGCTGTCGTCCGACGCGCTCAGAGAGAGTGGAGCGGATGACAAGCGGGCCCCACGGATCTTTTTGTCGCACCCCATTTCTGGAGCACTAGTGCTTACCCGTATCAGTCCCTGGATCAGACGCTGATACGAACACTTACACAGAATGTCATCACAGAGTCAACACTTACATAAATATTACCAAGTCTCATACAAGCCTTCATACATAAAAGGTCTTACAACACTCGGCCAGTGGCCGTTTTATTACAACAGACATCACATCGGTGAACTACTACAACAGAACCACTTAAACACTACTACAGCGGAAAGCGGAGACGGAACCACTACAGGCATCTTGAGTGCGGACAGAACCCTACTCTTCGTCTTCACCATCTTGGAACTCGTACTCGGGCTCTTCATCTGAATGATTAAAGGAAGGGTGAGTACATAGGGTACTCAGCAAGCCCTAACACAAGGGGTAAAAGCATGCAAGGTATAACCAAGGATAGGCTGAGGTTTAAGCATAGCGGGTAAAGCCATCTTTATGCAAAGGTTGTTTTAAAAGCAAAGCCAGTTGCAACTACAGTCAAGATTATTGTTGACATTTAGTGGGGTTGTTTGGCCCTGGGGGAGATGCAATCCATCCCGCCAGTTCCCAAGTTTTAATGCTGGCAGGACACCAGCGCACGGTTCCACACCGGAGTATTCCAAAAACACGCCAAGGATATAACTCACACCGTTATACTAATCTTGTGTGGCCAAAGCTTTCGCGTCGTCCAATACCGTGGAACACGGCTATCCAGATAGATTTTTACACTCTGCAGAGGTTGTACACGATTCCCCACAAGGTATACCAGTCCCTCCCACCGTCGTGGTTAGGAAAGGCATACAGAGGTCCCGTACCTACTTGGTGTCACCACGGCATCCACCCACGGAAAATCATCCGACCAGGGGCTTCATCACATCATATCAATATAGAAAGGCCTGAATAATCACCACATGCCGGGCTCGCGTCCCACTGTCGGCGAGTCTTCTCCTGGCTTCCGCTGCAACTCCTGCCTCCGAGTGGGTACCGGGTAAACACTATAGTAGGGTGTGGTTCCAACTCTTTCCCATACAAGACTTGTGGCTGTACGAAAGGTGCTAGGCCAGGCGGCACAGGAACCGGTCCTTATACGATCGAAGCAGGCATCATCAATAGCTATCCTCACAGAGGAGTCGCATCCCAGAGATAGCCCTCCCCACTGAGGACTACCTCGCCTGCTCCCGCCAAGTATCCCCACTGTAGGGTTGCACAATCTCTAATTACCATCCCACATTATCATATTCACAACACGCACCACCAATCACTCACCCATTTAACACAAAAAGCATGTATAGCGTGATTAATTAAGTACTCATGTGTAACAGTCCTAAGCAGCATAGCATTCCAACTAATCATTAAATAATTAACGATGTTGGATCCTAAGTATAACAATGGAAGCAGTGTAATCAATATCAAGGCATGGCAATCAACAAGTACTTAGGACATACTAAGCATTAAACATCATGCAATTTATTTGTAATCAGGCTCTAAGTAGGTAATTTATAAACATAGGATCAATCATGATCAAGGGGGGTTAGGACTTGCCTTCACCACAGTCTTCTTCTTCTAAGTCCTCGTAATCCGGATCCTCAGCTTCTTCCTCGTAAGCTTGATTATCTAGCGATTAAAGTAAATAACGACAAATAAATCTACCGCTCAAACAATTAATTAAACAAGCATTAAACCAAATAAGATCCAATTAACATCAAATGAGGGAGTTTCTGATAGCATTGGATAGATCATGAATTTAGATGAATTTTGGCGAAAGAATCGCCAAAATTGGAGCTAAAACGAATAAGATATGAATTTTGGAAGTTCGCGGAATTAAAACGAAATATGATTAAGCTTGATTAATTAAGTATGAGCAAAAATTAATTAATCTGAGGTGATTTAGTATTGGAAAATGATTATAAAGTATTCTAGTATTTTTGGAGAATTTATGGGATTTTTTTGATATTGGAAAAGTGCTCGAAAAAGATTCTGTGTACGATTGCGGTGTGGCGCTAGCAGTTTTCATGCGTGTGAGAGGCTGACAGATGGGACCAGGGGGGGCCGGTGCACTGTGCGGGGACTGGTGGGTGGACTTGGTCCACGGTGCGTGAACCGGAAGCGTGTGTGAAGGGGGTCCATGGTGCACCGGGCGCACCACGTGGCGGTGCGACCCGGTCGTGCGGGCCCACTTGCCGACGTGGCGAGCCACGTCGGACGCGACGGCGGCGCGGTCAAATGGCGCCGGAAGCTGGGGAACGCGGTGGCGCGTCGCCGGAGACCTCGCCGGCGGCGCCTACGAGCGGCGAAACGCGGCGATAAGCGCCTCTACAGGCTCTTCACGCGACGGCGAAGCGATCTGTGCTAGACGTCGACGACGGCGGTGAGCGGAGCGGCGGCGCGGGCTCGCCGGAGGCGGGCGGCGCGGAGATGCGCGGCGAAAGTGGCGCGGGAGTGGAGTTCCCACGAGTGTGTGCTCACGTGCGGGTGCGTGGGAGTGTGGTGAGTGAGGTGCGCGCCTCGGTTGGGCCGGGCGCAGCCGGAGAGCACGCCGGCGACGAGGTCGCGCGGCGGCGGGTGGAGGAGCTTGGTGCGGAGCTCGTGCTCGAGGAGAAGGAGAAAGAGAAGGAATGCGGGAGAGAGAGAAAGGGCAGGTGGTGCTCACCACGGGCTCGTCAAAGGGCGGAGTGGGTCGGAGACGAGCAATCGACGACGCGTGGCGGCCGGAACCCTAACCCGCCGTGGATGCCATCTCTCCAGGCTCGTCTGCGCAAAAAGGGAGACGGAGCGAGGTTAGACATGGCGCGGCAGTGCCAAAGAAAGAAGGAGGAGGCGGCGAGGCTCCACTGTTGGTTCGCCGAGGAGTCGCCGGAGAAGACGATGCCGCCGGTGGGGAAAAGTGGAAATGGGCGCGATTGCAGTGATGGCGGTGGTGTTTGAGCTCGCGGGAGAGGGAAGGGAGTGAGGGCGGAGCTCGACAGCTATTTATAGGCGGCGGGGCGGAGACGTTGGGCTGACTTTGGTCGCCGATTTGGTCGGGGCGCCGGGCGCCGAAATCAATGGCGGATACGACGGCGCGCCAGGAGAGGACGGCGTCCATGTGCGCGTTGACGAGCGAGTTGCACGGCCACAGTGTGACGAACGGGACGGAGCGAAGAGGGCCCGCGTGGCGTTGACGCCGCGACGAGACGGCTCGGTTCACTGAAAAACATGGCGTCGTGATGGAGAGACAGAGGAAGGACAGCGGCCACGCGCGGATGACGGATGCGCGGGACGGCCACAGCGGCGACGATGCGATTTGTCGAGCAAGGAGGCCGTGTGGGAGTGACGGTGAGGTACGGCGGCTCGCCGGTCAAGGAGTGGGCGCGCGGGGTTGAGGCGACGGGGTGATGGGACGAAGCAGAGCGCGTTGACGGTGGCGCTGCGTGTGCACGTGCGGCTCCTGCGGCGGCGGTGTAGCCGGACCTGACGAGGCGACGCCGGCCGGCAGGGCGGCATGTGTGCGCTGGCGCGGCGCGCCAGAGGAAGACGACGGACGGCGTTGCCGCGTGCGTCCGCGAGGGAGAGAGAAGAGATAGGCGGGCTGGCGAGCTGGGCCGGGGAAGGCTGGGCCGAAGCAGGCCGCGGAAAAGGAGGAGAAGGAAAAAGGTTTGGGCCGGCTGGGGGAAAAGGAAAAGAGTGGCCCGGGAAGAAAAGAAATGGTTTAACCATTTCTCAGGATTTGGTGGGTTCCAAATTTGAATGAAATTCAAATTTGGCAAAAGAGATAAAACCAACAAACACATAAATAAAAACAATAAATCCCAAATATGCTTATGATGGATTTTGATGCACATTTAAAATTCAGAAATTCAAATTTGGTATGGATTTGAGCTCTAGTTTGATTGAATTTGTTTGAATTCGAAAAAGTTCAAATTTTTAGTGATTTTTACAATGTGGCAAAACACAGGGTGTTACACTTTTCCCTTTTTCACGAATTTCTGGTCAACAGATTTCCTCGAATTTGTGCACGTTAAATGAAGTAACAATTGAGCTCCAAAAATCACAAAATTGGTACCATTGGAAAGATCTCGAAGAGACCTATCTGCTGGACAACATGCACAATCTGATTCGCAAGAGAACTCAAATGGCAGCTGGTCAAAGTTGGGTAAAAGTTAAGTTTTAGTGATTTGTTTGAACATTGAAATGAATTTCAAAAATCACCAAAAATTCTTCAAAAGTCTCTTTTGAGCAGGGCAATCTATTGGTATTTTTGGTTTGCCAAGTTGTCATTGAAATTTTTGTGTTCCTTCAGAAACGTGTATTTGCCCATGGTTTGAAATTTGAATTTCGAATTTTGGTTTGATTTCTTTTGGCTTTACTTCAGTTCTAGGAAATTGCTCTCAATGCTAATTGCTTTGTACGGTGCCAAAGAAATCATACAATGGAAATCAAGTCACTGGAATAGTTGTCCAAGTCATGTTTCTCAGACAAAGAAGTTGAATTGGACAGTTAAACATGCTTACCCACTGCTGCCTCTTCCCCTTTTAATTTTCCAGATCATGGCACCAACGATACTGTCCTTAATGGAGTTTGTTGAGTGGAGATTCTGTCACCTAATTACTTCTAAATCCCATTGACATGGAATGTCCTCCATCATGTCACCCATCAAAAGTGCTTCACTTGTGGCTAGGGAATCCCGGTACAACATGGGGCGGCGGAGGGGGCTTGCCTAATCTTCGCAACTGCCATCTTCGAACTTATTAAGTAGTAGAGATAACTGCATAATCAACAGGAAACGGAGGAATTTCTGGCTAGTTCTGCCTCTCTAAGAGATACTACTAATTCTTTGATTCTAATTTGGTCCAGTACATGCCAAAATACAGGACATGTTTGTTTCCCACCAAGATTATATAATCCAGCTTATAATTTGTAAAAGAAACATGTCTCTATAACAATTGATAGGCCAGATTATCGTAATCTGACTTATATAATCCGAGTGAGAAACAAACATGGCCTGAGTCTTCCTAACCTTTCCAAATAGAAATGATTATTTTATTTTCCTTCTACTCCCTAAAGCACAGGGGAGTATAGATTAATTTTGACCTTTGACTTAATTAGGAAGGTTACTATTTGCCTTTTGCATTAACACATCAGTTAACAACTCCCAATTAATATGGATGAAACCGTTGATATATGCAGACTGGCAACATATTTTATGGGTGAAAAAACATTCTCTCATCATTCTCTTCTGAATTATTCTTTACTACTCCTCTGGCCAATCTCTCAATCTTCGTTCAAGTTGAACTATATGATTTGAATGGGACCGTCGTGCATAAGGAATATTCATCTTAATCAACACCACTGATTTTTCTCAATTTCAATAATCCATGGACTAAGCGGACTACTGAGAAGGAAAAATCGAGTTCGTATGCAGATGGGATGGGAAGGGTTAAGGTTTGTAGTTGGACACCAAATTGGCTGGCCGTTAATCTCATTCACTGTACCCTCTCATCGAACTGGAGCTCGCACAGACGGCGCAGCCGCACTGGGAGGCAGAGGCAATTGAGGCACGACGTAAATTCGTCGTTTAAGTGAGAGATCACAATTAGATTTGCCCACAATTACCAATTTGCCCAACAGAAAATTGCACTCCCCCTATTATCTCGTTGGGCCTAGTTGAAGATATATATATATATATATATATATATCAGTCCAGTCTGTTGGATGGAAAGAATGGACGGAGCATAATCATCGAGGGTACTTTTCGCAAAAAAAAAAAAAAAAAAAAAAAAAAATCATCTGAGGGTACTGTAGCGCAAACAAGGGACAGCTCTGCATCCGTATGTATCACGATCTATCGACTGAATAGGGCAAAACCAACAGGCGGCGGCGGACGGCCATGGAAGTCCAAGCGACGCAATCAACGTCCAATTCGTTGACGGCCGCCTACCCTCCTTGGGTGATGCTCGAGCCCTACGCCGATGTGGAGACCACGGGCTCCTACTCCACCGCCGACGCCAACACCTTGGCAGTCGCCCGGACCTCCACCGGCCATCCTATCGGCGTCTCCCTCCGCCTCAAGTCGCCGCCGGCAGCGTCTCGTGTATGCTTCCACCTCCCACAGGATTCCAGGCCGGGCCGGCATTCAAACGAAGTCATTGCGGCCCACGGCGACTCTGTGCTCATCAGAGTTGATCGGGAAGAAGGCTACGATGCGTCGCCGGCCGATTACTTTGTTTACAACGCAGGCAACACCGGCGCTGGGTCCCCACAGCCGCCGTCGTTGTCTCTGCTCCCACCTGTCGACGTATATCTTGATAAAGACTCAACAGGCCTCCTGCGTCGCGGCAAAGACGAGCTAGTGGTGGCACAGCTCGACATGGAACCACTGGAAGATGAGAAGCCGACGAAGCATGTCGCTGAGGTACTCCTTTTCCAGTCCGGCAAGTGGCTCACAGGGCGGCCACGAATCAGCGGTCTTGGGAATAATATAAAAGAAGAGAAATTTATGAAACGGTTCAGCAGCAGCAGTGTAATCCCCGTCGGTGACAACATGCTGTGTTGGGTTGACATGTCTGACGGGCTCATTTTCTCGGACGTGTATGATGAGAGTCCCGGGCTACGGCACGTGCCCCTTCCCGCGGACGCCAGTTGCACCGAGCACTTCGATGAAAGCCGGAATGTGTGCGTCACCGCAAGCGACACGGTGAAGTTTGTCAACATCTTTGCTCGCTGCTGTTGCGGTGGCGCGGGTGGCTGCAAATGCAAACATTCACGACATGCGTACCTTGTCAAAACATGGACGCTGAGGATGGACAGCATGACGTGGGTAGTTGATGGCATGATGGACGCCACTGAGCTCTGGGCCCTCGATGCCTACAAGAGCCTCCCACGTAAACAAGTGGGCTTCCCGGTGGTGAGCATGGACGAGCCTCATATCATCTGCTTTGTGGTGCGAGATTGGTTGATCATGGTCGACATGAGAAGCAAGATTTTACGGTCCGTCTACAGCTACCCAAAAGGAGAGTCGGAACACAGGTATCCTAATAAACTTCTCCTGCCCAGTAAGGTCTCCTGCTACTTGAATTCTCAGAACCAAGTTAGTAATAGGCAGACAGAAATTGAGCCACAACCCGTTGCGATCGTTGACAAGCAGCTAACATATGATGCATGTAACCCCAAGCTGTTGCCATCTGGTTGCAACACGTCTGCTGAGCTAGAGATGCATGAATCGGAGATTCTTGCGGCACTTCAAGAGATATCTAGCTATGGCTTGGAGGGTGATGGCACGCGAAAAGCAATCAGTATTCTGAGTCAGGCCAATGGCCGCAGGTTCAGATCCTATTTGAGGATCCCAAAGAATTTGAGGAAGGATTGGCTCCTTATGGAGATCAATGCTAGCGTAGGCTGATGTTTTTATTTAACTGGCGACGTACATAGTTCATTATTTATTGTAAGAAAGTGTGCATGGTTGAATTTCGCTGGGAAACAACGTGCTTCCTTGTTATGATTTTGGTTATCCCTGATTTTTTTTTTGTAGTGTTGCTTATTATTTGATTTTTTTCTGGCGAGGGTGTTTTTGTTTGATTTTGGAACTAATTCAAAATCCATTTTTCCTGTCACGCTAAGGCTCTGGTGGAATCCCTGAATTGGCTAGGGTGAATTGCATTGGGCTCGAATGCCAAATCTAGGAGAGAATTGCACTGCTCTCCATTGCAAATTGTTTTTTTTTTTTTGTTGCCAAAGAAATCAGAGAATGAAAATCAAGTCATTGGAAAAAATTTGAAGTCATGTTTCTCTGATAAAGAAGTTGAATTGGACTGATGAACATGGTTAGCTGCTGTTGCTTCTTCAACTTATTATGCTAGTTCATGGCACCCACGATGTTGACATTACTGGAGTTCGAGGAGCTTCCATGTCACTCGTCTACTGCCAGAACCCACTTAAATGGAGCACTGTTATCCGCCATCGTGTTCCCCACCAAGAATTCCTCAGTTGTCACTGGGAATTCCTGGACAGCACCATTTCATTGTGTCTTTGTCATCTATTAAATCATATTTGAGTACTGAGCCACTCATTTAATTATTTCAAAACATTGCTATTGCGGTGTACTCCATCCGTCTTGAAATATAGTGTATATCTAGTTTTGTCCCAAGTCAATTTTTTTTGAACTTTGACCAATAATATTTAAAATATATAAATTCAAAATAAGATAGTTATATGAAAGTTCATTTCACGATGAATCTAGTAAAAGCATTTTTATGTTGTCAGCCCTTATGGTTTTCTAGATATTATTGATCAAAGTTTAAAAAAATTGACTTAAAATAAAACTAAACGTACATCATATTTCTGGATGGAGGGAGTACTTGATTTGTAGAGTCATTCTTGATTGTTATTGTGGACTAGTATAAACTAGGGACTTGGGGTGCTGATTGCTTTATGATTCTTTTTCTATCTTTGTGGTATTTATTTGGGGCTAGATCTCTCTATGGATCCAGCATATTTAGAGGAGCTTATCTTTACTTTGTTTCAAGACAAATTCACGGATGAAACAGGGGCTAATCTCCGCGTGTAGTAAGGAGCCTAGACATGGAACAGTAATAGGAGTCTTCCAAATCTTTCTTGATAGAGCACAAGGCCCGTTGCCGTCATAAAGAAGAGAAAATCTCTTCAGCCCCCGCGCAAACAAAGGACAGCCCTGCTGATCCGTATGTGTCACGATCTCTCGACTGACTAGAAGCCTAAAACAAAGCCAACAGCTGGCGGAGGACGGCCATGGACGTCCAGGCGACGCAACCGCCCTCCAGTTCGTCGACGGCGCCCTACCCTCCGTGGGTGATGCTCGAGCCCCACGCCGATGTGGAGACCACGGGCTCCTACTCCACTGCCGACCCCAAAACCTTGGTGGTCGCCCGGACCTCCACTGGCCATCCAATTGGGCTCTCCCTCCGCCTCGCGTCGCCGCCGGCGGAGTCGTGTGTTTGCATCCACCTTCCGGAAGATTCCGAGCCTCGCCAGCATGCAAACGAAGTCATTGCAGCCCACGGTGATTCCGTGCTGATCAGGCTTGATGGAGAAGACTACTTCGTCTACAATGCGGGCACTACCGGTGCGGACTCCCAACAGCTACCGTCGTTGTCTCTACTCCCACCATGCGACTTTTACCTGGAAAAACGTTCAACCGGCCTCCTGCGCCGCGGCGAGGACGAGCTAGTGGTGGCGCACCTCCAGATGGTACCGCTGCAAGATGAAACGCCGACGAAGCATATAGCTGAGGTACACCTGTTCCGCTCCGGTAAATGGCTCGTAGGGCGGCCACGAATCAGCGGTTTTGGCAATAATATGGAAGAAGAGAAATTTATGTCATCATGGTTCTACAGCACGAATGTTATTCCCGTCGGTGAAGATATGCTGTGCTGGGTTGACATATTTGAGGGGCTTCTTTTCTCGAACGTGTACGACGAGAGCCCCGGGCTACGGTACGTGCCCCTTCCGGCAGACCCCCGTTGCAGCCAGCACTTCACTTCAAGCCGGAACGTGTGCTCCGCCGGCGATTCGGTGAAGTTTATCAACATCTTCGCTCGCTGCTGTTGCGGCAGCGCGGGCGGTGGAAAATGCAATCAGTCAGATCATGCTTTCCTCATAAAAACCTGGACACTGAGGATGGACACCATGACGTGGGTGGTGGACGGCATGATGGACGCCACTGAGCTCTGGGCCCTCGACGCCTACAGGAGCCTCCCACGAGTCCAAGTGGGCTACCCAGTGGCGAGCATGGACGAGCCTCATGTCATCTGCTTTTTGGTGTGCGATAAGAAGGCGTGGTTGATCATGGTCGATATGAGAAGCAAGATGTTACGGTCCGTCTACTGCTACCCAAAAGGAGAAAATATATATCCTGGAAATCTTTTTCTGCCCAGTAAGGTCTCTAACTACTTGAACCCGTATACAGATTCTAGTAGGCAGACAGACATTGAGCCGCAACCTGTTGCCATCCCCAACATGCAGCTAACATATTCTGCAAGTAACTCCAAGCTGTTGCCATCTGATTGCAACACATCTGCCGAGCCGGGGGCGCATGCATCAGAGATTCTTGCGGCACTTGAAGAGATAACTAACTATGGCTTGGACAGTGATGACTTGCGAAAAGCAATTAGTATTCTGAGCTGTGGTAATGGCCGCCGGTTCAGATCCTATTTGGGGATCCCAAAGATATTGCGGAAGGATTGGCTCCTTACGGAGATTAATGCTAGCATAAGCTGACTTTTTTCAACAGGCCACGAGCACCGTTGATATTTCTGTTGTCGAAAGTGCATGGTCATATTTTGATGGGACACATTGTGTGTTTTCTTATATGATTTTGGTTATCCTTGAATTTAGAACCAGATAGAAATTGAGACACAACATGTTGCCATCCTCGAACAGCAGCAGCTAAAATACCATGCAAGTAACTCCAAGCTATTCTCATCTGGTTGCAACACGTTTGCTGAGCCATGGGGTGGATGCTAGTTCATGGCACCCACGATACTGTCCTTCAATGCACATGAGTTCAAGGAGCTTTCCTTAAATGCATTGAAGATAGTTCAACCTGCTAACACCATCCCAGAATATAAGCATATATTTCTGGGTTTGTTTAAAGTAAACAGTTTCAACTTTGACTAGCAATATGTATAGAAATACAATATTTTAACTATGAAGAGTTGCATATTAGAGAGTTGGTTTCACAATGAATCTAGCAACATCAATCATATATAGTGAATTGTTTTATTTGACTTTGACCAAACCCCAGAAATGCTTACAGTCTCGAACAGAGAGCTTAATTGGAGTTCAAGGAGCTTCCGTGTCACCATCTACTACTGCCAGATCCCACTGACATGGAGCCTTGTTTCTGTCATTCTTTACTATCCGCCCCAAAACCTCTTGATCTTCGTTCATGTTGAACTATATGATTTGAATGGGACTGTCGTGCATAAGGAAGATTCGTCTTAATCGTCACTATTGATTTTTCTCAATTGCATTGATCCATGGACCGGAAATCGGATCTTTGCTGAGTGCGGCTCCCTTTGCCGAGTGCTCTGCCAAGTGTCTATCCTAACACTCGGCAAAGCTTTGACCGTTACCTCGCCGTCTGTCACCTTTTTTTTTGCCGAGGGCCGTCCTGTGCGATATAAAACTCTCGGCACAGAGCTCTTTGCCGAGTATTTTTTTACCGAGTGGGCTTTGCCGAGTATTACGCTCTTTTTTTGTGTAAATAGAGAACTTTATTGATTACTCAAGATTAGGATTACAATCAGGAAAGAGTGTTACGCTCAGCAAAGCTTTTGCCGAGTGTCTTAGAGGCTTTGCAAAGCGGTTGTTTCCCGTAGTAGACTAAGCGGCCTGATGAGAAAGCATAATCGAGTTCGTACGCAGATGGGATGGGAAGGGTTAAGGTTTGTAATTGGACATCAAATCGGCAGCTGGTCGTTAATCTCATTCACTGTACCCTCTGATCGAACTGGGGCTCGCGCAGACGGCGCAGCCGCGGGAGGCAGAGGCAATGAGGCACGACGTAAGTTCGTCGTGTTAGGGATTTGGGAGAGGAGATCACAATTAGAATTGTACACAATTGCCAATTTGCCCACCAGAAAAGTGCACTCCCTATTATCTCGTTGGGAGTAGTTGAAGAGATCATCGAAGGGTACTGTAAAATTATATCAGTCCAGTCTGTTGGATGGAAAAGAATGGACGGAGCATAATCATCGGAGGGTACTGTAAAAGGGCTCGATAGAAATACTAGCCCGTTTCCGTGGAGATATTTATTGGGAGCCACCACCGCGCAAACAAGGGACAGATCTGCATCTGTATGTATCACGATCTCTCGACTGAATAGGGCAAAACCAACAGTTGGCGGCGGACGGCCATGGAAGTCCAAGCGACGCAACCAGCCTCCAGTTCGTCGACGGCCATCTACCCTCCGTGGGTTATGCTGGAGCCGGACGCCGATGTGGAGACCACGGGCTCCTACGCCACCGCCGACCCCAAAACCTTGGTGGTTGCCCGAACCTCCACTGGCCATCCTCTCGGTGTCTCCCTCCGCCTCGCGTCGCCGCCGGCGGAGTCGCGTGTATGCTTCCACTTTCCGCACGATGCCAAGCCTCGCCAGCATACAAACCAACTCATCGCAGCCCACCGCGACTCCTTTCTCATCATGGTTGCTGGGGACTATGATTACTTCGTTTACAGTGCCGGCACCACTACGGGCGCTGGCTCCCCACAGCCGCCGTCGTTGTCTCTGCTCCCACCTATCGACCTTTATCTGGATAAAGGCTCAACCGGCCTCCTGCGCCGCGGCAAGGACGAGCTAGTGGTGGCACATCTGAAGATGGTACGGCTGAAAGATGAGACGCCGACGAAGCATGTAGCTGAGGTACACATTTTCCGCTCCGGCGTGTGGTATATGGGGCGGCCAGGAATCAAGTGTCTTGGCAGTGATATAGAAGAAGAGAAGTTTCTGTCACAGTTCAGGAGCAGGAGGGTAATCCCTGTCGGTGACGACATGCTGTGCTGGGTTGACATGACTCACGGTCTCATTTTATCGAACGTATACGACAAGAACCCCGGCCTACGATACGTGCCCCTTCCTGCAGACCCGCGTTGCAGCGAGAACTTCTCTTCAAGCCGGAACGTGTGCGTCACCGCCGGCTATTTAGTGAAGTTCGTCAACATCTTCGCTCGCTGCTGTTGCGGCGGCGAAGGCGGCGGCAACTGCAAACATTCAGACCACGCCTACATCATCAAGACCTGGACGCTGAGGGTCGACAACATGACGTGGGTGGTGGACGGCATGATGGACGCCACCGAGCTCTGGGCCCTCGACACCTACAAGATCCTCCCACACTTCCAAGTGCGCTACCCAGTGGTGAGCATGGACGAGCCTCATGTCATCTGCTTCAGGGTGTTCGATAAGAAGGCATGGTTGATCATGGTCGACATGAGAAGCAAGATGTTACGGTCCGTCTACAGCCTCCCAAAAAGAGAAGATGGTCATTATGGAAAACGTCTCCTGCCCAGTAAGGTCTCCTACTACTTGAACTCGTATCCAGGTTCTAGTAGGCAGACAGACATCGAGCCACAACCCGTAGCCATCCTCGGCAAGCAGCTAACATATGATGCAAGTAAATCCGAGCTGCTGCCATCTGGTTGCAACACGTCTGCCGAGCCGGGGGCGCATGCATCAGAGATTCTTGCGGCACTTGAAGAGATATCTAGCTATGGCTTGGACGGTGATGACATGCGAAAAGCAATTAGTACTCTGAGTCGTGGCAATGGCCGACGATTCAGATCCTATTTGGGGATCCCAAAGAGATTGAGGAAGGATTGGCTCCTTATGGAGATTAATGCTAGCATATGTTGATTTATTTTTCAACAGGCCACCAGCATGCATGGTTGATATTTCTGTTGTAGAAAGTGCATGGTTATATTTTGATGGGACACACGGTACGTTTTCTTGTTATAATTTTGGTTATTGCTGAGTTTATCATAGCGGTGCATAACCACTACTACCTTCTGGACATGTTTTGCTGGCATTACGTTTCTAGTTCATCCTTGAATTCAAACTGTAAGAGCAATACCGTATTTTTTTAACCGACAAAAGAGTGAGTATTGGATTGACTAATCTGACTCATGTTTCAGTTAAGTGAACTGTTACTAACCAGGACGTAATGTGGAGCCTCTATTTATTCCTGCTTACAGTTGCCAACATCTTAAGGGCCAAGTGTAAACAAAGTTAGATGCTCTTCTGCACGCACATTATTGAAGAAAGTTCCCTGTCGCCCTGGCCCCTATATATACCTGGAGATTGATGAGCCCCTATTTTCTACAAGAACATCTCCAAAAGCACCCCAGAAGCACAACTCCCAAAAAGCTCTTTCTGGGGCTATCTTAAATATTTTGAGCCGCTGAAGCACCCCGGTTATCCCAGGAGCTTAAACACTTTATTATACCAGTCCCTGGATCAGTCGCTGGTACAATCAAGTCTTACAACAGATGATATTACAAGTCGCGACCTGGCAGGGGTCGATTAAGAAGCAACAAGAACACTAATAGATAGGCAACAGTAAACACAAAGCTAAACCAGAAGATGACTTCTAGGTCATCAAACGGCATAGCGGAAGCAACTAAGCGGTAGACTAATGCCACAGGCAGCTCGGGTGCGGACGAGACCAAGCTTAATCGTCTTCCTCACCGTCAGCGTCGACGAAGTCTAGATCTTCCTCTGTAATCAGCAAGCAAGAATGAGTACAAAAGTACTCAGCAAGTCGCAACCCTTACCCTACCATCAATGGATAAATGTATGCATTTGGCAGTAGCAAGGTAAAGGCCATCAGGTTTAACATTGCAATAAAGCAAGTTTTACACATGCAAGGGTTCAGTTTATAAAGCATTTTAGCAAAAGCATCAAATTAAGATATTAAGGGGTTGGTCAAGTTTTACGTTGCCGGACACCCCGTCCACGACAACCTTCGGCGGAAGGCCGGACGTATTCTTCAAAACAACTCACGCATCAAGGAGATAAGCACCCATCCCATGCTAGTTCTTGGACCGAACCAAAGCCATGTCCGTGACCGTGGACTCAGCTATTCGAATAGATTTTAACACTCTGCAGAGGTTGTACGCTGTACCCACAATCTGAGTGCATCACAAACCACCGCGCTCGTGGGTGTGAAGACTCACAAAGCCATTACCCATCACAGCATCGTCCCGACTAATCGCCATGGGAGTTATCCAGGGGTCTAGCCTCTGATCTAGGTCCTCGACCGGGTCGCACACGTCTGCATCACGTCCACCTGCTCCATGGGCTCCCATTGCATCTCCAGCCTCCAGGCGATTAACAGACTAGCTGGCGGGGTTTAGACTAAGCCGTGCCGCATACACAGTAGTGTGGTCGCACTGAATAAACGGCTAGGTAGGATGTCACAAGCAACTCGGTCCTTATACGAGCCAAGGCAATCATCTCCACCTATATGAACCCACCACAGAGGCAGCATTCATCTCCCATATCACTAGTCATAAGCACACCACAGAGGCGACACTTAATCTTCCATAAATATCATCAGGATCACCTCAGCTCTAACCCAAGTCCATTCATTCATCTTTCTTAAGTTATCACCCAACCTTACTACTACCACACAACACCAATCACGGTTTTCACATTTGCAAAAGCTAAGTATAAGTAGAGCACTTAGTGATACACAGTCCTAAGCCTTTCTATAACAAGGCAATCATCCATGCGTAAATAATATTCATACATGGCCATCCTAGGTTTTACAGGGAATAATTTAGGATAGATAATATAAGGATCAGTGGTCTTGGTCATACTACACAAAGGTTTTGCAAACATCAGGACAATCATTTCATGCAATAAAACGGCTGCTACGGGTTGTGTTTATAAAACATAGGAGCAGTATGATCAAAGGGAAAAACGGATTGTGACTTGCCTTCGTTGACGTCCTCGGGAAGCTCCTGCTCGAAGTCTCCGGCTCCTGGTTCCTGCTCCTCCTCCTCCTCGTACTCATACTCTCCGTTAGCTACGCGACCGGCAAACAAGCAAACAAACATAAATAAATACAAACGAAATAGAAGATGAGCTCTATAAAAGATGAAACTGGTAGGAATGGATAGAGCTCGATTTTAGATGAATTTAGGAGGAAGAATCGGGTCAATCGGAGCTTGGATGGTGGAGATATCGATTTTATAGTGGAGGCTATGGATTAATTCCGAAAATGAATTCGGAAATAAATAACAGGCTGGGCTGCTGGCGTTGCTCAGTTTTATGGAAAAGCCTTACTGGTGGAGTCTGATTCACAGAGGAGAGGGAAGGTGGCAGCTAGGCGGGCTAGTGCTCACCTGAACGACGGCTTCGGCGGGGCTGCGATGAGGCGGGGCTCAAGGGTGCCTTTTATAGGCGCGCGACGAAGCGGAAACTCGCCGGCAAGGATTGGACGGCGGGGCCGATGGCGTGGCGTGCAGCTTTGGAGCGACGGGACGCGAGCTCTCAGGCAACTTGGCCACTAGTGGCGTGCATGCGCAGGGGCGGTGCATCGCGTAGCGGCGTGCACGGCGCAGAGCGACGGGATGGCGGGGCCGACAGCGTGCCGTGTGGTTTTGGGTCGACGAGACGAATCACGAGTGACGAGACGATTCAGGATGACTTTGGCGTGTGGTTTTAGGTTGACGAGACGACTCGAGATGACTTAGGAGTTGGTGTGTGGATTTGGGCTGATGAGACAACGACGAGACGCGACGAGATGGCTCAGGAGTGAAGAGCAGCAGCTAGGTAGCTCAAGAGTGATGGCATGTCTGGCGGTAGGTGTGCGATTTATGGCGACGAGACTTGAGCTCGTGGGCAAGTGGGTACGGGCAGCGTTGTGCGCGGGTCATCGCTGCTGTTTGTGCGCGTGGAGCAAGGCATGGGCAGGGGCAGCAGCAAGGCGTGCGCTGCATAAGGGGATGTGAGAGGCGGTCAGACGAATTGACGAGGCGGTCGCGCGGGCTGCAGATAGGCAACTGGGGAGTAAAGACGATGTTCTGTTGCAGAGCGCGAGGTGGAAGAAAGAGAGAGGGAGTGGGCTGGGTAGGTGGATATGAATTGATGTGACGACGCGACGTGACAACACAAGCATAGTGTATAGTGTCGTCACGTGGTTTGAGATGACGAGACGACTCAAGCATAGTGCATAGTGTCGTCAGGTCATTCGAGATAATTAATGTGACGAGATGTGGAGTGCTCAGGCAAGTTGCCCACTAGCGGCGTGGGCAGAGCAGTGCGGCGCGTCGCGTAGCTGCTGGACGGCAATTTAGCGCGCGAGGATGGAGAAGGGAAAGAAATAGACCAGACCGGAAAATCCAGTTGGTGTGGTCCAGAACAAGAGAGGGATTTTTGAAAAGTTTTGAAAACTTCCGATTTAAGTTTCGATTTTTATTTAAAATTTTTAGGGTCGATTTTCAGGGCGTTACAAACCTACCCCCCTTAAAGGAATCTCGTCCTCGAGATTCAGGCTCACCTTCAAAAAGATGGGGATACTCCTTCCTCAGAGCATCTTCTCGTTCCCAAGTGGCTTCTGCCTCTGTGTGCCGACTCCACTGAACACGATACAGACGAACTGTTGATCCTCTGGTCTGACGGGTGGTTACATCCAAAATCTTAATCGGCACTTCCCGATATCGAAGGTCATCTTGCAAGTCCAAGGTTTCTACAGAGACATGCTCTTTAGGGATCCTCAAGCACTTCTTGAGCTGGGACACATGAAAAACATTGTGCACATCTGCTAACTCTGGTGGTAGCTCAATCCTGTATGCCACCGTACCAATCTTCTTCAACACTCGGTAAGGTCCGATGTAGCGTGGTGCTAACTTGCCACGGACTTGGAAACGACGTGTACCTCTAATTGGGGAAACTTTAAGGTACACATAATCTCCAACTTGGAAACTTAAATCCCTTCTTCTTTTGTCTGAAAAACTCTTCTGACGAGACTGTGCTTCTTTCAACTTTTCTCTGATTTCTGCAACTTTTTCTTCTGCCTCTTTAACAATGGAGGGTCCTGTAAGGGAACGTTCTCCAACTTCTGACCACATCAGAGGTGTTCTGCATTTTCTGCCATACAACACTTCAAAAGGTGACATCTTGAGGCTGGCTTGGTAACTGTTGTTGTATGAGAACTCAGCATAAGCTAGACTCTTCTCCCAGTCTTTGCCATAGGTCAATGCACAGGCTCTCAACATATCTTCAAGAATTTGGTTGATCCTTTCTGTCTGACCATCAGTCTGAGGATGATAAGCAGTGCTGAAATCCAACTTAGTTCCCAAAGCAGAGTGTAAGCTTTTCCAAAACCTTGAGGTAAATTGGGTACCTCTATCAGAAATAATTCTGCTCGGTACTCCATGTAGCTTCACTATGTTGTCAATGTACAACTGGGCTAACTTGTCTCCTCCATAGTTGGTTCGTACAGGAATAAAGTGAGCGACCTTGGTGAGTCGGTCCACTATTACCCATACAGAGTTATATCCCTTCTTTGTTTTAGGAAAACCAACTATGAAATCCATGCCTACTTCATCCCATTTCCACACAGGGATTGGTAAGGGCTGGAGCAATCCTGCAGGCTTCTGGTGTTCTGCCTTGACTCTCTGACAGACATCACATTCTGCAACAAACTTGGCTATATCTGCCTTCATTCCATTCCACCAGTACTTTTCCTTTAAATCAAGATACATCTTGGTAGATCCTGGGTGGATGGAATAAGCTGAGTTGTGGGCTTCATCCATGATTATCTCTCGGAACTTTCCTTCTTGTGGTACACAGATTCTGTCTTTATACCACAGAGTGCCTTTATCATCTACTCTGAAGTTTGGGGCTTTGTTTTCTCCAGTGTGGCTGCGGATCTTCATTAACTCTTGATCCTTGAGCTGGGCTTGTCTGATCTGTTCATCTAGTGTTGGTTGCACACTTAGACTATTCACACAAGCTCGAGGCACTATCTCCAGATTAAGCTTCTTTATCTCGGTCGACAAGTGATCATTGTGCGTCATGAGGTAGTTGCAGTAGGCTTTTCTGCTTAAGGCATCTGCCACAACATTTGCTTTTCCAGGATGGTAGTGGATTTCCAAATCATAATCCTTGATTAACTCTAACCATCTTCGTTGTCTCAGGTTTAGATCTGGCTGAGTAAAGATGTACTTCAAACTCTTATGATCCGTGTAGATCTCACACTTATTTCCAATTAAGTAGTGCCTCCAAATCTTGAGGGCATGCACTACTGCTGCTAACTCCAGATCATGAGTGGGATAATTCTGCTCATGAGTCTTCAATTGCCTTGATGCATAGGCAACAACTCTACCATCTTGCATTAGGACACATCCCAAGCCTTGTCTTGATGCATCACAGTAGACAACAAAATCTCTGTGAATGTCAGGCAGGACTAACACTGGTGCTGTTGTCAGTCTTCTCTTCAACTCTTGAAAGCTTTTTTCACAAGACTGGGTCCATTCAAACTTCTTGTCTTTCCTGAGAGGTTCCGTCATGGGTCTGGCTATCTTGGAAAATCCTTCAATGAATCGGCGGTAATAACCCGCTAATCCAAGAAAACTTCTGATCTCTGACACATTTGTTACTTGCGGCCAACGAGTAACTGCTTCAACTTTCTCAGGGTCTACAGCAACTCCTTCTGCTGTCAGAATGTGGCCAAGGAAGGCAACTTTCTCAAGCCAAAACTCACATTTACTGAACTTGGCGTATAACTTGTGAGCTCTGAGTTTTTCCAAAATCACTCTCAGATGTTGCTCGTGCTCTTCGGCACTCTTTGAATAGATCAGTATGTCGTCAATGAAGACAACGACAAACTTATCTAATTCTTCCATAAACACCTTGTTCATGAGATTCATGAAGTATGCAGGTGCATTGGTTAGTCCAAAAGACATAACTGTGAACTCATACTGACCATATCTGGACACAAAGGCTGTCTTTGGGATATCTGCTTCTCTGATCTTCAGCTGGTAATACCCGGACCTCAAGTCAATCTTGGAGAAGTATTTAGCTTCTTTTAACTGATCAAACAGGCCATCAATCCTGGGCAGAGGGTACTTGTTCTTGATGGTCACTTCATTCAAGGATCTGTAGTCTACACACATCCTCATACTTCCATCCTTCTTCTTGACAAAGAGAACTGGTGCTCCCCATGGGGAAGAGCTGGGTCTGATATATCCTTTTTCTTGGAGTTCTCTTAACTGTTCCTTGAGTTCTGCTAACTCTGCGGCTGCCATGCGGTAGGGTCGCTTGGCTATTGGGGCTGTTCCAGGGATAAGGTCAATGATGAACTCAATATCCCTATCTGGTGGCATTCCAGGTAACTCTTCAGGGAACACATCTGGATACTCATTCACCACTGGTACTTCTTCTACAGTCTTGGTTTCCATGGTAAACACCATAGGGTCAGGTTTACTTCCAAGGGCTTGACAAACTACTCGGGTTCCTTCATGGTTGGTCACTGTAACTGTTCTGTCTGAACATGCTATGACGCCATCATGCTTGGTTAACCAATCCATTCCGAGGATTAGATCTATCCCCTTGGATTTTAGTACCACTGGACTAGCTAGGAAGGCTACCCCACTTAGGGTGATTCTTATCCGCGAACAACCCAAGTGACACTTGATGTCAGCTCCGGGCGATCGGGTTATTAAGGGGGTTTTAAGCAGTACTGTAGGTACTTTATGCTTTTCCACAAAACTTGATGATATGAAAGAGTGCGATGCTCCAGAATCAAACAAAACCGTTGCAAGAACTGATTCAACAAGAAACTCACCAAGCACAACTCCGGGTGCGTCCTGGGCTTCCTGAGCATGGATGTGGTTGACGCGGGCACGTCCGAAGGACTGCTGTGTCTTCGCTGGCTGGTTGGAGACTTGGTTGGTTCCACGAGTGGCTCCAGACATCCTTGGTCCATTCACAGTGTTGGACTGAATTGAAGCAGCTGGCTTGTTCTTGTGGGGACAGTTGGCAATGAAGTGGCTCAGGTCACCACAGTTGAAGCAAGCCTTGGGTTGGTTGGTCACTTGACTACTGCTGTACTGCTGAGTCTTGGTGTTGTTCTGACTCTTCTGAGGAAAACTGGGTTGACGAGAGACATTGGATGGAGTCCTGAACTGCATTGGGGCTTGACTCTTCTGACCTTGGAAGTTGGAGTTCCTAGGCCTCTGGAATCTTTCCTGCTGGCGGACTTCATGAACTGCGAACTTGCGCTTCTTCTCCTTGGACATCTCTATCATCCTTTCTTCAGTCAGGATGGTCTGGTTCATCAGGGTGTTGAAGTCAGGATAGATGTGAGGAGTCATCTGGGTTCCTAACTCTCCTGATAAACCTTTCTTGAACTTGTTCTGCTTCTTCTTGTCAGTTGAAACTTCCTCAGGAGCATAGCGAGAAAGTTCAATGAACTTGCGGATGTACTGATTAACAGTCATGCTTCCTTGCTTCAGCCTACGAAACTCATCTGCCTTGAGTTGCATGGTACCTTCTGGAACATGGTAGCGGCGGAATTCTTCCACAAATTCCTCCCAAGTGATGGTTGTGGGATCATCAGTGGCTTCACAGTAGTTCTCCCACCAGGCTAAGGCTGTCCCAGTGAGTTGATGAGATGCAAGGAGAACTCTGTCTCTACCCTCACAGTTGATAGCATCAAGCTTCCTTTGAATGTTCCTTAACCAGTCATCCGCTTCGAGTGGGTCCTCAGATTCTCCAAAGGTTGGTGGCTTGATTCTGACCAACTCAGCCATCTTACTCTGGAAACCATGCGCTTGCTGCTGACGGCGTTGATTGTTGTTGTTATTGTTGTTCTGCACAAGTGCTTCCAAGAGACGGGTCTGTTGTGCCATAACTTCCGCCAGGGTGGTGAGCGGAGGGTTAGGCAACGGTCCATGGTTGGAGTTCTCAGCTTGAACTTCTGCATCTTGGTTCACTTCTTCTTCCCTACGGTTGTTGCGCTGGCGCCGTTGGCGCTGCTGGATCCTGGCAGATCGCTTGGGCGGCATCTGTTTGAGGACAAGGGGGAAGAGCATAAGATGAGAGAAGAACCTAAGATCTTCTTTATGTTATTATTTAGTTCTCTTTGTTGTTATATTTTTCTTTTTATAAAAGAGGCGCAGGGCACAAGGGCCTTGCTGGCACACACAACAAGCAATTCACACAAACAAGCAACATTCACAGGTTCACTAAAACAACAGGGGTACAACACTAGCGAAGAGCTACTAGCGGTTACACTGCGACTACAAGGGACAAACTAAGACTTCGGGGGGGTACAGACTTCCACAGACACTTCCTTGAACTCAGACCGGTAGCTTCATCCCATGATGATTGGATCTTCATCTCGGTAGACACTCAGGGGTCCTGGGCATCCATGAGGTTGGAGGCATCTTCCAGACCTCTAACTGGGGAATCCTCATCCGAAGCGGTGGGGAGGCGATCTTCATTCTCCCTTGGAAAAGGCTGGGTCAAAGGGAGGGGCTCTTCTTCTTCTTCTTCTTTACCCTCAGCTTCAGAGGGCGGTGGTGCAGGAAGATCTTCTGCGTACTTCCTCTTGATGTTGCTTCCCGCAGAGCAGATAGGAGTCCCATCCAAAACGGGACGTTCTCCTACTCCGGGGATATGCAGAGTCCTGCAGTGGGCACGCCCAGTGAGATAGGCGGTGCCAACTAGCTTGTTGTAGCGGTCTTCTGCGGACTTCAGGGCTTCTGAGGCAGCAACAACACGGCTTTCTGCTTCTGCTTCACGAGCTCTGGCTTCAGCTAGCTGAACACGTAGGGTCCTAACTCGTGTCTCAGCTTCTTCAGCTCGAGTGATGCACCTTCGCAGTCTGGCTGCGGTTCCGTCATACAGCTCATCCAAGGCGAGCAGATAACGGGTCATGGCAACCACAGTGGGATCTCTTTCAGCCATTCTCAGGCCTTCAATTGTCCTTATCCTTGCAAGCCAAGTGGGGCGGTTTCTCTCCATGGGAGGGAAAAACCTCATTGGCGAGCGACCGATGGGCCTCTCGTACATCTGGCACAAGTACCGAAGGGCCTTTCGTGCCACAGCTTGGTAGGTGTCTGGGTATCGTGACCCAGTAGTAGTCACGTTCCAGGGCTTCATCTCTGGGTGGTCATCACTGGCTCCAATGTGAATGGTGACCTCACAGCGCTCAGTGCCAAACTCTTCATACTCTCTTCCAACATACTCGGCAGGCTCCATAATGCCAAGTCTGACCATGGCATCACGCAGCACCTTTGGAAAGCCAGGGGTTTCCAAGCAGTAGTCGGTCACCCATCCATCTTCTTCCATCTGTAGAGGAGGATTAAATAAGAGTTTTGCAAAAGAGAGGGAAAGAGCTAAGGAGTTTTCCAAAATAGTTTTTGCAAATAATTTTAGTGTCCAAGCCTAGGGTCACGTCCTACAGCCAAGCACGGCTCTGATACCACCTGAAGCACCCCGGTTATCCCAGGAGCTTAAACACTTTATTATACCAGTCCCTGGATCAGTCGCTGGTACAATCAAGTCTTACAACAGGTGATATTACAAGTCGCGACCTGGCAGGGGTCGATTAAGAAGCAACAAGAACACTAATAGATAGGCAACAGTAAACACAAAGCTAAACCAGAAGATGACTTCTAGGTCATCAAACGGCATAGCGGAAGCAACTAAGCGGTAGACTAATGCCACAGGCAGCTCGGGTGCGGACGAGACCAAGCTTAATCGTCTTCCTCACCGTCAGCGTCGACGAAGTCTGGATCTTCCTCTGTAATCAGCAAGCAAGAATGAGTACAAAAGTACTCAGCAAGTCGCAACCCTTACCCTACCATCAATGGATAAATGTATGCATTTGGCAGTAGCAAGGTAAAGGCCATCAGGTTTAACATTGCAATAAAGTAAGTTTTACACATGCAAGGGTTCAGTTTATAAACCATTTTAGCAAAAGCATCAAATTAAGATATTAAGGGGTTGGTCAAGTTTTACGTTGCCGGACACCCCGTCCACGACAACCTTCGGCGGAAGGCCGGGCCTATTCTTCAAAACAACTCACGCATCAAGGAGATAAGCACCCATCCCATGCTAGTTCTTGCACTGCCACAGAACAGGGCTTCAGCGACGGGTTTTTGGGGTGATTAGCGACGGGAAATGAACCGTCGCTGCTATTACGTCGCTAAAGATGGACGCATAGCGACGGCGATTTCAGCGTCGCTACATGTGTACAGCGACGGGTTCTATTCCACGTCTGTAGCTAGGCTAGCGACGGGAAACAGAAACCCCGTCGCTACACCCACAGCAACACACACAAAAACCCGTCGCTGCTACAACAGTTTGCCTGAAAGCCCCGTCGCTGCCTAGCTACAGTGGCATTCCCCAAACCCGTCGCTAGTAGCTGCAATCCAAATCCCCGTCGCTAGTAGCAAATATAAAAATAAAAAAAATATAAAATACTCCAGAAGAGATCCTTCTCGATTCCCTCCATACTCTAAAGCTGATACACAGAGCAGTTCAGAAAAGAATATTCTCCCACCAGTTCTTATTAGTTTTAAGAAGGAAATCGAATCCATCCACCTGAACACATGCTAATCAAGTGCCTACTTACGAGTGTCTTACAACAATATTTCTAGCTAGATATGAGAATATGGGATTTGGAAGTTAACCATCTACCTATACTAAGTCTTGAAAACATCCATCTACTTGAGTGTCCCAGCTATACTTTATTTGTCCACCATCATCCCATCTGCACACGTACCTACATGAAATTCAAGTTTGCTTTCAGGATAACATCACCTAAATATTCATTTAGTTCAGGAGAAAATGCCATAATAGAGTACATACATGCAGAATAATATAAACAGGAAAATGGTGATGTACTGAAAATCAATGAAAGGTAGCAGTGCAGTACATTTATAAAACCGGTGCCTATTTTTAAGTTAGATTCTTAACTGAGTAACTGCATATGTAAAGCAGAGGCAAACATTTAGTACGTTAATGATGAAAATAACATTGGTAGGTGATGCATGGATTTTACTCAAGGACTAGAGTTTGATTAATACATCAATAGGTCACAGGCATCATGGTTACAGAAGGCTGGTGGTGGACAGAAATCAGCATAGCAGTGACACCAAACTAAGCATATGATCAATCTACTATCTCAAAATGTTGAGCATTAGGCAGCTGTTATGTCGTCTCACAACAAAAAGAAGGGATTCCAAAAAAGACTGCAGAAATTCGAACTACTAGTTCCAACAGATATATGAGACATGGAAAAAATAAGTAAATCACAACTTATCTAGCATATACACAAGAACATTTGCATATT
This sequence comes from Eragrostis nindensis, assembly GCA_012490785.1. Taxonomy (NCBI): domain Eukaryota; kingdom Viridiplantae; phylum Streptophyta; class Magnoliopsida; order Poales; family Poaceae; genus Eragrostis; species Eragrostis nindensis. The sequence continues at coordinate 207,320 of JAAXCT010000158.1, forward strand.
TGGACCTTACAATTTTCAATCATAACAACTCTTACGATGCAAAGACACGGAATCTGAACAAATAACGAGATGGAAAGGCACAAAACATTAAGGGGCCAGGCACATTCAGTACCTATGTCCTATATGTCCTACCTGCCGGTCTGCTTGAGCATGTCAAGCATGTTGGTCTGGAAGACGTAATCGACGGCCTCAACGCTGACCCAGTCCCGTTCTGCAGCATGGCAAATTAATCTGAATGTAGAAGTAGGCAAATATGGCTAATTGCCTCACAGTCAATTCAGAGAAGCTAACATCGAGCATATATAGGAGAAACATTTCTCAGTTAATGATTCTAAGCTTAAAAACTAACTAATCTAGTGAACACTTTTTCGCGGCCAATTACTGCCATGCTCAAACACTTAACACCCAGCAGGCCGCTGAATGCTCATGTTGGAGGTCAGCGAGCTCACCTCTTATCAGATCTGGACCCTCCTCCACTATCCTCGTCCTAGATCTTGTGCTAGCTAGGCTCATCGATTCAGTGGACTCCCTGTCGTGAAGGACGTCGTCGAAGAGGGCGCCGCCACCGAGATCTGGCTCGGCATCTTCCTCAGGCGCCGGAGTCCTCGCAGTGCCACCGCAGCCCCGCATCCCGCTGCGTCCTCAACCATTATCAAGCCGCCGGAGATCCTGCACAACGCAAGCTACAAGAACACATCTGCCCTTTAAAGGAGAAAAAAAAAAGTCCCAGGGAGAGCTCGAGACCTCGTTGGCTTCGCCGCCTTGGACGCGAACGCCGTGATCCGGCGGCCGTCGCCTCGTTGTCTCCATGGCCTGTCGTCGCCGTAGAGAGCACCGCGAGGGGGAGGATCTGGCCTGCGCCACCGCGGCGGCGCCGTCGAGATCCCCCATCGCAGCAGCGCCGCCGAGATCCACCACAGCAGCGGCGCCGTCGAGATCCCCCCCACGCCGGATCCGCTGCTGCCCGGCACATGGTGAGGAGGGGAAGGGTGGTGCTCTGGTGGGGGAAACGAGAGATCGACAGAGAGAGAGAGAGAGATTTGAGAGAGGGCGGTGAGGGCGTGCGGCGCTTAGGGTTTGGGAGGGACGGGCGAGGAGATATATCCGGAGGAAGTGGGCTGGGCCGGGCCGGTTGGAAAGGTTGTTGCTTTTATAACTGATATAAGGATATCTTTCGTAGAGTAGGAAACAAGTGCAGGGTGGTGCAGTGGTTAGTGCATCTGTTCTCTATTCTGGAGGTTCAGGGTTCGAACCCAACAACGCCGACTATTTTTTTCGTTTTCCAGAAAAAAATAAAGAACAAAAAAAAATTAGTTGCGTTACACATGATTCGAACCTGGAACCAACGTCAAGCAAGAAAAGAGTCTTACCACTACGATAAGAATAGACATCTGGTTCTATAGACAGCGACGGGCTTTTAAACGATGTCGCTGGTACTAGTCACGACGATTTTCCTCAGAACCACGTCGCTAGTAGTCATCACCGGTAGCGACGGGTTTTCAAAAACACGTCGCTAAAAGTATTAGCGACGGGTTTTTAAATCAACATCGCTAATAATCATCTCTATAGCGACGGGTTTTTGTTTTTTCGTCGCTATTAATGGACTCCCAGTCAAGTATTAGCGACGTGTTTTTAAAAGACGTCGCTACTGACACGTTTAGCGACGAATTTTTAAAGGACGTCGCTAATATGGACGTCGCTAAATGTCTATTCTGTGGTAGTGTTGGACCGAACCAAAGCCATGTCCGTGACCGTGGACTCGGCTATTCGAATAGATTTTAACACTCTGCAGAGGTTGTACGCTGTACCCACAATCTGAGTGCATCACAAACCACCGCGCTCGTGGGTGTGAAGACTCACAAAGCCATTACCCATCACAGCATCGTCCCGACTAATCGCCATGGGAGTTATCCAGGGGTCTAGCCTCTGATCTAGGTCCTCGACCGGGTCGCACACGTCTGCATCACGTCCACCTGCTCCATGAGCTCCCATTGCATCTCCAGCCTCCAGGCGATTAACAGACTAGCTGGCGGGGTTTAGACTAAGCCGTGCCGCATACACGGTAGTGTGGTCGCACTGAATAAACGGCTAGGTAGGATGTCACAAGCAACTCGGTCCTTATACGAGCCAAGGCAATCATCTCCACATATATGAACCCACCACAGAGGCAGCATTCATCTCCCATATCACTTGTCATAAGCACACCACAGAGGCGACACTTAATCTTCCATAAATATCATCAGGATCACCTCAGCTCTAACCTAAGTCCATTCATTCATCTTTCTTAAGTTATCACCCAACCTTACTACTACCACACAACACAAATCACGGTTTTCACATTTGCAAAAGCTAAGTATAAGTAGGGCACTTAGTGATACACAGTCCTAAGCATTTCTATAACAAGGCAATCATCATGCGTAAATAATATTCATACATGGATATCCTAGGTTTTACAGGGAATAATTTAGGATAGATAATATAAGGATCAGTGGTCTTGGTCATACTACACAAAGGTTTTGCAAACATCAGGACAATCATTTCATGCAATAAAACGGCTGCTACGGGTTGTGTTTATAAAACATAGGAGCAGTATGATCAAAGGAAAAAACGGATTGTGACTTGCCTTCGTTGACGTCCTCGGGAAGCTCCTGCTCGAAGTCTCCGGCTCCTGGTTCCTGCTCCTCCTCCTCCTCGTACTCGTACTCTCCGTTAGCTACGCGACCGGCAAACAAGCAAACAAACACAAATAAATACAAAAGAAATAGAAGATGAGCTCTACAAAAGATGAAACTGGTAGGAATGGATAGAGCTCGATTTTAGATGAATTTAGGAGGAAGAATCGGGTCAATCGGAGCTTGGATGGTGGAGATATCGATTTTATAGTGGAGGCTATGGATTAATTCCGAAAATGAATTCGGAAATAAATAACAGGCTGGGCTGCTGGCGTTGCTCAGTTTTATGGAAAAGCCTTACTGGTGGAGTCTGATTCACAGAGGAGAGGGAAGGTGGCAGCTAGGCGGGCTAGTGCTCACCTGAACGACGGCTTCGGCGGGGCTGCGATGAGGCGGGGCTCAAGGGTGCCTTTTATAGGCGCGCGACGAAGCGGAAACTCGCCGGCAAGGATTGGACGGCGGGGCCGATGGCGTGGCGTGCAGCTTTGGAGCGACGGGACGCGAGCTCTCAGGCAACTTGGCCACTAGTGGCGTGCATGCGCAGGGGCGGTGCATCGCGTAGCGGCGTGCACGGCGCAGAGCGACGGGATGGCGGGGCCGACAGCGTGCTGTGTGGTTTTGGGTCGACGAGACGAATCACGAGTGACGAGACGATTCAGGATGACTTTGGCGTGTGGTTTTAGGTTGACGAGACGACTCGAGATGACTTAGGAGTTGGTGTGTGGATTTGGGCTGATGAGACAATGACGAGACGTGACGAGATGGCTCAGGAGTGAAGAGCAGCAGCTAGGTAGCTCAAGAGTGATGGCATGTCTGGCGGTAGGTGTGCGATTTATGGCGACGAGACTTGAGCTCGTGGGCAAGTGGGTACGGGCAGCGTTGTGCGCGGGTCGTCGCTGCTGTTTGTGCGCGTGGAGCAAGGCATGGGCAGGGGCAGCAGCAAGGCGTGCGCTGCATAAGGGGATGTGAGAGGCGGTCAGACGAATTGACGAGGCGGTCACGCGGGCTGCAGATGGGCAACTGGGGAGTAAAGACGATGTTCTGTTGCAGATCGCGAGGTGGAAGAAAGAGAGAGGGAGTGGGCTGGGTAGGTGGATATGAATTGATGTGACGACGCGACGTGACAACACAAGCATAGTGTAAAGTGTCGTCACGTGGTTTGAGATGACGAGACGACTCAAGCATAGTGCATAGTGTCGTCAGGTCATTCGAGATAATTAATGTGACGAGATGTGGAGTGCTCAGGCAAGTTGCCCACTAGCGGCGTGGGCAAAGCAGTGCGGCGCGTCGCGTAGCTGCTGGACGGCAATTTAGCGCGCGAGGATGGAGAAGGGAAAGAAATAGACCAGACCGGAAAATCCAGTTGGTGTGGTCCAGAACAAGAGAGGGATTTTTGAAAAGTTTTGAAAACTTTCGATTTAAGTTTCGATTTTTATTTAAAATTTTTAGGGTCGATTTTCAGGGCGTTACAGCCGCAAAAACAACGCCTCCCCCAACAGTTATCCTATTTTTGGCTTCCAAAACCATTGAAACTTGACACATCATCACACATGCACATGCCGGCTTTGGCATCGAATGGTGCTTTGATAGCATGTAGCAGATTTTCGACTGCAAATTATGTCTGCAGCATGTCCAGGCATCAGTTGACCAATAGCAATTCCAGAAGAAAGCAAAGCAACACTGCGACGCCAAGGAAGGTCTGTAGCTGGTGCCTGGTGCAGCGAATGCAGACGATCACCGGCCGCGGTGGCAATGGCAGCCTGAAATCTGAGAACGCCGACGGGATCATGGTCACTGTTGCGCTGCCAATAACGCGTGCGCCCGGCATCCCAATGCAACACCCAGGCCCTGTACCGCTGGTGGTGCTTGTCGTGGACGCGCGTCAGCCACCGCATGTGGTCGCAATGCTCCTCGTTCGCCTCCCTGTGGCCAGCGGGGCTCACCGTGGTCGACCATCACCGATGGTGACATGACGTGGAAGAAATCGTCCGACGTCGTACGTTTTCTTCCCGTCAGAGGTCCCTTCGCACCTTGGTGTCGTAGCCCTTGATCCTCCCGGATGCCGGTCCATGGCGTACCACTCCGTCTTCGCCTGCGGCAGCATGAAAGCTCTACCACCGCTGCCGCGGGGCATGCCATGGTTGACCAGTGACCACCTGGATGAGCCCCCAACGCCACCCCTCCACCCGGGCTTTGACACATCGACTGGCGGAGGCACTGGACATCGTAGCATGGCCGGCGAGGATATTGGGGGTGCGTAAACCTCAGCCAGATTTAGCTACAATTGAGGTCAATTTTGGGGCTACGAAAAGTTTGAGGGTGCTTTAAGGGAGCTGTTGGAGATCATTATTTATTTTTTTCTCAATAATTTTTATTTAGGGCAGGCTTTTAAGCATCTTTTTTTTTAGATGGTTTTTAGGCATCTCTTGGAGATGCTATCTATCGAACAAAGAGAAGCTCCTCAAGAATAGTGGATGGTTTAGCAGGAGCCTACACAGGGAATAGGATTAGGACGGTTTTAGGTAGCTTCTCCTGATAGAAAGGGGACATCCCTGAGTCCCTGACCCCTTTCCCTAGGCGATAGTTTATATTCCGGTCACCAGAATCAGAGGAACATCCTGATATATAATAAGAAATCTCTGAAGGCCCAGCGCAATCAATGGATACCTCTCAATCCGCATGCATCGCCAATCGATTCTCGCGACCAATTAGGGCAAAGCTAACTGCGGGCGGCGGACAGCCATGGACGTCCAGGCGACGCAACCACCCTCCAGTTCGTCGATGGCCGCCTACCCTGCATGGGTGATGCTCGAGCCCGACGCTGATGTGGAGACCACGGGCTCCTACTCCACCGCCGACCCCAAAACCTTGGTGGTCGCTCGGACCTCCGCGGGCTATCCAATCGGCGTCTCCCTCCGCCTCGCGTCGCCGCCAGCGGAGTCGCGTGCTTGCGTCCACTTTCCGCAAGACTCCAAGGCTCGCCGGCATGAAAACGAAGTCATCGCGGCCCATGGCGACTCCGTTCTCATCCGGGTTGCTCGGGAAGAAAAGTATGGCCCGAGGGCAGCAGACTACTTCATCTACAATGCCGGCACCACCGACGCCGCTGGCTCCCAACAGCCGCCGTCCTTGTCTCTGCTCCCACCATGCGGCCGTTACCTGATAAAAGACTCTACCGGCCTCCTGCGCCGCGGCGAGGACGAGCTAGTGGTGGCGAGCCTCGAGATGGTACGGCTGAAGGATGAGACGCCGGAAAAGCGTGTTGCTGAGGTCCTCCTGTTCCGCTCCGGCAAGTGGTTCACATGGAAGCCACGAATCAGTGGTCTTGGTAATAGTATAGAAGAAGAGAAATTTCTGTCTTCATGGTTCAGCGGCAGCAGTGTAATCCCCGTCGGTGACGACATGCTGTGCTGGATTTGCTTGCATAGCGGGCTCATTTTCTCCAAAGTGTACGACGACAGCCCTGGGCTACGGTACGTGCCCCTCCCCATGGAGTCCACCAGTTGCAGCGGGAACGTGTGCGTCACCGCCGGCAATGCGGTAAAGTTTGTCAACATCTTCGCACGCTGCTGTTGCGGAGGCGCAGGCGGCGGCAAATGCGAAAATTCACATCATGCTTACCTCATCAAAACATTGGACGTTGAGGATGGACAGCATGACGTGGGTGCTAGACGGCATGATGGACGCCACCGAGCTCTGGGCCCTCGACGCCTACAAGAGCCTCCCACGTGTCAAAGTGGAATACCCAGTGGTGAGCATGGACGAGGCTCATGTTGTAACGCCCTGAAAATCGACCTTAAAAATTTTAAATAAAAATCGAAACTTAAATCGGGAGTTTTCAAAACTTTTCAAAAATCCCTCTCTTGTTCTGGACCACACCAACTGGATTTTCCGGTCTGGTCTATTTCTTTTCCTTCTCCATCCTCGCGCGCTAAATTGCCGTCCAGCAGCTACGCGACGCGTCGCACTGCCCCTGCCCATGCCTTGCTCCACGCGCACAAACAGCAGCGACGACCCGCGCACAACGCTGCCCGTACCCACTTGCCCACGAGCTCAAGTCTCGTCGCCATAAATCGCACACTTACCGCCAGACATGCCATCACTCTTGAGCTACCTAGCTGCCGCTCTTCACTCTTGAGCCATCTCGTCGCGTCTCGTCGTTGTCTCATCAGCCCAAATCCACACACCAACTCCTGAGTCGTCTCGTCGTTGTCTCGTCAGTCTAAAACCATACGCCACGCCTTTGGCCCCGCCATCTTGTCGCTCTGCATCGCAAGCCGCTCGTGCCCACTTGCATGCGCCGCTACTGCCCCAGCTGGCCACTTTCCCCACTGCTGCCCAGTCCTGTCGCACTGCTGCGCGTGCCACATCGCGACGCACCGCCCGAGCCCCACCGTCGCTATTCATCCATGCGCACCACTGTGTGCGTCAACCGCGCCGTCACTTCAGCGCTGCAGCCTCTCCCTCACCTTTGCCACTGCATGCTGCCTGCCACTACCTAGCCTCGTGCCGCGTGCCACCGCCCACGTCCCGCTCTGCGCGCGCAGGAGCGGCGACTATAGCACAGCAGCGCCATCGCCTCAATGTCGCTGTCCACGGTGATGCTCCTCTCTCTCCCTACTCGAGTTCATCCCAGGCTATAAATAGCCCTCCCCGCGAGCTCCCTCGCCATCGCGCTGTCCAGCCCAGCTGCAGGTGAGCGTCCTCCCTCCGCTTCTCTCTTTGATCTGGTGTTTAACCAAGCACCGCCCCTCCGCATTGATCTCCCTTCCCGACGCCGTCTCGCCCCGACCAAGCTGCCGTGGAGCATCCCCAACACCACTCCACCTCCCCGGCCCACTTAATCTACCCTTTTCCTTTGTCAACCGAGCACCACCAGCAGCCCAAGCACTCGTGTGCTGCTCGACTTGAAATATTCCCACGAATTTATTTTCGGAATTAATCCATAGCCTCCACTATAAAATCGATATCTCCACCATCCATGCTCCGATTAACCCGATTCTTCCTCCTAAATTCATCTAAAATCGAGCTCTATCCATTTCTACCAGTTTCATCTTTTATAGAGCTCATCCTCTATTTCTTTTGTATTTATTTGTGTTTGTTTGCTTGTTTGCCGGTCGCGTAGCTAACGGAGAGTACGAGTACGCGGAGGAGGAGGAGCAGGAACCAGGAGCCGAAGACTTCGAGCAGGAGCTCCCCGAGGACGTCAACGAAGGCAAGTCACAATCCGCTTTCCCTTTGATCATACTGCTCCTATGTTTTATAAACACAACCCGTAGCAGCAGTTTTTATTGCATGAAATGATTGACCTGATGATTGCAAAACCTTTGAGTAGTATGACCAAGACCACTGAGCCTTATATCATCTGTCCTAAATTATTCCCTGTTAAACCTAGGATATCCATGTATGACATTATTTACGCATGGATGATCTCCTTGTTATAGAAATGCTTAGGACTGTGTATCACTAAGTGCTCTACTTATACTTAGCTTTTGCAAATGAGAAAACCGTGATTGGTGTTGTGTGGTAGTAGTAAGGTTGGGTGATAACTAAAGAAAGATGAATGAATGAACTTGGGTTAGAGCTGAGGTGATCCTGATGATGTCTATGGAAGATTAAGTGTCGCCTCTGTGGTGTGCTTATGACAAGTGATATGGGAGATGAATGCCGCCTCTGTGGTGGGTTCGTATATGTGGAGATGATTGCCTTGGCTCGTATAAGGACCGAGTTGCTTGTGACATCCTACCTAGCCGTTTATTCAGTGCGACCACACTACCGTGTATGCGGCACGGCTTAGTCTAAATCCCGCCAGCTAGTCTGTTAATCGCCTGGAGGCTGGAGATGCAATGGGAGCCCATGGAGCAGGTGGACGTGATGCAGACGTGTGCGACCCGGTCGAGGACCTAGATCAGAGGCTAGACCCCTGGACAACTCCCATGGCGATTAGTCGGGACGATGCTGTGATGGGTAATGGCTTTGTGAGTCTTCACACCCACGAGCGCGGTGGCTTGTGATGCACTAAGATTGTGGGTACAGCGTACAACCTCTGCAGAGTGTTAAAATCTATTCGAATAGCCGAGTCCACGGTCACGGACATGGCTTTGGTTCGGTCCAAGAACTAGCATGGGATGGGTGCTTATCTCCTTGATGAGTGAGTTGTTTTGTAAATAGGTCCGGCCTTCCGCCGAAGGTTGTCGTGGACGGGGTGTCCGGCAACGTAAAACTTGACCAACCCCTTAATATCTTAATTTGATGCTTTTGCTAAATACTTTATAAACTGAACCCTTGCATGTGTAAAACTTGCTTTACTCCAATGTTAAACCTGATGGCCTTTACCTTGCTACTGCCAAATGCACACATTTCCATTGATGGTAGGGTAAGGGTTGCGACTTGCTGAGTACTTTTGTACTCATTCTTGCTTGCTGATTACAGAGGAAGATCCAGACTTCGTCGACGCCGACGGTGAGGAAGACGATTGAGCTTGGTCTCGTCCGCACCCGAGCTGCCTGTGGCATTAGTCTACCGCTTAGTTGCTTCCGCTATGCCGTTTGATGACCTAGAAGTCATCTTCTGGTTTAGCTTTGTGTTTACTGTTGCCTATCTACTAGTGTTCTTGTTGCTTCTTAATCGACCCCTGCCAGGTCGCGACTTGTAATATCACCTGTTGTAAGACTTGATTGTACCAGCGACTGATCCAGGAACTGGTATAATAAAGTGTTTAAGCTCGTGGGATAACCGGGGCACTTCAGGTGGTATCAGATCCGTGCTTGGCTGTAGGACGTGACCCTAGGCTTGGACGCTAAATTATTTGCAAAAACTATTTTGGGAAAACTCCTTAGCTCTTTCCCCATCTTTTGCAAAACTCTTATTTAATCCTCCTCCACAGATGGAAGAAGATGGATGGGTGACCGACAACTGCTTGGAGACCCCTGGCTTTCCAAAGGTGCTGCGTGATGCCATGGTCAGACTTGGCATTATGGAGCCTGCCGAGTATGTTGGAAGAGAGTATGAAGAGTTTGGCACTGAGCGCTGTGAAGTCACCATTCACATTGGAGCCAGTGATGACCACCCAGAGATGAAGCCCTGGAACGTGACTACTACTGGGTCACGTTTCGCAGACACCTACCAAGCTGTGGCACGCAAGGCCCTTCGGTACTTGTGCCAGATGTATGATAGGCCTATCGGTCGCTCGCCAATGAGGTTTTTCCCTCCCATGGAGAGAAACCGCCCCACTTGGCTTGCAAGGATGAGGACAATAGAAGGCCAGAGAATGGCTGAAAGAGATCCCACAGTGGTTGCCATGACCCGTTATCTGCTCGCCTTGGATGAGCTGTATGACGGAACCGCAGCCAGACTGCGAAGGTGCATCACTCGAGCTGAAGAAGCTGAGACACGAGTTAGGACCCTACGTGTTCAGCTAGCTGAAGCTAAAGCTCGTGAAGCAGAAGCAGAAAGCCATGTTGTTGCTACCTCAGAAGCCTTGAAGGCAGCAGAAGACCGCTACAACAAGCTAGTTGGCACTGCCTATCTCACTGGGCGTGCCCACTGCAGGACTCTGCATATCCCCGGAGTAGGAGAACGTCCCGTTTTGGATGGGACTCCTATCTGCTCTGCGGGAAGCAACATCAAGAGGAAGTACGCAGAAGATCTTCCTGCACCACCGCCCTCTGAAGCTGAGGGTAAAGAAGAAGAAGAAGAAGAGCCCCTCCCTTTGACCCAGCCTTTTCCAAGGGAGAATGAAGATCGCCTCCCCACCGCTTCAAATGAAGATTCCCCAGTTAGAGGCCTGGAAGATGCCTCCAACCTCATGGATGCCCAGGACCCCTGAGTGTCTACCGAGATGAAGATCCAATCATCATGGGATGAAGCTACCGGTCCGAGTTCAAGAAAGTGTCTGTGGAAGTCTGTACCCCCGAAGTCTTAGTTTGTCCCTTGTAGTCGCAGTGTAATCGCTAGTAGCTCTTCGCTAGTGTTGTACCCATGTTGTTTTAGTGAATCTGTGAGTGTTGCTTGTTTGTGTGAATTGCTTGTTGTGTGTGCCAGCAAGGCCCTTGTGCCCTGCGCTCTTTTATAAAAATAAAAATATAATAACAAAGAGAATTAAATGATAACATAAAGAAGATCTTAGGTTCTTCTCTCATCTTATGCTCTTTCCCCCTTGTCCTCAAACAGATGCCGCCAAAACGCTCTGCAAGGATCCAGCAGCGCCAACGGCGCCAGCGCAACAACCGTAGGGAAGAAGAAGTGAACCAAGATGCTGAAGCTCAAGCTGAGAACTCCAACCATGGACAGTTGCCTAACCCTCCGCTCACCACCCTGGCGGAAGTTATGGCACAACAAACCCGTCTCTTGGAAGCTCTTGTGCAGAACAACAACAACAACAACCAACGCCGTCAGCAGCAAGTGCATGGTTTCCAAAGTAAGATGGCTGAGTTTGTCAGAATTAAGCCACCAACCTTTGGAGGATCTGAGGACCCACTCGAAGCTGATGACTGGTTAAGGAGCATCCAGAGAAAGCTTGATGCTATCAACTGTGAAGGTAGAGACAGAGTTCTCCTGGCATCCCATCAACTCACAGGGACAGCCTTAGCCTGGTGGGAGAACTACTATGAAGCCACTGATGATCCCACAACCATCACTTGGGAGGAATTTGTGGAAGAATTCCGCCGCTACCATGTTCCAGAAGGTACCATGCAACTCAAGGCAGATGAGTTTCGTAGGCTGAAGCAAGGAAGCATGTCTGTGAATCAGTACATCCGCAAGTTCATTGAACTTTCTCGCTATGCTCCTGAGGAAGTTTCAACTGACAAGAAGAAGCAGAACAAGTTCAAGAAAGGTTTATCTGGAGAGTTAGGAACACAGATGACTCCTCACATCTATCCTGACTTCAACACCTTGATGAACCAGACCATCCTGACAGAAGAAAGAATGATAGAGATGTCCAAGGAGAAGAAGCGCAAGTTTGCAGCTCATGAAGTCCGTCAGCAGGAAAGATTCCAGAGGCCTAGGAACTCCAACTTCCAAGGTCAGAAGAGTCAAGCCCCAATGCAGTTTAGGACTCCATCCAATGTCTCTCGTCAGCCCAGCTTTCCACAGAAGAGTCAGAACAACTCTAAGACTCAGCAGTACAACAGTGGTCAAGTGACCAACCAACCCAAGGCTTGCTTCAACTGTGGTGACCTTAGCCACTTCATTGCCAACTGTCCCCACAAGAACAAGCCAGCTGCTTCCATTCAGTCCAACACTGTGAATGGACCAAGGATGTCTGGAGCCACCCGTGGAACCAACCAAGTCTCCAACCAGCCAGCCAAGACACAGCAGTCCTTCGGACGTGCCCGCGTCAACCACATCCATGCTCAGGAAGCCCAGGACGCACCCGGAGTTGTGCTTGGTGAGTTTCTTGTTGAATCAGTTCTTGCAACAGTTTTGTTTGATTCTGGAGCATCGCACTCTTTCATATCATCAAGTTTTGTGGAAAAGCATAAAGTACCTACAGTACTGCTTAAAACCCCCTTAATAACCCGATCGCCCGGAGCTGACATCAAGTGTCACTTGGGTTGTTCGCGGATAAGAATCACCCTAAGTGGGGTAGCCTTCCTAGCTAGTCCAGTGGTACTAAAATCCAAGGGGATAGATCTAATCCTCGGAATGGATTGGTTAACCAAGCATGATGGTGTCATAGCATGTTCAGACAGAACAGTTACAGTGACCAACCATGAAGGAACCCGAGTAGTTTGCCAAGCCCTTGGAAGTAAACCTGACCTTATGGTGTTTTCAATGGAAGCCAAGACTGTAGAAGAAGTACCAGTGGTAAATGAGTATCCAGATGTGCTCCCTGAAGAGTTACCTGGAATGCCACCAGACAGGGATATTGAGTTCATCATTGACCTTATCCCTGGAACAGCCCCAATAGCCAAGCGACCCTACCGCATGGCAGCCGCAGAGTTAGCAGAACTCAAGGAACAGTTAAGAGAACTCCAAGAAAAAGGATATATCAGACCCAGTTCTTCCCCTTGGGGAGCACCAGTTCTGTTTGTCAAGAAGAAGGATGGAAGTATGAGGATGTGTGTAGACTACAGATCCTTGAATGAAGTAACCATCAAGAACAAGTACCCTCTGCCCAGGATTGATGGCCTGTTTGATCAGTTAAAAGGAGCCAAGTACTTCTCCAAGATTGACTTAAGATCTGGGTATTACCAGCTGAAGATCAGAGAAGCAGATATCCCAAAGACAGCCTTTGTATCCAGATATGGTCAGTATGAGTTCACAGTTATGTCTTTTGGACTAACCAATGCACCTGCATACTTCATGAATCTCATGAACAAGGTGTTTATGGGAGAATTAGATAAGTTTGTCGTTGTCTTCATTGACGACATACTGATCTATTCAATGAGTGCCGAAGAGCACGAGCAACATCTAAGAGTAATTTTGGAAAAGCTCAGAGCCCACAAGTTGTACGCCAAGTTCAGTAAATGTGAATTTTGGCTTGAGAAAGTTGCCTTCCTTGGCCACATTCTGACAGCAGAAGGAGTTGCTGTAGACCCTGAGAAAGTTGAAGCAGTTACCCATTGGCCTCAGCCGACAAATGTGTCAGAGATCAGAAGCTTTCTTGGATTAGCGGGTTATTACCGCCGATTCATTGAAGGATTTTCCAAGATAGCCAGACCCATGACAGAACTTCTCAGGAAAGACAAGAAGTTTGAATGGACCCAGTCTTGTGAAAGAAGCTTTCAAGAGTTGAAGAGAAGACTGACAACAGCACCAGTGTTAGTCCTGCCTGACATTCACAGAGATTTTGTTGTCTACTGTGATGCATCAAGACAAGGCTTGGGATGTGTCCTAATGCAAGATGGTAGAGTTGTTGCCTATGCATCAAGGCAATTGAAGACTCATGAGCAGAATTATCCCACTCATGATCTGGAGTTAGCAGCAGTAGTACATGCCCTCAAGATTTGGAGGCACTACTTAGTTGGGAACAAGTGTGAGATCTACACAGATCATAAGAGCCAGAAGTACATCTTTACTCAGCCAGATCTGAATCTGAGACAACGAAGATGGTTAGAGTTAATCAAGGACTATGATTTGGAAATCCACTACCATCCTGGAAAAGCAAATGTTGTGGCAGATGCCTTAAGCAGAAAAGCCTACTGCAACTATCTCATGAACCACAATGATCACTTGTTGACCGAGATAAAGAAGCTTAATCTGGAGATAGTGCCTCGAGCTTGTGTGAATAGTCTAAGTGTGCAACCAACACTAGATGAACAGATCAGACAAGCCCACCTCAAGGATCAAGAGTTAATGAAGATCCGCAGCCACACTGGAGAAAACAAAGCCCCAAACTTCAGAGTAGATGATAAAGGAACTCTGTGGTATAAAGACAGAATTTGTGTACCTCAGGAAGGAAAGTTCCGAGAGATAATCATGGATGAAGCCCACAACTCAGCTTATTCCATTCACTCAGGATCTACCAAGATGTATCTTGATTTAAAGGAAAAGTACTGGTGGAATGGAATGAAGGCAGATATAGCCAAGTTTGTTGCAGAATGTGATGTCTGTCAGAGAGTCAAGGCAGAACACCAGAAGCCTGCAGGATTACTCCAGCCCTTACCAATCCCTGTGTGGAAATGGGATGAAGTAGGCATGGATTTCATAGTTGGTTTTCCTAAAACAAAGAAGGGATATAACTCTGTATGGGTAATAGTGGACCGACTCACCAAGGTCGCTCACTTTATTCCTGTACGAACCAACTATGGAGGAGACAAGTTAGCCCAGTTGTACATTGACAACATAGTGAAGCTACATGGAGTGCCGAGCAGAATTGTCTCTGATAGATGTACCCAATTTACCTCAAGGTTTTGGAAAAGCTTACACGCTGCTCTGGGAACTAAGTTAGATTTCAGCACTGCGTATCACCCTCAGACGGATGGTCAGACAGAAAGGATCAACCAAATCCTTGAAGACATGTTGAGAGCCTGTGCATTGACCTATGGCAAAGACTGGGAGAAAAGTCTAGCGTATGCTGAGTTCTCATACAACAACAGTTATCAAGCCAGCCTCAAGATGTCACCTTTTGAAGTGTTGTATGGCAGAAAATGCAGAACCCCTCTGATGTGGTCAGAAGTTGGAGAGCGTTCCCTTACAGGACCCTCCATCGTTAAGAAAGCAGAAGAAAAAGTTGCAGAAATCAGAGAGAAGCTGAAGGAAGCACAGTCTCGTCAGAAGAGTTATTCAGACAAGAGAAGAAGGAATTTAAGTTTCCAAGTTGGAGATTATGTGTACCTTAAAGTCTCCCCAATTAGAGGTACACGTCGTTTCCAAGTCCGTGGCAAGTTAGCACCACGCTACATCGGACCTTACCGTGTGTTGAAGAAGATCGGTACAGTGGCATACAGGATTGAGCTACCACCAGAGTTGGCAGATGTGCACAATGTTTTCCATGTGTCCCAGCTCAAAAAGTGTCTGAGAATACCAGAAGAGCATGTGTCAGTGGAGACTTTGGATCTGCAAGATGACCTCCGTTATCGGGAAGTGCCGATTAAAATTTTGGATGTAACAACCCGTCAGACCAGAGGATCAACAGTTCGTCTGTACCGTGTTCAGTGGAGTCGGCACACAGAGGCAGAAGCCACCTGGGAGCGAGAAGATGCTTTGAGGAAGGAGTATCCCCATCTCTTTGAGGATCAGCTTGAATCTCGAGGACGAGATTCCTTTAAGGGGGGTAGGTTTGTAACTCCCTGAAAATCGACCCTAAAAATTTTAAATAAAAATCGAAACTTAAATCGGGAGTTTTCAAAACTTTTCAAAAATCCCTCTCTTGTTCTGGACCACACCAACTGGATTTTCCGGTCTGGTCTATTTCTTTCCCTTCTCCATCCTCGCGCGCTAAATTGCTGTCCAGCAGCTACGCGACGCGCCGCACTGCCCCTGCCCATGCCTTGCTCCACGCGCACAAACAGCAGTGACGACCCGCGCACAACGCTGCCCGTACCCACTTGCCCACGAGCTCAAGTCTCGTTGCCATAAATCGCACACCTACCGCCAGACATGCCATCACTCTTGAGCTACCTAGCTGCTGCTCTTCACTCCTGAGCCATCTCGTCGCGTCTCGTCGTTGTCTCATCAGCCCAAATCCACACACCAACTCCTGAGTCATCTCGTCGTTGTCTCGTCAGTCTAAAACCATACGCCACGCCTTTGGCCCCGCCATCTTGTCGCTCTGCATTGCAAGCCGCTCGTGCCCACTTGCATGCGCCGCTACTGCCCCAGCTGGCCACTTTCCCTACTGCTGCCCAGTCCTGTCGCACTGCTGCGCGTGCCACATCGCGACGCACCGCCCGAGCCCCACCGTCGCTATTCATCCATGCGCACCACTGTGTGCGTCAACCGCGCCGTCACTTCAGCGCTGCAGCCTCTCCCTCACCTTTGCCACTGCATGCTGCCTGCCACTACCTAGCCTCGCGCCGCGTGCCACCGCCCACGTCCCGCTCTGCGCGCGCAGGAGTGGCGACTATAGCACAGCAGCGCCATCGCCTCAATGTCGCTGTCCACGGTGATGCTCCTCTCTCTCCCTACTCGAGTTCATCCCAGGCTATAAATAGCCCTCCCCGCGAGCTCCCTCGCCATCGCGCTGTCCAGCCCAGCTGCAGGTGAGCGTCCTCCCTCCGCTTCTCTCTTTGATCTGGTGTTTAACCAAGCACCGCCCCTCCGCATTGATCTCCCTTCCCGACGCCGTCTCGCCCCGACCAAGCTGCCGTGGAGCATCCCTAACACTACTCCACCTCCCCGGCCCACTTAATCTACCCTTTTCCTTTGTCAACCGAGCACCACCAGCAGCCCAAGCACTCGTGTGCTGCTCGACTTGAAATATTCCCACGAATTTATTTTCGGAATTAATCCATAGCCTCCACTATAAAATCGATATCTCCACCATCCAAGCTCCGATTAACCCGATTCTTCCTCCTAAATTCATCTAAAATCGAGCTCTATCCATTTCTACCAGTTTCATCTTTTATAGAGCTCATCCTCTATTTCTTTTGTATTTATTTGTGTTTGTTTGCTTGTTTGCCGGTCGCGTAGCTAACGGAGAGTACGAGTACGCGGAGGAGGAGGAGCAGGAACCAGGAGCCGAAGACTTCGAGCAGGAGCTCCCCGAGGACGTCAACGAAGGCAAGTCACAATCCGCTTTCCCTTTGATCATACTGCTCCTATGTTTTATAAACACAACCCGTAGCAGCAGTTTTTATTGCATGAAATGATTGACCTGATGATTGCAAAACCTTTGAGTAGTATGACCAAGACCACTGAGCCTTATATCATCTGTCCTAAATTATTCCCTGTTAAACCTAGGATATCCATGTATGACATTATTTACGCATGGATGATCTCCTTGTTATAGAAATGCTTAGGACTGTGTATCACTAAGTGCTCTACTTATACTTAGCTTTTGCAAATGAGAAAACCATGATTGGTGTTGTGTGGTAGTAGTAAGGTTGGGTGATAACTAAAGAAAGATGAATGAATGAACTTGGGTTAGAGCTGAGGTGATCCTGATGATGTTTATGGAAGATTAAGTGTCGCCTCTGTGGTGTGCTTATGACAAGTGATATGGGAGATGAATGCCGCCTCTGTGGTGGGTTCGTATATGTGGAGATGATTGCCTTGGCTCGTATAAGGACCGAGTTGCTTGTGACATCCTACCTAGCCGTTTATTCAGTGCGACCACACTACCGTGTATGCGGCACGGCTTAGTCTAAATCCCGCCAGCTAGTCTGTTAATCGCCTGGAGGCTGGAGATGCAATGGGAGCCCATGGAGCAGGTGGACGTGATGCAGACGTGTGCGACCCGATCGAGGACCTAGATCAGAGGCTAGACCCCTGGACAACTCCCATGGCGATTAGTCGGGACGATGCTGTGATGGGTAATGGCTTTGTGAGTCTTCACACCCACGAGCGCGGTGGCTTGTGATGCACTCAGATTGTGGGTACAGCGTACAACCTCTGCAGAGTGTTAAAATCTATTCGAATAGCCGAGTCCACGGTCACGGACATGGCTTTGGTTCGGTCCAAGAACTAGCATGGGATGGGTGCTTATCTCCTTGTTGAGTGAGTTGTTTTGTAAGTAGGTCCGGCCTTCCGCCGAAGGTTGTCGTGGACGGGGTGTCCGGCAACGTAAAACTTGACCAACCCCTTAATATCTTAATTTGATGCTTTTGCTAAATACTTTATAAACTGAACCCTTGCATGTGTAAAACTTGCTTTATTCCAATGTTAAACCTGATGGCCTTTACCTTGCTACTGCCAAATGCACACATTTATCCATTGATGGTAGGGTAAGGGTTGCGACTTGCTGAGTACTTTTGTACTCATTCTTGCTTGCTGATTACAGAGGAAGATCCAGACTTCGTCGACGCCGACGGTGAGGAAGACGATTGAGCTTGGTCTCGTCCGCACCCGAGCTGCCTGTGGCATTAGTCTACCGCTTAGTTGCTTCCGCTATGCCGTTTGATGACCTAGAAGTCATCTTCTGGTTTAGCTTTGTGTTTACTGTTGCCTATCTACTAGTGTTCTTGTTGCTTCTTAATCGACCCCTGCCAGGTCGCGATTTGTAATATCACCTGTTGTAAGACTTGATTGTACCAGCGACTGATCCAGGGACTGGTATAATAAAGTGTTTAAGCTCCTGGGATAACCGGGGCGCTTCACATGTCATCTGCTTTATGGTGTGCAATGTGAAGGCATGGTTGATCATGGTCGACATGAGAAGCAAGACGTTACTGTCAGTCTACAGCTATCCAAAAGCAGAGTTGAAACATGTATATCCTGGAAAACTTCTGCTTCCCAGTATCTCCTACTACTTGAATTCTAAGAATCCAGGTAGTAGTAGCCAGACAGACATTGAGCCACAACCCGTTGCCATCCTCGACAAGCAGACATGTGATGCAAGTAACTCCAAGCTGTTGCGGTCTTGTTGCAACACGTCTTCTGACCCAGGGGTGCATGCATCGGAGATTGTTGCGGCACTTCAAGAGATATCAAGCTATGGCTTTGAGGGCGATGACATGCGAAAAGCGATTAGTATTCTGAGTCATGGCAATGGCCACCGGTTCAAATCCTATTTGGGGATCCCGCAGAATTTGAGGAAGGATTGGCTTCTTATGGAGATTAATGCTAATGTAGGCTGATGGGTTTTTAACTCGGCACGTCCATGGTTTCTTTTCTTCTTTTGTGCGGAAAGTCTTTTCTTTTTCTTTTTTTGAAGAAGAAAGTGCATGGTTGAATTACATGCTTGCATATTCTCATTTTGGTTATCGCTGAATTACGTAGAGCTGCAATAAACTTTGTGTGTGTGTGTGTGTGGTTGGGGGGGGGGGGCCGAGTGTCTCGTAACACTAACTGTCAGTATATGCATCTAGTGGAGAAACCCCTCGGCCTTTGGCCAGCCGAATTTCCTCCAAATACTGAATTTAACTGTCAAACATATTTTTTTCATTTTTCTTAACTGTAACTGTACTTGTTCTCCAACGAATATGTTTGGAGCAATGTAGATCCTAACAATTTGGAGTCCTACATTATTTACTAGTATTTGTTATTTTCTGTGTATAGCTTTCTATCTGTTGTATTTATCAGAAATAGGATTATCCTTTTTTTAATGTGATAAATGTATTAAATATTGATTAGACACTCAAACTGAAATAGAATATGTGGTTTGTCCATATTCCTCGTGGGGAGAAGATCTGGGGAGGAAACAATGCAGTAAATCAATTATATATAATTTTTTATTTACTTTTAATTCAGAAAAATGAAGGGTTAGGATTTCTTTGCTGTGGTGCAAGAGAAAGGAAGTGGGACTACCGTGTAAAAGGGACCATTACAAAGATTGGTGATTTTTATTTGTCGTAATGATATTCCAGAAAGATGAAAGATCAATTTGATCATGCAGTCTAGAAAAAAACACTCCATGTTTTTTTTATTTGTTAGTAATGTGATGTAACACAAAAAAAAAACTGTCTTAAAGGTATATCCAGAAGGAAAGATCAATACGCTCAGTCCGCTATCCTTTTTTTAAGAGCTTTTTTAATTTGAACGTAAGAAAAGTAATGAAACCTGAGATGGCTACTGAATAACCTTCTTTGCTTTTGTTAATTTTAAATTCTTTAACCTTTTTCTTCATTCGCCAAATCTTCTTCAGTTCTATCCAATCTCGGTTTTAGCTGAATCTTTGTGGAAGAAGAAGCGGTTCGCCAGCCGCTACATCCAGGGATCCCACAAAATCATTAAACCTAGCGGCTGCTCGCTCTGATTAGTGATTCACCGGCCACTAGATCTATGAAGAATCTCTCAAAAATTCACATTTTGATCAGTGGTTCACGAGCCACTGCATTCTGGGATCCCACCTTATTCTCACACCTGGTGGCTCGCTTGATTGGCAGTGCGGCTGAGGATACATCCTTTGCTGGTTGTTGAGGATACCATGGTGCATGATGAGAAGATGTGTGTGAAAGGCATGTGTGCCAAGCAGCGCCATTAGGAAGGGCACTTGGTGCTAAAGGAGAACTTTGTTTACAGAAGCCTTAAGAAGTTTTGCTAATTATCTAGCTTATTCGACATAACATACCACTGATAGATGTTTGGCTAACTCGGGGTACTGATATTATTTATATTTCTTCTCTGTTTGGCTGGTTTCCTGCTACTTCTAGTTAGGCGCCAATCGACGCACCCTGGGCACAGATTGGCACAACCCTCTCTTTGTAATTAACAATGCTCTTATATCCAATTCTACTTAATGCTAGAATTAAAATAGAAAACCTTATCGTGTTTTCTTGTTGATTCTTGTGCATTTGATATTAACCTTGAGATACTAAGAGGGAAATGCTAAAAACTGTCTTTCATGGGCATATCCTCCATGATGTACGTACCGTCTCAATATAACAGGGAACAAATTCACTGGAGTGGTACCTATAGATCCATCAGTAAACTTTCTATCTGGGTTATGTTGGTAAAATCTTGAAAGGAACAGATTTCAAGCAAGAAACTAGCGGAGTTTGCGAAAGGGGATGTTTCCTTCTCCGGCGACTAAGATTTTGCTAATCTCTTTTTCCTTCATCGGATATTAATCCAACCGTCTAGATTTTTCATTCACTTGAACGCAAAAAAACTTCTATGGAAAAAGAAAAATGTTCCGCCTAAGAACAAATTGTTCCACTAGTACAGATTCATTGTTCCAGCAGTTCAGTTTTGTTATTCCAACTGTATATTTTCATTGTTCCGAAAATGTGACAAATTTATGAGATCTCAGTCGCCTGAGAACTAGCAAATCTCTTTCCAACTACACTGACCAACAAAATCGTCCACAAGGCCACGTACAAGATTCACTATCTTTCCGGTATCTATACTTCGCCAAAAAAAAACAAACTGTTAGGAATTATTCTATTGGAATAGCAAATCTTCACGTATTGGTTGGCGTACAAGGTTATTTTGCTGATGGATCTTGATTTCTAGAGTTCCAAAACAATTCTGGAACGACACCTATAAATTGATTAACTGTTGTAAGCCAACCAAGATGTCAAGGTTTCATGCATTTTTGCCACCCTCCAAGTAAGACACCACCTAGGACACCAAGGGCCAAGATTAGCTTCCGATCAACACTCAACCATTCGTTTCATGCATTTTTGACTCCATCCAAGTAAGGCAAGTATGTATAAGGTTACCTAGGGTCACGGCCATCCTTGGGTGGCTATGAATGCTGGGCCGTCCATTCAGGGCGACGTTGGTGGGAAGCCATATGCTGGTTGCTCCTTAATTGTGTATAAATACATGCAGCCTGGTCTAGTCCCTCCACAATCACAATCATCCAACAAGTAAGAAACAAATATGGCATCCTCAATGGCAACGTTAGCCTGCCTCGTGGTGCTTGCGGCGATGGTTGGCTCTGCATGGTGCGGTGGGAACATCGTGTTCCATGTTGAGAAGAGCAGCCCCAACTTTGCACTGACTATCAAGGGCTCCAACAAGGAGATCACCAAGGTGGATATTAGGGAGCACGGCGCCGACAACTTCGACCCCTTGACAAAATCTGGGGAGTCCTGGACCATCAGCAAGACTTTCAAGGGCCCCCTTAACATCCGTCTCATCACCAAGGGAGGGGGAAGGCGTGTCCAAGACGATGTCATCCCCGAGAACTGGAAGGCAGGGACTGACTACCCCACAAAATTACAGTTCGCATAGATCATAGTTGAGCAGTGCTACGTGCATGCATATATATCCTGTCATGTCATATTCATGGCTTGATGCATGTACATATGACTTGTTTTTAATTTCCTTTCAAAATTTGCATGTATGCATATGTTATTTTGTTGATAACATCCGGCTTCTTTGTAGAGCAAGCGGACATATACGATTAATAAATCACTGGGTCTATCTTTGTGAGGCATATAGAGGACGAAGTAAGCACTATCAAATGGGATGATATGTGTTTGCTCTCCTACTCACGGTTCAAATTTTATGTAATATGATAGCAATTTAAATGGATATTTGTGCATTGTGTGGTATTCATCTTGTGTATGTTCATGGAGTGACCGTGTATTGTTCCATGGTGTGGATAATTTCTTCATCTCGAATGGAGTGATCAATGATCATTCCTTTTCTAAAAGTACAATGAAATTTGGGACGTGGTACACAATAGCACTTCATGTTATGGTGATGATGTTGTTCCCACTACTTTAAAACAATGTAGAAGATAAATGATATTGTGCAATATTCTGGCGTAATATGTATACGTTGTCATGTGTCAACTGTCCAAAATTGTGGGGGAGCCTCCCAAATTATACATATAATGACCAAATAAGTCGGCTAACCATGGGATGAGCATCAACACGCATCGACCACTCGACACTACACGTGTCAAAGCCCATTCCATGTAGCCAACAAAACAATATTCGATCACCACATGTATAATTCCAGTATTCCCCGGTATGCATTTACAACGCCCAAGATCGACGTGCATACCGCTACGCCACAAGTGTAACCATCATCATCACAAGATATAAATAGAGAGCCATATTAATGTCATTACAAGTCTTCATTAAAACCAAAAGCAACAAAAGAGAGAGAGAGTACAACTAGTTTAGCTCTCATGCCATCATAAACACTAGCCAAGGAAATGTATCGTGAAAGTTGATTCTTGACATGAGAGTGATACGCAGCGGAACCTAGAAACAAAAGGCCAATAGTGCTCAGCCCACAAGCACCACTGGGGTTAGCACAACCACCACCATCTACTCCTGCCCATCACCGCCCTCGGCGGGGTAGAAGTAGCCATACACGTACTCGTCCTCACCTGCAAAAACTTAAACAATAGCACCGTGAGTACAAAGGTACTCAGCAAGACTTACACATAGAGTCATATAGCTCTCTGTACAACGGAAGATGAATTTGGCATTGGACAAGGATATGGCAAATAGGATGACATTTTGCATAAAGCTCTTAATCATTTTCAAAGTGATTAACTTGCAATCCTATTTAACATAAGTGAAGCTAAAGGGCAACACATATAAAACCATAATAAAGAACAAGTAGTAACAAAGTAGCTCATCTCATCATCAACCCAAAACCACAGCTAGGAAAATATACCATGACGAATGTTGCTGTACCAAGGCTTGTTCATAACCGAGAACGCGGCAATTCGAATTGTTTTTACACCCTGCAGGGGAGTACATCTTTACCCACACGCCACACGACCACCAACCATACAACCCGTCGGAAGCAAGTGATGATTCAATGTGACAACCCACTCCAAATACGCCCCGACCATTTAACAGACGTTCGGTTAAGGCAAGTCGGTCGCACTAGGCCCTCACATGGGGTCATCCCTAGCACCTTCTACAGCCCCCGAACTCGCAAGCTAAATGGTCGCAGCTAGATAAAGAGGAAGGCTTACCTACCATTAGATCGGCATGTGGAAGTACGATAAGTGCCAAGGACTAGGAACAAACTATCAGACATTTCCCCCTAATCCACATTTCCAATTCATCATTTATCTTTCAACTGAGCATGGTCAATTCTCCCAAGTATCCGCCTATATCGCGCGAACGTTGGTGACCTTCCACCGTTCGACTTCTACCGCAATAAGTTCAAGCATGACTAAGCATTTAACGATTAACCCGACATAAGGACATACCCATCTCATCAACAAGGAAAGGATATAACAAGAACAAGGAAGGTAAATGCAGCAAGTAGGATACGAGTATCAACACCTAGTGCCCAACTAATGCAAATATACACATTACCATAATTCATTCACATGATCCCAAAATAGTTTGAGGTATGCATAGATGCTTGCCTTGAGCTGCAGGTTCAACACTCACGGTCTGTGGATCAGCACCACCCTCATCACCACCAACGTTAACCTCCGGCGGTTCGTTCTCTAAGAGAAAGAACAATGCAACAAATGAATATCATGAATATGATGCTAATGAGGTGCAAAAGTCATGAAAATTGGTAGACATGTAGTGTAATGAGCCATGATTGCAATGCAAAAAGAATCATTTGAATTGGGTTTGATTTGCTCAGGTTATAAGCATTCCAAGGTAGGTCTGTCCAGAAATTCTTGCTTATGACCTTGGTTAGCTTTTAATTAATTAAATAAATTACAGAAAGTATTGAAGGTCGGTTCGTATTTTTATCTTGTAGATAATCTTCAAAGGAATCCAACAAAAGTGGTTTCATAATTTTCTGAGGTCGCATGATTTGTCCATGGATTTTACAAGTCCTCTGTTGATATCAAACTGCAAATAATCGGAGCCAATAGAAACTGAGCCACGCGGAGGGCCACACGGACAGGGCGCACCGGATCTGGCCAGTGGCCACACCGGATCCGGCCTGGAGCTCGAGCTCCACAGCCATGGCGGCTGGTGGCTCGGCCTGGGCTCGTCGGCGGCGTTTCGGACGGCCTCTTGGCCAACCGAGCGCACGGGGAGGACCAGCACGAGGAGGGGATCCCGTTTGAGGTGCTCCCGACGACATGCAGTGAGCTAGGCTCAACATTCGCCGTCAATGGTGAAGGACGGCCATTGAAGATTTGGAGCTCGATTGAAACGCTTACAGGCCATGAAAGGGAGAACTAGAGGAGGCGTGAGCTCACCAGGCTGCAGCAATCATGGGGCAGGAGTTTCACGAGTAGGGGAACTTCGAAGAACGAGATCGAGGATGGGATTATGCTTGCACAGCTTTTGCTCGAACTTGAAGAAGACGGCGCAGGCAGGAGCTCTTGCAGACGGGGTAGCTTGGAGAGGTAGTGGGCGAGCTCGACACACCCTCCTCCTGCAAATCCCGCTGAAGGCAAGGGCGAGGCGAGGCGCTGCGCCGCTGCTGGGATTTTGCGATTGGGAAGAAAATGGGGAACGAGAGGCAGAGCAAGAGGAGAGGAGCGGCTTGAGTAGCACCAGTCGACGGCGTACGGCGACGGCGTCCTCTGGCAGTCCACACACAGCGAGGAGATGGCTGGTCGCGGCCTCACGGCGCGAAGACGGCCGTCAGGCACGGTCAGGCAAGCACGGCCGCGTGGCGCCATGCGCCCGTGAGCGCTCGCCAGCGAGAAGGAAGAGAGGAAAAGAGAGAATGACAGGCGGGGCCTAGGTTGAGAATTGTCTGCTCACTCCAGAGAACGGGAGGAAAATTTGTCTGGGCGCCCATGAATTGTCTGCTTTGTACAGAAAGTTGGAGATTTTGCTATGGAATGCTCAATTTCTTCTCTTTTTTCTAAAATCCGAAACATGGACTTAGAAAACTCCAAAATCATGAGAACTAGCTGGTACCCCGCGCGTTGCCGCGGGTGCGACAACACATATCTTTACCATACATAAAAAAAGGAGTTGGTGGTGAATGGTTGGTCCGTCACCCCAACCCTCTCCTGCTGCCCTGACAAGTGGGCCCGCGTGACCCCAAACCAATACGAAGCATGAGTAGGTTTTGGGAGGGCACGCGCGCACCTGCTGCCGATCCGGCATCGCGCGCCCGCCGCCAAGCCCCCTATCCGCGTGCGCCGCCGAGCTGCCATGGTGTGCCCTCCGTCGAGCCCCCTCCACGCCGGCCGCCGTGCACGGCCGAGCTGCCACCGGGCGACCTCCAGCGCGCCCCTTCTCCAGGCCCGCCCCCGAACCGCCTTTGCGTGCACTGTCACGCGTGGCCGAGCTGCCACCGGTCGCCCATCGTCGAGCAGCCACCGGGCGCGTGTCAGGTTGCCTCCACAGTCCGCACGTCTTCCTGGCGGCGGCTGGGAGCTGGGAGACATGATGGGTTAGGGTTAGCTCTTTATTTGGTTCGGTCTTGCCTCTTGGGTTGGACTGCAACTGTGAGCTGGGCTGCCTGGGCCAAATACGATGACCATTAGTGGCCCAAATTCGATGACATCTTGTGATCATATTGGAATCTCTGATCCAATTCAGGTTCTGGCTCTAGAATCATTAATTAATATAGCTAACCGACAGGCCAATAGGGTTTCAAAAATAGGGAATATACATATTGTTGAAGCGACGAAAGCATATTTTTATAACCGTTGCAAAGCACGGGCATTGTGCTAGTAAGAGCTAAAATAACAAATTGTGAAGTAAAAAAATATTTCTTTCATGAGGCAATTACAATAAAAAATATATTTCTTTCATGAGGCAATTACAATAAACATTCAGCGTAGCAAACATCATATTAATAATCACTCGAGCAGTAAAGAAAAAAAAAATGCTGACATCGGATGTAGATCTCGGCATACATGCCCCCAAGCTAGCAGCTACATGTATCAAGTTAGCATCTAATCTAATACACGATCCATAGAAATCAGACATCTGTTACAAATAAGAATGATTATTAGTATCAATATAAACTGAATAGTACATGTATCAGAAATGGATGGTCATCAGAAGAAAATCAGTAAAAGCTTAAGATCTTGTGTGCCCATAGATCACTTGGATAGCATAATGTTCAGACAGTTTGTTGTTTCACCAAATGCATCGACCTGTTAATAAATTTAGATCATTAATACTTGTCACCATTCGAAATCCGAATAATAAAAAAAAGGATCTCGTACAGTACAAAAATCTGTCCCTTATTTTTATTTAGTGGATTCATATATTGACCGCCCATAAAATGCATGTGTTTCTCTTCAATGAGAATATGGTTTCGTGCATACTCATTAACCACTTTCTCTAGGAGGTAACCAAGGCCCGCGAGCAAGAAAAAACATGAGCATGTGTTCAATTACATAAAACAGAGTAAGGAATAAAGAGAGAACAATCTTATCCTGGTCCATGATGTAAGAATTCAGAGCTGAGAATAAAATGTGCTCGTATATCCCAAATCTGACTCAAGTACAATCCTAGCCACTCAAGTATAAATTAGCTACAAAAACTTCAATTGATATGACAGTATTGGCATCAACGAAGATGTATATGCCTGCAAGGTGGTATAGGCAACTGATACTAAACTGAGCAGGTCATAAATTAATAATCTGACGATGCGCCACACCACGCAAACACTTATCCTTACAAATAATTGACAGCAGCATAATGTATTAATGTATGCTTAAATAGCCATATTTCAAAACGGCAAATCTACAGTTTCACAGCCTGGATGGAAAAAAAAAAGACCTAGGGACGCTATGACATTAACATTAGCAATGTATCGATACATAATTGCATGATGTAATTAATAGTACATGAAACACAGGCGAAAATTGCTTCTATCTAAATTGAAGTATAGAATATCCAAAAAAAACAAACTAATTGGCTCTATCGAGGGGAAGAAGCTGCAGGCTAAAAGATAACGATGAAAACAGGGTCTCATGCATGCATGCTATCATAAACGGCTGTGACAGTTAGAAACATGGATTTTAGTTTGAATACAGCTTGTCATAATGGTTTATGGGGTGCAGCCTAATTGCACATGGTTTGAGACCTGAGCCATTCTGCAATCCATTTTATCTTGCTGCGGAACTGTTATGATCATACTCCAATAGATAAGAAACTGAAAAAACAAAAACAAAAAAAAATTACCTCCTCTTTGAGAGGTGCATCCGCACTATTTTTTGGCGTCTTCCAGAAGCAATAACCCGTTCTAGTACTGGAGATCCTGTCAAAATGTTTGGGAAAGAAATATGAAAGTCACTTGATTGAATCCTACAAACCAATGTAAATGGCAATTCAAACCTACGGCCAGTCAGTTAACAGCCGACCGCAACATTGTTGGCATTCACAATAATCTCGCAGCAGGGCAACCAAATAAGGAGATGTGGCATCAGCTAAGTTTGTAACAATTTAGCAACAATCTACAATAGTCATACAGATAATGAGCCCAAAAAAATAACAAAAAACATGGCACGGGAATGAGAAAACATGTAGTTACATAATACAGAGTAATTATTTGAGAAAAACAATATCATATTCTCCGGAAGAAGATGGAAAATTCATGTTTACATATAGGACACAACAATGAGAAAGCGTGATCAGCTGAGGAAGTATATGATAGAAGGATCATATTCGTGCCATTTGACTGTTGAAGATAGGATTTCTTGCTTTATGTAACATTGAGCAGGCCCGTGATCAACTGAGGAAATGTATGAGAGAGGATCATGTCTGTGCTTAGCTGCGAAAGGGTAGGACTCCTTGCTCTACATAAAATAATATTGAGCAGGCAGAGTATATAGTACGTGTGACATAGGGGGTGAGTGTTTGAAACCAATATAGGAAATGTCAAAACCGGTACCTGTGATGTTTTGTCCAGCAAAAGTGCTGCACATCTATGACATTTGTCTTGCCAAACGAAGTGCCGAAGTGCGAGTATGTGACAACAGGAAGATCACGTAAATGACCTGCATTGTGTGAGTAGATAGCTTATTAACAGCATGAGTACAATTAATAGAAAGACACCGCATCAATAGAATTTGCAGGTCCATCAGTGAGTAACATACGCTGTTGTCTCAGCAGTCCGCGGCATGGCACATGAGACTCGTGTCTTTTTTCTCCATACACTGAAAAAGACCTTGGTCTTTATGTTATCCCTTTGTTAATGGAGAAGGTTACAGGCTATAATTAGTTTTGTATGAATTGATAGGAAAAAGATCTACAGTACCTTGAAAGAAAAAGAAGGAAGCATGTATGGACATGATGGCTGAGGGATCACTGACCTATTCACGATTGATCCTGAAGAATCTGTTTACATCTATGGCCGAGGTTGCACGTTTCCAATTCCTACATGTGGGAGCACGACAGTGAAGCTATCACATGTATACCCAAATCAGATTAATTACAAAATCAGCACAAACGGCATCCGAATAAAAAAAAGGGAGAGGATTAGGTATGCTAAGAAAGGCAAGGCGGAAGCAAGTTGATACCTGTAGAGAACGATGGGTCTTTAGCACTGGCTCGTTCCCCTTCGAAGATGGTCGATGGCCATCTGCGCCCGCTGCGCGTCGTACCGGCAAGATGCTTTTTCCCAGCAACGGAGGTCGACGACCATTTCTGCGGCAGCTGCGATTATCCGCCGCGTGGAGGCATGCGCAGGGCAGGCGAAGCAAGCCGATGACTGGAGTGAGCAGCAGGACGATTCGGGAAATCGGGAGCTGGCGATGGAAGAAGCGGATGGCCGGACGCGCCGCCGCGGTCGTGGAGGCCGGGCATGCCGCCGGCGGACGTGGTGTAGGCCGGAGCCATCCAGATCGAGATGGGTAGAATCTGGTCGTCTTTGGGGTAGTCGACGACTTTTTGCGCCAGGGGACTTCGCTGGTGGGTTCTGGAAGATGGGAGAGCGTGGGAGCGATCCGACGGGTGAGTGGAATATCGGACGATGCTGGTGCGATAACTGTAGCGCTACAGGGAAATGAGTCTTGAGCCGGCTCTCACTGTAGCGCTACAGTGAGAGCGCGGCTTCACCAGGATTAGGCCCCGTTTGGATCATTTTAGAGGGTGCTGTAGCAGTCACATCAAAGATGCCGGCACGATTTATGTGTACTAAACAAAGTCAAATTACAAAACTAAGTCCAGGACCCCCCTCTATTTTGCGAGACGAACGTAATGAGGGTAATTAAGCGGCGATTAGACGATGGTTACTGTAGCATCACTGTGTCAAAACATTGATTAATTAGGCTCGTTAGATTCGTCTCGAAAAATAACGCCCGTCTGCAGAAAGGTTTTGCAATTAAATTTTATTTAGTACCCTTAAATAGTAAGATTCTTTTTACTTTAGAGGGGTATAAACTTTAGAGGGCACTTTAGAGGGGTATCCGAACGGCACCTTAGTAATCTTTACTAGTTTTAGGCAGCGCGCCCTTGCACGCTGTATGATTATAGGGTACCGCTAAAGTTTGCTATCATTACACAGGGTGGGAAGGAAATGTTTATATAGGGCGCTGAAAAAAGATACTATGTTGTTTTCTGAGTGGCGGAAGAAGATCAGCACATGCACATAAAATTAAGCCACACTGCCTGGTTTATTCATCATTAATGTAGCCTGTAGGTAGGGTGCGTCAACAAGGAGGTGGATTATATAGCGTTGAAAGAAAAATGACTGAAGAACAACGTTCATTTTCATAGCATCGAGTTGACTCGCTGATCTTTGCGTTCTTGCACTTCTTATGAACGTCTCAAAAAACTAAATGTTCAGAGATGCGCGAGTCTACAAGGTTCATACGCAATAGTCTTGGTAAACAGCACGAGGTTAGAAGCTTCAAGCACCTTTATATTACATTACATGTTGACTCTGACACACCACAGGCCACAGCTTTGATGCATCATTTTTTTTTTTTTTGATCTTTTGATGCATCATATTTACAAGGGAGAGAAGCAGGATGTTCCATAGGCGACCATATTCACAACAAAATATTGGCAGGCACGATCGTGGACAGCAAAAGCATCTTCAGATTCACTTGTCAGCCTGTCAAGCAACACAGATAGTAGTAAGGGAGAAGAACAGTATAAATGGATAGTATTATCGTGCATGGCAAGGAGGCAAAGATACCTCTGGATCAGTTCTTCCTGCCCTTTTTCGCGGCCGGCTGCTTGCCTGCTTCTTCGAACTGCCAACCTGAGACTTGGATGCATCCCTTGGCAGATCAGCGCTGCCAAATTCAACAGAAGTTTTTCCACATGAACAGATCGAAATGGAGAGAAAGGAAGTATAATTGACGGGAAGTAGAAGGTACTAACGAAGAGTCATCTTCGATGTCATCATCGTCTAACTGTGACCACATTTGTAGTAGTTCCTTGCTGCAAAGACACGGAACATTGATGAGGATTATATAGGATCAGGAAAACATATGCTGCAATCAGGGAGCAACGAAGTTTAACAAAAACCTTATCATCAGAAGATGCAGTGAAAAGTCTCTTGCGAACACTCTTGTTTTCCAAAGCATCTTTATCTTTCTCACTGAAAGGAATGAAGGAGGGCAATACAAAACGTAAATATAACTGCAAAAGAACCCTGTAATGAATTTACGTTGGAAGGAACTAACAAAGATTTGTCAGCAGGCTGTGTGGAAGCAGGAGTAGCCGACGGTGGAGGTGTACCGTGTCCATGTGTAAGGAAACACAGAGAATATATATATTTTAGCTTGTATGAACATTTTTTATCATCATTATAATATATAATCTGTAGGGGCTTGCCCCTCCAGTTCTATCAAAAAAAAAAACACACAGAGAAATATAAGCAAAGGATAAAAAAAGGGGCTTATTAATTAAAGCACAGGGAAAAATATGGCATAATCTTACCAGAACATGATGCTCCTCAGGAATATCAGACTGGATTATTTTATCATGGTCTGCATTTATATCACTGGTTGATTCATTCTTCTGAGCTATAGGTTTCACAGTCTGTTGAGATCCTGTTTCAGCTGTTGCTTGGACACGCGGGATAACAGGATTGCGTCCAAACGCATGATCAATTCTCTTGACATCATAAGAAAATGGCTTGCCCAGGTATGCTCTGTCCGTGACACCAACATTTAACTGATATTTCTGACCAACTTGAGAAGCTATTTCATTAGGAATAGCTCCATCCATGCGATTTGGACCCATTAACATCTTGACATCTTTTCCAATCAGACGGCGGCCAACATCAGCAAAGGAAATGATTTCTGCTTCGGTAGTGCCATTGGTGACAAAGTAGCATGCTTTGTATCTGCACAACAACAAATAGTCATGAATCATCGCGTGCTATACTCTGAACCAAAAGACCAGGTAGGTGAATATGTGGGAGAAAACATTACTTGAACTTGTAGCCCGTGCAATTGTCGTGGGGACATTTGTATCCACCGGCATATGGAAGTGAAGTCCTGCTGCAGCGATTGCAAGAAGGGAACCACCAATTCTGTTTGTCATTGTATCTTGCAATAGTGACAGGCAGTCTGAATCCTTCATTCTATACTCCCACCCATCACGACAATAACATAACAAGATGAGCATAATCCAAGAAACTGACGTCGAAATGGAAGTTTTTTTTTCTTGGCCGGGAAGATGCAAGGAAGCATATATGTAGGAGAGAACAAAGGAGAAGCACCATACCAGAATTTCGTAGGGAATAAGCTTCCTTAATTCTGCAACTGTAATCCTGTGGGTGCTGTCTTAGGTTCTTGATTTTGAGGAGCAACACCTTGAACAGGAACACGTTCAATAGGATAGAAGTTGGTTTCGTAGCTGCAGAAGACATGGCAAAAAGAAAGGAAAAAGTAAAGAACAGGACGGCAAAGCCAAGGAAACCAAAGGATAAACAAATATATGCAAGGAAAAGGCAAACCTTTTAAAGGAACTGGCAACTTCAGGAGCCTTAGGATTGATGTACAACCTACAGCCAGGGTTGCCACTCATAGAAAGCTCACCTGCGTTTATAAGCACATAAATAGTAACAGGCTATCATGTAAAAAAAAAAACGAAAAGACTCCAAAATCAGACACAAGGCACGGTGTCTGGCACTTGAAGAAAATCCACTCCCCAACCGGGGTAGAAGTTACATCATGAGCAGCCATACATGCTACTACTTTGCTAATTCTACTGAAATGGTACATTCAGTGAAATTCTGCCTCATAGTCTCTGATCATACAAACATAGAACAACAGAATCCAGGTGCAATCATCTTGACAGAAAACCAAAAACCGGTAAATGGAAGATGACACCACAGAAGTACCATCACTATTATCATCTTACTGGCAAAGCCAACCGATCAAAAGCACATGACAGGAAAGCAGCGCAAACCAATATTAAAGGCAACAAAACTGGTCATCTGATCCGACAACAGAAGCTAACAAAGCAAAATCTAACCCCACTTGGACAAATCACATACATGGACCAAAGGGTATGCATGGATGAGCTAAAGACAGGAATTGATGGAAGCAAAAGTTAAACAACAAGCAGACAGTACCTAACCAAAGAAGATCAAGGAAGCATACAGGAAAACTCCTTACATCTTAACAAGACGAACTGGAAGACGCCTCCAATCGAAGGCAAACAAGCAGCACGACGACCTGCACCAAACAACAACTTATTAGAATAGCTCAGGACGTGCATATCAGCGAGAAGGAGTGCAAGAACGCAAAGATCTGCGAGTCACCTCATCCATGCTTATAGTAACATCTAATTCTAGGCTGCATGGTACTTGGAGGTTCTATTATTTTGATTTTATTCTACATTGATAGCCATCTAAAACCTAAACAGTTAAATTTAATGGAAAATAAATAACTATTTCACATCTCCATTAGTAAAGTTTCTTCATTTAGCAACATTTTTTAGGCATCCTATTAAAGAATTGAAGGGTCTTTTTACCCTAAAGAAATCTCTGATGTGCTTGATGCAATGTTCGAACTGAAACAGAGCGACAGGTTACCACTGAACATGAACATAGATAAAATATCAAATGTACTGAACATTAAGTCTAATGCGGCCTCAGCATACTTTCAGTGATAGCACATAACAAATCGTGTTTTGAACATTATGTAAAAAACATGGAACCAAAACAAGCTTAATACACAAGCCTCTATCACCTTCTCCTATGCATGTGTAACAACTGACATTCTTCACAAACCTGAAATAAAGATGTACCATTATCCTTATGTGATGTTGTACAGCTCAACCAGCAGGGCATATGGTATATGGTATACATCAAAATACTGTAAATGAAAGTCAGGGTTCTTCTTTATGCAAAACCAATGGAAAGAGCACATACAAAGACTGCTAAATCACACAACTTATATGATAAAGTTCAACACATCATGAATGACCAGTCCGCATCACATTATTTTGTTCTCTCCTATTGTATCATGTAGCAAGAAAAATATATACTAAAGTAAAGAAGACATTAATAAGATGCATCAGAAAATCATTTCCATTATAACATGAAAGCACACCTAACACCACCACCATAGAGAAAAAACCCTAATTGACTACAATCAGCTGAGATGAAACAATCATATAGAGGGGAAAAAAGAAAACATCAATGTCAGCATCTCTTTCTTCTGTTCTCTACATATCAAGAAAAATAAATAATAAGTTTGTCACACATTACACTGCTAATATAGACATTGTAAGATATCAATAATCTCTTTCCTTTACATAGATGCAACGGTGGACAGCCCAAAGCTAATGGAAAGTAATAACCACAATAAATTTAACATATCTTTCTTCTGTATTATTTCAGTAGACAGGACTGGGAAAAAAAAAACACGGCTGAATTGGATGCTTAATGAAACATTTTATAAATATCAGGGATCGAGATCTATATAAAGGAAGTAACGATTCATTTAGCTTTGGAAGCCTACAAGTAACTATTAGTCAAAGGTTACACTGAGAATTGATTATCGTAAATTTATCACAAGTTTTAATGGTAGACTACATCATAACAAATTGGTACGATACAAAAAACAATTGTAACTGAAAAACATGTGTCAGTTGCAGCTGGCAATAGCTGATGTGATAAGTTGAAATGCGAAGATATACATTGGTATTTGTGAAAGAGGTGAACAATACGTTAACTGTAGATGTGAATCACCATGCAGCAATGGACGTCGCAGATGTACAAATAATAAAGCGCCCTTTGTAGCAGGTTTAGTAAAAATCAAAGGAACTGAATAGAAACTATGTAGCCTGCTACTAATAACAGTTTCTGTGTTTTGACTGGAATTAGTGGAGTCCTATCAACTGGTAAAGGATTATGCATCCTAAGGAGAAACTACCACTAAACCAGGAAAAATAACCATGAACAAAGACACATCTTCTGAGGATAGAAATGCAGCTAGCTAGGTGCGGGTAAAGGTCTTGTGACAAGGCACATACTAAATCCATTATCTCATCATTACTTGTAACCAGCCAAAGGTGGGCATTGGGCAAGAATCTATGTTGAAATATCAGTAAGCCTCCAAAAACATGCTTAGCCAAACCATTAACAGTAGCCAAGGGAAACCACATCACTTTACAGCAGCTAGATCTTATATCTGTCGTTAAGTTTAGCTGGAACTCACACTCTTCAAAAATACAAAATATAAGGATTATAGGTCATCCATGCTCCAAACCAAATAAGAAATAAACACGCTGTGGTATGGATCAATATATTTCGATATAGATAGAAACGACCATACTATGCATTCAGGCTGATCCTACTTGCGAATTTAATCTGCAAGAACTTGATATATAAATAACATGTTGGATCACCGTACACCTCAGGCTGAAGAGACACTACAGCATGATGAAATGTTTTTGTCTTTGCTAAAATATTTATCTGGTAAAATAATTACTAAGAAATACAGAAAGGTAAGACTCTCATCCCAGATGATTACGTAAGAGTCAATTAGTGCATGCACATAGTGCATGCTTACATTTATGTGCAAAACAAAAACACCAGTTCAGTAGTCCAGGCAGACCATGTTTCATACTTTTCAAAGTATAATGCCAATTGAAATTGTGTTGTATATAATTGGTGCAATTGATAGGTTTGAAAACGGAAATACAAAAGGGATAATAAGACTCACGTTTGTTTAGATAACATATCACCTTCCAATGACAGACAGACAAAGAGAAACAAACCTACAACTGTGTGTATAGATATATAAATCAACTTGCTGTAACAAAGGGGAAGTGCCTTGTGAGGGCGGATGGTCAGATCGAATAACTTCAGATGAGATATCAGATTATGACAAACTTTTGATCTGCACTAACTTTATAATTAATAGGAAGCAAGAGTATGTGAACCAAATCGACATTATGCCGCTACTTTTTCAGGAAAAACGTTACTTACAAATGAAAAGAAGCAGGCAGATTGTGACGAGCATGTAAAATGATTAAGCCAGTCCACATTGTTTTGTAAAAGTTAGGGAGGTAAAAAAAGCTGTGAAATCCAGTTACTTCTAAATCACAATTACACTATCGCACAATCCTTTGTAAGAACCAGATCTCAATACAATTAATGATGGTAATGCAAAAGGGCCAAGTGAAATTATTACTTTTCAAAGAACAGACGAAAAGCAAAGCTGTGTTTTCAGACATATGAATAAACACCCTTGACGAAACCGGCATTAAGCAAAAAGGAACAACTAATTGACTGTAAGAACTATTGCTCCAAATGGGACTTGATATATTTTTCAGGAACTGCACAAGAATGTTGACAAGAATAATAAAAAAAAAATACCACTTTCATGTATGCTTGGACATAAATAAGCAAAAATTTAAGGAAAAGTAAAACCTCTCGAAGAGATAGCCCATAAGCAAAATATAGGTCATTTTTTTCCTTCGTAGAGTTTCTTGTCCAGGTGACCCAATATCAATCTGCAAGACAATCACATGGCAAGAAAGAACTAATTAGCTCACTGTATACTAACCAGATTGATGGCAAGTGGCAGGATAAACAAAACTCTTATGAGATAACGTTTCGATTGAACCGGGGACAACCAAGGCTGATGGTTGTGAAATCAAACACTCTTATGCATTTCTTTCAGTGGTATAAAACTCTACACGTATCAATTATCATAGTATATTTTTTCAGTCATCTTTTCATTTGGAAGAGGCTCTATCTTCATGCAGGACAAATAAAGCTTACCAATATTGCGTCCTCCACACAAATAAAAGCATGCAATCAATCCCATTATTAATGTAAAGAAGTGGTAGACATACAAAGCAGAAGGTTGTACAAGGACCACAAAATTAAATTGCAAAGTCATCTCTAACTCACACCCTATTGCCTGGAGTATCTCTTTTGCAGTTCTCCTCAGAACACATAATATGGACAAAGGGGAACACTATGAGGAACAAAACAATGCGAAGGAAATAATGGAAAAATATGTATCTGGAAGAGGTTACATGCTATTTAAGTATACCCTAATCATTGTTTTTACTCCGGTTATTTCAGCCAACTGTTCATAGTACAATTAGACTGCATGAACTAATATCACCTTTTGTCTGTTAAAGGAAAGGAAATATACATGTAAACTACTGATCTCAAACATCATTAAGTTGAACCGTATTACCGTAGTATATATAGCTCAAAAACATTACATGATCAACTTTCAGGGCAGCAGCTGATATCGTCAACTCTGAAAGTTGAACTGAGCTACTTTAACGTTACCTTCTCAAGATGAAGGATTGACTCTAATATAATTGTTCAGTTGGAGGATCCATGCGAACTCTTTCAAACTTTCTACAATATCAAGTGCAGCTGTCCTGTACGGCCACTCTGCTCAAGCCTCGTGAGACCAACCCATGTCGCAAGGCCTTCGTCATCAGCACCTAAATCGAAATAAAACAAATCTTAAAATCACATCACTAAATCTAGTGACGAAAACACAGACAACAGAAACATAATCGCACCAAATCTTTAAAAGCACAACACGCTATTGCGAGCCAAAACCCTAGCTAATATACACAAAAATCCTAACAGAAGAAGAGGAGGAAAGAAGCAAGGCACACCAAAAAACTCATCAAAGAGGCAAAAATCAAAGAGATTTCGTAGAATTGAAGAAACAAATAAGAAGGACGTCATCTGGCCTAGAGGACGTGAATCCTCGCGGCTGCTCCTGCTGTGCTGTGTGCTGAGGGGAGGGGAGGGGAGGGCGAGCGGCGGCGGGGAGGGGAGGGGAGGGGAGGGGGGGGGGGGGGGGGGCCAGCGGCGCCGGCCGGAGGCGGCGGCGCGGGGAGGGAAGGGGAGGGCGAGCGGCGCCGCGGGGAGGGGAGAGGAGGGCAGGCGGCGGCGGGAGGCGGCGCATGGGCGGCGCAGGGAGGGGAGGGGAGGGCTACGCGGGTGGTGGTGCCCGGAGGCAGCCGTGCGGCGCTTTTTTTTTTTTCCCCCCTTTCTGTCGATGGAGGCAGAGGGATAAGGAAGAAGAGGATATTTTGACCGGTTCTTTCACCCAGCCCAGAGTTGAATTTCACACCTGAGTCGGTGATACCCGACGCATGCACTCACTGTGGACATTACGATGGTGTTTGGTTCGTCGTTTTGTAACGTATTCTGATTACAGCGCATACCGATTTCGTTAGTTTTTGTTTGGTTTGAGGCGTCCGTAATCAGCTACCGCGTAATCAGGTCCCGGTGCAGTTCAAAATCGATAACGCCCGATTCGGAGGGGATTGAGCTCCCATTACGCCGCCCACCTCCTCTGACTCATCCACGACGACACCGACGGCGGGCGGCGGCACGACATGACGAACAAGAGCAATCACGCGAGGATGGAGGCACAGACAGGGCTCTGGATGGAGACGCCATGGAGCTGCCGCGCGAAATGGACGGAGCTCAGGATGGAGGCGGAGAGCGGCGGCGCAGGTAAGATGGAGATCTGGATGGAGGCGGCTGGGAGAGTGAGCTTCGTGAGGACGGGCGCCGGCCACCGGTGTCGGGCAAGAGGCAGCAGGAATGGAAGCATGCGGATGAGAAGGCGCGGCGGGGATGAAGCTCTGATTCTTCTCCATGAACGGCGTCAACGAGGGGTGGGATCGTGAAGCTGTGGTTGTGCATGGCATCATATGCCGGCGGCGAGGACGACGAGCTCTGCAGACAACTCCGGCGACTCGCAAACTTCACCACCGGCTATGGAGCGAAACGCGCGGCTTGTTCTGGATGTATCGCTGCCCACCACGACGCAGCAGCCAGCTCCATTCGATCCAGATTACAAGCTTCGCGTGTGTTCGAGCACATCCGATTCCATTACCGGAGAAGCACCAAACAAAGCTCGTTTTCTCTTACATTGATTACGATTGCGGGGTACTCTGTTACCGTTTGCGATTGCGTTAACACTCACCAACCAAACACCACCTAAGATCGTACGGTAAAAAAATTGTTGACTGTCGTGGCGCATGTGTCTGAGCTGGGCGGGGCCGCGAACTAAAGAGGAAAATCTTTATAGATTTGATAGATTATAGAAGAGATGATGGAGAATCCATTTGAACAAGAACCACTCGAAAAGATGAAGTATAGATTTATTTAAAAATTCTTCAAAAATGCATAAGTTTTTTAACTTTACTTGAATTTTAGAATTCCATTTACTTATGCAATGAAAATGCTTAAATGATGCACATGATGCCGGATTATGCTTGATAACATGCAATTGAAAATTGGCATGTTACAAAAATAAACTTGAATAAAATTCACCCCCCAAATTTATTCTCGCATGTGGAGGGAGACAACTAAGTTCGCCATGCATGGCAGGTGGTCTCCCTACGTGCGAATCCAGCGGGTGGCGTAGAGGCTTGGTATCGACACGGTTAGCGGCACATCTCATTGGGTTTCCTCTGGGCCTCTGGCATCGCATTCAGGGGCGCAGTGTTTGTCTCCTTGGTGAGGGTGGCGTCCTGGCCCTCCCAGAGCGAGAACAGCGGCGGCGCTTGCATCTCCCTGGGTGGCATCTGGGGGCGCTGCGCTCATCTGGGGGCAACGAGTCAGAGACGATGGTCAGGTCACATCTCGGTCGCCTCCTCCAGTATTTATCAAGGTGAGCGGCATGGCTGCCTCGATGGTGGGTCTCGCTCATGGACAGTGGCGGATCCAGCGGGGGGCAGGGGGGGGCTGGAGCCCCCCCTACTCCCTGGACCTCCATGGAGATGAAGAGGGGAGAGGGAGAGGGAAGAAGAGGAAGATGAAGAGGAAGGGGGGGCTGGAGGAAGAAGAAGTGGGGCTAGAGGAAGAGGAAGGGAGATGAGCCCCCCCATGAATGTCATCCTGGCTCCGCCACTGCTCATGGAGTCGATCGGTCCTCTTCTGCGCCATCCTCTATGCAGAACAGAAGGCAGCGGATCAATAACCAGATCACGATTGGATGACAGGATCTGGCTTGTCGTGTAGGGAAAATTCACCTACGCTGGCTGATCTAGTTTACTTTAGCATTAGCCTAAACTGCAACCATGTTCCAGGTCATGCTATATGATAATTGGATATTTGTTAATTGCGAGGATGAATTATTCTTCTTATGTATGTTTCATGGCGTGATCAACCGTGCGCAAGGTTCATTCCATTTCTCGGAGTATAATGAAATTTAAGTACTTTGTTTTACATGATCAGCAGGAAAACATTTTAAAACATGGATTGAAAACGCAGAGCACCAAGCATCGACAACCATCTTGTCGTCCTGCTTCATCCTACAGCGCCATAGTGCCTCTTCTTTTTGCATCGATTGATCAGGCAGGTTCTCGAAGCAGGGAGTGAGTTGAAGACAATGTCATTGCGATGTTTCCATAGTTTGCCAGCAGCAGAGGAGGGTGAAGCTGACGAAGTGGGTTGCCGGGATTGTTGCTGGCCTTGGGAGTTTGCAGAATTCCGACGGTCTTGGAGGTGGCGACGGTAGCGTGATCCCAAGTGCACTCCAAAAGGCTCGTGCAAATGGGCATCCAAAAATGATATGGGATGTGTCCTCTAAGACTGAATCTTTGCTCTGCCTGAGCTCGGGCACACCCACGATGAACGATCCCTTGTTGCAGTACAGAATGCCTGTGGTGCCAGTTACCATCCGTCCGGAGTGTCAGCACATGGCTTACTGGCAGTTTGTTTTTGGCAGCACGATGGAAATCTCTCTAATAACCTGCTCTATCGGATCGGCTGTGCAACATGCAACACAACTACAGAAGTGAGAAGTGGGTACAAACCTTCCCATTCTTGTCTGCAAGATGAGTCAAGGCACGACACATATATAAGTACAACCAGCCATTAAAGCAAGTAGATGCATCTTTTGAAAAAAGTAGATGCATGTATGAGCATTTAGACCAAGTCCCCACCGTGGTGTCCAATTGCTTGTGCTTCTGGACTCCGGAGAGAGCAGCAGCGCGACCAAATTGTATCGAGAAAATAAGGGTCGCGCCTACATGCATGTATCCATTGGACAATGGACCGAAATGAATCCCCCCACCAGAAAAAAAAGTACCTATATGACCCAGAAACAAAACCAGGAAGCTAGCAAAACTAGAAGACAAATGAGTCTTACGAATACATTCATACTGAGTCTTCTTTGTTTGTATGTGTGTGGTCCGTGAAGCAATTAGTGCATAGTAGTACACAAATGAGTCCCAGAAATTAAAAAAGCTTGAGCTAAATCTGTAGCCTGCGAGGAAAAGGTCAAGCTCCCAATATGTTCTGGAGCTCCTGGGTACACAAAGCGAGGTCGATGTCCTCTCCTCCCTTCCATTGCCGAGGTGCGCATTGCACGAGAGATTCGCAGTGTATGAGTTAGGCTGCGGTCACAGATCAGCAAGTCCATTAGTTATGCAGAATTGCATTTGCTACAATATCTCATTTTGTGAACGATCGATGCAAAGGCAAAAAGGCTCTACTTACAATTTTTCCTATTTAACTAGTAGTAGTTTCAGATAACTCAAAAGTGAACAAAATAGGATGCTTACCCCATTAAATCGGTGGCCTAGGCATGCTCAGGGTCCTTAAGTAAGATTCCACCTTCCTCCACATATCCTTTGTCCATTCATTCAGAAACTGAAAAATAAATCAAAGCACGTACAAGTATGATACATTTGTCCATATATTCATTCAGCTATTATTACGAACTAAAACAATACCTTTGGGCGCTCTAAG
This sequence comes from Eragrostis nindensis, assembly GCA_012490785.1. Classification (NCBI taxonomy): domain Eukaryota; kingdom Viridiplantae; phylum Streptophyta; class Magnoliopsida; order Poales; family Poaceae; genus Eragrostis; species Eragrostis nindensis. Next base: position 249,019 of record JAAXCT010000158.1, read on the forward strand.
TAAACAACCCAAGTGAGCGCTGTAAAGCAGAAGCCGGTAATCCCAAAGGGCCATACAACCCAGTTGGAGACAAGTGCAAAAACATGCAGTGTAATACAAAATTCTGTGATGAAAGCTACCAACTCCAAGAAAAGCAGCCAAATGAAGATCTCAAATCTGACATGATCAATTGATTCACTCTCCCTGAAGTGCGAGGCAAACCCTGCCATAATACAGCTGCCAAAGGATGATATGACACTTCCTGTGCATATCATTCGCACCCAAGGATCATCAAAACTCCGTGCTGCCTTCTGCCCCAGTGGGTATGCCAATGAAAAAGTGACTAGTCCAAAATAGAACAAAAGCATTTTCTCAGCAATGGTGTTGATGAAGCCCAGTAAACCCTGAGTTGAAACAATCAAGTAAGATAAACAAGCAATAACGTACTAAGGATTTAAGTGTTCAGTTGTTAACTTTCTATGGGTGCAGAATGAAGATCAAATCAACAATAGCAGAAATGGATTCCAAAACATCACTTGCCAAGTTATCTGACTAAATTTTGATGGTTTTGGTACGATCAAACAATAAGAGGGAGAGAGGATGGATAAATTACCCTTACAGCAGGGTTGTTTGCTGAAGTACTGATGACCCCCTGTCAAGCAAATGGAAAACGAAAGGGGACTTAGAGGGAAAGAAAACAACATAAGTTTCGTTTAAAAGGACAGGAGCAGTTCTAGGGTACAGAATAATGTCCATAATGTCATTGTATTCATGTTCATTAGGACAGAGGAAAACATAACAGCATACCAGACTGCTTGGAGAGTAACGTGAGGATGGAGACTGCATATTGTCCTGATCATAGAAAACATAGAAACTGTTAGCATTTTGCAGTGCACCACCTCATTGACACCGTTTCTTGAGTACCACAACAACATAAGTTTCTCACCATAGGCACAGTTCTAGAGTACAGATTAATGGCCATGTAATTCTCTGCCGGAGTATGGCTTCTATCAGCTCCCATAGAACTGCTAGGCTCCTGTCAGTCACCAAAAAAGCAATAAGCTACAATGTCATTGTGTTCGTGTTCATGGGGACAGAGGCGAGAGCGCACCATACGGCTGGAAGACTCACATGAGGATGGAGGCTGCAGATTGTCCTGATTACAGAAAACTAGAGTTTGTTAGTACAATACCATGCATCACCTCATTAACACCCTCTTCATGGTGATTGGAGTGGCACAATATGTATTTTAGCATGCTTGTATAGTGAAAAACAGCGGTAAAGCTGTTGCCTAGTGACGATGAGGTCACGGGTTCAAGTCTTGGAAACAGCCTCTTGCAGAGATGCAGAGAAAGACTGCATACAAAAGACCCAAAGTCGTCGGACCCTTCCCCGGACCCTGCGCAAGCGGGAGCTACGTGCACCAGGCTGCCCTTTTGTATAGTGAAAAACAGGTGGTTGGATAATTGCCAACAAAGTGGGTCAAATTAGCTAAGATACTCTGATACAAATACAAACATCTGTCCCTTAGCTCAAACTTGTATGCACAGTTCAGTTCAGTAAGATATTCTGATACGATCCATGGATTCAGAATCAAGTAGGAAATCAATTTAAAAAAGGCTATCACTAGAGATGTAAAAGAAACTACGTGTTGTTTGCCATTCATTTCACTACAGAGGCCGCCTTGTTCCTTTTGTCGCTTTTTCTAATATATAGTAGCCTATTTTCGGCCAGCTGTAAATTCACCTGCTTATAACATGGCGGCGATCTTGTCTGGTTTTCCATTTTATTAAAGAGAAAATAGTCACACAAAGGTAACAAGGTGGGCAATTTGGCATCAAGCTACAACATGTTTGACTTTTGTTATCATCTGGAACTGACCCAGACAACCGCGCCTTGGGAGTTCCCCCTTGACCCACTAGCTTCCTATCCCTATAACATGATTTGACGAGATCTGGAATTCTGGTACATTCAATAATTCCTGATCGAGGGGAAGGGTGTATCTTGGGGGAGTTGGCAGCGGATTTTGGTTCATCCGGTCTTATAAGCATTCAAGAATGACTTCATGCCCCGCTCGTCAATCGTTGATGAGCACGGAACATAGTTCCAGGCCCTTGCATAGTTGCATTGCGTAAGGGGTCAAACCAAACTGGGCGAATGGATCATCCCATCTAAGAAAGAACCGATTCATCATGAATCAGATCATTCCTAGAAGCAGACGGCTGGTGCACGGAGATCTCACAGATGAAAGCAGCGCCTTTTGAATCCAAAGCAAGAAAAGGAGACGCGTGTCGTACCTTGGTGGTGGCGAGCAGCGCCTTCACCGACGACGCGTCCTCGCTTACCGCGTCGCCGCCGCCGCTGGCGGTGGCTTCGGTTCCCCCGGACGGAAAGAAGAGGCGGGGGCGGACGAAGCCGGCAAAGGTGAGGAAAGCAAGGAGGTTGGGAAAGGTCATCGGCCGGGGCCGGCTGGAGCGGTCGGGGGAGCAGCTGAACCCGAGGTTCCAGAAGTCCATGGCGTTGCCGGTGAGGGGGCGGTGGGGACGTGACGGTGGAGTTGGGAGTTGATAGTTTGCTTGTTGCTTGACGAGGGACGCTGGACGCCAAGCTGGGGGTGTGATTTGGTCTTCACACGATGCTGCCTCGTACTACCTCCAAAAAACTCGACCTGCCAGACCGCCCCCAACGACATTTTACTAAGGAGAATAACCTCTCACACAGGTCAAGAAAATCCCCGAACCCTCTCCCTGATCCTACACAGAGACTCAGCTAGCCGTTGTGAGCTCCGGCGCGAGTCTTTACCATGTGCTTTGATCCGAAGAGGACGAGGGGATTTTTTTACTCTGCACTGCAGCGTGGCATATTTCAGCCACATGTGCTACAGTGCATGCGCGGCACTCGTACTACCTCCCTCTGTAATAATTGTCGCTGTTGACTTTTAATCGTCTTATTTAAATTTTTTTGCAAAGATTAAAAAAATATGTCATGATTAAACTAATACTGATGAAAAAATATGTGATGAAGAAATAATTAATGTTTGCACGAAAAATTCAAATAAGACAAATGGTCAAACGTGATAATCAAAAGTCAACAGCGACAACTATTTTGAGACGGAGGTAGTACTGTGTAGAGCAGTTGTTGGACAGTGACAGATGACTGGCCGGATCAGACAGTTTATTCTCTCGCCAGACAGTTTATTCTGTCGCCACGGCGTCCTCCAGTCATCGGATGGATCAGGAGTTCTAGAGCACAGGTGGGAGGCGGGAGCTGGAGTTTTTTGATTGGTTCCGACATGCCCCGTAAAGTTGCGGCGCAACCGTTCTCCCCACTTTGACAATTGTTGATTCGTCGGCATCTGAATTTGTTTCGCTAGCTGCCACGCAGAAAGAAATGTGTAATAAGCAGGTTCGGACAAAACAAGAGTCACGTATCCTCTCTCGGCACTAAATAAAAAAAGGCAAATGCATTGTTCAGCTAGTGTGTTCATCTAGCTAAGCTATACAGCAAGACAGTAACTCGAATTCCATGACAAAACTGCACGCCTGGATTAATCAGATCGTGTATCAAATGTTTAACGGCAGATGAAAACATTCAATGTGCATTAATTTCCACACTAAGCAGTAAACGACCACTGTTCTCAGCCGCAAGTTCCTGAGCCTACCACTAGCTATCATGTCTTAGTTTCCAAGCAATACAATCCACGCAGCCTTCAGCTATTATAAGAGACCGAAAAGTAGGCTGCAGCATGATTAACAAAGCACGTTTTACAGTTGATCATTCTCAATGGATTAGCTCACTAAGCTACAAGATGAGTTGTTACGTACTTCTTCCTTATACTCCCTCCGTTCTTAAAATGATGTCGCCGTTGACTTTTTTAGTTATGTTTGACCGCTCGTCTTATTCAAAAAAGTTTTAAAACTATCAAATATTTTGTTATGATTTGTTTTATCGCTAGAGAAATTTGAAATGTAACTTATAATTTTGCATATTTGAGCTAATATTTTGAATAAGACGAACGGTCAAACGTAACTTAAAAAGTCAACGGCGACATCAATTTAAAAACGGAGGGAGTACATCAGTAGTAATTCATCACACCTAGGCAGTAAGGTTTTTGTCACTACTAGTTACTGGTAAGAGACACAAATGTCCTACCAATGCACACCTACACAACAAGCAAAAGGTGTACAAACTCGTACACCAGTGCCCATTTCAGTTAACACAAAGTTGACCGGCTGCTCGCCTTAGCCCAGGCCCATCACAACATGCATCATGATGGACGGTAGCTCCCTGTTCTGCAGTAATGTCCTAGCAAATGCGAGTGATAGTGCGATTTTGTCAGTGTGGGATCTCACAAAGCTCAGAAGTCCCAACGATCCAGCTGAAGCCTAGCTTCAGCCATATCCTTCTGCGCCTTTCTTCGCCTGTAAAAGATTGGGCAATCCCGACTGGAACGATTGCAACAGAAACAAAGCTTTTTAGCTTTTGACACCGATTCAGATAAAGAGATTGAAATGTGGTGGTGAGCAGTTGTTGAGAATAGCAAACCTTGTGCAGAGAACGTCCTGGTGGAGAGAGCCTTGGCACTCCTGGCACTGCGTCCATAGCCTCCCAAACAGCATCTCCAGCTCTGAAACTGCAGATATCGAAGCTCAATCTGTCAGTAATCATCTTGGACAAATAGTGCTTCAGAAAATCAGAACGTAAGAAACAGGATAATAGACTGTACCATTTGCTACTGATTTGCAGTATAACTCTGCTTCCCTTCCTTTGCAATGTGAACAAAGTGTCTGATTGGCACCGCTGCAGGTAAAAATGCAGTTAAAAAGTTAGGAATATATAGCATTCAGGGCATCAATTTTTGAATCTGCTACTAGTAGCAAAATAATCACCTGATAACAGCTTTGCATCCTAGACAAGTTAATTGTTTCTTTGCAAATTTCATTATCCCGCTATTTGAAGGAGTAGATATTGAAACAGCTCTGGTGTGACTTCCATGAAGCAATTCTTTGCTGGCATTCTTCAGAATTGGCTCGAAGATCCTTAAGAGTGGCTGAAAAATAGCAGAACATGGTCAGTAAGAAAAGGGGGCAAAATGGGCAGCTTTGAGTATCAAGGTAAGTGTCCGGACAAACTTTGCTAATTTGGTTCTCCAGGTAGTACTGAGGATCAATGGGTATGTTATTGTCCAGGACATAAATTGGGTCTTCTGACTTCTCATAAGCCTGCACACAAGCGATAAATGTATCAAGCAACTACTATCACAGAATAAATATTGATCTCTGCAGCAGAGAGTACAGACAGAATTTACCTTTGCCCCTTTTGCTGCTTTAATTATAACATAAGGAACACGGTCACCAACAGTGGGTGCTGTAGCAGCGTCCCTCTGCTCAAGAAAACCAATTTTTGTAAGGATAAGATAAGCACCACATGGAAAAAAAAATCAAGTGTTCATACCTTTCGCATCCTCTCAGCAAGCTCGACATGGGCAGATTTTACAGCATAGTCTTCTCCAGTTTTAGTCAAACCCTGTGCATTAAAAAGTTAAAGAGTGAAGCATAGCATAGAGCCATTTTGCATCAGCAGTGGTATCAGCTTTAAATATATTCTTGGCTGGTTGGGCACTAACTCACCTTTGTTATCACTAGAAGGGACAAGTCCACACGATTCATCAATAAATCAGAGATGGTGTTTTTAACATACTGAACTGCCCCAGGAACATCTCGATCGATCAGTATTTTATGAAGACACTCAGTTACCAGGTTCTTGACCAATAAACAGTTATCCCTTCTAACAGTTTCAATACCTGCAGGCAGAGGTACAAGAGATGTTAAAGCAGGAATGAAGATCACCTGTCAGACAAACAATACAAATAAAGAATACCTTTTGTATCCATTTTGTCAAATTTCTCAGGATTTGTCCAGTACAAACCGGCATATCTCTTCTTGCTGATCAATAGGTAGGGAAAATAAACCTTCTCAAACTCCAGCTTGATGGGCTGCAATACAGATATCAAAAGCAACACCTGAGTCAAGAGCTAAGAAGAAATGCTAGGACAGACCAACTAAAAAGATTTATTTTTATTCGAGCCACTTGTCTTGAAATTATGTACAAAGGCCTAATAGGGGAAGGTAACGATGTTTTCAAAGCGCCTGGACCTGAACAATTTCCAGCCCACCGTTCAGCCGATTAGTCGATCTGAACGGACAATTAGGGCCGATTAGTCGGTCAACTAGAGACCTAGTCGTCCGGGCACTCAAGGACCTAATGATGGAGGAGTTCAGCACAGAAGGCAGCAGCGCATCACACATTCGGCGGCGGCAGGCTGCAGAGGGGCGACGACGAGCTGTAGGGAGGGGCGAAGCTAGGCTGCAGAGAGTTTGATGGTGAGCTGCAGAGGGGTGACGGCGAGCGAGCTGCAGTTAGGAGCCGGATTTATGGTAATGCCTAGGGCAGTATCCAAACCAGGATTCAAAATCTAATTTATTCTATTATGCAGATATTTCTGCTTATTTTTGCCCTCTCAGGGCATTGTATGGGAACAGTTTCTTTCTATCATTAATATAATATACAAAGGTGCGCAGCTCTCCTACATTTTCCAGAAAGGAAAATATATACAGTTCTGGACTTCTGGTTATTTTTTCTCTTCGGATAAAAATCTCAGACAAAGCATTTCCTGTATTGGAAAAATTCTATTTCAAGATGCAATTTAAAAAGCATGTCAAATAATAACATTGCAATGTTCTTGGCTTAATTTTGTATTGCCTGCCCCTAGAGTCATGTTACAACAACTGGTTACCTTAGTAAATGTTCCACTAATGTAATCTGCAGCTTCTCTTCCTAACTTCATTGCTTCTTCAACAGTAGAAACACCAAACTGTACCATTACAGAATCAGTATCTCCATAAACTACCTGTAAGTCAACAATCAGTTGTATCAGTTATGCAAACCAACAGAATATAAGAAGAAAAGGATCCTAAATCACAAAGGATGAAGTAACCAAGACTAGAGCAAAGTTATCATCTTGGATGGTGGTCAAAACGGTTTAACCAATGATATCAGGCGGGCTATTGTCCTTTGAAGACATAATATATTGTACGCTGTACAGGCTTACAACTGAACAAACACACCACACATAAAACATGTGCATGAAAAAGGAAGGTGTCACATGGAAAATGGGTAAAAAGAAAATATGTGGATTTAGTGATATCAAGCAGGAAAGGTAACAGAACATACTGAAAAGTTGTGTTAATACAAGACCAAGGTGACTGGTACTTCACCTCAGCACAATGCTCATAGCCTCCTAGTGTTGTGAACTTATCTTCAACAAGCTTTTTTGTGTGTTCAATCATTTGTCGACCTGTGTGACAAAAGCACTCCAGTGTTAAGCAACTATTTCTCCGATTTGTTAGCGTACTACAGAATGGATTTCTTCATTATTTTTACATTCAGAGCTGCCTACCATAGCTGGTCACACTTGACGAAATCTCTAAACAAGGTAATTGACCAACAGTTGCTCCAGTAAAACCATAAACTGAGTTTGCACTTATCTGAAACAATTCCACAATATCATTATCCAAGAAGTTCAAATGTGCAGTAACACTAGTTTAATGAAATTAAGGACCAAAAGTCACGGAAGTACTTTCAAGGCAAGCTGACGACCATCAAGAACCGCTTTTTCGAACGGGTCCTTTGCTTCCTGAAATGATTGGTAATTTTAGAACATATTCCCTGCATTTCATAAATATCTAGCATTTAGAAAAGCAAAATGTCTTCTCAGACACACGGGAGAAATACCTTCAAATCAGCTTTTGCCCTTTTGCGAGCAGCCAATAATTCTTCAAGAATTTCAGGAAGTATGCCCTGATATTTGACACATCTTCCCAGTTAGCAAACATGCCTTTTGTAAGCAATACCATTTGTCATAACAGGAAGCAATTACCTTCTGAAGCTCTGGTTTAACAAATATTTCACCAGATGGCGTTCGATTGAGGCTTTCTGGTGGCAAGTTGAGTTTACGAGCATCCTCAGGAGGCACCTTCAAAAGTAACAAAATAATAAAAGCTATAAACCTTGTGAATAGCCATTCATTTCAGGGACAAATGTTTTCAAGGTATGCAGTGGTAGATATAAACATAAGTGTTTACAGGTCATTACCAAAGTACAGTAGCAAAGGTTATATGCCATCATGATGGATGGGTACAAAGAAGCAAAGTCCAAAGTTGCAATGGGCTTTTCATAAAATCCAGCTCTTGCCTCCAAAACCTAAAATGTGAAGGAGAAATCAGAATTCCTGGGTAATTCAAGGGAGATTAATGTAAATATTTAATTACAATTCTAAAGTAAATGTGGTAAACTCACTAATGAATGTTTCCTTTCCTACCAGGTGGAATGACAGTGTGGAATTACACAAAATCATGTTTCTTTAGTTGTAAATTCTGAATATGCATTCCACATGCATCACAAAGAGTTTTGCATGTACTGATGATAATGTGTCAGCCGTTTGAAAGAAAAAAAAAAGATCATAGTTTCATAATAACTATCTATACCCTCAGTTTCAAAATCAAATAAAATATCTCTAAACCCCCAATTCGGTAAGCAGTGCAAAGGTATCTTAGAGTGCAGTTTAAAGAGTTGATGCCATGCCAAATGGATCTATTCAGTGAATGAAACTTCTTGCTTTGGCCTGTTCTGAACACTGGTCTATACCCTCACTTTGGCAAATAGACAGTAGTCTAAAGTTTGTGGCATGCTAATTGGGTATATTCGAAACACTGGTCTATACCAAACTGGTAATGAATTCCTTCAGGTCTATAAATGCAACAGCTGCTGCAGAAACATGAATGGCAAAAACGACACCATCGGGAAAAAAAGAATAAGAAATAAAAATGAGCTAGGGAATTTCACATCAAATTCATTAACTTACAGTTGCACCCTCAAAGGTATCTTGCCCCGACCCTTGACCCTTTATATTTGGTATAACAAGGTTTTTCTGTTTTGCTTTCCTAAGTAGTTGTGAGAGCACCTGAGGAACAAAATAAATTGTAATTAGCGTGCAAGACCTGAGTATATGTGATAGCAGGATTTACTTTGTTCTCACCTTAATGCTCTGACCCCTCGACAGCAAAAATGAAATGGGAACTCCAGTGACCCTTGCCATTTCCACATAGTTGTATATATACATCAGTTTATCTAATAGTCTTTGTGGAAGATAAGCATCCTGCGGTAAAAACAGCACTAAAAGTTAAATCAAATCCGAAACAGGCTTCTAGAAAAGGCTACAATCAACTTCAACAAAAATATTTATTTGAACCACAAGCCTTTGAGGAATAGTACAGTCTAGCTAGTAGCTAAGCTACTTGCAACACTGGCGGAGGGTAACCCGGAAGAAAGTGGTAGAGTTGAAAAAAAATGTGACATATTGCTAGCATTCTTTGAAACCTTGCAAACATCACTTTCTTGAACAGTTTTAAATCTAGAGTTCCAAAGGTTGCTCGTATTGCGATCAGGCAAGACTCATTGGTTATTAACATACCACAAAAAATATCAGTAGAAAAGTAGAATATGTCATCCTCAAATATTATGTTTTTAGTCTCCACTGCTGACACTAGGTATACTTATGATAAAAGTAAGATGCGCAGAAAAATGTATAAGCATTTTTTTGGACAAATTAGTATAGAAACTTTTGAGAACCTATAGGAGGGGCATCATCAGCAAAATGTCTACAAGTAACCAATATGCTCCATAGAAAATGTCACTAGCTCTAGTCTGATAATTGATAAACACAAAAGAAAAAGTTAAGAGACCTTCAAGCAATAAACTGCCAGCCGCCTTCGTGTCTCTGAGTTCCCATTTTGAAGATCAGATATAATTGAATGGTGAACATCCTCTTTCTGCTCAAAAATCCAATATTAATGCAAGGAAAGGTAAGGGTTCTCAATATAAGGCAAAAACATTAAGTGCAAATATTGTTAGCAACACTACTAAAGAAGATTTCGATATAAACAAAAAGATCAAACTAAAGGAACACCATTTTACAAGAGAAATATGTGCAATTGAAACTATAGAGCCAGCACAGATTCCATAAAAAAGAAAATAAATAATCAGTCAATTTCCCAACCAGAAAGAACAATTAAACACAAGAAAAGTTCAAATAAGAAGTACGAGCATGATTGCTGATACACCCAGACTTACTTGTTCCCCAAGGAAGTGTGCAGATACAGCGTTCAACGAATAAGAACTCAGCTTGTAATCCCTTTGCATAGCCTGAAAAATTTACACATAATATATATAAAGAGATAGATGAAATAACTGCATGCAAAATAATGTCATACAAACCAAGAAAATAATAGACACTGGTTTAGTTTATCATGTAAAATGTAGCTCACGACCTGCAGAAGATCAAATTGCACTCTTCCCTCCACAGTTACATCTTTACTTTCACGCATACCATATTGCCTGTACAAGTATAATTAGAATCATCAGCTTTGATTGTTTTCTTTCAAAGAGAAATACTAAAAACCTGTTTCATTTTCATTGCTCTCTTTGGCTATAATGAGACTACCACAATACATATACGAGATTTTCTGGTTGGCAGCAAGGAACTGAGAATAAAGGCAATGAAACACAGAACAGAAAGAATCAAAAAAAAAAATGCATACAGGCTAAGGGCAAGGAAATAACCTGGAGGAAAAGGTGGTATCACGTACACGGACACGACTATTTCTGATTCGACCAAGTATTGGAAACTCCGCTATCTTAAGAACCTCAGCTCTCTGCAAATGTATACCATATTAATAATATGTGACATGTTGCAGAGTTGGCCACCATATATCCACAAAAGTTATCATACCTCGATAAGGTAAGGCAAGTCAAATTTGCAAATATTGTATCCGATTATGATATCAGGGTCTACTTCACGTATGAAATCCTGCGGATTCCCAATAGCAATCAGCTTACTTTAAATCAAATTTGTGTGGCCAGAAACTGTATTCAGCTTTAGCAAGAAACTAAATGCCACCCTGAAAGTTAGCCAGTAAAAAGGAAGTGTGCAAGGGAGAAAAGATAATATCCTTCAATATCGGAACATGAATACCATGACTAAAGGTTATATTCAATCATACATCACATAGACTCAACTGAAAACGGAACACTCCAAATACAACTTACCCTCCAAGCTAGTAGAATATCTCTCTCTGTTTCAAATGACATTACATCGACTCCGACAATGGGAGAGCATGATTTAAGAGTCATGACATTTCGGACAAATGGTTGGCCTTCTCCTTGTAGTGTGACTAGGTTAGCTATCTATTTGAATTGAAAGAAGATAGTTAAAAAACAATATGAAGAAATTTGAATAATATTAAGTATAAAAAACATGAAGACGGTGAAATCAACCTGAATAACAGGATCGTGAGTTGGTTCTGGGAAATGACCTTTGCGACCAGCACATTCAATATCAAAACTTAATATACGAAATGGAGCCATCTTGGAATATTCTCCTTCGGCAGCATGGCTTACCAAATCTGAGTATCTGTTAGTTGTGTTAAGGATAGACTAACTGAATAATATCGTAGTCTAGCGACAGTGATAAAGGCATTCAAGTAGTATAGAAGGATACAGACAATCTAACTCTAACTGACAATAGGACATGACACGGGCTGCTTTCCTGTACTTCCCAGCAGAAACTTCAATCCAGTTGCCACCCACAATGTTGCAATCAATCATGAAACGAAGGGCAAAAAGAATGTTGCTTTCGTATGTCAGAAAAGACTTTGAACCAAGGCCTTCAATTGTTATGCCCCTTTCCAGGATGCCTATAATGTGCAAATGTAAGTAAGCCAGTAAATAGCACGAATGTCAATTGAAAGATTAGAAAAAGGGCAAAAATAATGTAAGGATGATAAAATCACACAATAATCTTTTGGCATACAATTAAAAAAAATAAGATTATCCATTGGAGATAACAAGAGTGAGGTAATTCTGCATAATGAAAAGCAATAACTGGATTGTCTCTAAAGCGGCACTGACCTCTACAGCTAGCAACCATTGTGGGCAAAGCAACTACTATCTTGAGAAAAGGCTGAGACTGATGTGGTTGATAATGCATAATTGTCTGCTTCTGAACAAGCTCAACTCTCTTCACGAACCTTGGCACATTGCTACTTCTATTGGACTCCTTCATCCTCCCCTGTAGTACATTGATTAAGGGAGCATATAAGAGGGAAAAAGTACTGTCAGTTAATAGATTAAAGGCTCAATTAAAGATGTGATCATAATTACAAACCTCCAGTGTTTGGTGAAAGCGAGAAATGTCATCAGGACCCATCCCTGATGGACAGCTGATATAGAAATATGGCTCAAATCCATGCACCTGACAGCATATGCTATGACCTAATAAAGAGTCAAAGTAATAACACCACATGTCAGCGAAAGCTATGGGATAAAGGATAATTCCTTAGAAAGAAAAGTAACCTTCTCTGGTGACACCAAAAATCCTGAGTATAGCTGCAGGACCAGATGAGTTGGGCAGCAATTCTTTGTGGCTCTCGCCAATAACATAATCTATCTCCAGCTGTTGAAACGCTAGAATATCCAACAAAGGTAGAAGAGTAACAAGATTAAACAAGCCAGATACAAGTTAAAAAAATAAAACAACAGCAATGTAACAATGTTATGATTCGTGACAAATAACTCTCAAATTTCCTCCTTGTAGGCCCATGTAATTAGTGATAGCAATATGACTGCGGATAAACAGTGCAGCAAGTACAGAGTATGAGGAAGGCACAATGCATGCAATGGTTCAATATAAATCTACAACGATTACAGTCTCCATCACATCTTGAAAGGTCACTCAAGCAGGTTTTTGCTCTTGAAACACATAGTTCGTGCTAATTTGAAAACTCCGGAAACTATTCATTTGAACACTGCTTCCATGATTCCTCAATTTGCATGGTTAAGTTATATTGCATGAATAATAATAGAAAAAAAAGCAAAATTTTAAAGTTGGAATACTTTCTTACCTGCCATTGCAATTTTGCATAATCCCTTATTTGCCAGTGACATAGGTGGCAAATAAGGGACCCAATGTTTTGCAATGGCATTATCCCTATCATGTCCCAAACTTGCTAGGGACCCAAGGATAGCAATTTGTTAGACTTAATTAATGCAACTGAAGAATCACCATTTTAATCTATAATAGAAATCCTCAATTTTGCCCACATCTGCGTCAAAATACCCAGGTAAAAAGTTGCTGACCGCTGCATTTCAGAAAAGTATGAGGACAAAATTGGCTGGAATACCCAAACTGCAGAGCTGCAGACCTCATCAAACAAACTGAACTAACACGACATCACCGAAATCAGGGAAACCCTATCCAATTGAAACTTGCTTCAGGGCAAATGGCTCCCAATGTGCCCGAGCATTACTGAATCAAACCCTTAAGTCACGCACAAAGACCCCAATCAAACCAACTGGAGACCTCGAAGCCATCCAAAAATGGATCAGAGAATATAGCCCGGGAAAGTGAAGGGGGCCCTACCGACGGGGCGGGAGCAGCCGGCGACGAGGTCGGCGGGGAGAGGGGGGCGCTTCCACCGCAAGAGGCGGGAGGCGAGGGCCTCGTCGCGCTGGAGCATCTGCAGCGCCGCCTCGTCCTCCGCTAGGATGGACTCGTCGAGGAAGACGTCCTCGTCCATCATGTCCTCCTCCTCCGCCGCGGGCGCCGCCGCCGCCGCCGGTGGAGGCGGCTGCGGGGTACCAGGGCTGGGTTGGGCCCTCTTGGCCGCCGCCCCGGATGGCGCCGGGGGCGGTGGCCCCCGCCGCTTGCCGCCGCGTCCGCCCGAGCTCATCGCCGGTGAGGGGAACGGAGAGGGGGCGGGAGTGGCGAGGGGAGGCGGGAAGGGCGGAGACTGAAATTGGGGTTCCCGCCGTTTCTGGAGATGTAGGGAGGGTTTAACACGGGAGGGAAGGAGATAACGAAATACGCCACCCCAACATGATTCACGTAAATTGGACCGATTCAAGTTGCATTTGGGGCAGTTAAATATAGGATCACTAATTCTGCTACTTAAATTACAATGGGCATTTTTCTACTATCATTGTCGTCGTTGATTTCAATAATTATAGTTTTGATTTTATTTAAATCATTTCTTAGGCTAATATTGTCGAGAATATTTCGGCAAATCCCTCCCAAGTAAAATGTCTTCATGTTCTCTTGCATACTACGGAAAAGTACATCTCTTTTTCATACTTCTTCATCCCTCTCTTGCTCTATCGTTTTCCTCTGAACCTCTCATTGTGACACGCACCTTGACATAAATCATCCGCTACACCACTTTAGGGAAAATATATCATTTTTTTTTACATTTTTACATGCGGGAAATGCGGAGAGAAACACAGATGCACGATCATTGTTTTCTTCTTCAAACATTTATTTTTTCTCTATTGTCCTCATGGGTCCTCTTCAATCCTTCATCTTAACACAAACGTTTTCAAGGAATAACAGAAAATAGAGACACAACTTCCTTCCATTCAACAGGCTGCGTCATCAGCTAAAAACTACGGAACAAATTCAGAAGGCAATATTGCGAGTGAGCTGCAGAGCACTGGAACGACCCTAGGCCCCCTTTTTCGATAGTTAGAATAATTCATGCTCTAGATATTTTTTTAAGGGGAATTTATGTTCTAGATTTTTTTTTTTGAGCTCCAATTCATGTTCTAGATTTTTTTTTTTTTAGGAACAATTCATGTTCTAGATAACATGCAGGAAATTAAAATCCCTAGGCGACGCGGCACCACGACCACAGGAAAGTCCATGACGTCGTTGGGCCTGACAATGGAGCAAATTGTTCTACAGTCGGCCCACCTATATGATCGATATTTCGATCCAGTCGGCTTCCCAAATCCCAAGCTGGAAATATCTTTTTTTTGAGAAAAAAGGGTTAGATTATATTAATTATAAGGTAATATTACATCCAGCCCCTTGCAAAGGAGCCCCCAAATGAAAAGAAAATTACATTGAAGTCCTCCTAAGGAGCCCCTGACGGTCATCGTTTCTGTCGACCAGAATCGTCTCTTCTCGTCTCTTCTCCGATGGCAGCACCAGAGAAACATGACGAGGAGGAAGCTCGAAGCCGACACCTCAACTGACGACGCCGCATCAAGTTTGAATGCCAGCAGTAGCACGAGCAACAACGGATCGTGCCGTGAGTCGATGAACGCACCGGCAAGTAGCCCGCTCTTGGCCGCATCATCGTCACGCAGATAGGGATCAGACGCCAATCGCCTCCAAGACCGACCCCAATCGACGGAAGACGAAGACCACAAAACGGGAACTGGAAACTTCAACCCAGAACAACCGGGAAGAAGGAAATCATACCTCACAAGAACATCTCTAGAAACACCAGAGGATTCTTGGAGGGACAAAATACCGGCACCATCGACTAGATCTCTGGCCCGGAAACAAATCTTCGATTTCACGCAAGAGATGACACCATTGATGAAATCGAAGAACAAAAATCCTCCAATCGGCAACGACACCGACGAGGAAAACAACCCAACCCTATAGTACCTCATACCGTGGTCGCCCATCGAGTCGGGGAAGCCGTCAAGGATGTCGGAGAAGATTTCGCCAAAGCTCAGCTCAACATCTTCATCCTCGCATCCAAGACGTCGCTCACCGGAGACGCACCAGTAGAGGAAGGAGGCTCCACGTCGCATCAACAACATGGAGAAAACTAACCCTAATCTACCTAGACTAAGTCTAGTATAGTGGGATATGTACAACGGCCGCCGAATCCATCGGTCCCCCCACCCTCCGGTGTCACCGAGGCCACCGGAGGCGGAGGGGACGCGACGAAATCGACGCCGGACAGTGAATCGCCTTGAGTTCGCCCCGATCTACTGTAGATGGGGAGAAGAGTCGAGAGAAGTTTTTCGTGTGCGCGGTGGATTGTTGGCCTAGCTGGAAATATCTTCGAGCCGTGGCGAAGGACGGACTTGGATCATAGAACGGTTGGGCCAAGCCAGAGATGTGCGTCCATGACTTTGCTGGTCGACACTTTCCCGCCAAAATGGACGGCCACGTCCTGCTGTGATCAGGGAGGGCAGATGGGGGTGGTGCGAGGCGTTGGTGCGTTTCAAACTTCAATCGCGTATTCTCCTAAAACTTCAGATGTAGTTTAAAATCTTGCCGATCAAGATTTAAATAATATAAGAGGGCGGAAATGCTGTCGACCAAGGTGAATTCAGAGAAGAAATTGAGGTCGTGGTTCAATCGATGCTACTAAAATTTGGACTGGACCTCTGTTTTGGGTGTAAAAAGCCTAGTATTCAGTACAGGTTGTCTATCTGGGACGATATGAATTCTTGTTCTAGATGTATCCGGTCATGGATGTTAGATGGCGTCCGGATGTTGTTACCTAAAATTACAAGTGTCTCTCAAAAAACCAAAAATTATTACAAGTTACAACACCTCATAATCAATGTTTTAAATAGCGGCTATAGCCACAGCTAAACTCATCTAGCGGTTTCATAATTTCATTAAAAATCAATGAATAATTAGACATAGAACATGAAACCATGAAATTTTTATGAACTTAAATAAGTATTAGGCTTCATGCCTTCATTACATCATCATTGAAACTTTTAAACGTCTTGATTTAACCGACTAAATCACCTTTAAAAGTTTCAAACCTTATCAAAAGCTTCATGCCTTGATCACACCACCATTAAGGGGGCTAAATCACTTTAATTTAGCGGATTTAGCCGGGCTATGAAGCTTAGCGCTAAATGAGGAATAGCTTAGCCCCTTCTCATTCCAGAGGCTATAGCGGGCTATAGCGGTAGCTATAGCGGACTATTTAAAACATTGCTCATAATACATGCAACTAGAAGGATCGCATGAATGAAGCAATACAAATACAGTTATAGAGCAAGACCAAAACTAAATCTATTTTTATTGGTACAGTCAAAATAATATTTTTTTCTGAACAACAATATCATATCTTCTCCTCCAAAAAAAAGAAAAAACTGAAAAGGGAGCCCTCCAACACGATCTCGCCCCGGGCCTCCAAAGTCCAAACCGCATATATATAATTCCAATAAGTTCCCTACATATGTCCACTGGGAATCCCTTGCTCCTAGCTTTTCTTCCTGTTCTCCTCAGATGAAGTTTTGTACGGTTTCGTTTACAGCATACAGTACCTCATGTATCTGAACACCATACTACCAAGTTGCATCGTGTACCCTACGCCCGCGCCAATCCAACTATACCCATGACAACGAAGATCCCCACCCCCACGCCTACGGCAATGAGCACGACCATCATCACCGCTACCACCGCGTCCGAAAACACTGAGCCGCAGCGGCCGTTGGCTCCGCGGCCCGCCGGCGGCGGCGGCTGCGGCCCCGCGTCGGAGGCTGCCGGGCGCTGTTGCCGCCCCAGCTCGACGTCCACAAACCCGCCGGCCTCGTGCACGTCCGGTGGCAGCTGCTGCTGCACGGCCGCGGTGTTGGAGGAACGCGGGTGCCCCGGATCGACGCGGCCGAACTCGCCCGGCGGCAGCGGCGGCGCGGACGGCGCCGGCGTCGGAAGAGGGCGCGGGGCACGGGAGGTGACGCCGGTCGGCTCTGATGATCTCGCGCCTCCGGTCGTCGTCGCAACCACGGTGGCCGGACTGATCTGCTGTTGTCGTCCGAGCTCGACGTCTTCGGCAACCTCGTGGGCTCTTGGCGGCAGATGAGGCGCCGACGGTGGCGGCGGCGCTGGCGCTGGACGACGGGCGGCCGGTTGTGATGACGACGAAGACATGGCGAGAAGGGCCCAAAGCATCATCGCGCCTGATGATGTGTGTGTTTGATGCCTCTGTGCGAGCAAGCGTGGTTGAGATGGCTGCGCCTGCCTGAAGATCGACGTATATACTTAAAGGCACTGGCACTCGGAAGGGGGACTGCGACAAGAAGCCGCAGGAGAGCCAGTCGGGGTCGGAGACGGGGTTCGGAGAACTGGAGCAACACGCGGCAAAAGTCAAAAGGTGGCTGAATCCGAAACGGAGCGGATCGGTGGCGCGCATCCACCTCTCGATAGAAGCCTGCCCCCAGCCGGAGACGAACATCTTGGCATGGTCTTGCACGCGTGGACATCGCCATGGTCGACGCCGATGACACGACGGCGCCCGGATACCCAACGAGGACTGTCGGTGCCGCTGCTGCGGCAGCGTGGATGACGCCTCATGGCTTCTGGTGCCGCTAAATCGCGTTCGAGCGGCTGGACCACGGAAGCGCACCGCACCCGAACATCCATCTTTGCCGGCCGCGCGGAGGGGTTTATCTAAAAGATTCGCAATATTATCACTAGGAAAACCTTTCAAATACCACGATTCATAGGACATGCCAGTTTGATGTATTCCATTTGATATCTTCGCAATTCCAGGTCAATTTTTTTTGCTTGTCTTTTCCGAGCTCGCATAAGTTTACTGCAACCTTATAAAATTTGTTGCAAAAAGCATGAGTTTTACCGAAAGATTCACAAGTTTCTTTTGGCGCTAGATGGAATTTTACATAGATGTGTCAATTCTATAATGGAATTTTATATCACAGATGTGTCAATTCTATAATTGTTTTTTACCTTCAAGAAACCAGCAACCACACTGGTCTTGACTTCTCAGAAAGCTACAACCGGTGCACTAAAAAGACAAATAAAAAAAACTAAATCCACTTTTACAACCTTTTTTGTCACACATGCAACTTCTTGAGTAAGGTCAACTCTCCTCTGTAGCCTTTATTGTCAATTATATATAAATGAGCCTTGAAAACCTGGGCCATGCCATCCCAGTTCCGATCCCCTCACCTTTTATAAATTACTCCTATTTATGTTCTTTTTATTGTCTCAGCCCCCCTTCTTGAGCTTGACCACTACTACCTCAACTAAGGGCAGATACAATAGTTGTTGTATAGGTCATCTGAAATTGCATTTTAGTGATGCAGAGGATAAAAGAGGATGAGAGCAAGAGGTCATCCTCTTGCGAAACTATGAGATCCTCCTAAAGACTATTGCACGAGTTGCGGTGGCTTGTTGCTTGTTCGTCGTGCAGTGCAACTAGTCATGGATCAATTCCATTGTTCACAGGAGCCTAACCCCTCAACCGAGGTTTAATCTAACACCCTAGCCTGTGAGAAGCATGTGTAGTCACGGTCTTGACCCATGAGGACAGAAGTGAAGTGAAGTTGTGGGAATATACACCTCAACATGAATTGTTTAGGTAGGTGAGGGTCAACACAAAACCTTTTGTTGTTCCAAGCATAGCACATTTAAATGAAACGAGGACGAAGGTGTAAGAGAGGTGTTATGTGCATGTGCGTGGCTATTTCACGTGTGAAGTGGGTGGTAAGAATGTTTTGAACATGTTGCCTTACAATTAATGTTCATACTTAAGATGTCAAGGTATTGTACACAGATATACAATCCTCAGATTTGATTCTGGGATTTCATCCTAATTAATGATTGTGCTTGGGATAGCTCCAACATGTAGTACGCGCTCATGGAATTTGGTGGTCGTATGTTTATACTATCTACATCTACCCCACAAAACTAAAGGCAACACTGAATCAGGGAGAAACTGATTAAAGAACAAAAAACTATGAACAGAAGAAATAATGTCGACCAAGGAGACATAGAGCTTATGAAAGAAATAAAGTCGCCTATCTTTAGTCAATTCTTCCCTTTTGCTTCTCGTGTGGTTACCTCATGTAGCTAATATGACAACCACAGCACACAACCCAGTCCCACAATGAGAAAGACTTTTACTTCCAATTGGTGTTACAATATACTGTATTCCTTATTTGACTAATAGGTTGTTGTGGATGAAATTAAGGCTCTTTCTGGGACCATAGATAAACACATTTTATACATCTACAAGAATAACCACTTCATCATTAGTTGTATAGACACCACACATGGCGATTGGTCATCGAAAACTATGTATGATGATTTGTTTGCTGGTATCATTGTTTCATGACTTTCTACGTTTTACACTCTTCATCAACTTCACTCTATAGGAGTATGTTCTTGATATATACATGTGACAGATCATAGATTCGAAGAAGAAAGTCTTTTATGTGTTCTTGAAAAGATCTCATCAATATAAGTGAATTTGGAATGACCTTATATTTTATATGAGCATGACAAAGTAAATTTAGTGCAAGACCTCAAATTATGTATTAGTTCATGTAAGTGCATATTGAATCTAGTGCATGAAAGTAAGCATATACACATCATTTGAAGTGAACAAATATTAGGCCTGCAATTATGTTTAGTTCTTTAAATTTTTCTTTTATTCTTCCTTTAGTACTATAAAACAACGATACATCGTTAGAAGGTTGGAGCCTCAGTCACATGGCAAAATCTTAGCCATCGGAAGGTACCCAAGAATATTATAGCTTATTGTTACAATATTTTATCTCTAGAATGTTTACTCAAAATATTTCATATTTCTAGGTAATTATTCCTATTGCTATGCCAGAAGTGTACACATTTGTTATCTTTACTATCTATAAAAATGGGAGTTGGTGGTGAATGGTTTGTCCGTCACCACCACCACCCACATGCGCCGACAGGTGGGCCCTGCCCATTACGAGGGCGCCCGCTTTCTCCCGCACTCCCAATCGATCGTACTCCATCCATGGCCTCATGGGCCACCGCGAAACACCTTGGCAGCCGCCGCCACTGCCCCCAATCGGAACTGCGTCGCATCGACGAAGCCCTGCAGTAGTCCGAAAATTGAGTCGCGGACCAACTTCTCCCACGGATCCACGCATCGCCGTTGATCTGCAGTCTTCACCGCCGTTGCTAACGGAACCGCTATACCACCGCGCTGGACCTTTAGAGAGAGAGAGAGAGAGAGAGAGAGAGAGAGAGAGAGAGAGAGAGAGAGAGAGAGAGAGAGTTGGAAGGGAGCTGAGGATGTAGCAAGCAACCTCAGCCCTACGGTGGAAGACGGTGTCCGATCGATGCGGAGTTGTGGAGACCGTATCGAGCGGCGGCGCTGTGGAGCTGGGGCAGGGAGAAACGAAGGGAAGAAAAGGCAGCTGAATACTCATGGTTCCACTGCGGTTAGGGTAAATGGACGTACGTGGGCTTGGTGGGCCTTCACTTGGTTTGGGCTGAAAGGCCATCGATGGTCCTCCATCTCATTTCTATTCTTTTTTTCTTTTAATATGTGAAAGAAATTTGTTTGTGACATGAATGGAATCATCATCGGTCTGGAAAGTTTTTTGGAAGATAAATCTATAAAGGTTATTTTACTCTGTGGAAAATTATGTTGTGTGATAATATTTCATAATAAGTATGTAATGATTGGGGCTATGATTTGTGACGTTGGGGCTATGCATTTTTGCATGTGTGATTTTTTCTCTTTCCGTAGCAAAGCACGGGCATTGTGCTAGTTATGCTTATTATTGTGTTCTTGTATTATGTTTATTATATGACCAGCTAATACTTTAACCACATGCCACATGGACATCTCAGTGTTGTGATTTATGTCATCCAGTTCATACATGACGATGAAATTACCTTAACCCAACGTTTCTCGTCGTTCCAAGCTACTACTCATCAAATGACTTAAACCCTCCTACACCCAACACTGCACCTCTATATATATTGCGGTTCCCCAACACTTGCTCTCCTGTGCGCTAGTTTGAAGTTGTCAAACGTACCATGCAAATCTAAACTTCAATCTAATCATATTAGTTGCAGAACCATCAACTGTGATTGACTCTAAGCAGATCGATTAATCGAGAATGTAAATGTAAATATATATGTATTCTTCTTTCAGTGAAAACTAATTATATATGATCATTCAGTCATACATTTTTTTTTCTTTTGTGCATGTTGTTTACTAGAACGTCTTTCATGCTGTCCTTCAGTTTACCCAAGTACTTCAAAATTAATGAATATAACTTTTAGTTGAAGTTTCAGTGATATTATTAAGAATAAAATACATGACTGACCACATTACTCATAAAACTCTGAATCAATGTCATCTGACTTGGTACTATTTTGGAAACATGACATATATGATCATTACTAATTCTTATGTTTGGGAGGGCACACATATGCGACATGTGCTTGTAGAGATTTTTGGCCGTGTGCGTCTACAATCTACATGTATTATCCCTTAAAAGAAAAAAAAAGAAACACAGAGAGAGAGAGAAAAACAGGGGACAAGACAGAACGACGTGTCGGAGAACTGTTCAATCAGATAAAAGGAGCACCAATCTTGAGAGTGATATTATATTCCACATTCAAGTTTGTACATAGGATGATAGGAGCTGACTTGCGACTCTTAACGGAAGAAATTGAGTCTACCAAGGCGAATTGGGGTTCGGGGGAGGAGCAGAGCCAAGGAGGATGCAAAACTGTCTTTGGACGATTCTTTTCTTGTTCTGCTGTTCCGTTTGTTTCTCTCAAGTGGCCAAGGGCGTCGACCATGCATAGCGCACTGCCCCGCCACACAACGAGAGAAAGGTCTTCAGATCAAATGATCGCCCCTGCCCAAGCCGATCTTCGCACGCACGGACGTGCAAGAGAAGAGAGCCTCTCATGAATGGATCAGCGACAGCACGTCTTTCACAATCATGTACACGAGCCAGAAGAGGTAGCCCGTGCCACAAATAATCGCCAGGACGCTCAACCACGCCGCGAAGACGAGCGCTCCACGCAAGAACCGGCGGGCGCGGTGGCCGCCGCTCGACGTCGTCGCGGCCGTGGGCTTCATCAAGGTGGACGGACTCTGCTTTCCCAGTCCCATCTCGACGTCGATGAAATCGCCCTCGTCTTGCTCTTCCTCGTGCCCTAGAGGCGGCGCCGCGGCCGGCTTCGTAGGCGAGCACGGTGGCGACGTCGGAGCGGAGCTCGTCTCGGCCGTCGGCTTCATCAAGGTGGACGGGCTCTCTTCTTCCAGTACTCCCAGCTCGACGTCGACTTGCACTTGTTGCGGCAAGCCAACGGCCGCGACGACGGAACCTTCCTCGTGCCCTGGAGCAGGCGACGGTGGCGGCGACCGTGGCGAAGACGGAGACGGCGGCGGTGTTGGAGGCGACGACGAGGCCCCGGCGGCTGGCTTCGACATGGCGTCGATGGTGAGGAACCACAGCAGCATCTCGCGTGGTGGGTACGTTGATGCCTCTGCGGGAGCGGGAGATTGCAGTCGCAGCCTGCCCTGAGCCTGCTACTGGACGGGCTAGCTGCATATAAAGGCATCGGTCGGTCGGAGGCGGTCGGGATCGATCCGAGTGGAGAGCGCGAGTCGGATACCGACTCGGAGTGTGTGACCTCGCGGATCACGTCGACGCAAACCGAAGCCTTTTCGAACACAGACGGATCGGCTGGGATCGGACTGGTGCACCGTGCATCAGCAAGACCCACGCGGCCGCGTCTGCATGCATCTCTCTCTGCTTCGAGTACGTCGACGCTGCCGGGCGGTGCGGTGGTGGTGCCAGTACGCCGGCCGCGGCGCAACAAGGACGTTGCAATGCATGGCGCGCGGGTTCTGGTGGCGACACATCGATCGCGCCCGAGGCTTCGAGCTCGATGCCGCTGTCTGTGCACGTCAAGTGCGCCACGGCGGAGCTGCTTTGCCTGGGATGACACGATATGGGAGTACGTGCCACGTCGTTTTCACCGCGCGCGAACGAGGACGCCGCCCGCCACCTGGTACTCGTAAACAAGTACGTAGGTCCAATGAAATGTGAGTTCTTTCTTCAAGCCTCAACATGTTCCGTGGTGCATAGGTTAAGTGGTTTGAGAGGAATCCATTCCGTTCTAGCAGTAACTTAGTAGTATATGTTTTTCGTTTAATTAGCTAATTCAGAACTCCCTTTTTTTGGGTACATAGATTTCAAAGCTACATAGATTGCATTGCCGGTATGCGTGTACACAAACTTGTCGGATGGGTGCAAATTAGTCATTGACAAGAGCTAAAACACATCACAGAACTTGCCTTGTTTATCGGTGGTGGTGCAAACCTGGCTAACACAACTGGCTAGTCGAGCACCACGAATGACTGCCATGGTAGTGTCCTTTAGGGTGTTTAATTATACATGCATGATTTGACTTATTCTAATTTTGGAAATCTCAGGGATAGCTCTTCTATTACGAGACTTTTGCATGTCCATAATGTTTTCTCCTCGAATCATGCCGACGCTGGGTCGGAAAGAACGGTGAACCACCACTGCCACTGGCCGCGTATCAAAAACTCCCGCAGAGGCAGGGGGGAAAGGACGCAGATCGAAAGCAGCTGATCCATGGACGACAAGGCGTGCGGCGAAACCGTCGTCGTCACTGTCCCCGCCGCGGCGCCCGGCGCCCAGGTCCAGAAGCATAATCCAGCCCGCCGGATGAAGCTCCTCCGCTTGGCGCACGCGTTCGGCCACTGCGTCCGCCTCGCGGTGCTCGGCGTCGTGGCCTACGGCCTGCTCCGCGCGGCTCATCTCGCGACGAGCTCCTCGCCGCGGCGCGGCCGCGACCTGGCGCTCCTCGCCGCCGGGTACGCCGTCCTCGCCGTGCTGGTGCTCGTCTGGCTCCACCGCGCCAGGCGGCTCAAGCTGTTCGACTACGGCCCCGGCGGGGACGAGAGGCGCTGGGCCAAGAAGGCCGCCCGGGACGTGCTGGTCGACCTGGTCGTCCTCGTGTTCTTCTTCCGCGTTGCCGAGCTCGTGCCGCCACCGGTGTCCGCGCTCGTCTGGTGCGTCGTGGCCATCTTCGCGTGCGCGTGCGTCTACGTCGTTGCCTTCTGCGACGATCAGTATTGGCGCGACAGAGCCTTAGGCGACATCGGCAGCGGTGATGCCGCCAACGGTGACAACAAGGCCGCCGAGATGATTAGATCTGCAGACGAAAAGGTGTAGAACAAATAAGGCTACAAGTTCATCATGTTTATTCCTTTACAAGTGGCTGCAGAGCTTCCGTGCGCAGGGGCAGAGGACCCGGTATGGCCATGTATGCATGGCAGCCACCACACCTTGATTTAGCTACGTGAACTCCCAGATCTTTGAGCTTTCTGTCTATTATACGTTATGAGAAGGCGAAAAAAGCTTCTACGACAAGCTTAATTGATGAAATTGAATTATTTTTGTGAGAGCTAGGTCAACTCATAGGCTTTTTCATTGTTTAATGAGCCAACTACTGTAATTTCGCCATACCTTAATTTTTTTTCCGTCCTCCACCACTGTTCATGTGTTTTTATTTTCTTTTTTTGATAGCATTAAATTTGCTGGTGCATGCTTTGTGGCGTTCTTCACTAATTTGCGATGACATGAGCAAATTATGATTAGACAAAAACCACCCGATAAGTCACTTGGAGTTTTGGATTCCCACCCATATGCCATTTTGTTGAAAATCTCCACCCACTTCTTACATTTTGTTGCAAAAACTACTCCAGGTATGTGCTCATATTTCATCGATTTTTTATGTACGCGTCAATATAAATCCAAAAAATTAAGTTGACTAATAACATTGTTAAAGTGTTCAAATGAGAGTTATCCATCTTTTTTTTGTTAAACTAGTCATTGACAAGATCTCAAACACATCACAAAACTCACCTTAGTTATAAATGGTGGTGCAAACCCAACACAAGTGGCTAATAGAACACTAATGGCTTGCCATGGTAGTCTCCTATACGGTTTGATAACACATGATCGGACTTATTTTAATTTTGAAAATTTCATATGATAGCTCTTCTATTGTAAGACATGCATGTCCGCAATGTTTTCTCCAGGAGACATGATGTTGACCCTTTCCATATGAAAGACTTTGAATATGGAGTGAATGATATTTGAACTAACGTAAGGCTTAACAGTTTTTTTTTCATAAATATTTTGAATAAGATGAATGGTCAAATATGATGACTGAAAGTCAACAAATGCTAACATTTGTGGATTTAGGGAGTATGTGGCATATATGCAAGCAACAACGAACTATGTTCCTCACGTCTTGTTGCCTATTTGGGTATGAAAGGTTACATAGCGGCTCCAGAGAAAAGAAATTATAATGCATGTTTGGATATGCAGCCACATCATGCTAGATTAGTCCGTGAGGTTGCCATCTTGTCTAGTTCTATGACTAAATTGGGAACTATTGTCCTCCCTTTAGACGTCTATAAACCTAGTTACTAAATTCTAAATAAAGATTTAGTTTCATGATTCTGGGCCGCCTGGGGATATTTATTTTTTTAGAAAATGGAAATAGGTTGAGGCCTTTGTGTTTCCACACATAGCCTTGTTCTTATTACAAATCTTTTAGCTTCATGGCTGAGTTTAAAGGAACAAAGATTAAAGCTAAACTTTGTAAATTTCCATCCGTTGCTGTCGAAGAAAGCCCGGGGATATTTAGCTACCGTCTTCTTATTTTCCTGTTACCATCGAATTATCAGGTGGATGCTGTGTGTGGCGTTCTTTTGTTGACATTGGTCAGCTCATGTCAGTAATATCAGAATGGAGGGCGTGTTAACAAAAAAAATCAGAAAGAAGGGAGTAAAGATAAATGGATGATCCCCTACATCATATAGTTGTTGTGGTCTATCAACTGGCATCATGTCATGTAACAAGTAGATTATGTCATGTTACGTTGCGTGCGACATGCTCCAACATCATGTCTCCTCTGTGATGTCTGGCTCTGATGCAACCGTATGACCCTGAGAGTTCGGAAGCCGGGTCTTCGTCTTGGCGCCATGCCCTCAGCGAGGCGAGGAGAGGATATATGATCACACGCCGCGTCTGCCATTCAGGCTCTGTCACAGCCAGGTCCCGTAAGTTGGTTAACCCGGGTCTGGCTGTGCAGGAGGAGCCATGCAATTGCCGAAGTTCTGGATCCAAATGCGTAACCGCGTCAACGATTCCTACGAATATAGATGACAGAGATCGGAGTGGACGGTGAACCACCACCACTGCCACTGGCGCAGTGTCAAAAACTCCCGCAGAGGCAAGCGAAAAAAAAGGACGCAGATCGAAGCAGCTGATCCATGGACAAGGCGTGCGGTGAAACCGTCGTCGTCGTCACTGTCCCCGCCGGCGCTTCCGACGCCCCAAACGCAGCAGCATGCGGAACCGCCGCAGCCGCCGCCGCCTGATCCAGCCCGCCTGATGAGGCTCCTCCGCTTGTTGCACGCGTGCGGCCATTGCGGCCGACTCGCGGTCCTCGGCGTCGCGGCCTACGGCCTGCTCCGCGCGGCGCACCTCGCGACGAGCGACGACCCGCGGCGCGGCCGCGACCTGGCGCTCCTCGCCGGCGGGTACGCCGTCCTCGCCGCGCTGGTGGTCCTCTGGCTCCGCGACGCCATCCTGGACGTCCTGAGGTTCGTCCGGGACGTGCTGGTCGACCTGGTGGTCATCCTGTTCTTGCTCCGCGTCGCCGAGCTCGTGCCGCCGGCGCTGTCGCCGCTCGTCTGGTGCGTCATGGCGCTCCTCGCGTGCGGGGCCGTCTACGTCGTGGACGAGCAGTATGTGCGCAACGGAGACTTTGGCGTTAACGTCGACTGCGATGGTGCTGCCGCCGGTGGTGACAGCAAGGCCGTCGTCGAGAAGATTAGACCTGCAGACGAAAAGGTGTAGAACAAATTGATCTAGGAGTTCATCATTCGTTTCTTCCTTTGTATAAGTGGTTACAGAGCTTTCGTGCGTTTTTTTATTTTATTATATTTTATAGCATTAGATTTTCAGGCAAACGTTTTGTAGTGTTCTTCACTAATTAACTAGTACCAATGCACGTGCGCCACGCACGTGATCGAGAAAAATGCATCACTAGGCAAGACCTTTGTAGCTTAAGTTGAAATTCCAGTGCATCTTTAATGGAATATAAAGAGGAAGAGAAATTGTGGTGCCATTTATTTATACCAAAATACACCTTTACTCTTGTTGGAATGGAAACATGACATGAAAGCTAGTGCCATTTTATACAAGAGCAAGGCAACTTTGAATACAATATGTTTAACTTAAATCCCCCTGACAGAACGTGTAATTTCAAGAGGAAACACAACCTCATCTAAGGACAACCAAATGAAAGGAATGCCTGGACAGCTTGTGGCAACCAAAAATATTCACGACTTTATTACATCATCATTAATTCAATCACTGATTCGTCAACAAACCATTTCATCATAATGGATTAGCCAAATGACGACCCATGGCTAAGTACACTTCAGAGTTAAGATATTATTGAGACCAAAGACTGAACACAACCATCACATGACACTGACTTTATCAATACATATATTAGATAAGAATGAGCCGTGCAATTGTCACATATTATTGAACCTAAACACTGGAATACTTGAAAAAATAATAAAAGCATTGAAGGATTCAATACGACATGTCGCTACTGCCGCATGCAAAGTCATGGCAGAGCCGAGATGCCTATTACACTAAAGCTGATGTACCTGAAACCAATATTTATGATAAACAAACAAATAAATCACTAACCTATCTAGAACATGATTTTACATATGAGATTGTTGCCGCAGGTCCATTGAGAGTAGTCTCGGTTTGTTGTGTACTGTGCTTTTTTTTTTTCAAGGACCAGCAAACAAGACCAGATCAGCTCTTTATAAGTGCAACAGAACAAAAGCGTGTGAGTTTTCCCATACACACCAGAAGATATATCCAAAATTAAGAAAATTTGCTTCAAAATAACCAAATGATAATGATATATTGTTGAGGCAACGATGAAAATAATGATTAGTCATAAAGAAGAATATTATAAGTATTAAAAAATCATAGTTCAGTTTCCACGCATACAAAGTCATAAAAGGACTGTGCAGTTCAACTTTTGTATTTTTTGTAATATAAAAAATCTCAGGCAGTAAAGAAAAGTGGGACGACTACAGCATGCGAAAAAAAAAAATCAGTTCAAGCTCAAATTTATCTTGATCGCAAGCCAGAGAGCTTTGTCGTCCATTGGCTTACTTGAAAACCTGATCTCCTAGCAATTAGTTCTGTTGTCTCTCTCCTGCCGTTATCTCTATCAGTTTTGCATGGTCCTTAAATTGTCAACAATAAAAATATATAATACCAAAATATAACAAGCAAGGCATTTAAATAGGACCAACTGTTTTGCTAATCCTTGGTACATGGCAACAAACAAGTAGGAAGCTAAAAAAAAAGGTTAAAAACTATACTAAATGGTGACAGATACACACACACAATGAGGAACGCTAGTGCTGCAGATTGAAAAAGACCGGGAAGCAGTTAAGCAAATGAGACATGATCAATTAAGACTGGACCTTTCTTTTTTTTTTTGAGCAAACATACCTGTATTATACATTAAGGAAGAGTACAAATACGCGTATGCATACAGGTACATTAGGAAGGATACAGGACAGCTGTCCCACCAAAAGAGCAAAAGGGCCCCTAGAAAACACAAAATCACAAAGAAGCCCCTGGCCTTTGAGCTCTAAAGTAGCAGCCGAGCTCAGCACCACCGGCCGACACCGGCGACAGCAGATCTGGCCACCGCCACCATCCCGAAGCCGAAAGGAGCACCACCCCAGCAAAGGCGAAATCGCGCGAACGCTTTGAAGCAAGCCGGAGTAGATGCGCAGTAACAGGTCGCCCAATCGGCCGGGGCCGCGCCCTGTGCCCCAACCAGCCAGAGCCGCCGCCCGCCGACGACAGCAACAGCCGTCGCAGAACCGAGGACGACTCCTCCACCATCTTGCCGCTGAACCGCAGCCGCACCCGCATCCTTGACTCGACAGGCCGAGCCTCCCATCACCTCGCCGAACAGGGAGGCAACAAGAAGCCGGCAAACTCCTGTACAAGGCCCCGCCAAAGGAGAGCCCACCACCATGCACTCGTCGCCGACGCCGGAGCAGGACGCCGTCGACACGGGGAAGAGCACGGGGGACCTTATTCCATGGCCGCATCGCCGCCGCCGCCGCCGCCTCGACGACCCGACCCGGACACCGAAACCTAGAGCTAAACCTAGGACCTACCCCGCCAGCCAGTAGATCCGCGGTCTCCGCCGCCTCCCGGCGCCCCGAGGGCCGCCGGAGGCGAGGGAGACCAACGGATCCGCGGCGACCCGGAGCGCTCCCTCTCCCGCGCGAAGCCTTCCGCGTCGTTTGTGATCGAGCTGTCTGAAAAATTATCCTCAAGACTGGACCTTTCTTACTGCTAGCTGAGCACTTGAAATTATGTCCACTTCTCGATAGTTCTGGTGCCATCTTGTCTTGCATTTGGTTAGTTCAGTGTCTGGTTGCTGCCAGAGCCAAGGGCCAAAGCATAATGCACTCAACAGATAAGCCGGCCTGAATATTCTTGCCACTGAAACCTAAGACATGGTCTTGTTCGTGTGCCTCTTCATGCCTGAAAAGCGAGCACTGCAGGCAAGGCTACTCGAACCATTACACAGTTAAAAGGCTACCTGAACCAAGTTAAAACTTTAGACACACGTGACAGGTAAAAAGTTACTTGGCGATGCTAGCGGTGGACATCAGAGACCCAAACTTACATTGAAACAGCTAGGAACATTTTTTCAGCTGAAATATTGTATGACCAAACATGCAAAAAAAAAAAATGGTCATAAAGAACAGAGCACATGGCATCTAACAAATTCAACCATTTGAATGACAAACTTGGTTTCTCATAGAGACATAAATCTGTTCAATTATTTCACTTCATGAAACAATTCATCATTTCATCTATTCATGCAGTGAAACAATGAAGCACATATAAAATTGGCGTTGCAAAGTAGTGATTCTGAACCTGAACAAAACATCCAATCGGTGACCATTATTACCTGGATTCAAAACCGGCGGCAATTGAATATCTTTGTTTTCAGCTTGGAGCACAGCCCTCTGCCGTTCACGGTACTGTCGGGAACTTTCTCTGCTCTGTGCCCGCTTCTTGGCAATCAAAGCGTCCTTTTGCCCCGATGCTATACGTAGCAGTGAACAATTTTACGGGATTTAATCTAAACCAATAATAAAAAATGCCAGGGATTTAATCTAAACCAATAATAAAAAATGAAATGATATGGCACAGCAGACAAACCGCACCTGCAACTTCAATGTTTGTGCGATCACATAGGGGATCTCTTGAAGAACTTGAACTAACGTAAGGCTTAACAGTTTTTTTTCATAAATATTTTGAATAAGATGAATGGTCAAATATGATGACTGAAAGTCAACAAATGCTAATATTTGTGGATTTAGGGAGTATGTGGCATATATGCAAGCAACAACGAACTATGTTCCTCATGTCTTGTTGCCTATTTGGGTATGAAAGGTTACATAGCGGCTCCAGAGAAAAGAAATTATAATGCATGTTTGGATATGCAGCCACATCATGCTGGATTAGTCCGTGAGATTGCGATCTTGTCTAGTTCTATGACTAAATTGGGAACTATTGTCCTCCCTTTAGACGTCTATAAACCTAGTTACTAAATTCTAAATAAAGATTTAGTTTCATGATTCTGGGCCGCCTGGGGATATTTATTTTTTTAGAAAATGGAGATAGGTTGAGGCCTTTGTGTTTCCACACATAGCCTTGTTCTTATTACAAATCTTTTAGCTTCATGGCTGAGTTTAAAGGAACAAAGATTAAAGCTAAACTTTGTAAATTTCCATCCGTTGCTGTCGAAGAAAGCCCGGGGATATTTAGCTACCGTCTTCTTATATATTTTCCTGTTACCATCGAATTATCAGGTGGATGCTGTGTGTGGCGTTCTTTTGTTGACATTGGTCAGCTCATGTCAGTAATATCAGAATGGAGGGCGTGTTAACAAAAAAAAAATCAGAAAGAAGGGAGTAAAGATAAATGGATGATCCCCTACATCATATAGTTGTTGTGGTCTATCAACTGGCATCATGTCATGTAACAAGTAGATTATGTCATGTTACGTTGCGTGCGACATGCTCCAACATCATGTCTCCTCTGTGATGTCTGGCTCTGATGCAACCGTATGACCCTGAGAGTTCGGAAGCCGGGTCTTCGTCTTGGCGCCATGCCCTCAGCGAGGCGAGGAGAGGATATATGATCACACGCCGCGTCTGCCATTCAGCCATTCAGGCTCTGTCACAGCCAGGTCCCGTAAGTTGGTTAACCCGGGTCTGGCTGTGCAGGAGGAGCCATGCAATTGCCGAAGTTCTGGGACCAAATGCGTAACCGCGTCAACGATTCCTACAAATATAGATGACAGAGATCGGAGTGGACGGTGAACCACCACCACTGCCACTGGCGCAGTGTCAAAAACTCCCGCAGAGGCAAGCGAAAAAAAAGGACGCAGATCGAAGCAGCTGATCCATGGACAAGGCGTGCGGTGAAACCGTCGTCGTCGTCACTGTCCCCGCCGGCGCTTCCGACGCCCAAACGCAGCAGCATGCGGAACCGCCGCCGCCGCCGCCGCCTGATCCAGCCCGCCTGATGAGGCTCCTCCGCTTGTTGCACCTCGCGGTCCTCGGCGTCGCGGCCTACGGCCTGCTCCGCGCGGCGCACCTCGCGACGAGCGACGACCCGCGGCGCGGCCGCGACCTGGCGCTCCTCGCCGGCGGGTACGCCGTCCTCGCCGCGCTGGTGGTCCTCTGGCTCCGCGACGCCATCCTGGACGTCCTGAGGTTCGTCCGGGACGTGCTGGTCGACCTGGTGGTCATCCTGTTCTTGCTCCGCGTCGCCGAGCTCGTGCCGCCGGCGCTGTCGCCGCTCGTCTGGTGCGTCATGGCGCTCCTCGCGTGCGGGGCCGTCTACGTCGTGGACGAGCAGTATGTGCGCAACGGAGACTTTGGCGTTAACGTCGACTGCGATGGTGCTGCCGCCGGTGGTGACAGCAAGGCCGTCGTCGAGAAGATTAGACCTGCAGACGAAAAGGTGTAGAACAAATTGATCTAGGAGTTCATCATTCGTTTCTTCCTTTGTATAAGTGGTTACAGAGCTTTCGTGCGTTTTTTTATTTTATTATATTTTATAGCATTAGATTCTCAGGCAAACGTTTTGTAGTGTTCTTCACTAATTAATAAGAATAATGTATTTTTGTGACTAGCCACAAATGGATGAATAAGCTATGAATTACGGAGAATAATATAGAACATCTTGCTTACCCACCGAGCAGGCAAACTTTGTAGAACTGCCCTGCAATTCTATCTGGACTCGGTGTTTTTTCAGCCAACAGTTTCCAGTATAACACGCCACATCTCTTCCTCAGTGAAATCTTCACCCGATACAAAGTAAGGGAAGATGACATTGCCTCTTCAAAATAAGGGAAGATGACCTCTTCCTTCGGTTGTTCATTGAATATATCAGCCTCCCCTCATGCTCCAAAGACTGCAAGTATCACTCTTGAGCAAACATTCTGACAACCAAAGCAAACGAGAGCGTTGTCGAGTCTGTAGCGACACTGCAATATAAGTTTCAGGTCCTTGTGAGCTCCTTGTGTTAAAACATTGTTCCTCATGTGTCAACGCTCTCTGTCTTTGGGCCATTACTAACCTGAGTTCACACTGGATGTCATGTCGCCGTGAGACTTTATTCCTCAGACCAATCAAGTGATCGAAACGTGTCAAACTCTGGATATGGGCAAGGCCAGGCACTGCTCACATTTGGTCCAAATGAACTTTTGCAGCGCCAGTTCAAGCTATTGATTTTAGAATATTTGAGCCACAATTTTAAAATTTGACCAATCATATAATAAAATCCATAAATTTGAAGAAAGTCCATGGATGTCAAATCATCATATAATTGCTACAACTTGTCATACATGTAAATCATAAACAGACAATCTTATTTTGATTTCATATCATAACCAAAAAAAATTATGTCTGCTCCCACCACGACGGCCGGAAGAACCACCAGCCGCGACAGAAGAACAGGAGGCACCCGCCAAAGCTCTCCTCGCTTAGGTCCCTGCCGCCCCTTCGCACCTCCTCCGTGCCGCTTCTCGGCGTCGGGGTCGGCAGCAAAGGCGGCAAGGGCGCGTTCGAACGCGGCGCGCGCGCGCTCGTCGTCGCCGAGCAGCATCTCGGCAAGAGCGTGCTTGGCGCCCAGCATGACGTCTCCGGGGCGGGCTGCCACGGCGCGCGCGCGCTCGGCGTCCCCCTGTTCGAGCTCGAACGCGAGGTAGTGGCGCCAGAACCAGGACTCGGCCTCCTCCTGGTCGCGCTCGCCGCCGCCGCGCGCCTGGCGCGCCACTCCTCGAAGAGCTCCCTGGCGGCGGCGGCGGCGCCCTCCAGCTCCTCCATGTTAGTCCACGCGCTGTAGATGTAGTCGTAGTCGGCGACGCGGGCGAGCGCCGCGCGGAAGACGGGGCGCGCGCGCTCGACGCCGCCGCCGAGCTTGTACATGAACCACGCGTGCTGCACCCAGCGGAAGGCCCGGCCTGGATCCAGGGATTCGAAGAATTCGAAAGACCGCTGCCGCGCAGCCACGGCCGCCGCGTCCCACGGTTTCAGTTCCGCCGCCGGGGCCAAGCTCGGTGCGATCCCCATACCCAAATCTAAAGCTCGACACGAGTTCATCGTCTCTCTGGAATAAAGTTCGGATCTTAGGCAGGATCCACCCGCCACGGACACAGATTTGAGTCAGCAACGGACTCCACCCTGACTCTTTTTTCAGGAAAACAAAAACTTGCACAAACCTCTTTGAAGTCATTGCAATGACTTTTCAAAGAAAAAAAAAGAAGCAAAATTGAAAACACGCCGTTTTGGACAAAATGCTCCTGTTTGTTTTTTCTTCCTCCACCTCTCTTGACATGGCTACCCGAACCACACCTTCCACCTCAGTCTCATGCTCCCGAGCTGCAATCCTCCGCGTTTATGCCAGGCTAGATCAACGCAGTCGAAGTTTTCGATATAGAAGAGGTTATGTGTGCTGCGGTAACCAATGTGTTTGCCGAATCTGCCGCGCTGGCCCATCGCGCCGAGCCATCGAAAGGAGGGAAGGCGCGAAGGGCCACCAACCAGAGGCAGAATTGTGGTTGCGATGGAGGTTGAACTCACATCATACTTCGGCTCCGCAATGAAGCCGAGGAGGAGCATGTTTTTGGAGGGCGCCGTCGCTCTTTTCGTGACCATCTTTGGCGGCGAAGCCGAGGAGGAGCAGAGGATGTGGTTGGGGAAGGGAGATCCACAGAGCTTGCATGTGACATCGCCGTGCGCGGGATGAAGTTCTCTAGATTTGGTTTCTCCTTGATCGCGGCTCATGGAGCTTCGATAAACGGGGAAGAAAAAACAAGGTTGAAGAAGAAACACAAGGGAACGTGCCAAGTACACACAAAACATATGTATCAATAGGCATCTTTGGCGAAAGGGGTCTGGCCAAGTGGGTTTTTTTCCCAAGTGGTTAAGACGCCCGAGTAGCACTTTCTAGGTTCCGGGTTTGAAAAATTGAATGGCTGCACCTTCCTCTTCTCCTTTCCCTTCGCCATGGTGAGCTGCTGCTCCACCGCAGCGAGCTAGGTGCTAGTGCCAAACACGGAGGACGCGCTTGTGCAGGACGCCAGAGACGCACCGAACAGTGAGGATGGGGAGGACACATACAGGAGCACGGGCCAACGCGACACCGTGCACATCTGGGCCGCACGCTGGCGCGAAAGGGCTGCACAGGTTGAGACATTTGCTATTTTGACCGCGAATAAAGGTGACTTTGATCAAATAACTGTGAAACCATAGACTTCGCTAAAATGACTATGAAACCATTGCCACTACTCTACAATGACCATTAATTTTTTATGGACGAAATTGCCCTTCCCTTTCTGCTTTGTCTTCCTTTTCTCCCTTCTGCCCAAACTCCGGTCGTCCATGCACGGCGCGCCTAGACTTAGATGACACGTTTTAGCAAGTTTAGGGACACATATACCCATTTTGAGAGTTCGGCAGCGCGGGCAGGCGGGGATGCGACAGCATGGGCTCGTGCGGAGGCGGGTGCGTTGTGGGCTTGCGTGGAGGAGGCGGCGCACGTATCGTTGTGGCTCGATGCAGATGTCACCATTTCCATCTTGTGATTTCCGGTGACCAACAACTCCGGCACCCCACCATCACAGTTTCGGCCATCTTCCGCCGTCGCCGACACCACAACCTGCTCTGCCACCTTGTGCTGCCCCACGGCATGAGGAAGGCATCGCGGAACCTCCACCAGAACTGTCGCCGGCGAGCTCTTTGATGATATATAATGAAGCATGTGTGGCCTGGTGAGATGCGAAGAGCAAGGGCAGTTTCGTCCAAAAAAAATAGATGGTCATTCTAGAGGAGTGTCAACGGTTTTGTGGTGATCATTTTAGCAAAGCCTACGGTTCATGATCATTTGGGTGAAGCCACCTCTATTCGCAGTCCAAATAGCAAATCTCTCGCACAGGTTGGTGCAAGGGACCGCCGCCAACCAGGCCGCGATAGAGTCGGGCAGCCGGCCCCAGGGTGGGCAGGAGGATTCCAGCATGGCGCAGGGGCTTGCCCACGACCACGCTCTCGGGTCACCGAGCTCGCACGCGGCCACGTGGGTTCTTCTTGCTTGCGCCATCAGGGAGAGGCAGGCATCCATCCTCAGCCGTCGGTCAATGGGGAGAGGCATCGAACCGTTCTTAGATACATGGCGATTGACGACCCATCAAGCCACCCAACGAATCGTGGCACGGAAGAGGCAGGCGGGAGTGACAAGCAGGGTCACGCTAGGTCGAGCTCTATGACAGCACAACAACACACTGGAGCTCCACCGCATGTCCGCATCATAGGGGAATTGAGCTCCATAGTCGCGGCCTCCTCCCTCGGCGGCTATACTATGCGCCATGTCGCGGGCAATCTCCAGCTCGAGGCCATTGGCGGGGAGCTGCACGAGGATTCGCGCGAGGCCTAGGTAGCGTGTGTGTGGTGGGGGGGGGGGGGGGGGGTGTGAGAGACTGCTGGTGATGGCGAATTCCAGTGAGCAAGAAGGGGCGGCAGGCAACCGGAAAGAAGAAGCAATTGGCAGTTGGGTTTCCTGCCACCATCTACAGTGGATATGCAATGGGAAAAAAGGAGGGCGTGTTGGTTGCTCAAATTTGTGCAATGCACGGGAGGAAATTGGACGAGATAAGAGAACTCTTGGAGAGATTTTATTGCTTATTTTGACAGGTTTTAAAAGGAATGGGATAAGAGAACATGGAGATTCTCTTAGTTGATAGCTCACAGCTCCACTTCTCACTTACAAATCGTACAATATGATAGAACCATAGATTGGTCCGAGTAAAAGACGATGCTTCTTCTTGTGAGCATATGTCACAAACAAACGGAGAAAACAAAAAAAAAGTAAAGGCATCAGCGCCAGTGGCGGGCCCAGGATTTGAAGTTTGGGTATTCCAAAAATTTAAAGACGGAAAAAAATTATTCTAGCCTAAAAGTTGCGCTAAAAATTTATTGAAGACAATCGCATAATAGATCCAAACTTGAAATTGAGCACATAGAAGCAGTAAAGCGCTAATTGCTCAACGAAATGAGGAGAAAATTTGTAAAACATAACAACTTTTCAATCTTTCATGCTTTGAAATGAGTAATGATCATTAACTTGCAAAAAGAATTCCCTTTCATTGAGTGAGCTGGTTGTTTTTTAGGCTGGATATGTGTTTCTGATTTTTTTTGCAAGCATATAGGTAATATACACTATATAAACAAAACTATATGTCAAAAATAATGGGTATTCAACTGAATACCTTTGAACCAAGGTAGGCACCCCCCTGATCAGCGCGTTAAACTTATCTCAATTTATCATTTAGGTCCTCAAACTTTTGAAATAAGTATTCAGGCCTTGAACTGTAATAGTGTATCATTTAGTTCTAAAGTTCTGAAAACACCTCTATAGTTGCTGATGTGGCTGCTAATGGAGCATAATTTGTCATACTTTTCTCCCCCTCAAATCCCTATAACCATCACAATTTGTGGTAGCGAACTTTATTTGATGGCATCATGTCTTGATCACAGATAAATTAATGTAAATATGTGCCATATAAAGAGTCACATCAGCGACATAGAGGTATTTCCGGTATTTTAGCAATAGATGACATCTTTGAACAAGTTAAGGAACACGTTTTGAGAGTTCAGGGATCTAAATGACATCCAAAATAAGTTTAAATACCGCTTGTGCATTCTACTCCAAAACACTTAGGATTTATCATATTTATTATTTTGAAGCTTTTTTCTCTTGAGGACTTATTTCTTTTTTTTTTCTCTCTGGGAGACTTGTGATTACAAGTGAAACTTACATAATATATGTAGCATAACAATGTTCCCCACAAAAACAAAGATGACATAATAACGATAATTATATGGTTGGAGTAGGGGGCTGCGGCCGGTAAAACCGAAATCACCAGCCGGTCATATAAACTTCTCCGCAGCCTAACAGAACCTTGAAGAATCTTGTTTTCACAGATCGGGTCCTGGTCCGTCCCCCCTCAGCAAAATGGCGATTCCGACGGGGGGCCAACCCAAACCACCAGCAGTCGGAGGACAGAGCCGGAAAGCCGCCGCCGCCGTTCCCGGCGTTCAATCCGGCGACTCCGTCCCCCTTCCCGGAGGCCCGGCGAAAGATTCCATCACTAATGACAAGAAACGGGTTTCCGCCGCCAAAGAAAGGAAGCCAGTGCGCGCGGCCAGGGCGCTGGAGAGCGCGGATGCATCATCGTCCTCCGGCGACGAGAAGGTCGCCAGCCTATATTCTATCCGCTCTCGCTCTTCCAGCAGCAGCGGTGTCCAGGACGACGAGGACGTCGCCAATGCCTCTGCTCCGACCAAGAAACCGACCGCCGCCGCCTTTTCGTTCTGCGACGAGAGGAACCCGGTTGAGAGGTACTCATCATCTTCTTCCGGCGGCGAGAAGGCTGCCCATGCTCGTTCTTCCAGCAGCAGCGGGGTACAGGACGACGAGGACGTCGCCAATGCCTGTACCCGGACCAAGAAACCGACAGCCGCCGCCTTTTCCTTCTGCAGCGAGTGGAACCCGGTGGAGAGCGAGGAGTCATCGGCTTCTTCCGGCGACGAGGAGACCGCCATCACGTGTCGCCCCGACCACGGCTGCGATATGCTCAGCTTGCGGTGTTGGGCGCGTGCGGGCCGACGATGAGGAGGAGGTCCCTGCTGCTGCACCGCCAACGGAGGTTCATCCCCCCACCCCTCTTCCTGAAATTGTTGTTTTTATCGAGCCAATACAGATCGAACTTCCTGAAATTGTTCTTCCAAAATTCCGTTCATCGCTGCATTCTCTGAAATCCTGCAACGATTGGGTAGCGTGTGCTAGGCTCCTGCAACGAAATTAGATAAGAAACATTACAGATTCTTGAATGTTGGAAGAAGAAAGAGGGGAAATCAGTTCATATGTAGATACATTGTATGTTGAACTCCTATTATGTACTGGAGCAGGATTTGGACTGCATTTTTCTTGTGCCGTGCCTTGTTCCTCGGGTGCTTTTTATGATGTTTCAGTTTTATGAATCTGTCAAATTCAAGAGCCTGTGATGAATTTATGGAAAATTGTACTGATGTGATTTTTTCCCCAATAATTCTGTTTCTTTGTGAAATTCCAATTTGTGCAATTCTTTGCGAAAGAAAACTAGTTTCAATCTCTAGTCTGCTGGTGAATAGTTGCAATAGTGTGCAATTTCCCATGCCCTGTCCATGGCTGGGAATCCTAGATTGAGCTAACACAAGAATCCTCTGTTTGATTGAGATTAGATAAGAAATGTTACAGATTCTTGAATGTTGGAAGAAGAAAGAGGGGGAGATCAGTTCATATGTACATAAATTGTATGTTGAACTCCTATTATGTTCTGGAGCAGGATCTGTTATTGCTCCATTGATTCTGTTGCTGCAAGGGAAATGAGTCATGGTGTTTAGTCGGAGTCTGGAGGCAGCAGGTGGTGGCAGTCTAGAGGGAGAGAGGGAGAGATGGCTGGGGGATGCAGGAATGGAGTGCCAAGTCAGCCAAGTCTCCAGGCCACGTCACACACACAAACACATAAAAACACAGAACAAAACGGGGGGAAAAACTTAGGATGTGGCGTAATTCAGGATGCTAAATGCCTTGTTTATTAGTTGAGGGTAGTTTTGAAGGCTGGAGGGAAGTTCACAGCGATTTTGAGATTCTCCTTATACTTGAAAACTTGATATCT
The DNA here is from genome assembly GCA_012490785.1 of Eragrostis nindensis. NCBI lineage: Eukaryota > Viridiplantae > Streptophyta > Magnoliopsida > Poales > Poaceae > Eragrostis > Eragrostis nindensis. The sequence goes on from JAAXCT010000158.1 coordinate 289,106, forward strand.
TCAATCTGAACTTGAGATTAATGTACCTGTCATGGAATTATATATACAAATCATAGTTATTTCTTTGAACCTATGTGGCAGGGAGCGAAAGGCTTTTGGGAGAGCTCATCTTTTCTCGGCAGTTTATTGCATTGTTGTGGGCTGATCACTGTGGTTATTGCTGAAAAATCTGAAGGTGCACATGTTAGTGAAAAGGTATGACTACAGCATAAACTTTCTGCTCAAGTATTGAAGCATAAATTGTCTACCTTTCCTGTTGTGCAGAAAACTTGTGTTTGTCAAGCCACAATTCACTATCACATCAACGAATCAACAGCAGAAAAACTTTCCATGTACTACTCAGCATTTCGAGTAGTACTTGGAGATGGAGAGTGTTTCTACAGAAGTTTTATTTTCTCGTATCTGGTGATATTCTAACCATGTACCAAATTTATTGTTCTTTGTTTTTTATTGTGTTTATACTCATCTCTCTATTTCTCAACTGTTGTATAGGAGCATCTTCTTGATAGGAATGATACATATGAAGAAGAACGCCTATTGTCTGCAATTGAAAAGATCTCATCAGCATATGAGAGTCTGAACTGGCCATACAGTGACTTCTATGAACACTGTGAAGTAAGTTCGTTTATTAGTTCTGATGCGGTAGATTAGTACCAATGCTTGTTAGTACTTCTCATTCGCATTGTCATTTGAAGAGAGCAAAATTCTTAGGCCTTCCAATATGGCAGGCATTTAGAGGGCTGTTGCGAAATGTGAAGATTTGGAAAACTCAAGCGGGAGCGTCCAGGTATATGTCTGTTTGTGTGATAAGAAATATAGGGTGATATTTTGATTATCACTCGGCAAATTTCTTTTACTCAATAAAATTTTTCGTTTGGTGCAGTTACAAAAGAAGCAGACTTTTGACATTCTTTGGGGACTACAGAGAGTCTGAACCTAGTGAGATATAACTGATTCCTTGTCACTTATTCTTGTTCTCTAAATCATTGGATTCGTGACAATGTTCCTTTCCAGTTTTCTCTTTCCTGAGGATCGCTTCTGCTGCTTGGATTTGTACAACTCCAGAGTTATCAGCATTCTATCCTACAATAGATGAAGTCACCTTAGAGGAGGTACTGTCATTATTGTGGGGCATTTTGAGGTCTTAGTTCTAGTATACTGTATTTGAATGTATTTGAATGCTGATTACTTGTCTCCTTGCTGTTATTGTAATATCAGTATTGCAAGTCAGAAATTATCCGCAAGCGATCATATGCAGATCATCTTGCAATTGCGGGATTGACAGCTGCGCTCGACAGAATCAGGATATCTACATTACAGGTGGTGATGAGCCTAGTAGAGGTCCAATTGTCACCTTAGTATATACTGGGATACACTATGACATACTCTACCCATCTTGATCCTTGAAAAATCAGTACCCACAAGCTATATTGTGCAGATCATATGAGTGATTGTTGGTTGAACTCTTGTGAGATCTCATTTTTAGTGTATACCTTGTAGACACAAATTTCTTTCATTCTTTGTATGGACAGAAAGTGTCATATTGTACAGAAACAAAAATGGAAGGTACTTGAGTTGTATTCATTTGTTGATACTTTTAAACAGTTCTGTGATGCTTGTAGAATTCTTTGGTCACATATACACCCTTTACATAAGTTTTGTGTGATCCTTTCCTGATTTCCAATCCACTTTGGAAAACTTTAATACAACAACTGGTACGGTGGTACCATGGAAATGTGACAGTTTGTTAATTGATGCATCCAGTAGCACCATACTATCAAGAGTCGTTAAGTCATCAAATTCTCCCCTTGATTGTCACAATGTCTAAGTTTTCTAAGAACTGACTTGCATAAGCTAAATTTGCATATTTGTCAAGACAAACACATGTTTGGCTTGTGTTATATGATATATTGTTGGCTTATATTTCTCGTAAAACCTTGCTCTGCCATGATCCCTCTACTATTACATGTTTTCCTCTATATTTGATAGTCTATGGAAGTTTTCAGGGTTGTTTGTCTGATACATACTTCCGATGTTTTAATCATATTTTTAAGTTCAGCCTTCCATCTGAAGAAAATCACATGTCACAATCTATAAATTTGACCAATCTTATAATAAAATCTACAAATTCGAAGAAAGTTCCTGTATGTCGAATCATGAAATTGCTACAACTTGATATGCATTTACAAATCATAAAAGGCAATCTTATTTCGATTTCAAACACAAATCACAATTTCTATATCTGCTCCCACCACGGCGCTTGGAAGAACCACCGGCCGCGACAGAAGAACAGGAGGCACCCGCCACAGCTCTTCTCGCTAAGGTCGCTGCCGCCCCGTCGCACCTCCTCCGTGAGCCGCTTCTCGGCGTTGGGGTCGGCAGCAAAGGCGGCAAGGGCGCGTTCGAACGCGGCGCGCGCGCGCTCGTCGTCGCCGAGCTGCACCTCGGCAAGGACGCACTCGGCGCGCAGCGTGACGTCTCCGGGGCAGGCTGCGGCGGCCGCCTCGGCCACGGTGCGCGCGCGCTCGGCGTCCCCCTGTTCGAGCTCGAACGCGAGGTAGCGGCGCCAGAACCAGGAGCCAGCCTCCTCCTCGTCGCGCTCGCTGTCCTCCGCCGCCGCCGCGCGCCTGGCGCGCCACTCCTCGAAGAGCTCCCTGGCGGCAGCGGCGGCGCCCTCCTGCGCCTCCATGTTAGTCCACGCGCTGTAGATGTAGTCGTAGTCGGCGACGTGGGCGAGCGCCGCGCGGAAGACGGGGCGCGCGCGCTCGACGCCGCCGCCGAGCTTGTACATGAACCAGGCGTGCTGGACCCAGCGGAAGGCCCGGCCTGGATCCAGGGATTCGAAGAATTCGAAAGACCGCTGCCGCGCAGCCACGGCCGCCGCGTCCCACGGTTTCAGTTCCGCCGCCGGGGGCAAGCTCGGGGCGATTCCCATACCCGCCAAATTGAAGGCGCGCAGCAGATAGATCTATAGGAGCCCGTCGTCTCGCTAGTATAAATTTCAAATCTTGGGGCAGGATCCACCAGCCTCTCGGACTCGGATCTCGGACTCCTCTGCTTTGTGGGGAAAGGTTCTGGATTGCTACCAAAACTCCCCGTCCAGGATCCACCGGCCTCTGTACAGGGGAGGGGCAGAAACGTCCATCCAGGACTGGTTGATGCCTCAATCAAAAAATATTTAAACCTGACCATGGAAAGAATAAAGGATTTTTATTTTTAGACTCAAGAATAAAGGATCCGATCCAGCAATGCTCGGATGTTCTTTTTACTGATGGAAAAGTTTGGATGACACACTTTACTAGAGGTTTGAATCTAAATTTCCCGGGCAAGAGGAAGAGAAGGCCGCCTTTACTAGGGCCAATCGAGTCGTTTTTGCACTGGAATGCTAGAAATGCTAACTTAGTGGACAGAAAGACTGTAAATAAGACGCAGATATTGCGCATCAGGTCTCGTGCGGCGCCATCATGCGACCCCTATTGCATCGCGCCACGCGGCCTTCACCGTTCTGACATCGCTCGCCGTCGATCATATGTCCGTTGTCAATCTCGCGCCGCGCTCCCCTACCGTAGCCCTATCCACTGCCAACTTGCCATTCGTAGCACCGCCTCACCGCCACGCCACCAACCACCGAACTTGGTACCACCCACTGTCGGGCGGTCACCGCCGCCGTCGCCCATGGCAACCCAAATTTCTAACCCTGCTGGCAGTAACTACCAAAGGTGACGCGGTGGCACTCTAAATTCACGAATTAGAAATGTTGTAATATACTTTTTTTCTTAAAACTTCTCATCCGCCGTGTCGCACCGATCGCACCCACCCACGCTCCGCCGCCACCCTCTCCTATTAGTGGCGAGAGCCCGGAGACCGTGACGTGGCGCCCTCCTGCTGCGCCGCGCGGCCCCCTGCATTCAGCCTCGGTCGTTCTTCTTCACTGGAGCTGGGCTGGGCCGCGCGGATGCGCACTACCTTGTGCACATGGAGTTGGCCCAATGACAGGACCTGCTAGCTGGCCCACACAGCTCCAAAGAAGAGATTTCTGATTTCTTCAGTTCCCGTAAAAACGCGCGGTCCATCTCACGAGCCCAAATGCTTGCTCAAAAAGAAAAAAACACACGAGCCCAAATCACACACGAGCGGAGCTCATCCAGCCGACCCTCCCCGCGGCGCACGGACTCTGACATGGCGGCGCACTCCGCTGAACGACGAGATCGGAGCATCCACGGCATCCAACGGCGGAGAGCGTCAGGATGACGTAGCGTCGGCGTCCAACCCCCGTATCGTAACAAATCCTTCTCTCTCCCCTTCTAGAATAACTCCGCCGAACCGCGTCGTCTCCCGGCCCCCGTAATCTCTCCCTCTTCCCTTCCCCTCCTCTTTTTTGTTCCGTTCTGTTCACATTATCCAGCCGCCAAAACAAGAACCAGAAACCCTAGCTAAACAGCTAAAACACACGGCACGGGCAGGTGTTGCGGCGCACCGAGCAATGCGAGCCCTGCACCACCGACGAACCTGACGACGACGACAAAGAAGAAAGATTCACCGGCGGCCGCATGCGCAAGCCCGTCCCCTTCCTCAAAGACGAGGACCTCGAGAAGGGCCTCGATGACCTCGACGGCGCGGGCTTCCTCGGCGGCGGGCTGTGCTGCCCGGACGACCTGCTAGACGACGTCATGGACTGCTTCGTCGCCCCCGCCGTCGACTACGGGTTCCTGGAGGCCCTCGGGATAGGCGGCGGCGGCGGCGGCTCTCCGCCGCGTCTTGCTGACGGGCGGCCGGGCGACGCGGACGGCGGTGGGTTGGAGGGGTTGCTGGACGTGGTTAGCGCGCCCATGCTTTCCGAGGCGAGCGGCGGCGTCGCGGACTTTCCGCCTTCCCGCGGCGTCCTGGACGACTTCCAGGTGGACTTCGACGTCGACATGTTCTTCGCTGACGGCACGCCGCATGACGGCTCCGTGGACGCAAACGTGTCCTTCTGCCCAGCGCCGGTTGCCACGGCGCGGCCGCCGGTTGCTCCCGGCGCGTTGGACGGCGTTGTCCACGACCGCGCGCCGACGTCGCCAGCGCGTGGTGTGGACATGAGCGGCCCACTGAATGGCGTTGGCCCTGACAGAGCGCCGGCGCGTGGTCCGGCAGACTTGTTCGGCGCGCTGGACGGCGTTGTTGTTCCTTACTGCGCGCCGCCATTGACGCCGCGTTCTCCGGCGGAATTGCGCAGCGCGCTGCTGGAAGAAGGCATTGTCGTCCCTTACTGCGCGCCGCCATTGCCCGCGGGTGGTCTGCCATACGCGTGCAGCAGCCCGCTTCGCGCCTTCGCCGCCGAATCCGCGCCGCCGTTGCCCGCGGGTGGTCTGGCGGACGCGCGCGGCGCGCCGGACGGTCGCTTCGCCCGTGACAACACCACGCCGCCAGCATCGGTGCCGCTCGACGCGGTGCCAGCCTGGCCGTCGGCGACGTCCAGCACGTCTTCGGGCTGCCTCTCATCAATGACCTGGGAAACCGAGTCGCCAGCACGCGTCTCGCCGCCCCGCGCCAGCTGGGTCGTGCCAAGGAAGAAGAAGCGGCACCAACCAATCACCCGCCGGAACCACTTCTGGCTCCCGAAGTCCCAGCTCTACTCTGCGGCGCCGGCGAACGCGCCGCCCCGTGACACCAATCCTCCGAGCCTCAAGAGCGTAGTCGACAGCGGCAGCGGCAACGGCGGCGTCCGCAGCCTGCAGCGCCCCGAGAAGGCGGCGGCGCCGCGGCAGCGGAACAGGCAGCGACAGCGGGCGTGCAGCCACTGCAGCAACACGGAGACGCCGCAGTGGCGCGCCGGCCCGCGCGGCCCCGGCACGCTATGCAACGCGTGCGGCATCCGGTTCAAGAACAAGAAGCTGTTCGAGGAGTACCGGCCGTCGACCAGCCCCAGCTTCGAGAGCGACAAGCACTCCAACCGCCACAGGAAGGTCGTCAAGCTCAGGGAGAGGAAGGCGCTCCTGAGTCTGGTGGCGGGCGGCGGCGACACGGTGCAAGCGCCGGTGCCGCCAAACCCAGGCGGGGAGTTTATGGATGTGTGTACATACATATCAACAGACTAGTGACATCCAATCGTTTTAAGTGTTGGTCATTAGTTGCTTTTGGGGATTTCTTAGTTAGGATGCTAAACTAGCTAGTGTGATGTATTCATCATCCATGTGGTGGATGTTCAGCTCATGCATTAGGTTTATTCTTGTATATATTCTTGGCTTGGTTGATTTATTTGTAGTTCGTTCAATATGGGTTATGTAAATATGTCAAATTAATTTAGGTGACATTGCTGGTCATATTCTCTTTGGGAGTAATTTCTGCAGTTTTTCCTAATTAGTGATTCAGGTTTTCTTTTCTTTGTATTGTTTTGAGTGGCAGGGGAGTTAATATCATAGAAGGGGAGCCCTGGCGTAGCGGTAAAGCTGTTGCCTCGTGACCATGAGGTCATGTGTTTAAGTCTTGGAAACAGACTCTTGCAAAAATGCAGGGAACAACTGCGTACAAAAGACCCAAAATTATGAATGATATCAAGTTGCTTACCTCTAGCAATTTGAACCAAATTTTAAATACATGATCTCAATCTTTTTTTCAGAGTATGTATAAACTTGATCCCAAATCTCAGTTTCAAAAGGACTCTTAATTAGTTTGTATCCAGTTGTGTGGAAATCATGTACTTATCATGTATGGAAAGGATTCGTAATGTACAAACATTGAGTCCTATATAGAAGTTCGTGAATACTTGAGGTCTTTTATTCAACAAGTCCGTGGCTCAATTCATTGCGTTACTTGTTGTATAGGAAGCTTGTGAGAGTCGTGAACAGGAAGCAGACGCACATCTGTTGCAGGTGCCATTGTGCTACATTGCTGAAACAAGTGGAAGCTTCTAATATTGTTGAGACTCTGTTACAGAGCAGGGTCATCAGTAGATGTTGAGACTTCTGTTACAGAGGCAGGGTCATCAATAGATGTCGCGGTAAAGTTTTGTATGAAAATTTGGCAGTCAGCAACCGTTTCAGATTCAGTGGCCACTGAAATCTCCTTTCAGATGAGGTGCCATATTGATCAAGCTTTCCTAAATTCTTTGGTGAAAACAATGTTATTCTTTTAAACAGCACATATTATAGCAATCTTCAATCTCCTCTCCGAAATTTAGTAGTGCAAGAGGCGATCATGGGAAGAAACACGAGAGCCTTACAAAGCATCCACCCAAGATTAGTAAACACGAGAGCAAGGGTCTCTCCTGGGAGCTCACCGGTCGGCCACTCGTTTCGCCACCACCATTCAAAAAACGTCACGCGTCATGAGCTGCAAGGCCGATGGTGATGAGCTCGCCGCCGTCGTCGACAGCCATGACTATGAGCACGACCATGGCACGACCAGAAGCATGGGCGATGCCAACACCGAGGAAGACGAAAACCGGGCTGACCCGGAGCCCTTCTTCCAGTGCATGGACGGGGAGGATCCCTCGGCCGTGGCAGAGCTCGCGGATGACGGCGCCGGGACAGAGTTCCCTGCCGGCGAGGACGACGAGGAGGGCGGTGACGATGTCCGCGTCTCCTTCGCCACCGCTGTTGGTGACGAGGAGCAGGGTGAGGTGGATCTCGACGACGAGGAGGAAGAGGACGTGTCGAGGTACGACTACGGCATGTGGATGGCGACCGAGCCCATGTCCATCCAGGAGCGGCGCCGCCGGCTGCTCCACGGGATGGGGCTCACCAGCAGCAGGGATTTCCTCCGCAGCCGCAACGCCAGGACGAGGCTTCCTCCCGACATCCCCCGCGCCGCGCCGCGGAGGCAGCCGCAGCCGGCGGCGGCGGCGGCTTTCGCCGTCGCCGACGACGTGCCGACCACCGCGCCAGCGCTGGAGATGGTGAGACATCAGGCGCCGCGTGACGGCGCCATGACGCGGTGCCGGTCCGACAGCCGCCTCGCCGTACGGGGAGGCGGCGCCGGGAGGAAGCCGCCGGCGTTCCGGCGCGTGTACTCGTTGCCGCACTCGCTGCACGGCTCGCCGGCGCACAAGGCTCTCCGCGCGGCCGCTCCGTGCCCGCTCCCGTCGGGGGCGGCGAACGACGGCGAGATCAAGATCAGGAACCTCAACAACGGGAAGGAGTTGGTGGTGAACGGCCAGTTCAGCGACCGCCAGAGCGGCGTGCAGATGAGCGTGGACGAGTTCGAGCGGTTCATCGGCTACACGCCGCTGGTGAAGCAGCTGATGCGGCGCAGCCAGAGCCAGCCGGTGCCTGCTGCGGCGGTTGCGGCCGACGGCGGCGCCGCGAAGCCGCCTGCGCCGAAGAAGAGGACGCGCTGGCTGAAGAACATCAAGCTCGTGGCCTCCGTGGCCGGGCTGATAAACGAGAAGGACAAGGACGGCGGGAACGTCGGCAGCCGATCGGCGCGGTCGACGTCCTCCGCGCCGGCGGCCATGTCCAAGTCGGCGTCGGCGCACGCCGCCGTGTCGTCGTCCGCCGCCGTGTCGTCGTCCGCCGCCGCGTCGGGGCCGGAGCGGCTGAAGGTGCACCACTACGGCAAGTCGAGCAAGGAGCTGACGGGGCTGTACATCCGGCAGGAGGTGCGTGCCCACGAGGGCTCCATATGGACGATGAAGTTTAGCCCCGACGGCCGGTTCCTCGCCACCGGCGGCGAGGACCGCGTCGTGCGCGTGTGGCGGGTGGTGGACGCCGACGCGCAGGAGCTCTCGGCCGCCTCGTCTCCCCTCGCTGCCGCCGCGGCGGCCGCGCCGGGGCTGGCGGCGCAGCTGTCGAGGAAGGTGAGGAGAGGGAAGAGCAGCAAGCACGTGCTGCTGGAGCACGTCGTCGTGCCGGAGTCCGTGTTCGCGCTCGCCGAGCAGCCGGCCTGCGCCTTCGAGGGACACCAGGACGACGTGCTCGACCTCTCGTGGTCCAAGTCCCAGGTTCAGTAGTCAGTACTCTACAGCCTTGCCACTCTGCCATTCTTGCTGTAATCGTTGAAAACAGAGCATGAAATTGTTGATCTGATCGCAGCAACTGCTGTCGTCGTCCATGGACAAGACGGTGCGGCTCTGGGACATGGACACCAGGACGTGCCTCAAGCTGTTCGCGCACAACGATTACGGTGAGCTAGCCCCCGCGCACAAGTGCCTCACAGATTTGTTTACGTTCTTGATGCTATCTTGTGCCATCGTGTACGAATTTCATCAAGTGCTAACTGCGATCGATCGATGCAAGCAGTGACATGCGTGCAGTTCAACCCGGTGGACGATGGTTACTTCATCAGCGGCTCGCTGGACAACAAGGTGCGCATTTGGAGCGTGCCGGACAGGCAAGTCGTGGACTGGAGCGACCTTAACGACATGGTCACCGCCGCGTGCTACACCCCAGACGGCCAGGTGCGGTGCCAATACAGTATCAAACTTGTTCCAAGAAAGCTTCAGAATTTGTCCCTCATAAGTTCTATATCTTTTACTTTTAAGGCTGCAATCATTGGGTCACACAAGGGGAGCTGCCGGTTCTACAAGACAACGGGTATGCTATGTTTTTTTTTTGGAGAAACGGGTATGCTATGTACTAATAATGTACTCCCTCCGTTTTTAATTATATGACGCCGTTGACTTTTTCGTTGAACTTTGACCAACAATATAGATTTAAATAGTTACTTTTTGAATGTGAAATGAATATCATTCGATTCATCATCAAAAACACTTTAATATTAACCTATACACTTAGCTATTTACACAAATATTTTGAATAAGACGAACGGTCAAACGTAACGAGAAAAGTCAACGGCGTCATATATTAAAAAACGGAGGGAGTATTAATGAACACAGCTGCTTCATTCAGTCTTATGTTGATCATACCACTATTCATGCATGCTAATCCACACAACATGTTTTCTGTGTCAGATTGCAAGCTGAACCAGGAGGCGCAGGTCGACATGAGCATATCGAAAAAGCGCAAGTCGCAGGCGAAAAAGATAACTGGATTCCAGGTACAACTTCGCCATCACAATTGTATCACCGAGTCGTTTACTTCTGTTCTACAAGCTGATCATGCTGTCGGTCGTGCAGTTTGCGCCGGGCAACCCGTCGGAGATCCTGGTCACATCGGCGGACTCGCAGATCCGCGTCTTCAACGGCATCACCGTGCTCCAGAAATTCAAAGGTACGCCAACAACGGCGGCAAACCCCTTTTTCCCTCCACCATTTTCCAAGAACGTTCGCCATGCACAAGCTCCACAACCCAAAGGGAACCCGTGTTTCTTCCTGCCAGGGTTCAAGAACACCAGCAGCCAGATCTCGGCGTCCTACACCGCCGACGGCCGCTACGTGGTGTGCGCCAGCGAGGACTCCCACGTCTACCTCTGGCGCCGCGGCGCCGCGCCCGGCATCGCCAAAGGCGGCGGCGGCGTCGGCATCGGCAAGGTCGCCGGCGGCGGCATCGGCGTCCGGGCCAAGACGTGGCTCACCAGCCGCTCCTACGAGTACTTCTTCTGCAGGGACGTGTCGGCGGCCGTGCCGTGGCCAGGGTCGCCGACGTTCCGGTCGACGACGCAGTCCAGCGGCGGCGGCGACGCGTCCCGGAGCGGTAGGAGAGAGCACCGGAAGCAGAGCTCGTCGGGCGTCGCCGGCGACGTGGACAGTGTCATACCGCGTCGTCCGAAGAGCGGGCCGATGACGTACTCCTCCGGCAGGCAGGTGCCGGCGGTCGACGGCCTGGCGAGCCGGGAGCCGTCGTCGCGGTGGCACGGCGGCGCGGAGGGCGGGAACGCGTGGGGAATGGTGGTGGTGACGGCGAGCCGTGGCGGGGAGATCAGGGTGTACCAGAATTTCGGGCTCCCTCTCGGGGTCAAAGGCCAGAGCAATCTCTTCCACTAGCTTGTACTAACAAACAGTAGTCCATAGTACCTGACACGGTGTATTTTGAAAGTAGGAAACAGAGTGACTGACTGTTTGCAGGTTTGGATGCGAGGGAATTTCCTGCTGTTTGAAGTGGGCTAATTTTGCAGGCCACATGTACAGTTGCTGTTCGGGACTTGGTTGTTCTAGTTCATCAAACTATTATGTGTACAAGAGGTCAAGAGCACCCTCTTAAAAGGAAAATTTTACTTTTGTTACTAACTGTTCACCGTACAAGAGCACGCTCTTAAAAGAAGTTGTTTAGATGGCATATGTACAAGGGAATTCAACATTCACTTATTGTATAGCACAAGTGGTACTTCAACATATCTGCTGGTAACCCGAGCGTAATATGATGATGTACTATTCGGAGGCTGACATGGTGATCCAGATGTATATATGCCGGGCTGTCAGATGTAACAAACAGAAGAAGTAATTCATAAATTGCAGAGTAATACAAATTATTGTGATGTGGCTGTCGCAGAAAGGACCAACTTATTTTAAAAGCCGCCACAATCGCCATGAGAAAACCAGGGGCCGTCACGGCGTACTACGGCCCGCGCAAGCCTAGCTAGATGGTGCCGCCGTTGCAGCGCAGGACCTGGGCATTGACCCAGTGCCCCGCGTCGCTGGCGAGGAACCCGACCAGCGGCGCGATGTCCTCGGGCGTGCCGAGCCGCCCGAGCGGCGCCTCGGCGATGTACCGCTCCATCTCCTCCTCCGTCTTGCCGTTGTAGAACATGGGCGTGGCCGTGGACCCCGGCGCCACGGCGTTGGCCGTGATCCCGGTGCCGCGCAGCTCGCGCGCGAGGATCTTGGTCATCGTCTCCACCGCCGCCTTGCTCGCCGCGTACGCGGCGTAGCCCGGGCGAAGCGACGCCACGCCCGACGACGAGAAGGTCACGATGCGGCCGCGGCCGCCGCGGGCCAGCCGCCGTGCCGCCTCGCGGCAGCACAGGAAGGTGCCGCGCGCGTTGACGCCGAACGCGGCGTCGAACACGGCCTCGCTGGTGTGGGCTAAGGTTGGGTAGGAGTAGTCCAGCACCGCCGCCGCCGTCACCAGGATGTGGAGCTCGCCGCCGAACGCCGCCGCCGCCGCGTCGAACAGCGCCTTCACCTGCGCCGCGTCCGACACGTCCGCCTCCACGGCGATGGCGCGGGGCTGGTCGGCGCCGGCGCCGTGCGCGGAGTTGATGCCGCTCACCAGCTCCCGCGCCGGCGACGGGTCGCCGATGTAGGCCACCGCCACGCGGGCGCCAAGGGAGGCCAGGTGCTTTGAGACGGCGGAGCCGATGCCGCCGGCTCCGCCCGTGACGATGGCCACGCGCCCATGGAGCATCATTGATGCAGTCACATCGCCGCCGGCACTCGAAGCAGCCATAATATCTGATGAAGCCATGTTGCGACGTTTTTAGGGGGGAAAAAAACGGTATCACACCTTTGGTAGTATAATCCCTAACTTGTTTTAGTAAGTAGGTCGTCATGCATACACGGAATACATACATATATATAGGCACCAATGTGGATCGGGAGGATAATTCACAACGTGCCACCGATGAGACCAGTGTATTCCTGCACAAAATTGCGCATGTGATGTGTTTTTGAATTTTGCAATAACTCTAATTGGTGGCACCACGTTACAATTAATGATGAAATAGAGTAAAGATGAAGGAATACTGTTAATTGTTGTTGGATTCGTATTCCCGGACCTATAAACAGCACAGTTGCAACTACAATGAGCCAAGCCGCATACTTTTGGATGCCTGTAGTCACGTCCTGAGGATGTAGGCGCATCGTCGAATCTTGTAAAAAACACATCGTGTCTCGGTACCGTTTTCTTTTATGTGATCTTGTGATTTGACATATTTATGTTATTGGGAATTGCTTCCGTGTTTGATTATCTAACAAGTGGTACCAGAGCCAGATTCAATGGAGAAGCATATCTCAGGGGGCAAAATAGGATCTTTCACACTGCACACAAAGCTCACACGAGATGCATGGGGAGGGACATAGTACAAGGTTTGGCATGGTGGCAATCAACGTCTCGACCGGTGGAATTGGAGCCTTCAAGAATGGCGGCTCGAACCGGAATTCAGATCCCGATCTGGAAATCACGGAGCCCCCGCGTCGCCTGCGCCCAGGCGACTCGGGCGGCGATTTTCGCGGTGACCTCTGGAATTCCTCTCCATCACTGCCGGCCCCCCTCCCTCATTGCGTCCGGCAAGCCGTCGGCGGCCGGAGGGAGTGGGGACCCGTTTCCTCCAAAACATTTCAGGGATCGAGTCTTTGATCAGTGTTGAGTCTTCCCCATGTCGAGTTATTTGATATTGGGGATTTGGTTCTTCCTATTCCTATCCGGCAACGGCGAGGAGTTAAGGTGGATTTGGTCTCTCCATGATGGCTCCGATGAAGGCGGCGGCGGCGGCAACGTCAACAACTTCATGATGACATGGAGAAGTAGGTTTCCGGACGGCGACATGGAGGCGGGGATGATGTCGCCGCCATGGAATAAAATTCTCCGGGCCCTTCTCCGTTTTGTCGTGATTAGATCCAATCATGATGGAGGTCTAATGAGAACTTTGGGTCAGTTTCTCTTCTTCTTCGGTGGCAGAAGCGAGAAGGAGAGAGACATGAGAAAGAAGATGATGCTCAATTCCGCCTACAGGTATGTTTCTGCCATTCATTGGGCACTTGTGGCACTACTTCTGATTGAGCCGTCTATGGCGCACGAAGGCCACTTGCCTATGCAGTCTTCCATATGAACCTTCACACAGGTTTGGAATTGAGTTTTGGAGCTACATGTTGAGTACTCTTGGTTGTAATCTCTTTGTCTTACAGAGTGCTTGTAACTTGAGGATGTACTTAACTACATATTAATATAACTAGCCTTTCAACCCGTGCATCGCACGGGTTAGAAATTAGAAAAACACATAAATATATATATATATATTTTAAAAAATACTTTTGATAGCATAATAATCGAGTTTATTGAATATTGATCTTTTATTAAGTTTGTGTTAGACCATATTTCATATTAGATGGAATCTCAAAGCCATATGGCTTTTCAAGACACGACATCATTTAGATCCATGTTTTCTATACCCAATATATTAGTTATTTTTTTGTCTTATTTTGCCCCACATAAAGTTGCATTAATGTCTTAATGTAACTTTAAAGACACCGCATTCTGTATGTTAGACCATTATTCGTGACCTCCTATTAAACTTGGCGTGATAAAAAAATTTCAAAATTTAACCTCTCATACCCTTACTTTATTGTGATGACGTTGACCATCGAAGAATATTGTCATTCTAATTTATATTTTACTATATTTTAGAATATATGTAACTAATTTCACTAAATTTTTGTGAAAATTGACTACGATAGGCCAGACAACATCAAACAATCTACCTCCTTATTTGTTGATATATATATATATATATACACTATATATATATATACGTAAATTTGATTTCTTATATACTGCTTTATTTATAGTATACTCAATACCGATCTATAAGAAATGAGAATCTTTCAGGCCGTTGCATCGGTAACATTTTCGATAGTTTTCCCATCACATATGTATATTTAGTTAAACACATTATTAAACTATCAAAACTTTAACCATCATATATGTTTATATATTGAGATTATTTTTTTAAAAACTTATGAGTATATAGTCTTAAAGTTCCATAATATGTAATTTTAAAAATGCTCTTTACCTTTCGTCCACTATTTTTCTTTGTCTCCTTATCTGATAGACATGCACATACATATTTATTATTTATTTATAGATGAACCATTAAGGCATAACGTATTTAGGAAATGATTCATTCCTACTCATGTTTCAACCTAATTATGTCTGGGCCAGCCAAGACTTTGGACCCCGATGAGAGAGCGGCATTGCATCTCAAGTTTTAGCCAAGGATATAAATTTAATTATTATTATTATTATTGATTATATTTTCAATGGGATTTTTAAGGTGTATTTCCCCAACAATTTAAAGAGAAATATGATTCTCATTTTTAATTTCACATATTTTCATTTGTGTTGGAATATTAAAATAGACTCCTTTATTGATCCAAATCTGGGAAAGTGAGTAATTCAGAAATAGGGATTAGGTATATTTTGTATTTTTTTATTATTGCAATTTAGCTATTTTGGACCTTAATCGTATGATGGGTAAATTAGAAATTGGAATTTAGGGTATTTTTTGATAATTTTTTATTATTTTGAATTTAGCTATTTTTGGACTCATAACTGCATGGTGGGTAATTTAGAAAGGATTTTTTTATTATCCTGAATTTAGCTATTTTTTGGACTCATAATGGCATGGTGGGTAATTTAGAAATAGTTTTGAGGGGTATTTTTTTACTATTTTTTATTATTCCGAATTTAGCTCTTTTTTAGACTCATAATGGCATGTTGGGTAATTTAGAAATAGGTTTTAGGTGTATTTTTGGTTATTTTTTATTATTTCGAATTTAGTTATTTTTGACTCGGCATGGTGGGTAATTTCGATCATGTTAGATCTAAAGGCTACCATTTATCTTACTTTAGTTTGTACGGCCAGATGTTTTGCTTTTTTGTGAGAATTTCTAGAATTTTTCTCCGATTAACGTGAAGGCCTCAAAAGAAGCCTCCAATTAATAAATATAAGATTTTTCTTTCGACTAAAAAATATATAGCGGCTCGAACCGTCCGATAAGCTGCATCAACAAGGATTCGTCTAGACGTGGAGATCGAATTGATGGTAGCAGGTTGCTGCTGTTCGATAGGGGCAAGTCAGACGTGATGGTCAAGCTCGATGGTGCGGCCGCAAGGCGTCGTGGATGATGATGATGATGATGGCAGCTTCGACCCACAGTTTGTTTAACTGCCGTTTAGTACAGAT
Source organism: Eragrostis nindensis (assembly GCA_012490785.1). Taxonomy (NCBI): domain Eukaryota; kingdom Viridiplantae; phylum Streptophyta; class Magnoliopsida; order Poales; family Poaceae; genus Eragrostis; species Eragrostis nindensis. The sequence goes on from JAAXCT010000158.1 coordinate 304,883, forward strand.
CGGAGCGTCTGTTGTGTGCTCAAGCTGGAGCACCGACGGTGGCGAAGGCCATGGTGATTCGGCATGTTTGTGGAGGCGGTCTGTTTGAGAGTTGGGCGGTCTCATTGCGCGCTTGCCGCGAGTGGGTCCAACGCGGGCAGGCGGCTCGTCTAGGGCATGGGCGTCGTTCCGTGCAACTGGGACGCTCGGGCCTTGCATGCATGGAGCCAGACAGGAGGATGCAGCCCACGCAGACATGCATGTGCGGCTGCTGCGAGATGTGCTTGGTCAGGAGACGTTTAAGGCTGAAGGATGCATGCGGTGGCGTGAGAACATGAGTTGGAGGTGGATATGCGTATTGAAAGCATTGTCGACAGTGTGGGCTCATATGAGTTTGCTTAAGAAATTACTCGGTTCTAAATATATGACATTGTTCATTTTTTTTGTTACTTTGACCATCTGTTTTATCTGTAAATATTTGTGCTAATGGTTAAATGTATAAGTCAATTTTAAATTACTTAAATGTATATTATTGATTAACATTTAACAAAAAATCAATGTTATCATATATTTAAAACCGAAGAAAGTACACACAATGGTACACACCAGATAAGGCATTTTGCAATGAACAAGGGACCGGAGAGAATTGCAATGGCTCTTAAGAAATTATCCATCTTATCTTATCTTATATTTACTAATGGAGGCTCCTTTTGAGGTCTCCACATTAATCGGTGAAAAATCCTAGAAATTACTAGAAAAAAGCAAAAAAAAGGTCCGTCAATTCAGATACTCGACAAATCGTAACCGCATATCAACATCTAGACAATCCCCACAAAAGAGTTCAGTTTAACGCGGACTCTACGTTGATCGCGTCCTGTTCATGGAGTCCACGCCTAAACTGACTTCGTGCCTGCCAAAGAAAGAGGGAATGAAGGTTCAACATTGCCTAGGAACTACTGCATTCAGTTTCCAAAGTCCTAACGTGTTCGTTAAGTCCCCAGGCAACACGGCCACGGACGATGCGGCGGCCGGCAGCCTGCTGGAGATTGTGCTGTCGTGCAGCAGGCAAAGGCCGTGGTGCTTAGCAGGATGGTGACGATGCAGTTCGTGTCGAACTCGCTAGCACTTTTACGGTTGAGGAGTACTGAGGAGAACAAATGACAAGACGATCAACAAGGAGGCTTGCATGGAGGAGGTCCAGGATAGGACTGCGTGCTTCAAGGCCCTGGAGAGACGGAGGAACAGGTGGCTGCAGCGCCGGACAAGCCGATCGATTGTCATACCCGCCCGGATGATGACTACGTGTCTACGACCTTTGCGCGTCTTGAAGATGCAGAGCATTGCGGCCAGGCTGCATGGAGGGAGAAGCCAATAACAGCCGTCAGCCGTGAGTACGCCCGACGTTGACGATAGAAGAGGCAAACGTGGCCAGAACGCCGTCCGCCGATTCGATCTATTATAGCACTGAAAATTAAAATTGAATCGGCTCCATTGTCTTCGATCTCCCTTCCCCAGCTCCTGGGCATCGTCATGCACGCAGTATGAAACTGTCGTGGTCGTCAAATTCACTACGACATGTATCGTCATTGGTTCTTGCCCGGGAGGTCGAGCGCTGTGGAAGAAGTAACGTTCCTGAAGTGTGGCCGCATTCAAGACACGTGGTGCAGGGAGGCATGAAGCACCTGCCACACCCTGCTCGATAAGATCAATCGAGAGAACAGAGAATTGAATGTCCAATAATGTCTCGCCATCATGTATCACCTCTACAGGTAAGCCATGGGCCATTGCTAACTACCTCATGGGCAACCACCGATGGTGTGTAATATGATCTGTAGGAGTGCAATAAGGTATCCTGCCCAACATTTTCATGTTTAGGGGATTTTGATGACCTAACTATGATTTCGTTTTCTGATGTTGCCTAGATCTGCAAGAAAACGGTTGAAAGACTCATTGATGCTATGGATTATTGGATTCAAATTCAGCAAGCAAGTCAGGTTAACCTCTAACACATCAAATTCAATTTTCCCAAGACAAAACAAAGTAGGTTAACCATTGATCCAATTCGACATATGTTTCTTAAAACCATATGTGTGTACTGTTCTATGATATCATTGGATTGTAGCGTTTCCGCTTTTCACAGGATCGAGTCGGTCCGCGCTGATGAACAGACGCAACAGTACAACACATAAATAGGCACAATTTATCTCTTTAAGTTATTACAAGTCCCCGATGATTTAAAACACGTGAGTACACAGCGGAAGTCTGAACATACAAGAAACAACTACTACTCTCGAGGATACAAGGCCGCACATCGAAGCCCTGCGATGTGGACCTGCTGAAGAACTCCACCAAGCAACAGCGAAGCCAAACGATACCTGCACAAAAACATAAAGAGCCAACCCCTGAGTACTAGTTACTCAGCAAGACTTACCCGTCAACGTGGCCAACTACAGCTGACTCCTAGAATGCAAAGGCTACAAAAGGGCAGGCTGACTCACTTGCATCTATCCGCGCTAATTACTTGATCCTAATTTCAAATTTTATTTCCAATTAAGTACTTAACCAATAAAACAGTGCACTTATCGCTAAAACAGGTATAGAGTAACAATACATCATATAATAATACAGTGTACAACAAGATATATAAAGATAACAGTAATAATCTAGCATCATCATCATCATCATCATCATCCATAATCACACTACGATGTGACGCAGTGAACAAGTGGGTGCTCATTTCCGAGAGCGGCGGCATCGATGTACATCCTGCAGGAGAAACCTGACCACACGACGCACACGTCAAAAGTCGTATGCGGCAACCGTTCACGCTGTTTCCCCCTAGTGCTGGCTGGGTCTCACACCTCCCGAGAAAGGCCCTCCCGCACGGTCCCCGTCCCAGACGTGCGCCCCGATTGGGAGGCATCCCTTCTCTCCCAAGTACCATGATAGAAAGTGCAAGTATCCGCTAGACCCCCAGGGCGTCACAGGCTACTAGGTTTACTGGGCCCATAAAACACCAGCATGTGAATCAGTACGTTCAAGCTTGCTCAACAGGGCCAACAACGGACGGTCCTTAATCGACACAGACGGGGCTACCACCGTGAAGGCCCAGCCTTCTCCAACCATCCTACACAAACATCCCCGTCCGGTCTGCAACAAACCTAAATTCTGCTAGTACAATCCAGAGTAAAATCCTATCTCGTGAGTGGGACCTACCACTCGTCTTCTACCGTCCGCTAGCCACTAAGCATAGCAAGTTCTAACGTTACCCTAGAACCAACTACTACAAAATAGGACACAAAGTAGGATCGGGACCTAATGCAGTTCTAAGGTTTCACATCAACTCCTAATAAACCTAATGCACCATCAATTACTAGCCCCCAATCAAGTGAGAAACAAAAATCCTAAATAGGAAGGCATGCACCGGGGCTTGCCTGGCTCAGGAGCTACGCTACTAGCGGGGTCAGCGGTGGTGTCAGTCTGCTGCTCCTCCTCCTGCTGCGCCTCCTCCTCCGGCAGCTGGAAGTCCAGGGGCTCCGGAGTCTCCTCGGTCACTATATGCCATGACAAGGAAATAATGCATGTTAGATGCGATAATATGATGCAATATGATTTAATTATTTCGGCCAGTCATTTACACTGTAAGTGCAAAAAAATTTAATTAATTACCTTCATTGACTCTTAATTAAGTTAATTACTTTACTTAATTCAAGTTGATTAATTAGTGCGATGAACTACAGGAATTATTTTTGGTCCAGTGGCATTTTTCTGGTGAAGAGTACCACTGAAAGTAATTTACAGTGAAGTTTGGTGATTTATTGCAATACGGATTATTTATAACAATTTAAACAATGCAGAACACGATTTAAATCATAAGAAAAATTAAGCATGATATGACAGTGGAAAAATGCTCTGTAGGTGTGTTGTTAGGTACTGTATAAGCATGCAAGAGCTAAAGGTTTAAAGATTAACAACGAATTTATTATGATTTAAGCAAGATTTAACACTTATGAAATTTTCGAGAAATTAGATAAACGATTTTGTTCAGTTTGAAAAGTTTGTTGGATAGATCTGGTGACAAGGAGTCCAACAAAATTGGATTCGTATTTTTCTGAGCTGTATACAATTTACTATGTATTTTACAAGTTTCTGCGATTTTCTGGGAATTTAACTATTTCGGAAAAAAAAAGGATTGAAAATTGGGCAGACCAATCAGACGAGGGCCTCACGGATGACCACATAGTCTGGGCCGCAGCGGATCCGGCGTAGCCGCACCGGATCCGGGCGCGCGCCCGCGCCCCTGGCACGCGGCGGCGCCGGCGCTGACATGGTGGCCGTTCCCGGCGAGGCGGGACCTGGCTACGTCGACGGTGGGCGGCTCCACGACGGCGATGGGATGACGACTCGAACGCAATGACGCGCGCGCGCGCGCGACGACCGGAGGGTAGTCGGCGACGAGCGGCGACGGAACGACGGCGGCGAAGCTCGTGTTCCGAGCGACCGGAGAGAAGCGGGGAAAAACGGTGAGGGGCGCGATGCTCACCATGACGGCGCGGATCTCAGGGACTAGCGGGTCGACGACGAGCAGCTTCGGGAGGGGCGATTCATGGTTGGGTGGCGGCGACGGCTCAACGGCGGCGAGGAAGAAGGCCAACCCCGGCAGCCCTGGGCGACACAAGCGGGGGAGAAGGATTAGAGGGGTGCGCGACCAAGTTGCCCAGCTCCAAGCGTGACGAATCGAACGGAGGCTCACCGTGGCCGACGGATTTCGCGGCGAGGTCGAGGAAGCTCGCGCGGCCGGAGTTGGGAAAGGAGCTGGAATCCGCGAGCATACGGCGCGGAATAGCGACGTCGAGCACCGAGCTAACCCCCTGCTGCTATGGCGAAGCAAGGAGAGCAGCGGCTCGGCCGGAAGCTTGCTTGGCAGCGGCGAGTGGTGAGGCGGAGCTCGGGCTTAGCAATGGCGCGTCGCCGCTAGGGTTTGGAGAGGCGGAGCGCGAGGGGGAAAAGAGGGAGAGGGAGCTGGGAGAGCGGGGCCCTTTTTGACGTCGCGGCGCGGTAGGAGCGGGGCCTGGGCGGCGGGCGGAGCCGTACGCCGGCGGACACGCAGCGAAAAGCTCCAGCGCGCGCAGTGAGACGGAAGAGAATGACAGGTGGGCCCAGAAGCATCTGCGAATTTTCGGATTTATTCAAAAACTGATTTTTCCCCAAACTTTGGCACACGATTTGGACTAGCAAGTGAACTCCAAACTTAGCAAATTTGGTACCATTGGAAAGATCTTGGAAAGATCTATCCACTGGCCAACATGCACATCTGGACTCCAAAGGAAACGCAAATGGCAGCTGGTCAAAGTTGAGTACTTTCTAAGCTTCTAGGATTTATCTGGGCATTCAAATGAATTTCAAAAATTATGAAAAATTCTCCAAAATTCTTATTTGAGATGCTCTATCCAGAGGAATTTTTGTTGGCTCAAATCGTCATTGAAAATTTGAGTTGCTTCACAAGGTAGTGTTTGACAATTGTTTGAAATTTGAAATTCGAATTTTGAGTTGAATTCATTTGACTTCACTTCAGTTCTAGAGAGTTGCAGGGATTTGCATTCAGTGACACGGGGTGTCACATGGATCTGAGAGATACGATCAGTATTTAAATGACAGATGATTAATGTGCGTATGTACATACATTCAATCAATGAATGAGGTAGTCAGCAGATATTTTGTCCATTATATGTTTTAGTTACGTTAATGACCATTTATTGAAGTTAATTTTTGTGTTAGGATTCAGCATGTTCTGTGAAGCTTGGTCTTGCTTCTATCTCACTACTTTATTTTTTTATTGTTGCATGTATTTCTTCTTATTGAATTGACCACGATTCCTGTGAATTCATTGTATTTAGCATGTATTTATTTTATATCTACTATATATTGGGCCATAAGCAAATTCATTACTCCATTTGAATGGTTTCCCATTTGCTTAACCCAGGACGTGACCTTCTTTTCATAGCTGTATCAAATGAAGGGATATCGATCAGTATATTGTCAAATGGTTTATTACTTTATCGCCTTTTGATGTATGGAGCCAGACATTTATTTTGCAAAGTATGGAGCTGGACATTGTGTCTGCAGGCAGAACCACAATGTATTTCATTCAATAATACATAATCAATTCTCTACTTTTTATTATAGGTTTTTCCCAACTCAGTGAGTTCTATGTGTTTCCTTTTTCTTTCACATGAACGTCTTGAAATGATGCATGTTTCTAGATTGTTGATAATATTGCCTTTTTGTATTGTGCAGAGTAAAACACTGCTATATGTCTTCGGATTTATTTTCCTTCGCTGTATGGTGAGTTGCTTATGTGTCCCTTCTCTTATCCACTATTGACAAGAGCTGCAGCTTTCTTCTCACAGTGCTGCAAAATGTTTTCTTATCTATATGGATGTGCTAACATTCAATGTTCTTTGTGTAACTAATTTATGAATGGGATAAAGTGTACCTAGAATGAAGGATTTCAATCAGTACATTGTCAAATTTTTATAACTTTATCCCTTTTTTGCTGTACGGAGCCACCCATTTATTTTGCGAATTATGGAGATGGACATTGTTTCTGCAGGCAGAACAGAAGTGTATTTCATTTTAAACATATATAACTGAGACATAACCAAAATGTAGTAGAATTTTTCATAACCTTCACTATCCACAAGATTGTGGTTTACATGTGTCAAAAATAGTTTCATTCTGAAAAAAGACCCATAAACTTGAAGTATGATCGATAGTTTTTGGACAGGCTGTGCCATTACTCCAATTGGAAAGGGTAAAGAAGCAACAGTATACATAATGAAAAAATTGATAATTTTTTTAAATAATATATCATATTAACTACTCCTACGTAAGAAATGGATGGTGACCAAAGTTTTGGTAGTATGATCGTTTGCAACCAAAATATACTTAACTGTCATTACAACAAATAGATAGTGATTCTCTGAATTATTTAATGCACGGGTTGACGGGCTAGTGGTAAAAAGGGTAGATAGTCATGGAGGGTGCGCTTAATGCCCATTACTATGTGACAGCCTGTCGGATGCATGTACGCATCCATCCAATTTTACCTGCACAAAAATGTCCTGTGTTTGGATTTTGCAATAATTCCTGTTGGTGGTATGACGTTGTATATATTCTTCTTACGCTCATCTTTTTGCTAAAAAAAATTCTAGATCTAAAATATAGAACTTTGGCACTTCTTTTGGCCTTTCAAAGTAGTACGAAAGAATAAAAAGTACCAGACTACTAAGGATAGAATTAATTAGCACTAACGACCAACAACAGTTCTATGATTGAGCAAATCTCCTTATCTGAACCATCCCAAATGTAACATGAAATGAACAACTCTACCCCTTTGCACTTATACGTACGGTAGCAGCAGCAACGATATAGAAGTCAAACCACTCCGACATCCAGCAAACTGAAATCGCCGGAGAAAGCATTTTGACCCACGCTAGCAGTCTGAATAGCTTGGGGTGCGTTTGGATCCTTGGCAAAAAAACTTCTAACCTTGCTGGGCTAGGTTAGGCATTTGGAACTGTAAAAAAGTACTTACTTTTGAGGGCGGCCTAGCCTCACGGGGCCACTAAACGCTTGCGCCTGAGGGAGAGCCAAATCGGCTCGCCTTCGACGGCAACATCGCACATGCGCGGAAAAAACGAGCGGTTACCTCCCGCACCGAACGTTTCTTTCTCGTTTCCCGCTTCTTTCCCTTCCTAATCTGATTTATGCGACTTCGTGTGCGGGTACAATTCTACGGCGGGGCGGCAGGACAAGCTAATTCGTGCGCAAGTCGAGTGCTATGGCTGCGGGATTTAGCAAATTCATGCGCAGCCTTAGTTTGAGTGCCTACACCTCCGATTAATAGATATCCACGCGATCCCCATTGAAAAGCATTCCATATTATTGAGTGTGGCTAATCATGTTGTTGATTGTATGTCAATTGGATCTATCGCATGTAAGTGCTAATGATGGGCGATTCAATTCCTGATTAGCTGACGGGTAAAAAGTTAGCTTGGCAAACTAGCAATCACTGCAAGTGGTTTCAGGTGGTTTGCTCCTCTCGGCGAACTAACCAAGCAATTTGCACCGGCAAGCTTCCTGTTGCTGGCAGGAGCTAGTTTGCCCAGCTGAGCTATAGCTCGGGCTAGCTGACTTACCTCCAGTTGATGTTCGCGCATGCATTTCCGCATCAAACCAGCGGGTGGCACTTGATGTACGCCCATGCAACCAGTTTTTTGCGGCCATTCATGGACATCAATGTTGGTCCATGGAACCAGTTTTAATTTGCGGCCCATCCATCGACATCAATATTGGCCGATGACATTATAATGCATGGTAGGTTTGCTTTAATTTCCTTGTTAACAATTGTTTATTAAATGGTTTGCCGTCGGTGACCTATATCAACCATCGGATTTGTTAGAGCTCGTGGCAGTTTTTTTTTTTTTTTGAGCTCGTGGCAGTTGATCAGCGCACGTATAGTAACTTTTTTTTTTGGCAATTACACAGTACAACTCAGACACTCACAACGCATGCACACTCATCATATAAACGTACATACGCAAATACTATCCCTATAATAAAATATATATAATAGGAACCTATATATAATAGGAACCTATATATATATATGGTCATGACCCCTTACAGTTAGTAGTACTACTGGACGTGCATGACAAGGACATCATCAATGGCCCCAACGGAGGTGCAAGTAATAGAGTCCGGTTTCGTAGCCCCGAGTGAGGCGACGCCAAGGAAGGGGCTCTGGCTCTCGCCCCTGGATCTTGTGATGGCCAGCAGAGGACACACCCCGACAGTCTACTTGTACCGCTCTGACGACGCGTCTGACTTCTTCGACGTGGCCAGACTTAAGACGTCATTAGCCAAGGCCTTGGTGGCCTTCTACCCACTCGCCGGCCGCCTCGGCACGGACGACAGCGGCAGGGCGCAGATCGACTGCAACGGCAAAGGTGCACTATTAGTTGTGGCTCGTCTTGATCGCAGGGCCGACGACTTCAGTGACTTGAAGCCGTCGCCGGAGCTGAGGAGGCTGTTCGTTCCCCGCATTGAGCCGCCGTCCATCATGTTGGCCGTACAGGTGAGCCCCCCTGCATGATCCGTTAATTAATTAGTTTCCTCACGACTAGCTAGTGCGTACGTACAAAGCTCGTCAAAATTAAGCTGAACATTTCATGTCTGGCAGCTAGCAGCACACCGCCAAGAACAGATGATGATATACTCCCTCTGTCCAGAACAGATATTATTAGTCAAAGTTTAAAAAGTTTGACTTAGGACAAAATTAGATGTACACTATATTTTGGAACAGAGGGAGTATATCTTAATTAATCAAAATGATGTCCTTAATTTACTATATATGTATATTGAAATAAAGCACATATATCTACATAAAGCGCATGTCCAAATGTCCTAAATAAATATAATTAAATAAATGCTGTCCTCCTTAATTGCAGCTGACGTTCTTCAAGTGCGGGGGAGTCGCGTTAGGGATAGCGCTCCACCACGTCGCCATCGACGCCATGAGCGCGTTCCATTTCATCCAGACATGGTGCGCCTTCTCAAGGTCAAGGGATGCTGGCATCACTGCCGCCGTGGAGCTCCCCTGCCATGACCGCACCCTCCTCCGCGCACGCTCGCCGCCGTCCGTCCACCCCGACGCCCTCTCGGTCTTCTGCCCCACGGTCACCTTCTCCGAGTCGGCGTCGGGGCCCACCGCCAGCAAGACATTCCCCATCTCGCACGACCAGCTCGCCACGCTCAAACGCCTTTGCGGCGGCGCCGTAAGCACCTTCTGCGCCGTCAGCGCGCTGGTGTGGCGGTGCACGTGCGCCGCGAGGCGGATTCCGGCGGACGCCGAGGTGCGGCTCTCCTTCCCGGCGAACGTCCGGCGCAAGACGCGGCCGCCGCTCCCGGCCCGCTACTTCGGCAACGCCTTCGTCTGGCTGGGCGCCGCGGGCCCGGCGCGGGACGTCGCCGCGGGGACGCTCGCCGCCGTCGCCGCCCGCATCGCCGGCGCCGTCCGGAAGCTGGACGACGAGCTGGTGCGGTCGGCCATGGACCACCTGGAGATCACGGCGGCGGATCAGAGCAGCAGCAGCCGGCCGCCGATGAAAGGCAGCATGCCGGAGACGGAGCTGCGCATCAACAGCTGGCTCGGGATGCCGGTGCGCGAGGCGGATTTCGGGTGGGGAAAGCCTCGGGCGATGACGCGGGCCGAGTCGGTGCGCGGCGGGTTCGTGTACCTCGTGGACGCCGCTGACCCGGCCGCAGACGAAGGTGGCACCTGCGCGCTGCGCGTGATCATGTGCATGGAGGCTGCCAATATGGGGGAGTTTGAGCGCCTGCTTTACGAAAACATCTAGCCTAGCTAGCTACTTGCATTCGATCGTAAATAAGCAGATCATTGCCCAAATGCTTTGATACGAACTGCATTCAGACCATTAAAGCACCAGACTTTCTGGAACAATAAAACTGCACTGATGGAACAATTTGTTTTTAGCTAGGTGGAATAATTTCGTTTTTCCAAGAAATTTTTTTCTTTCCACAAGTGAATGAAAAATTTGAGTGGTTCGATCAAAATCCAATGACTGAAAAAAGTGACTGAGAGATTAGCAAAATCTCAGTCAATAGCTCCTTAAGGTATGGTATTGGTGGTGCACGTTTGAAGTCTCGTGCAAGAATATTGAATAGTGTCTCAAATTTGCTATGTTAAATAAAGGTTACTATCAAGGCGGGCCGCCCATATTGTGCGGATACCCACGTTAATGTAATTTGTTTCACATGAATATGGACTTTATTTTCGGATGAGTCTATCATTATATTTTTCATCTTACAGAACTATATATAACGCTTCAACTAATGTTTTATTTGTGTATTAAACCGCATGTATGATCATCCTCTTAATATTAATAATCTAGATATTATATAAGCCATTATATCTTCATGTTGCTAGAGCAATTGTAACTCCGGATACGTTCTCAATAAATCGCCACTAACTCCGTTGTGTAGCCTCCCTCGTACATGCAAGTTATAATATCATACGGTGACCTTGTAAGAGCATCTCCAAGAGATTACAAAAAAATTAGCCCCATAAACTCGTTTTTGGGAGTAACCAAAAAATTATACGGGGTAAATTTTCTTTCCTCCTCCAACAGTTCCTCCCTAAAGTGGATCAAAACACTTTTGATTGAGCCACGTCAGCATTTGAGGGCCACAAAATCATTAATTCTAGTGAAAAAAGAAGGAATGGGGATCCCAATTCTCTCCCTGTTTGTAGCTACAAATGAGAGCAGTTTAGGGGGTATGAAAAAGTCGGGAGTAGTTTTGGGGTGCTGTTGGAGATGGTTTTTTTGATTGAATCCCATTATTTTGATTTAAGGAGAGGTTTTGGAACTCTTTTGGAGATGCTCTGAGGGCGCATGATTTTCACAGGGATTGCAAAGAAATTTCAAATGAAATAATTTAGTTTCATAGGAGAAACTATCAAATCTTCCTTGGCACCTCGTATATCGCCATCAAATCTTGAGGCTCAAACTTTTTTTTTGTTGCTAATTTGTGAAGCTCCATGTATGCTCCGACATTTGACTAACCCATGGCACCAAATTATGATCTTTTTCCTTCCGGGAGCCTTGCCTACCTAAATTTCTTAAAAATATATTACTAGAAAGGATGACGTACTTTTCATGTGTTTTACGTAAACGATTTTGGAGTGTCATATATGACATGTGCTAGTGCCTTTACCATCGTGTACGCTTTTAGATTTTTTTTATTTTTGGTTTTGGAACCACAAGGGGTGCATATCTAAGGCTTCATACATAGAAATAAAAACCAATAATTAATTAGACAAAAATACATTGACCATCTATCTAGTTTATGACAACGTATTGACTATTGGGTCTACAACATAAAGGGGATTTTATACACAAACACGAAATTCTGGGTCGACCATAACTTAACACATGCTAATTCGGGTTTGCATCAAATGTAGTATTTCGTGTCTATGTTGCGAAAACTGTGGTTTTTAAGTACCATAGTTTTCAAAAATAGAAGAGTGAATTGCACAAAACTACAACTAGTTGTGTCAAGGTTTTAGAAAACTATAACTTTTGGAACCTATTTCAAAAAACTACAACTATTTTGACCATTAGTTTCAGAAAACTACAACTTTTGCGTCTGGCCCCACATGTCAATCTCAGTTTGAGAACACTACTACTTGTGAGGCTGACATGTGGGCCCGGATACAAAAGTTGTGGTTTTCTGAAACCCATGGTCAGAATAGTTGTAGTTTTCTGAAATATGTTCCAAAAGTTGTAGTTTTCTGAAACCTTAACACAAATAGTTGTAGTTTTATGCAATTTACTCAAAACAGAAACACCCAAACGTGAGCATATATATCCAAAAAGCGCAAGTCTGCAGGCGAAAAGGATAACTGGATTCCAGGTACAGCTACAATGGTGTGTCACCAAGTCTTTGCTGCAACCAACGGAAACATCGCTCCGGTTCTACACCCTGATCATATATATATGCTAATATTGGCCGTGCAGTTTGCGCCAGAGATCCTGTGGAATCAAGTTATCCTTGAACCCCACGTCAGGTTTTTGATATCTTTTTTTTTTTTGCGAGACAGGTTTTTGATATCCACTATATGTAGGGAGGATAAAGATGTGAGTGGGAGACCAACAACATTATATTAGAAAAAAAGGAAGGAGGAAAAGAAAACAGGTCGCATAACTCAGTCGAAAGGTTGAATAAATGTTCATCCACGTCAGGCCACGTATTCAACTGGTAAGCTGTGTAGCTGAGGTGGATGCAGGGATCTAAGCATGGTGAGCACGGTGAAAGGCCTACTGCTTAGAGTGTACAATACGAAGTAGTTATATATATTTTTGTCAAAAAGAAAAACGTAGGTTCTTCTTCGAAAGTTAGTCACCGTGGGCCGTTGGGTGTTGCTAGCTTACAAGCACAGTGGGCCTTCGGGTCGGTTGGCTCGATACGAACATGAGTCTCCAGCCCGCGTATTGAAGTTTTAGAAATTTTAGAAAACCAGACATCATTTGCGAGCCCCTGAAAAAAAAAAAGAGGAGCTTTTTACTACTTACTACTAGTCGATTAATATCTGTTCGTCTGGGCATCTGCATGGCATATGCTGAAATGTTGACCTGAGCAATTTCATGTTTGATCAGTGCAATTCTGTGCGTGTAGGCAAGATGTTCATCATTTCATGGAAGGAAGTGTTAAACCGAAGTAGTTGGTTTCTTGAGTGCACGAAACTGCAATAGTATACTTCATTTGTATAAAAGATATATATGAAATAGTCTGCTGTCCTAAAAAAGAAACATAGATATGGAATCGTCTACTGCTTAACCAAAAGGTCATTGAGGTTCGACAAGACAGGGAGCAAATCATATCAGGAGCAAATGCATTCTTTAGCAGATGACGACTTCGAGGCATGGACCCCAACTCTAAAAATACACACTTATCTTCTCCGATCTCATGGTAAGCTAGAGCTCCCTTGACTATTATGCATATGATGTCATTCTGAACTGTGTTTCCTGCATTTTAATTCCCTCCAATCCCCCATGTCAACCTGGCATCGTCAGACAGTTAGTTTAGCACCAGCTGTCAGCTGTTCCGCGCGCAGACCAGACCATTCCGTGAGTTTTAAATTTCGGAGTCAACCGTGCCAACCATATTTGATTAGTGCCCCAACAAAGTCGGAATGGCTGGACTTCTCTGTGATATTGCGCTTCTTATCTTCTGTATCTGAAGTCGTGGATTATATTCGCCTGCGTGGAGAACGCACCATCTTTTAAACTGAACCCAGTCGCTTTCGTCCTTGGTGTGCTGTGTTTTCAACCACAGGTCGGAGTGGAAGTTCAGTTCAATCTGGATGCTTTAGAGCATATAATATTGAAGCGCCTCATATAGTCAGAGATGCATGCACCCTTGTTCTTCTGTACGTGGTGGAGGCTCTATTGATATAGTTATGATGCTGGTTTGTTTATTAAGTTCTTCCATCTAATGAGGAACGAAATAATAATAAAATGTACTCGGATGACATATGCATAAATAATTAGAGTGCTACAGTTTTGCTATTCAAGCTAGTCAACTTTGGGAAGGAAAGTTGGAGATATTAGAAATGAGGACTAAAGAAGTTAAGTCAAAACCTCTGGATAAAAACATTGTGCTTCAGAAATACATAAGCAACTTTCTCCAAAATTCAGAGTGTTTCTACCACACTCCTAACTTTGTGTGGATGTGTAAAAAAGATCAGATTGAAATTGAACCAACAAAATGACCTACAGAAAAACAATCATTTTTGGAATAACGAGAAAATCAATCACTGAGCGATGGAAAACAAGCTAGCCAAATTCTGGTAACTTCGACGACTTAACGTTCTATTGACTGGCCTTTTGAATATTCGTCACTCAACTCCTACTTGACAAAAGATAATTACTGTTGCATGCCAATATGTTTGGAGCCATCAGTCGGTATTTGTAATGGGTACTTTCAGACACAAGATTGCTTGCCTCAACATAACAGGCTTTTGTTTTTTCTTTTCGAGCGATAACATAACAGGCGTTTGTACAAGCATGAACTATTTCCAGAACTGACACCATAAGATTATCTTCCAATCAAACAATATTAATGGTGTTTGTCGTCTTACTAATTGTTTACCACGAAGTACCTTCTATCAATGAATTACGTACCTGATCATTGATCATAAAAATATTAGCAATCAGGTGTTCTACTGCATCCTTACGTGGCCCAGATCATGGAGTATTTTCCCAGCTTGCCGGCCTTGACACGTACCATGAGATGGATGCCTTTGTCTCCGAGTTACCGAGTAGCTGAAAGGCACACTAGGAAGGATAGGGACCCAGAAATATGATATGATTCAGGTTAGCTTCGACACCTTAGCTGACAAGGCATACGCTCGCCTTCATCTGAAGGTGCTAACTCTTTCTAAGACTTTTGGTGAACAAAGAAATATGAAGGGTGCGACATGGACTGGCTAGTTAGGTACTTCATAGGTACCTATTGACTACTAGCTATACATAATACACGTCTGCCAACTCATCCGAAAAGCCTTACATGGCATAAAAAGATGGACAATTCACACGTACTTCAATACTCTCCCTCACGTGTAGACGATCTTAGGCCTCAAAAACATGCCTAAATGATGGACAAATAGCATACAACTCACACTACAAGAAAATAGAGTTTTAGTCACCAAGTTTTACTGACCAAGAATTTTTTTCCTTTGTTGGTCGCTAAAAGTTGATCAATAGTGACCAATTTTCAGATTATTGGTGGATAAACGGTTTTATTGATCATCGTTATATATAGTTACCAAGGTTATGTTGGTTGGTATATAGTTTTAGTGACCAACATTTACAAGATTTTGGCCACCACAATGTGACCAAGCTTGTTATGACAAAATAGCTATTGTGACCAACAATACACGTATAGTGACCAAGTACCTTGGTGACTGATAGTTATTTTTCTTGTAGTATCAACAGTCATTGTGAAAAAGAATTTTCTTAATTAATGACCCATAATTCTTATCTCCATGCAACCTCTTACCATTGATCCAAAATAGAAGTCATTCTACTAGAAGCCAGATTTGTCACATGCAAAAAGGAGCTATATAATTTCTGTCTGAAATGTGGCAAACCATTTTGTTGTGTCCATTGATAAATCTGCAACATAATAGTTCATAATCCATTTTTATTACAATGGCAAAAAAATTTGTAAATTTTGCTGTCGACTGCTGGTTAATTTATGTTTTATATTCACTTTGAGGAAATGTCCAACTCTATTAGAAATACTCTTGGTCATAAGAAAAAACTACAAAAGAGTAAAGAAAAAATGTCGGCCACTAACTTATAAAAGTAAAAAGAGGCTTGGGATCTCTCCGTCGTAGAAGTGAAATCATAATATTTGCAAGAAAAACAGGGGTAAAAGACAGGAAAATGAAACGAAAATCCTCTAGTTAGCCAATTGAAAAGTTCCCATCCGTGAACTCATGCGGGTCATAATAGATTTTTCATCTAACTCAACTTTTCAAATGTACATGTGCTGGAGATGTGAGTAAATTTTTGAGGTGGCAATAACACCATGTACACAAAAAATGGAGAAGTAGATACTCATCGTGTTTACTTTTCTGGTGATCTGCCTATGTAGAAAGGAACTTGATGGAGAACAGGAGAAGACTGTTTAGAGACTACATTGTATATTTGCAAACGCAACCCAACATTCTGACATATCATTATATACCTTAGACTTAACAGAGCCAGCAGTGGTAAATAGCACCTAGACCAGATTCCACATCTCTTCCATATATTACTGGAGGGAAAGTCCGAAGGTCAGCACATGACGCACGATTGGAATGGGTAAGGAAGAAAGAGAAAAGAAGGAATGAACAACCAATGGAAAATCGGCGAGCCCCAAGTAACTATCAAGGGCATGACGTGCTGACCAGTTACGTGGCTCTCAGAGTGGGTCAGGAGCGAAAATGAAAGGATGATTTACCATCAACGTATGGCAGAATGAATCAAAGTTAGTGGCAGTACGAGCTAAGCATTGTTGCTCAAAAACCAGGAAAAAGCATTATGCGGCCATATGGCTCTAGCACATTGTAAAATGTATCACAGGTATGGGATGTGATAAGATGGATCCACATATCTCGATCACACAAATGGAGGTATGCTCAAATGACCTGGAATGAATCACTATTCTAGTTTAAGTCGTGCAAATGGTCAGAATCATCTATCGTTACCCATTCCTTGTTATTTGTCTCCACAATTGCTCTCCTCTCATCCCTTTATACCAAGAGCGTGTCTATACATCGCCTAGGCATTCTAGGAGATAATAATACCTGAATTTTCAACCATCAGATCTTGTTTTTGTGGATGAGATTTAGTCTCACATGGTAGAGAACAAAAATTCAGGCATTTTAAAAGATCCTAGTGTCTGAATTTTATTACACCATCTATACTCAAGAATTACACCAAAATAATCACTATAAATATGGTATACGATGTGTGTAACTTTAATATATATTGGTTGTAACTCGAGATTAGAAAAAATTCAGGTATTCCAGTCCTTCGAAATACCTGGATTT
This sequence comes from Eragrostis nindensis, assembly GCA_012490785.1. NCBI lineage: Eukaryota > Viridiplantae > Streptophyta > Magnoliopsida > Poales > Poaceae > Eragrostis > Eragrostis nindensis. The sequence goes on from JAAXCT010000158.1 coordinate 322,047, forward strand.
TATTTTCTTACCCATTCATGCATGAAACTAAAGAAGAATATGTTGGAAAGAAAATATGGGCGCTAGAAAGCAACAGAATGCCTAGGCAATTTTTAGCAATCCCCTTATACCAATGCCATTTGGATAGTGCAGCAACATCACAGCAATCTAGAGAAAGAGAGAAGCCAACCCCCCTTGCCCCAGCATCTTTATTTATATTTGCACCAAACTCTAAGTTGTGTGCATTGTATTTGCAAGCTGAAGGTATTTTCGAGCACATTACTGATGAGAAACGTAATCTAACTAAAGACATCATGTTCATAGGTTTCTATATATATAGAGGGATTTTAATTAACCCGCCAAACGATCCATTTGAGCAGCTATCAAGTTTCGCAATCTGGATCCAATTGTATCATAAATATGGTGTGAATCTTCATGCGAAGTCAAATCGATATACAATATTGCAACATATGACCCACATAAAGATAGTACATTCGTTATAAATCGTGTACCTGATCATTTTCCTTTTTCATTATGAATATCTACTTTTTGCGACTTTTGGATTTGTCTGTCGGGATAACTGAGTTTTTTTATTTATTTCAGGTGGGTTAAAAATGGCATACCGTGAAAATAAGCCTACAATTACAAAATTCCAAAGTTCCTTATGCACATTTTAGCGCATAATAAAAATCTCTTATCCGACTCTAATTGTTTCTCATTTTTTAGTACACCGTCTAAATGCTCTATTCCGAGACACGTGGCTGTGATCACAGGATCTTATTCCTTCTCTGCACTCTCAAAGGCGTCATGCATGAATTAACCATTTTAAAGGTTAAGGGAACAGGTCTCGTTTTTCCATAAAAAATTTGTACAACAGAAATTCCCTTTCTACCAAATGGAAGGGAAACAAACCCTGCAGCCTATCAGTCAAACACGAAAGGTACCCATATACTACTCGACGCAAGTCAACTGGTTGCTGAAGTCGGCAATGCATGGGTTGAAGATTTCAAGCATGATTCATCTATCAGTACTCATATGTGGATTAATAGTATTGCTCATTATAAGGGGCAGTTCAATCTAAAGCCTTAGTTGTCAATTAGCCATGACATGCATATTATTGAGTAATAATTTATGCGTATACTACAGAAAGTAAGCGGTGATCTTATTTGCTCGTTGTACTTTGACCGGGTATATATGCATCTGTACAGACGAGTATGTCGATGCATCAACGATCTCTGAGACCAATTAATTAATTGGTAGCAGTTAATTGTCAACTCCAAGTCCCAAGTCACATTCTAGTCTCCTATTTTTCTTTGTCTGTGCATCGAGGATACACACGGGCTAATTCAAATAGTACTAGTGTGATCAATATCCATATATGTTTTGATGACTTTAAATGGCGCAGTTAGCCTCAGTTTCAGACCCTTCTCAAAGTTGCAGCAAACCAAAGCAAGCTTTTTTGAAAAAATATAACTCCAGAAAATCATAGTTGATCGATCAGACCGGCAACAACTATATATAATCAGTTACTATTTATTAGCAAGATCGAGGTAGTTAACTAGCTAGTAGTATAATCGACATTACTGCAGGCGTCACTGTGTCAGCTGTTTAGGCGCCAGGATAACAGGGAAAGGTTAACGTGAAAACACAGAGAAGATCGAGATGAGTGCATGGAGGCGTGCAACTGCCAAAAGACAGTGATCCCAACACGGCCAAGGAATGAAGGAACTAACGCGTTGTCTGCGCGTACGTAGGGCGTGTAGAAGGATTTGGACGCCAAACCTGTCTGCCCTGCAAGGTCAACTCCAGCTGATCTCCATGATGCCGGGGCGGCAGAGATAGGGGAGATGAAAGATTATTCAGTTAACAATATAATTATTCTGCGGTGGTTCGCAGCTGCCGTCGTCACATGGGCATGCAATGCCGTGCCGCCCCCTGGAACCAAGCATCGATCACCGTTGTTTTTGGGCGCCAAATGGAACAAACCATGTCTCCATATGCAACTACCGAAATAATACTACTATACTGCATGTTTCCGGAAAAAGAATCATGCATGAGAGAGGCAGAAATGAATTGTTGCTAGGACGCCTTTCAAGTACGGCGTCTAAAGTTGTGCACATGAGATGGTTGGTGCATCGTACCTGACTGGAATGTAGACTCTACAAATCATATAATACAAAAGTGTTATTTTCAGGTTTTCAACTGCTGAAGAAATTAACTAACGGGATATAGTAAAAATTAATCAAACTTGGTTTGCACGAGCTAACCGTCCTACACCTCGAGCTAGCTAGCTTCCCTGTAACCGAAGATACAGTACCAGTTGTACCTGCACACGTTGAAGGTTCTCCATCCCCTGCATTGACCCTATGAACATTCTTTAATATCAGTTACCAATTTCGCCAAAGATCGCATATAAAATAGCAACAAAAAAAAAGCTTCACAAGAACCAAAGTAAACACCGTCCAGAATGATGCCCTTGTTTCCTTGCAAACCGATTCAAAGTCCCAAATCAGTCCCTTGATTGATTGGAGGAGCTTTCCCACAGCGAGCACCTATAAAAAAACATTTGACACCTAACTTGTTCAGCTATAAAAGGGTCAGGCTACACAGCCCCCAACACCAAACATCTTCGACGCCATTTGCATCTTCTTCTCCTTGCCTTCTTGGCTAGCTCTGGCCATTGCTGATACCTACTGATCCACCGAAGAATCTTGCTAGCACTCCTTTGGCTGCGATGGCGATCCCGGTCATCGACTTCTCCAAGGTCGACGGCGACGAGAGGGCTGAGACCATGGCGGCTCTCGCCGTGGCGTTCGAAGAGTGGGGGTTCTTCCAGCTGGTGAACACTGGCATCCCTGACGAGCTCCTGGAGCGGGTGAAGAAGGTGTGCAGCGACTGCTACAAGCTCCGTGAGCAGGGGTTCAAGGAGTCCAACCCTGCGGTGTTGGCCCTCGCCAAGCTTGTTGAGAAGGAAGGCGAGGGCCTCGCCCCGAAGAAGATCCAAGACATGGATTGGGAGGATATCTTCACCCTCCAGGACGACCTGCCCTGGCCTTCCAACCCTCCTGCCTTCAAGTAAGTGTCCTTGTCCTGTTGCCCTGCCATTACTTGGTAGTTCATATTGTTTCAATTACACTGCTTGAGCTTATTTCGATGATTGTTGTTTTGGTGCAGGGAGACGATGATGGAGTACCGGAGGGAGCTGAAGAAGCTGGCGCAGAAGATGCTTGGGGTGATGGAGGAGCTGCTGGGGCTGGAAGAGGGGCACATCAACAAGACCTTCACCAACGACGGCGACTACGAGGCCTTCTTCGGCACCAAGGTCAGCCACTACCCGCCGTGCCCGCGGCCGGACCTCATCGACGGGCTGCGCGCGCACACCGACGCCGGCGGCCTCATCCTGCTGTTCCAGGACGACCGCGTCGGCGGCCTGCAGGTGCTCCGCGACGGCCAGTGGGTCGACGTCCAGCCGCTGGAGAACGCCATCGTCATCAACACCGGCGACCAGATCGAGGTGATTATACTCTTCCCAACATTATTATATGGTCGCTGAAGAACGGGACGGTGGACTTGTGGAGGTCACGTTAGTTAGCTTGCACTTAATTCGTGCAGAAGAGTTGAATTTCGGTCGCCAAAGTGCTTGCTTAGTAGTGGCTGCTCCTCCCTTAAAATATCAACCCAACAAATCGTGTCAAGATTTGGTGCCTAGCTTCGTGGCCTCGATCGTCTAGGCTGACCAGACCTCTGGAAGTCTGGATTACATGTGAAATTATTAGTTTTATATGCGATGTTTGACATACTACTCAGTCCCAACTGACGAAGGGATTACTTGCTGTGATGGCGATTGTCAACAGGTGTTGAGCAACGGGCGGTACAAGAGCGCGTGGCACCGCATCCTGTCCACCCGCGACGGCAACCGCCGCTCCATCGCCTCCTTCTACAACCCGGCGCGCCTGGCCACCATTGCTCCGGCCACTGCTGCCGGCGCCGCAGAGTATCCGAGCTTCGTGTTCGGCGACTACATGGAAGTGTACATCAAGCAGAAGTTCCAGGCCAAGGAGCCCAGGTTCGCAGCAGCAGTGGCGACAGCCAAGCAGTGACGAGATGTACGTACTTGCTTGCAATGCTGCGGCAAACATGATCTGAACGAAGTCTGCACCAGCTGCAAGCTTTTAATCAAGCTTTACTTAAGGGATTGGATAAGTGTGTGATTGTGGTACGGGCTTGTACGTACGATAAGTAGGTTGTTAAGTGTGTGCTTTGACGTGTGTGTAGAAAAAAAGTGCCATACAAATGTGCTAGTACGTGTCCTGCTGCAAGCTGTCACAACAAAATATATGTCGATTGTGACAGATAAGCTTGTGGTGAGCTGTGGTCAACCGATGCCAGAGTAATTTGTAGCTTAAAACGGCATCTGTGTGGGGTTTCTTTTATGTTTGGGTAGCTTCTTCGTGTGGCTAATTATCTATAATTGTACATTATTGAGAAATTGTTAAATATATTGTTAAGTTTTGCTGCTTGGCTATATACAATAGTAAAAAGATCTTTGAGTGTAGATTTTGTGTCCAGGGTTCCCCTAGCAAATTCCAATTATTACAATGTTCTAATTTTTTTTCAAAAATATTGTGTGAAATACTAATGATGTTGAGTAGATTGGTAAAATGTCAGCATCGATTTCATCCAAGATGTCAACTAACAAAATGAACTTATATCAATTGGGCATTGTTCATCATCCGTGCAACTTGCATTTAATTTGTGAACCTTGATACTATAGATTATTCTCTCTTTTTTTGTGAAGATACCATAGATGATTCTACTATTGATCTTTTTGCAAGTTAATTTCCATAACTCTATGTGCGCTACATATAAGAGTTTTTATGAAATTTTAAAGAAGTAGTAACATGTCAAATTACCATACTTTTGATGGTCACCCATGAACTTTCCGAAATCTTTTTCAGAGATATGTGGATAGCATATACTTTGCATCGAAAGATTTACTGGCCCTGTTCGTTTCCTTCCCTCTAAATTTTAGACCTGTCACATCAAAAAGAATCTTCACATTTAAAAATATTTTGATTAGTTTAATGACAAAACCTTTTTGACATATGGGTGCTAATTTGCGAGACAAATCTAATGAGCCTAATTAATTTATGTTTTGCTACAGTGATGCTACAGTAACCATCTTCTAATCGTTGCTTAATTACCCTCGTTAAATTCGTCTCGCGGATTAGATGGGGGTTCTGAAATTAGTTTTATAATTTGACTTTGTTTAGTACATATAAATAGTAAGATTCTCTTTGATGTGAACCCTCTAAAATTTAGACCCCTGGAAACGAACACACACTTATTGTAAGTCTGTATCCTTAATTAGGGCTTGCTTGAAGGTAGCTTATTAGTGCTCTAATTAAGCTGAGAGTTAGGACGATCTCTTCAGTCAATCTGACGCTCCTTTTCGATTGTGATCATTTGTACGTGCCTGCAACTGCAATGCTGCAGCAACATGATCGGCTGCAAAGCTGCAACATCGACACCTAGCAATAAATTGACGGAGCAAAGCACACGCGCACTCCATACAGCAAAGTGTTATTTTTTTTAAGGTAAAACGCCCAAAAGGGCATGCGGACTTCATTACTCTGGAAGCATCGGTACAATTACAGAACGACCCTTACAAGATCTTGCAGTTATACAAAGGTCCTTGAGCAGCAAGAGGAGGACACAAACCAAAATATAAATTACATCCAGGCCCTCTTGGGAACTCTCAACGCCAACGACGGTGAGAAATCCATTGCCGCTGCAGAAGCTCCTCCTGCCGGAGCGTACAGATTCGCCAAGGCACCAACACCAGAGCAACGCACAAGAACGCCTCCATCCACGCCAGGACCTACCGGTGGGAGCTGAGGGAACCACCGTGACTTGGATGGGGAAAGGCCTCAAGATGCTGATTGATTGACTCTTCAGCGGTCCAACTGAAGGTCGCCTCAAATCACGCATCTGACGACGAGGTTGAAGAAGTCGAAGCCGTAGATTTGTAGTAGGCAACACCGGGCTTGACAGATTTGCTCCAAAGATTTGAACGGGGATCAGCAGAACGCGATCAACCCAATCCAGAGAGCTTGAGCGCCCATGGACGAGCTCAGCATGGCACCAGCAAACTCCACATCTCCAAAGTACCGAATCCAGAATAACAAAAATAAAAGAGAAGGGGGAAGGACACCCATCGGGAAGGAAACCGACGAGGACAACGGCCATGACGGCAACACCACAAGGGAAGCTAAAGGAGCACAACCAGCAAGCACCTGAGAACAAATCGCTGAAGGCGACGGGTGGCGAACTGGAGAAGCGGCTCCAAACAACTACTAGTACTAACTAGACCTAGCTATCTATGTACAGGATGGGTCCCTCACCCGAGCCAACGCCGGCGGCAAGCCGGAGAAGGAGGGGAGGGGCCGGATCTGGCTGGAGATTGGAAACCGAGGAAGGAACTGTTGGGGAGCTCTCTGGAAGGAAGAAGAGAGAAAGCACTCCAGAAGTTATCAGTTCCAGCAAAGTGTTATTGAGTTCCTAGGAAAAGATTACTGAGTGAGAGATTACCTCTTCCAAAGTTTTAACGGGCCTTTATTCGTACCGATAGGCCGGCCCATCATATCCCAGGATTCTAATCAGCACTCAGCCCACAGCCCACTCAAGTGTCCAACGCAGACGAACTCAGCCCACGGACACGACGGAGGCCAACCGCCCAATCCGATCGAATCGATCTTGTCTCGCTCCGCCCAATCATACTTTGAATTTACTTGTGGGTCCAATTTAAGAAAAAATTTCAGAAATTTCAAGGCAACATTATTAGCTTTAATCTTTTGTGTGTAGGGAATCATATAGTCAAATTATGGTGCATTGTACTAAATTACCTATACATCTGAATTTGGATTCCATAATGGTTTGTTGTATATTAAAAATTATATTTCCAAAGATAAATACTCAAGAATGGACTAATAATAATTATCCATCTTTTCTCATGTTTCACGAAGGCACAAAACCCCGTAAGAATATATGTCGAGTGTTAAAATCTTTGTATGTGCGTGCCGCACGTGCATGATATATATTCTTACGTGGTTTTGTACTCGAGGTGCTTAATGTAAAGCGTCGGTGGTAAATTTATCACGACCTCCTAAGTTTTCTGTACTCCACTTCAATTCAAAATCTGCCGACCAAAATAAAGGACCCACGCCTCACGTGCCTTCCACTGGCGTTAATCTCCAACCAGTATATTCATGGAGTACGTAACAACGTACCGCACATGCTGACAACGCAAAAATAGGTAAACGCTGCTTTGTATACAATTTTATTACTCGCACGAGCCCACTGGATCGCATCATTCAAACTCATGGTTGCTTTATCAGAACAAGTTGATATATAAAGTATTAATGAAATTTTAAAAAAAGACCATAGGTTGAGATAGATTTTCTTTGTGCAGACATATACCAGAACTTTGGGGTCCAACGTGGAAATTTTGTACTCGAGGTGCTTAATGGAAAAGACCCTCTCAATTTTTTATGTATCTACTAGTACCAATGCACGTGCGGCACGCACGTGTCTAAAAATTGCATCAGTTGGCAGGATCACTAAAATTATGGACCACTTAACATGAAAGAATTATCTGAGACTTGTCAAAAGTTTCAATTTGAGATTAACACATTCGTGGCATTGATCACCCGTCAAACACATATCATTCTGAATTTTTTCTGTCACCTGATGAATCTCTTGATTTATCTTTGCAACCATAGCTCCTAACCCTTTAATAATATACTACTTCAATGCAGCGCTCCTGAAAAGGCAAGAAATACCAATCCATGTTCTTATGTTTCTCTCTCGATATGAACAGTGGCAAGAAATGCAACTATATAAGAAAAAACAATAAGAAATTCTCCTTTTGTAAGATCCTTACTATAATAATCACTGCAAGTAAATGACCATATGTGTTAATTAAGAGAAATAACCGCATAACTAAAGCAAGATTATAACAAAATTTCTGATTTTACTATTATAAAAAAGCAAGATGATAATTTTTACTTTTGAAGTACCCAATCCTCCATGCATGCGAGGTGCAGTTTAATCAGATTTTTAAACTGAAACATGCATTTTTAATGGAACAACTGAAAATGGTATCAGGCCGTCACCCTTTAACATCATTTCAATCTTCTCCTTGAGCTTTCAACTGTAGAATATATCAGCTCAGTCAGAATAATCAATGCTCCTTCCTGCACATAGTATAGGCAAGCAATGGTGAGAAATGTATTAATACGGAGGGGGCACTCAAGTATACAAGGAATCACTGAGATTATATCCAAGAAATTATTTCAAAAATAAGAATTTCTGCAGCTAATTTTAGGCAAGTAGCTAGTGCACCGACAAAGCTCATGATAAAAAACAAAGTGCACTTTGATGTTATCATGTTAGTGATAATCAAGAAACTTTCACCTAAGAATGATCATTCTAAATAGCAGGGAAGATCATCAGGAGGCCCCTCTGCGTATTGGTTATAAATGTCTAAGATGAAATTAGTTTGGATCTGCACACGCCGACTGTTGTGATGTGATGAACATGCCTTAACATACAAAAAGAAAATTGATTGATCGTATCAACTATTCAGCATACCTCTCAAGCATGCGGTTCTTGTTCTCTGGTGCTCCCCTGCCATGCATCCTCAATGGCAATTCTACAAGCAGATCAACGATTCAGCACACCTCTCAAAAGCATGCAGTTCTGTGCTCCCCTGCCTTCCTCAATGGCAATTCTACAAAAAGATTGTGCGCAAAACATTATCATAATTCAACAATGACGTAAATCTTTGTTCCACTGTTTTTCTCAAACTAACAAAACACAAGCTGCAACAAAACAAACGAAAGAAATCCTCACACCTGGGGTCTTGGATTCAACCAAAACTCTCCAATTCCGCATGCGTGGATCGAGTGGCGGCGCATAGCCTGGCCCATGCCCCATCCGGGCGGAGGGAGGACGGAGGACTGCAGGAGCAACAGCAGAGAGCGCCGCCGCCACATGTGTGAGGGCACCCGATGACGCCGTGGATCCGCCCTCGACGACCGTTTCTTGGTGTGTTGGACAACTGGGATCGCGAGACTTGACGATGGGGCCGGGATCTGCTCGTCGGGGGTGCTTGAAGAAGCTGCAAAGGAGAGGGGAAGGGAGGCACCACCTGCGCCCTGCGGTGAAGACCCGAGACAGCAGCCGTGCGCCGCCGCCGTCGCGCGACCTCATGGTTGTCGACCGCACCTGGTGACGCAGGAGGCGAGGTCCTCGCCCTCCGCCAGCGCATTCGTCGTAATGTGGGGAGCGTTCGCCTGCCTGTCGGTAGGCAGAGATCTAGATGCGGAGGAAGGAATAGAGGAAGAGAGATGGAAGGCGGCGAACGAAATTGAAGGAATTGTCGGAGGAATTTCCGCGTGAGAACGCCGACGGGTAGAAAACAACGCGGGTGAGAAAAGTTTTACTGGTGTCACGCTTTTTCAACGTAGAATGACGCTTGTAACGCTCGAGATGTCCCATAGCTACTCTTGTGGGGTCGTTTTTGGCAGGATTGACGGTAGATTAAAGGGAAGTGATCCTAATCAACGGTTGATATATAGGTGAGGTAGATTCTGGCAGGTCAAAATGATTTTTCTACAAACTGGTTCTTTATTGGTTTAGATAAGAACTCCGTTGTCCACGGACCACGGCCAGAAAGCTAGCTTGACTCACGGCCTGTTTGGCAGGGCTCCGGCTCCTCAAAAACTGACTCCAGCTCTGGCTCCCCTAGTGCTCTGGCTCCTCTGGTGAAAACAGCTCCTCTGCAGAAACGTTTGGCGAAACGGCTCCTCCTGTTTTCTGTACAATGAACGAAGAAGTGGAAATGTCCATAGTATCCCTGTCTTGCTTTCACCGCATTGCCCGCTCCAGGCCATGTCGCGCCTGCGCCACCACCAGTGCTCGGTCTCGGCTAGGCCGCGCACGTGGCCAGCCACAGCCCCCGCTATCTAACAGTCGCGCCCAGTCCCGCAGCAGCGTCGGCAGCGCAGTGCCCTCCGCCGCTGCCGCGATGCCTCCCCGCCCAGCGCCTAGATCCGGTTCGACAATAGGGGATCGCTTACCACCGCCTCAGCATGGGTTACCGGACGATCGAAAACCGTAGTTAATCCTTGGAGAGATGGCCACCGCAACTGATTCATCACCCGCCGCCACCGGCGGATGTGGAACTCAAGCCGGAGTATCGCGAGGAGAACGAAGGGGAGGGAGAAAAATAGAGCGTACCGGTTCGCTTGTGTAATGGCACTTGCGGGTAATTTCTTCTGATGTCCGGGGGGAGGTGTGTTTTGCGAACCATGGGAGCCGGTGGGAGCTACTTTTTTCCGCTCCGGCCTGCTAGTTCATTTTGGACCGCGGCTCCGAGGTGCTCTGGGGTCGAAGCGCTTCACTGTTGGTCGTATCTACGCACCCACTTATATACCGCAAGAGCACGGTGTACAGTTGTAGTCTTTTTCCCCTAGAAGAGTATTCCAAGGTTTAATCGAACCACAGAGACCAATGGGAATTAAGCAAAATCATCAGTAAAAGAGTTAGCCAAGCTTTCTAGTGAGCGTGAGCGTGGGGTTCAGGAAAACAGGGTGTTGTGCCGATCGGCACAGCGGATGTGCCGGTCGGCACCAAGGTGAAGTTGTCCGAAGTGTTGTCCGAAAAGGCTAGGAACAGATTAGATCATGGTGTAAGTTAGCCAAGTCTGCTAGTTGAGATCGTAGCCAAAAAAGCTTAATCGAATAGCATCATAAACGAGATTACTCAATTATTGATAACCGAAGATCGATAGGTCAAGACCCCTTTCCGACGAGCCCTGTCACGACCAATCGCTTTAGTCGGTAGCCTCTTCCTACTCTACACATCATCTCAAGGATCATCGCGTATGCATTAGCGGCTGTTGAGGTACAGAGACAACGTGCAATTATGGCGCATTACAAGATCCCAATACTACCTTAACCACAATGGAGATAGTGAGAGATTGAATCCCTCACCTCTTATTGCCATCACAATTAAGATAATATCTAATATTTAGTCGTCACTAAGCGTAGGAACAAGTGCATGTAAAGACCATAAAATCCAGGCAATCAATAATCAAAACCATTCATCCACATATTCAACCATACTTCGATAATACATAGTGCAAGATACATCACCATCTAGTTGGCCTACCTCGATGGATCACCTCTTTAGCACCGATGGCTCTTGATCAACAACTAGAGAACATGAAGAACGGGGCAAAGCCCCGGTGGCTCTAAACTTACTAGCTGTGTTGTCCCTCTGGCGGCGGATCCCGAAACCCTAGGTCTTTTACAAGTTTATATAGGGCTGTACATCAGAAAGGAAAGGATTCTCGGGAAAAGAGTCCTTGTGCCGATCGGCACATGGGTTGTGCCGATCGGCACACCTCGTGTCCAGCTCGGTTTCCTCCCTAAGTCGGTTCCGAAGTCCTAGGTAGCTTCCATGTGGGCCTTCCAATCAGTTTTCTTCGAGATCAAGTCTTGTGTTGCTCTTTCAAATCTTCGAGTATCTTTTATCTCTTCGTGACGGATATCTCCCAAGATTGGCTCGGATAACTTCCCTCTAGAATAAACTGAATGGTGGGCCAGCTTCAGTGGCCTCAGGGTCCCATGTGCCGGTCGGCACATGGCTGTGCCGATCGGCACAGTGGGTCTTTTCTACTGGTTCTCTTCACTTCAGGTCCAGATCAGCCACAATGTCCAGAATATCGTCCTTTTCATCTGTTTCTGCAATAAAGCTCCAGAACGACATATATACAAATATGGTGCTATTATCAAGGGTTAATGGCCTATAATGATGACATTTATGCTCTAAATAAGGCGCAGTTGGCATATAAAATGGTATGCTAGAAATCGCCAACATTCACAAATGCACCGTTTGGCATGGGCTCCGGCTCCTGGCATGGAAAGAGCAGGAGCCGAAGCTCTACCAAACAGGGCCTCAGCGGTATTCAAGGAATGGCACACGTCGCCTGAGGCATGGCCATCCTCGTGGCCCTCCCCGCCAATTCGCAGTGCCTAAAAACAGTCTTTGGCGACGCGGCGGAGTTGGACGACGGCGGCGCGCGGGGCTGGGAGCCGCGGCGACGCGCGTGGCGGGAAGGCCGCGACGACGTGGGAGACCGAGCCACGGCGGCGCGCGAGGCTGGGTCTGAGGACCACGGCGACCAGCTGGGGAAGGCGCGGCCGCGCCTGCGCGTGGGGAGGCGAGTCCGCGGCGGTGTGGTGCCCGTCGGAGGGGAGGAAGAGACAGGTGAAGGCCGGCGTCGAGCGGAGGGAGTGAGGGGAAAGGACGAGAGAGACGGTGGGCTGTGGAGGAGAGGGGAGATGCGCGGCGGCGCGGCGCGGCGCGGGGCGGAGGTGGCGGTGCGGCACGGGACGGGGGCGGCGGCGCGAGGGCGGTGGGAGCGCGAGACGGCGAGAGGAAGAAGACGGTGGGATGTTTTGGGTGTTCATTTGGAGATCAGTATTTTTTGGTCTGCCATATTGATGCAAATGAACCCCTAGTTTGGGTTTGGGTCTCATGGACTGTTGGAGTCAGTCTTAGAGATGGTGATTCATAAGAAAGATACTATGGTGATTTTATTTTACAATATATTTTATCTCGATCTATTGACCTTCCCCTATGGCAACATGTTGGGTTTCAACTGGTTTAAACTGGAGCACCACACGTCTAATATTAAGGTACATGTAGTCCATTGGCAGACTCAGTATAATATAAACTAATAAAGTTAAACGAATGATTTGACGCACACAAGTATCTCAACTAAGGGTTACAACACATAATCACAACTAACATGATCTCAACAATCTACTCTGTAGCTATCGTAATTAACTGCACTAGGTACGCTACATGATATATATACACGACATTTACCAGATATTCTTGTTCAACAAATAATAACTAAATTTGTGCCTATAAGCGTCTGCACCTTAATCATAGCTCAGATAAGAATATTCAAAAACTAATGCTGACATTATAACATACTCCCTCTGTTTGCAAATATAGTGCCTTTTAGGTTTGTCCTACTCAAACCATTTAAACTTTGATCTCTACAAAAGAGTTACGTATTATATATGATAGTTGATATTTCACGATAAATCCAGTAACATCATTGTTAGGTTGTTTATTTTATAGATATATTTGGTTATTGATGGTCAAACTCAAAGTTTGAATGGTTTAACATATAGGAGAAACCTAAAAACATTATATTGATGGATAGAGAAAATAGTATCTGTTAAAAAGCGCACGCGGTACTTCTATTACCCCGTCTTAAATTTTCCTGAAAGTTTGTGCCTCTAAAGCGTCCGCAGTACGAACTACAAAATTTCAAAATCTTCCCGCCAGAATAAAGTACCCCAATCAAACAAATAGTTCAGTATCAAATTAGGAGAGCGATCAACGGAAATAGGGAAACATGCTCGTGCCTCACGTGCATCCAGTGGCGTTATTATCTCCAAACCAGAGTCTATGTTTATTCATGGAGTAGGTACCAACCGACGCAAGCTTTTCTTTTTTCCGAGGAACCAACCGACGCAAGCTGACAATGCACAAAATGGAAAAAGCTGCTTTTTACTAAGTGATGATGCACCAGCCACTGGATGCCATCATTCAAAGTTCGGGTTGCTTTTCGTCAGGAAAAGTTGAGATATAAATATATATACAAGACTAGAGCTCGAGATAGATTTTCTTTGTGCGATATTCCAGAACTTTGAGGTTTACCCTGAAAAGAGTTTACCCTCGAGGTGCTTAATGGAAAACACTCTCTCGATTCTTTATATATATCTAACTCCGTCGTCCTCAGCCAGAAAGCAGCTTCAGCTCAGCAGTGTAGAAGCAATGGCACACGTCGTTGGACACATGGCTGTGCTCGTGGCCCTCCTCCTCGCCATGGCTCCGTGCTTAAGCACAGTCTTCGGGGACTCTGTACTTGGCCGGAAGGCTGGCATTGCCGACGAAGAGCTCTCATATTCCTCAGCTGCAGGGAAGAAGAGCACCGAGCGGTACGCCGTGATCTTCGACGGCGGCAGCACTGGGAGCCGGGTGCACGTCTTCAAGTTTGACAAGCGGATGGACCTCGTCAAGATAGGTGACCAAGTCGAGTTCTTAGAAAAGGTTTGTATTGTTGCGTTATTCCGTCCAAAGTTTAATTGTCACTTTAGCTTCCTCCAGTTTTCCCAAAATAATTGTCATTCTCACTTTCCAATACGTCTTTCTCTCTTCCCAATACACATCTATCTCTATCTCTCTCCTTCTCGTTTCCTGTGCACCTACCTTTACCAACTTTCTTAATCTTCGTGCCAAGAGCTAAAACATCAATTAAATAAGGACGGAGGGGTACTTATTAACTTAGTATTCTTTCATCCTTTCTAAGAAGAAGTTCACTTTACTCCCACGCGCTATGTCCATAGTTTAATTGATCCCATGTGCTATTTTTTTTCTTTTAACCTCCACGTTTTGAAAACAGGTGCACTTTGCACCTTTGCAGATCGAGTGGTAGACCTAACCTGGTTGGTTTGGGTCTGCTTGTAGTGGTTAGGTCTCACCCTTCATAGTTTTTTAGATCAAGTTTATCCTATTGTTTTTCGTCACGGCCCCTCATGGCTCGGTCCAGAGTGATGTGTCAATGATGCAAGGAGCAATTAATCTTCTTCTTCATACAAGGATGCACAACTCTCTTGCATAACAAAAAAAAAACCTTGTCAACTGTCTTTTTCCCCTAATTATTTTCTTTTTTTATTAGGTGTATGTGCACCTAGGAAATGAGATACAAAAAATCGTTGCATGCTCAGATATGTGCACCTAGGAAAATGTTTTATTTACAATTTCAGGTAGTGCTGATGTAACTCTTATATGTACGTTATTAAACTTTTTGGAGTTGTTTATAGCGTGGGGATTTTCTCCGTTTTGAAAGGTAGCAATATTTTTCCTTGCAACTGATGCCAAACTTACCAGCTAATAGTTGAGACAATATGATATATGCAGGTAAACCCTGGGCTGAGTGCATATGCTGGTAAACCCCAGGAGGCAGCGAAGTCCATATATCATCTCCTTGAGAAGGCGAAGGCCGTGGTACCTAAGTGGCTTCAGAAAAGAACTCCCCTTAAACTAGGGGTAACTACTATAAAAAGCTTGTAATTTTATTGATTGACCTTTTCTTGGACGTGTAAGTAGTGAATGACAAAATTTGCAGGCAACAGCTGGGTTAAGACTTCTTGGAGATGAGAAATCAGAAGAAATTCTTGAAGCGGTAATTTCACATCTCTTCCTTGTACCTTATACTGGCTTATAATTACAAACGGCTACATATTCATCTTCAGGTCCGTGATCTTGTCCATAGCAAGAGCAGATTCCAGTATAACCCAAAATGGATAACTGTCCTAGGGGGGTCTCAAGAAGGATCATACCTATGGGTATGTTGAACTTTGGTTTCCAATGTCGTTTCTTGTGCACCTGTTCTTAGACGTTGATCTCAGATGTTCATTTTCATGACTCCTTTTGTACATACTTTTACACTTGCAACAGATTGCCTTGAACTATATGTTGGGTAACCTCGGTGGGGACTACTCAAAGACTGTAGGCGTAGTTGACCTTGGAGGTGGATCGGTGCAGATGGCATATGCCATCTCCGATGCTGCTGCTGCAAACGCCCCTGCAGTGAGGGATGGGACAGACCCTTATGTTACAAAGGAGTACCTCAGTGGAAAGCAATACAACCTTTATGTCCACAGGTTCATTAATTCAAATCACATTTTTATTTTTAATCGGTTTTATGATACAGAGTTGACAATTTTGGTAAACCTATATTTATCAAGTTTGCGTTAAGTTTAACATAATATTCATGATGCCCACTGGATTTACACTTACATCAAATTATTGTATGAAATGATTTGCTCATCTGATCCATAAGACAAGTAGGAATGCTTCTTTGCCATGGAGTTCACGGCCCATGATATTGCTTTTTGCAGTTATTTGCGTTACGGCCTTTTCGCCGCTCGTGCTGAGATTCTGAAGGTTGAAAAGGGACCATTTAGCAATTGTATACTCCGTGGATTCCGTGGTATGTCCCAGAAAAGTAGTGCACCTTTCATAACTTTTCAATATGCATGTATCTGTAGCATATATTGGAAAATTTTTCCATTTTCCGTGTAGTCGCGATCCATTAATTAAACAGGACTATATATATGTTTGGATTTCCAAAGGTACATACACCTACAATGGAGCAGATTACAACGCGGAAGCCTCACCAGATGGAGCAGTCTATGACAGATGCAGAGACGACGCCACCGCGGCTCTAAATCTTGGCGTGCGCTGCGAGGCGAAGAACTGCACTTTCAATGGAGTCTGGAACGGCGGCGGCGGCGCCGGCCAGGCAAGCCTCTACATTGCATCGTACTTCTATGACAGGGCCTCGCAGGTGGGGATCGTTGACGCTGACGCGCCCAACGGGAAGAGTACTCCGGCGGCGTTCAGAGACGCTGCGCGAAAGATCTGCCCGCTGAGTGTCCAGGAAGCCAAAGCTGCGTATCCTAACGCCTGGGGTACAGAGTACCTCTGCATGGACCTCGTGTACCAGTACACTCTACTTGTGGATGGGTTTGGTGAGTAGTACTGCTAGCATGCGTATGATAACGTTTGTTTTTTTTTCCCTAAGATATATTTTGCAATTATACAGTATATTTCTAGCTGACATGGTCGATATTGGCACAGGCTTGGAGCCGACCAGAGAGATCACACTCGTGACCAAGGTGAAGTACGGAGAGTTCTATGTTGATGCAGCGTGGCCCTTGGGCCATGCAATAGAGACCTTGTCTTCGCAGAAGCTGAATCAGCTAGAATGATGCGTCTCCTCAAAAAAAAAAAGCTAGAATGATGCGTGTGTTACTGTTAAGTCGACGCTTTCCGTATTTGTATTTTACATTAATAATAACGATGACATCAAACCACGGGATATCTAGTATCATTGAGGTCCAAGGTCAAAACAGCTATATGCATGCCAATGGGAATACAACAAAGATTCATGCCGATTGAGCTGCGATTTATGTACTGATGAGCCGCTGCCCCTCTGCCGATCCAATACATTTGATAATTGCACAAGCGTCCACGGCTCCAAGTGCTTCTTTCAATAATCTGTGGAAAATAAAAATAATAGTGATGAGTTTATTTTAAATAGTATTATTTTAATAAAAAATAATGTATTGGGCACATTTGAAAAAAACTTTTCTGAACTTTTGACCGTGTCCCACCTCCAGGCCCACCCACATAGGCTGTGGCCTCGCGACTGTAGACTCAAAAGGAGTTTTTGAGGTAGAAAAAATACAATAACTTCATGCGCTGAGTCATATCTATTTTTATCATAGCTTCATGTCACATTACTTTACTAATTGTTTTATGAAAAAAGAAAGATACGACTGAAATTGTACGACCTCTTTGCGACTGACTTGATTTGCAGCTGCGTGAGCAGCAAGGTTCTCCTTACCGCGGTAAACCAGACTGGTTTTCAGAAAAACCAGAAAAACCGGTCTGGTCCGGTTTACCCTAGAAATTGGTTTTCGCACAATGTATTGGGCACATTTGGGGGAGTGGGGGGGTGACTTTTCTCATAACTTTTGACGCGTGTCCCACCTCCAGGCCCAACCACATAGGCTGGCCTCGCGAAAGTACCAAAAAGAAAAAGGAGATTTTGAAGTACCAAAAAATACATATATATCTTTATCATAGCTTCATGTGGCATGAGTTTACTAATAATTGTTTTATGAAAAGAAAGATACGACTGAAATTGTGCAATCTGTTTGCGACTGACTTGATTTGCGGCTGCGTGAGCAGCGCATCCGCGACTTGTTGATGCTGGCCGCCTGGCCCCAGTATTGATGGAGTCGTCCGTGAGTCTACCAAGTACCGACTTGGTCGGACCTATATCAGCACCGCACAGATCTACAAAACAATATGGCCGCAAACCCCCTACGCTAATCACACATGCACGCGCGCGTCAGTTTCGTGGATTAATTAAGGATCATGTTCCCTGTTTGGACGGAGGAGACTAACGCAGGACTGCAGGATTAAAAAATTGTTTGCCTGCACTAATAAACAAACAACAGGGCACCAAGATTGCTTCCGCTCTGATCTAATGAAATTTGCTACACATTTCTTATGTCAGAGTGCCTGAACACTTCACCTGGAATAATATAGAACTAGCACGTCTGCCCGCGCATTTGCGCGGCTAGATTTACAATACTATTTAAATTTTTATATTGCTG
Organism: Eragrostis nindensis; assembly: GCA_012490785.1. Taxonomy (NCBI): domain Eukaryota; kingdom Viridiplantae; phylum Streptophyta; class Magnoliopsida; order Poales; family Poaceae; genus Eragrostis; species Eragrostis nindensis. Next base: position 340,367 of record JAAXCT010000158.1, read on the forward strand.
TAGAAGTTTAACATAGTATATTGTTATTATTTATTTTATACTCTATATTTATAGAATAGTAGAAAATATATTTTTCCCGCGCATTTGCGTGGCTAGACTTACCATATTATTTATATTTTTATATTGTTGTAGAAGTTTAACATAGTTATATGTAAAATAGTAGAAAATATATTGGAGGATTTCTCACCGTTCGTCAATTTGAGTGTGAGATGAGTCATCAGTTATTTTGAATAGTCTCTTATCTAACAATGTATTGATTTTAGGTCGATTCAAACTTGGCATGCTAAACAACTAGCATATGTCATGGTAAGAATGAAAAATGTGTCATGTTATAAATAAATATTTTGAAGAAAATGAGTCATGCTAGAAATAATAAAATATATCATGCTAGCTAGACATATCACGATGTATTTAGAAATCAGAATTAAGTGTTTATTAGATATTTTTATTATTCCAAAATTTAGCTATTTTAGCTCATAATGGTATGGTGTGTAAATTAAAAATAAGAAAAAGGGATATTTTTAGCTATTTTTTATAATCATAATTTATTTTTTTGGACTTATAATGGCATGGAGGGTAATTTAGAAATAGGTGTGAAAGGTATTTTTGGTTATTTTTTATTATTTCGAATTTAGCTATTTTTTGACTCATAATGGCATGGTGGGTAATTTAGAAATAGGTGCGAGGGGTATTTTTGGCTATTTTTTATTATTCCGAATTTAGCCATTTTATAAATATTTTTAGGGGGTTTTGTGACTAATTTTTTCATAATGACAGTGGTGGGTAATCTTCCCTTCTTATTTTTTTCGTTTAACGTGAGAATTTGTAGCATTTTTGAGCGAACGTGGTGGCTCCTTTCCGTCGTCAAATATATATATAATAGATAAGGAACCAACTACATGCACAAAAGTAACAGGGAGAATTCCAGAGGAACAAATGTTGAGGTATAAATAAACTAAATAATTTCTCTCTTTTTTGTTGTGTTGTTGGAATGATTCCATCACAATTTTTTTTTTAAAAATGTCAGGGAAGAAAGGAGACACAAGTAACACAATCACAACCATTGATAGAAACGAACTTGGAGAATCCAATAAATTTGCTTGAGAATGATGGATTTGCTGGCAGCTATACACAACTACTGATGGTAGGGATCACACCACTTGATGTCATTTATACATTTTTTACTTGAACCTTGTTATTTACGAATACAAATATTAAATAAAGTTATGCCAACACTTGGTTCTTTGCTAGTCCCGAATAGAAATAAATAAAAAGAAGAATTTTCCCACTAATCTTGTACCATTGCCACAGTACTTCCTAGCTGCAGCTAAGGCCTAAATCTGAAATTGTCCTTCAGGACTGTCGACTGATATCTTGACAGTATGAATCACTCTGTAAAAACAAGGAAATCTGTAAGTAAATAACAAGGTTCAAGTAAAAAATGTATAAATGACATCAAGTGGTGTGATCCCTACCATCAGTAGTTGTGTATAGCTGCCAGCAAATCCATCATTCTCGAGCAAATTTATTGGATTCTCCAAGTTCGTTTCTATCAATGGTTGTGATTGTGTTACTTGTGTCTCCTTTTCTCCCTGACATTTTTTTTTTAAAATTGTGATGGAATCATTCCAACAACACAACAAAAAAGAGAGAAATTATTTAGTTTATACCTCAACATTTGTTCCTCTGGAGTTCTCCCTGTTTCTTTTGTGCAGTTTTTCAGGCCGCATTTTCTTTTCTCTTAGAAGGAGGAGAGCAAAAACCTCACCGTCATGTTGCTGGTTCGCAACTTGCTATGCTGCCGTCGTGTGCCTCATGATGCTTGCACGCTGGGCTGCATTGCCTGCCGACCACTTTTCATAAGTTGCTGCTGCTTCCCTCGAGATCGTCATGTTGCATGCCTAGTTTGTAAAATTCAATTAGCATATTAGTATGCTGAAACTGCCATATTCTTAAGGATGGTAAAATTATTTATAAAGTACCAGTGAAAGAAAAGGATTCAGGGCAGGATGTTGCATGCAAACTGCTGACTATGCCATCAGGCTTAAGCATTGGTCTGTTCCGGTCAAATTACTTAGATAGGTGCGCGATGTATTCAGAATTTCAGATTCAGCATTCCACTTCACAGTAATTTTTGTTGCATGTTAATCTGTGCGCTCACCCAAAAACTGCACCCTTGCAGAAGATGAAATCGGTTGTTCGGCAAACTACCAAGCTGCATCGTGCATTGGATGATTGGAAGAAGAAAGTACAACTAATAAGAACAGTACAGACGCGTCATGCATGCGCGACAAGAGGGGCGTGGTTCATACGGTGTGGGAATGCATCGCCGAGCGACGGCGGCGCAGTGGTCGAAGTCCTCGCCGCCGAGGTGGGTGTCGCCGTTGGTGGCGCGCACCTTCGAAGACGCCGTCTTCGATCGATGGTGAGCACGCTCATGTTGAAAGTGCCGCCGCCGAGGTCGAACACGAGCACGCTCCTCTCCCGATCGCCGCCCTTCTTGTGGTGGAGGCCGTAGGCGATGGCGGCGGCGGCGGCGGCGGCGGCGGGCTCGTTGATTATGCAGTGGACGTTAAGCCCGGCGATGGCGCCGGCGTCCTTGGTGGCCTGGCGCTGCGCCTCGTTGAAGTAATCCACGGCGTCCGTGACCTTCCTGCAGAGGTACGCCTCGGCGGTGTCGTCCATCCTGGCGAGCACCATGGGCGGAGCTAGGACTTTTACATAGGGGGGGCCATCCAAACAATATCAACATATAGCAATATAGATTGTCAACAACGACATAAGTTGACTATATATAAACACATCCTTTTTACTGCATATGTATGCATTAAAGTATTTGCAGATATTTTTTTTTTGTAATTTCATTACATAAAGGAAACGGTAGGGGGGATGTTTAAGAAATCTAACCTTTCATAGTAGTCGTACTTTACGATCCACATCTTCTTCCCGTTGTGCAGCAAGCCAGTCAAGATTATCCTTCGAGAATTGTATATTAGCATAGCATCGGCAAGGGCTACAAAGATCTAATTTAATTGAATCAAGAAATTTAACAGTTCAGGACGAGTCTTACCTTGCCTCATCTGTTAGCACGGAGTAGCAGGAGGCAGCAGCGCAGAAACTAACTCAATGATCGGCGGATCGCTGCGTTCCTTAGCCTGTCGCCGTGATGAATGCGTTGTCGTGTGCCAGGCGGCCGTGTGCCAGTCTGCCGAACTGCAGGCGTGCTTTTGCGGCGGCGGCGCAGTGAAGGACGTGGCTAATTAGTTGATGCGGTTTTCCGTGAATACGTGATCAATCTCAATTGGTATAAGTTGTATTTTTTTTAGGAACAATTGGTATAAGTTGTAGGCGATAGACAATAGTTTGCAGGCCTAAAGCAATACTCAGGTAAGGCCCATGTAACAATTGATTATTGCTTAAACGGTTAAGTTAATCTCTAAAGCAAAAATTGCTCCAGCGTTGGCTGCCCACCCCCCCCCGACGCTCCGCCTGATGGCGCTGATCTCCTCCGGGCTGAATCCAGTAGCCGGGCGCAAATGCAAGCAAGCATGTGGGACGCCGCTCGGCACTTTTCCTGACGGCTGGCATGCGGGCGCAAATGCAAGCAAGCTCGCTTTAGCCGTTGCGGCTGATGCGGCGCGGGAAGCTGCATCCCGCCCCACTTGCAGCGCTACCGCCAAATGCGGCTGCCGTCGACGCAAATTACCAACAACAAAAGATTAGCTCGGTAGCTTAGATGTTTAGATCTTCGGCTGCAAGATTCGGAACCATGTCTGTCAAATTATTCCTGGGTGACCGTGTGCTAACCTTGTGGTACGTGAAGGAGGTGGAAGCGACCATGGTCATGGCGGAGAGAGATGGATGAGGGCCAAGCATAGAGTGGTGGTACTTCATATATAGAGAAAAGTCCATTTTACTCCATCGAACAATTCGCTTTGTCTGTTTTACCCCCTAAGCAAAATCATAGCTCAATTTACTCCCTCAAACAATTCAGGTTGGTGCAATACACCCCCTATTGCAATTTGTAGTTTTTGTTTCTCTACGTACAACTTGAATTTGAAGCTAAAATTTTGCATAATGATAGATAACACGAGAAACTATGTAAAAATAATTAAAGCGTATATTTTACATTATTTATATCTATTTATTGTCAATTTCTATTAGGATATGTAAATAGTATCTAAAAAATGTGTTATAATTATTTTAACATAGGTTGTTATGTTAATAGTCATCAAACAAAATTTGAGCTTTAAATTCAATTTGTACACCAAGAAACAAAAAAGACAAATCATGATAGGGGGTATATTGCACCAACATGAATTGTTTGAGGGAGTAACTTAAGCCATGATTTTGTTCAGGGGGTAAATCAGACAAAGTGAATTGTTCGGAGGAGTAAAATGGATTTGTCCTTATATATATGGGTATTATGGGTCTTTTTCATAATGGTAGTGGTGGGTAATTTTTGTTTCTTTTTTTCTTCGATTAATATGGTAGTTTCTAGCCCTTAACAACGAACATGGTGCCTCTAGTTGTTAGCCAAATATTAAGTTAATAGATAGATGATTTGGCACTTGGCATGGATTTGAAGGTAAGCAAGAGGAACAAGAGCATATAGCTTTATAAAATGTTGAGACTTGTGTGGTGTTTATCTCCTTCATAGGAACTATTGATGTTACATATTGTGAAAGTGTTATATTTCTCTTATTTTGATAATATACAAAAAATCAAACAAAGAAAATCAGGTCCATTTCTTATTTGAGTGAATAATCACACAGATATTTCAATGATATATACATTAAGTGGAATCACCAGTTGTTAACGCTACCGTAACAATAAGAGAAGAAGCAACAATTATTTGCAACACAAGGACTAAGATGATTATTTAATGAGGCTATTATCAATAGGCATTATGTTTTCCAATGGCATCTACATTATTACAAGAGAATAAGTACAATGACAGGAAATGAAAATAAAAAGATGTAAAGAAAGTATCAAGGGGTAGAGAGGATATGTATTTCTAACTATTCTAATGCTAGTATACACTCAAGATTTACAAGGCTTTTTGTTACTGTAGCACAGTTGTTATCCTATTAATAGACAATGTGGAACTCCTCCGCAATTAGTCTGTCACCTAGATCTATAGGCAATGAGTATTGATGTTTTCAAACTAGAGAAATAGTCTAGGCAAGAAGGCCTATTCCAAGAGAGAAAACAGGAAATCTAGCAAAACCCGAACTCACATTTCAAAAAGAGAAAAACATAGGGTGCGGCGAGGGTGCGGTGGGACGGAAATCCGTTAACCTGCACGCTCACCTTTGTTTAGGAGCGGTGGCATGTGCTCAAGAGCGTGCGGGTTTGGTGAGAGCAAAAGGATGGTTGTGCTCAATCGAGTTGGAATCAAAGGCTTAGGGCGTTGAGCGCATGCTACTTGAGACGATGTTTTGGTTTGCATCGAGATGTCATTGTGATGCTGATACATTTTCGGTTTGCACAGCAGACAATGGTGATTCAGAGCGTTCACAAGTTTCTTTTTAGCTGGCCAACAACCCATGCCTTGCTACTGTATTTAAATTTGAATATGATTCTAGTAGAGAAATAAAAAAATATTTTTTCAATGATGTGAATTCATTTAAATTTTATGTTCAAAGAAGTCATTCATACCATTTGGTGTGCCACTTTGTTTCTTATGTATGGAATAATATGTCCGGTTATAATGTGTAATAAAGATAATTATGTTCAAACTCTCACATTACAGACGCACAATTACTTGGAATAGATCCTATATAAATTTTAAGAAAGATCTAAACGTTCTTAAAAAGTTGATGTAAACAAACACCTGCGATCTTGTTGGAATTAGAATTATAATTTTATAGAGGTTGGGACCTTCAACTTGACACCAACATTTTAACATCTGATTTTCACCCTTCGCATGCCAGAAAAAGCAAAACAATATCATACGGTTGCAACAACTCGTATCCTGGGCAGCGGATAGCAAATTTGATAGTAGAGCATATTTTATTTGGGATCAGCTTTAGGTGCGTATAGCAATTATTTTCTGTTCTGCACTCACAACAGACCTGTTTCTTCCTCTCGGGCGCTCCCTTCTCTCTCTTGTGATCCCATGAAATCCACCGCCACTGATAGCGGATCTCGCCCCTGCTGGCCGTGTGAAGTTCAGTCTCAGTACTACTCTCCTCCAAGCTACTCCAGTTTTCCATTTGATTGAGCGTCGCGCAGTGGATCCCACGATTTTTTTGTTTTAGGAAACTACGGTGGGGAGCTCTCCACCTGAATTTTCTCATTTCCATAAGACAGTCTTACAAAGCTCGGGTTACAGAGCAAGATCAAACAACAAAACAGACTGGTACATATGCTATCTAATTACATCCACCGTGTTCCAGGTACTGATGTATGTCAGTGAGGTGGAGAAGCCCGTCTGGAATGGGGCATACTGCGCATGAACCCAATGAACCCAGTGCGCGCGTCACAATCTTGTGGAGCAGCTTAAGAAGGAGGGAGATGTTCTGGGCGTACGTGAAGATCACGGATGCCAAGCCCCCCGTTCTCTTTTGTGGAACAAGCCATATCCCGTTCACCACCCTTACACTCTTGAGTGCCTTTCCAAAACATGGACCTCCTTGGGCCATCCATCTTGTGTATCGTCACTTTATGCAGTTTCATAGCTCCCATTGCGTAAGTAGGCAAGGCAGTTAGGACGGTGTTGGTCAGGATGAGGCGACCCCCTGACTTAATCGAGTGCACCAGCGGGCCGGTAACTTCTTTTCATAACCATCCTCCGAGCAACTTTAATAACCAAGGGGTGGAGAGCGGAGAGGCCGGCAACTTCTTTTCAGACAATGGAAGGCCGAGGTAGTCTGCGGAAAGGTGGATATGCCGCAGCCAAGTTAAGGGATACCACGATTTTGCCACCGGCGTCCCAGTTCTGCAGTCCATGCTTTTGTAGAAAAGAGGATGAATTATTATTATTATTATTATTATTATTATTATTATTATTATTATGTACATATTATGGCTAAGTACGTGCGGGAAGAACTCACTTGTCCTGAAATAATGTTTTGAGCAATTTCTATGGCATTGATTCACTCAATAGTGCCCAAACCAGTTGAAATCCGCGGAAAAATATATTCTTTTTCTTTGAACCGAAAAGAAAAACTGTTCAGCGGTGCTGCAACTGCAAACCCAGACTTCTTCCCCACGGATCTCAAAGCATCGCACCTCCCTCCCACTTTAGTTCAGCTTCGGCTCAACGGGTGAACGGCTCATCCTAAGCTCAACTGCTCCCGCGGCTCTGGCCAATGAGCCGGCCAATTTTTTTTTTTTAAGAGGCGAATGAGCCGGCAAACATGGCCGACCACACAAACGGATCGAGCCGATTACTACAATCTCTTCCTGTTAAAAGCACCGACGCACGGGTCACTCACATACGGGAAAGCCGTTTCAAGCACCGACGCTCTGCACATTTTGCTAAAAGCAAAATAAAGCTCTAGGCAGCATGATGCAACTCCAAAGCCCAGTACTTCCATTGTTTCAATTTTAAAAGGGTTCTTTCTTCATGCCAAATCCACCCGACCGGAGAAGAATACTTGTGAAACTTGACATGTTTGCTGCTGACATAACGTTACGTCGAAGAAAATGGAAACATGAACAAAGTTGGATAACTTAGATGTAGTTTCTCAGATGCTTCAAATGCATCACCTTCTGCTCCACTTAAAATAATGAGCTATAGATGTACATTTCCAGAGCAGATTACATTGGGTCGTAATATGAGTTACAACAGCTAGTGCCAGGTCAATAACCTAATTAGCTTCTTGTGTGCCAGGTTGACTTACACATGTACATGTTGGCACAAAAAAAAAGGTATCTATATGTTATATTCTATATTAGTAACAACAAAAGGAAACTACTATAGCCTATAATGCTTTCTGATCCAATCTCTCATTCCAGTTCAGGCACCTGATCAAGCTGCGGAACCAGTCACCAGTTTGGTCATATTTATTAACAGTTGGAAGCGGATGCTGGCTCATGGATATACGAACAGAGTCTCCTCTTGACAACTGTTGCCTTCTTTTGCCGTCAAAGGATACCCAGGCATTACTTCTTGCATCATCTGGTATCTAGTAAACTCGCAAGTGCAATGGCAGTTACAACAGGGTGAGAATTTCAGTCAGCAAACAAAGGCATATATTGTGGGGTAACAAAGAACACTGACTAGATAAAGCTTTCATCATTAAGGTCAGATATAGGGTTGAATGGACATAATAATCATTTGATCATTAAGCTCCGTACCTTCAATTCAAGCTGCGCGGAATCAGGAAGGATCACAGGTCTAAATGACAGTGAATGTGGGCAGATTGGGGTAAACAGCATGCATGGGACGTTTGGATGGACCTAGATAACATCGAAAATGACCGCAATGAGTTGCCGTTCTGTGGATTGAACAGTGCAGCAACAAATTTATACTACATCTGATGAACAAGGTTAGAAACAGGTGATTTAGCTCATTTCTTTTTAAAAAAAAAACTCATTTCGAATTTACTGTTACTATTATTCCTAAAGTAAATGCTGAAAATGGGCCTCTTCTTAGAAGCTTGGGAAAGGTCCCATCCTCCAGGAAACACTTAAACTTGTCAGGAGTGGAAAGTGATGATGACAACAAGCCTTCCAGATGTCCCACATCCTTGCTCTTCTTCTTCTTCTTTTTTTTTTTTTGGGGGCGAGGGGGGGGGGGGGGGAGTGGGGGCATTTACACACCATATGACACAACAGAAGTTCTATTTGTATAACTGAAAAATCATCATTCGTGTAAAAGTAACAGTCATGTGCTTCATAAATGGAAATTATCCATTTGTTATGTGGAGAGAAAAAAAATAGGGCAAACAGATGCTATGTAATGACAATGGAAAATACTTTGCTCCAAGTCATAGCTTGGAAGCGTTAACCTACCATCGAGCCTCCTGCCGCAGTGGAGTACGCCGTGCTGCCAGTTGGTGTTGCTACTATCACCCCATCTCCTTGAACCTAGATATATTCCCGTCAGTTTCGGTATAATTTTTTGAGTTAGAATAAATGTCGCGTATTGAAAATAGCATTGGGGGTTTTATGAACAAACAGGTAGATTTATGAATAAGTAATAGTATAAAATGGGTATAATATGATGTCCATAATAAATAACAGTAATAATCAAGCTCAAAGTGTATCCTGCATCAGTATTCAACAATTAATTTGAAGAAAACATTTTCATACAGTCAAGTGATGTAAATTATTATGCAATACTAAGTACTGTACAACTAGGAGAAAACGTGAAACATAAAAGCTAAGCAATTTTTTTGACAGTTGATACAAATATGTCCAGTTTTAAACAATCATACGAACAGTAATGAGACGAATAATTTCCCTAGTTTTTCAAGCATCATAAAGTTGAGAAACATGCCTAACTTCGTGATTCTGTCCTGTAATTTTCAAGCATAAATATGAATCGTAAGTCAACAAGCAAAAAGATGCAAAGAGAGACAATTTTTCAAGACTTTCTCAATCTTACCTTAGTGATAAGGTGATTATGCTCGTAACACTCAATTTTGGACAGGTATGGATTTGAACCCCGATCAACAACAACTTCATTTAGAACATCAAACACTTTTCCAGGCATTGCTTTTCCATTACGAAAGATCTCACATCTCAGACGCATTCTAAGGGTTATATAAACTCCAAGTGTATTGTTCCCATGGACGACGGCTCTTAAATCTTGTCTGAAACCTTCAAACTAAGGTGGAGCAAGTGAGATGCTTAGTTTTCACAGAAAACAGTTTAATATGGTGAAATTCTGGCAGAGAAACGTACATTATGTGAAGTCAAAAATCCAAGAGATCCGAGATTGAAAGAGACAATAGGAGGTACAGATGTTCTAAATAAGTTTGATGCATGCAAGATGACTCCATCACCACCCAAGCAAGTGACGAAATCAACTCTTTCATGAAGATCACTGAGTATTAGCACAAACAATGTTAGTAAATAGAAAGATTATGGAATTAATATATAGCATTATAGCTTATAACTCATCATGAACGTAAATAGGTTTTATTTGTACCTCGTATCTTGAGAGTAGAAGGTCTGTACAAAACCATAACCAGGAATCCTAGCAAATATATCATGAACATCAGGCTCCACGAGAACATTCATCTTTTCTTGATGGTGAAGAAATGAAGCGACCTAAAATAAAGCGTTAGTGCAGAAACTTTGCAGCGGGTCAAATGCTATGTCCGAAAAACGATGTTTTAACCTCAATCGGCAGTGGCTAGTGAACATATATGAGAAGTTCAAAACTCCAATTTTTTTAACATTTTAAGACCACAAATTCCTGAGATGGCACCAATGATTATCCCTACCATGAAATGAGATCTGCTGGATAATTGACCTCACAGGGAAAAGAAGGCATGTTATGTGTAATCTATTCAGTAACCAGCCACATATCCATATATGTACAAAGGGCTTCATGTGCTCATTTTGAATCAAACCTTTAATGTGCTGTTTGATCAATCACATCTTAGGTCTACATAGACACAAAACAATGGACAATAGAGAGATGATTATGCAAGATCACTAACTAGTATTCTGTTGCATCTAATGATTAAAAATCTGTAAATTCTATGCCGTCATACATATTATTACAAGTTCATTCTTTATGCATTACAGAATTTAAGAACAGTAAGTAAATTTGGAATGTGAGGCCTTCAGTTTTCAAGCAACAATCTTCTGAGCACTGATTTCATTGTGTCAAACAACAAATTTACTTGCATGTAGGCACCTTAATATTCTTCGGGATAAGTACACTACATTCTTTTACCAGATACAAGAAAACACTGCAAACTGTTGATAAGTAAGTTATGCAAAGAAAACTTCAGCACGCACCTCCTTAGCCTCTTCCATAAGCTCATCACCTAACTTTTTCAACAGTAAGACAGTCTTTGGAGGAGATTTCCACATAAGCATCTGCTGCTGGGTGCTAGGGTGAGTAAAAGCCAAAGATGACTCCGTAACTTTTTCTCTAGTACAAGAAAATCCATCTGTACGTACTAGAAACATCTCTGCTTTTCGTCTTGATTGAAGTCTAACAACACCTGTTGTGGAGGCACACATACTTCCGTCAACAAGATCTGGTGAGTTTCTGTCCAGATAAGGGGCACCATTCTTTTCAGCAGGTTTTTGAGATCCAACTTGAGCATTCCCATTGGAAATGCTAGCAGTAGATGTTCTGGGATCGACAGTCGTCACTGAGGCTTCCCTTTTCTGTTCCTCAACTACCGGGTAGCCTCCGTTGTTTGATGGTTTCCCATTAGTAATACCCGAAGAAACTGACAGAATATAATCGTTGTCAAATGATGTCCCATTTGAATCCTTCGGTGCTGTGAACTCTGCTGCTTCAGACACAATGGCTCCATTGCTCTCAGCACTGACATTTTGTTTTTTCCTTGAGACCAGAAAGCTACTCGATCGTCTCCGAGAGTTCAGAACAGATTTTGGATAAACCTTTTTGCTTTTAAAAAAGTTGGTCATCTCCTTCCTAGAGAAAATATCACAGGCTGGAAACTGTGCTTTCAGGGGATTACTCTCGAATCTGAAATTTGACTTAAGTTCTGCCCGGGTGCCATGCATTTCACCTTCTTCAGTGCTTTGATCACTGGGGAGGGCATTAGTCACCTCCAAATTGTGGCGTGCTGTTTCTACATCAATCTCACTCGTGGCCCCATTGTTCATGGGCCTACCAGATTCAACTAGTGTACCATTTTTACTGCCATTTGTGGATGTTGAGCTTCCGGTGTTCTGTTCAGTATGGTCATTCTTCAGAAGCTTCCCATTCCCATTTGAAGAGCGATTTTGGGTAGCCAGCCTCTCCGAACGAGTAACAGATTGTTTCCATCTGGATACCATTGCAGATGTCCGGCAGACCCCTTCTTGACTATGAAGATAAATGGGCTTCTTTGCAGCATCTGACACAAGTGCAGCAAATTGCTGAACCTGTTCAGCTGACGGTGCAGTTCCAATTTCAACTGGCAAATTCACAACCTCTATCCTCCCAGATGAGACAGCTTCCTGAATGGCTGACAGGTATAATTCATCTTTAACATCTTCCTCCCGGAGATCAACGATAGTTCTGAATCCCTTTGCCAGTAACCATGCCAGTCCCTCTTCACTGACTTGCCCTCCCCTCCAAAATGCAACCTCTAACTCATCCGCCTCTGAATCATCTGAGACAGTTGAAAAGTAAACAGGAAACCAATTTGCAAATAATGTAGGACAGGGATAACCATCAGGCCTAGGGAAACCCGCGTCATAACAAGCATTCTTTAACCTCTGAAGCCTCCTCCATATATCCAATCCCCGGGACTCACTCGGTACAAGGTAGCGGGCAAGTGAGACATGCATGCTCTCACAACACCGCTTCAGGTCTCCACGGAAAACAGCAAGCGGTGGGATCCTATCCATGGTGCTGTCTGCAGATTCCTGGAACGCGCTTGCAACACCCGACCGTCCTGAGAGTACCTCCGCCCTCCCCCGGCTCAGCAATGCCAGCATGCAGCCAAGCACGGCAGCGACCTTGTCCTCCAACACTGGCAGATCCTCTGACTCCACATCGTACCGCACAGGGCACTCACCAGTCTCTGGATCACAAAGTGCCGACATGACTGCAGTATGGAGCTGCTCTGCAGCACGGAATATGCGACAGTATGCCTCGATCTCCGCAATGTCACCGGGCACTGGACCAACCCACAACAACTGGGACAGGTCTCTCGTATGGTAGTTCTACAATAAGCAATTTGATCAATCAGTCATTTCACCATCAAACCGCACAATTTCATAGGACGACATAGATTGGAACGAAGAAAGAAAATTCAAGCTCATTTGTAGCATCTAGTATCAAGCTGCTCCATAAGCTACGCAGCAATCAAGCATAAGCCGTCAGCAATCTGTCCAATAAGCGTTGAGATTCGCTAAAGAAGAGCACTGAACTAACGCCCTCAGGACCCCAGAAGCTGGCATGCAGCCGCTCCCCAGCTGTTCGACGAAATGCTCAAGAGCGGTGAAGGAGACCTACCAACCTGGGAATCAAGCCCGATCCGGGAACTGAACGACGACGCCCGCGCGGCGACGCCATGCCGCGCCCCCGTCGCCACCGCGGGGCGCCACCACCACCTGCCGGGGACCCAGGCGACTTGCGCCCCGGCGAGCACCGCCGCAGCCGACAGCTTGACGGGCCCGTGGCGCGCGCAGAGGTCGAGCATCAAGCCAAACGCGGCGTTCCCAGGCGCCCCCTCGGCGCCGCCGGCGGGGAGGGAATAGAATCAAAGAAAGGCCGGAGCTTTGCGTGGCTGGAGCGAGCTCTCGGCGCTGAAGGGAAAGGAGAGCGCCGGCGTCGCTGTCGAGGCGCTTGTGCTCCCGGCGAGCCCCCCGATGGCATCCACAGGCAGCAACCAGAGATCAGAATTGACTGGAATGTCGCAGTTGGTGCGTATAGAAACCGTGGATTTTGAGGGAGTAGTAGAAAACAAGAGGCAACTGTGGCAGGTGAGCCCCTGTGATTGTGTGCGCATTTGTTCTTCCTGCCACTGCCAAATGGAGCACGCACGTTCACAAAAACTAAAAGCAAAAAGATGATAATAGGAAAAGGCAAAGATAGAGGAAAGAGAAAACAAATATGCAACGAGATTTGGGATATCAGTTATTTTCTGAAAACGACATTCTTGGAGGTTTGTTAAATGGATAAAGTTCGTATTGATTATAGACCACAATTTAGTGATCTGAGATTTAAGTATACTATAGATTCCGGTTGAAGTCCAGGGAACTCGTATATTTCCATCGTTTGCGTCAAAAGAAAGATAAACTTTATTCTTATATAAGAAGAATAATTGTAGCTTTGGCAATATGATAATTCCTAAACCCAGTACGTGATTTTTTTTTCGATTACACACTATAACTCAAACACTCACAACGCAGACACACTCACATCTAAAAACGTACATACGTAAATCCTATCGCGAGCATATTCGAAGACTGAGCCGGCAAACCCTAGAGATTGAGAAAGTCACCACAGGCGTCTTGCTGTCGATGGTCACTAGGGGTGAAAGTGGTGTGGATAATTATCTGATCCGATCCGGTCCGAATCCGATTTTTGAGGATGTGGTATGACATTTTAGATATCCTAAAGAATCAGATCCGATCCGAATCCGATGACGTGCGGATGCGGATTAGGATATGGGATTAGCAAAATCCGACGGATATGGATTATCCGAGATATTAAAGCGGATTATCCGAAGCTCAAAATAGGATTATCCGATAACATTAGTCAATTTGTGTTTCTTTTACATGTTTTCATCATATTTTAAATTGAGAATTTGTAGTTCGAGTGGTGGGATTTCCTTGGCTAGTTAATATTGGTACTAGCTATTTTACATGCTTTGATGAACTATCTATCAACATATAATTCTCTACTAATAGACATATCAAATCCGATATTTAAAGATCCGTTTCCGATCCGCTTCCGGTCCGAATCCGTCCCATTTCCGACATCCGAAAAAATCCGTATCCATAACCGCATCCGCATATTATCCGCTCCGCTCCGAATCCGATGAAAAAATGTGGATTAGGATATGGGGAAGGTGTTATCCGCTCCGATCCGATCCGTTTTCATCCCTAATGGTCACGTCGCCTCCGGCTGAACGCACAAAGCAGTTAAATCTTAGAAAATTCGCTCCGAAGAGGAGTCGAACCCAGGACCTCAGGTGCTACTGAGGCTGTTGTAACCATTAGGCTACATGCCTTTTCGCCCCAAAACATGATTTTAGGGCATGTCAGAAGAAGAAAGTTTGTTTTGCAGCTCTTGGCAAGTCAAGCTTACCCTTGAATAATGAAATCATTTATTCAAGTGCACACATATTAAACGAAAAAAATTCAACTGATAGGGGTACCCTCACGGCTTTTTTGATAGAGAAGCTCAACCTTCTTCGATTGAGAAAGCCTATCGAACTCGGCATCACCGTATAGAACCGCATAAATACTTGTTGACGAACAGCGTTGATCGTGTTGGGGGCTACTGTAATTACCCTAGGTATGAGAGCCTAAACCAACCCACGGCCTAGATTAATGGCACCCAAATCAGCAGTGTCGTCACTATATTTTAGGCTGCACATTTTTCTTTTTAATTTCACAAATTGATTCACCTTACCCAGCTATGAGTTTCTTACCTGTTATTGCAGTCTTACAGAGCTGGTGGACGGACGGGTCGGTCCATGCTGCAGCCAGTTGCATAATTATTCACATCATCGCTCAAAATAAGCCACTTTTTCTATAACACGAAAATAGGCCGCTTGCCATGAAGGCAAGCTTGTGCGGATGCGCCTTTTTTATTTTTGACTTGAGAAGCGAACCTGAATCGGCAATCATATTTCTAGAAGGAAATTCCTTCCATAGCCTCAAAAAAGAGACACTTCCTTCTTTGACCCTTTCCGGATCGAACTTCTCTATTAGGACCAAAATCATTTTTTGTTTCCTTCCATGGCCCTTCCGTTAATTTTAACACTTCACGGTGTTAAGTGGAGGGTAAAAAGACTATTTTACCCCTCATATAAAATAAATTTTAACTTATTAAAAATATTATTGAAATGTCACTATTATTTTACCTGTTGGTTTTTATTTGAAAATTACTAAGCATGTATCTGGTTAGTTTAAATTTAAATTTAATAAAAATTTGAGATTTTTTCATTCAAATTTCATAATTGTACCAAGAGGTGAATTAAAGTTTATTTAATAATATCAAGGGTAAAACGGTCTTTTTACCTTCCGTTTAACGCCATTAAGTGTCAAAATTGACGAAAAGGTCATGGAAGGAAACTAAAAAGGGTTTTAGGCCTAATAGGGAAGTTCAATTTGAAAAGGGCCCAGGAAGGAAGCACCATCTTTTTTGAGGCCATAGAAAGAACTTTCTCTATTTCTAGTAGCTACTGCCTAAACATCTCAGCAGGAGTAACGTCTGAATTAAATTGCTAGTGAACAATTTCTTTTGTTAAAAAAAAGTCCTTGAAGTTCAGCTTGACTAGATTTTAGTGTAATCTCTTTATCAAAAAAATAGCGTAATTTTTCAGACCGTGTTGTTGGTTAAGAGTGAACTTAAGACTGGCTTGAATATTGATGCGTCTTCTTTGGTCCTTTTTTAAGTTCAATTTTCTTAAGCTTAAACATTACACTTAAATATAATAAAAAAGTCATTTTACATAAAAGTCCTTCAACTTTTTTTCCCGTTTGACTATTGTGTCCGGTGTCCCTGAACATAACCTGACAAGCTTATAAACGGGATATATTCAGACGAGTTTTCGAGGCTCCCTCGACTCGACGCCGCCGTGGCTCCTCATCTGATCGGATTTCACCAATGGCGTGCGCTGCATGCGGCTGTGCTTGCAGGCTGGCTGCGTCGTCCCTGGACCACGAGAAGGGACGACTGCCCGGCGGCCGCAGCACTGGGACGCCGGCGTCGGGGAGGGACGAGATGGATGAGATGGCTGCCAATCGGAGGGCGGCGGCCTACTCCATGATGGAGATGATCAGATTTAAGGCCATAAAGAGGATCCTCAAGTTCCTATTCCGGGTACGTGCCAATCTCTACGAGTAGACCTCTCCCTGCCTCGTCAAGTTCCTCGCCATGACGCATGAATGTGTGATAGATTACGGTTTTTTTTTTGGGGGGGGGGGGGGGGGGGGGGGGGGGGTGGTTCATACAAACAAATCCGACTTCTTTCAAATAGGTTGTCCCTATTTGCTAGGGATATGACTGAATCTCACGGCTTTTGCATGCCCACGATGATTCTTGCCGCAGCATAAAAATACATTAGGGATGCCACGAGAGGTATAAAAAAATCCAAAGGTAGACATTTTCGTAATTTCAGTGTATTGGACACATTTATTTTCGCGTTGCCTTTGATCATTTTAATTAGGAGTTGGAGTACCGACGACAATCTGCAGTCATATATGTTAGTGGGTTCGTATAAAACATTCATACTATTCGTTTGTTTCTTCTTTTAAATAATATGGACACTTTTGTATTATTCAATTGTAGACGGAAATATACTACTAACTTGATAAGTTCAAGTAGACAGTGATTTTTTTTTTAAAAAAAAAGGCATGTCTTTTGTGATGGAATCAATTAATTCGTTCTAGTCTCCAACTGAGCAATGTGCTGAACTTATGGCTAATTTATTCTTTGAGGAAATGAAACCACCGAGTAAAAACGCCCAAACAATTTTTGAATCAGGTTAATTTACGCTCTGAATTTGGTTTTACTTCGCTTGTTCTGGAAAATTATTGTCCCGTCTTTACTCTCTAGACATCCCGTAGCTGTAGTGCGGATGTGAATCTCAAGATTAGTACACTTGTTCTCTTACACCCATTCATATGGATAAAGTGTGCGTGCTCATGGTGAGATGTTTGTTTGTGCATTTGAGTGTATGTATGTACGTATTGGATTTTCGAAAAAAGAAAGTTCAACACAGTGAGAAATAGTTAAAGAACGATGCTACACCATCGAACAGATCAGCAGCTATCGGTTATTAGTAGGATGTATAGCATTTTTCATAGATAAAGAATCTAATAGACAAATGCTTTGTTCTCTCTTTTGAGTTACTTGAGACGTCTTTTGGCTGTTAGCACACTGCAAATTATTCATCTTAGATTACAGATTGCAAGAGTTTTTTCCGTTCTGTCCGAAAAGTATTAATTTTCTATATTTTGTTCCTTCATCAAATAGTTTTTTTCTTGGTTTATAGTCATGCGCTAATTCCAACTTTCTGAGGCTGCAGGGATTATTGATCTTTTTTGGGATGTACCTGTTTAATTCCATGAAAGGATATGCGGTCGACTACATTGGCGGGGATACATGGTTTTGTACGTTTGCTGTGATCATTGTTGCTGTACCTATGGCTGAAGTATTTTGCATTTTGGGCCAGATCGTGAATGAGTTCATGCCAGAAACTCCAGAGTCTTAATGATTGTTTTCCACCCATAATTTAATTTTCACAATAAGTATTTTACCTTGTTGTGCAGTACTATCTCTGGATAAAAAATCATGGCGTTAGGACATGATCATTAGTTCAATAACGTCGAGAAAAAAAATCTACATGGATCAGACATTTTTGGAAATGATTTTGAGCTTTGTACTAGCTACCTTTAGTCCCGGAATGGATTTTTTTTTAAGAAATGAATGTCAGTACGTTTTCAAACATGTGACTGCTAGAGTTATCAGCACAAATCTTGGCGCGCTACTTCGTACAAAAATAAGTCACTTGTGCCATGTTGAGAAGAAGATTGTCTTCTAACCAATATCTCGTTTCAGTTCCACACGATAAGTTAGTACATTGTCCCATTGATGTTGTCGTCAGCTAGCCCTAAGGCTGACTTCAACAAGGCTAGGCAAAGCCATTTATGGCTCTTCATTCGGTACTGTAGCCTACTCAAAGGTCTCCAACAGCTTAGGCAAATGGGCAGGCAAATTTGGCTATGTGGAGAGAGGCGAGCTAAAATTGGATTACCTCTCTCTTCCAATGCATCCGCCCAGGCAAGCGACGCCACGACGGGCGGAGAGAGCGGGCCGCCGCGTCCATCGCCGTCGCGCGCTGCAGCTCCTGCTCCTTCTCGTGGACCTCCGCCTCGACCATCCGCGCCAACCGGGACAACATCGCCGTGGCGGACTAGAGCTCTGATGACGGGAGTTGGGATGGGGATGAGGGCGGACGGGGCAGAGCGCAGCGTGGACGGAGGCGGTCGGCGGGCCGGAGGAGAGCGGCGCGGAGGGCTCGCGCGGCGGTGGCGGGCGCGGAGAGCTCTACATTGTTGGAGTCAGTCTCAGCCGCGCGCGCCGCAGGTCGTCGTCCCGCGCGCCGCTCGCCCCGCGCCGCCTCAGGTCGTCGTCCCGCGCGCCGCGTGCAGCTCGCCATGCACGACTGCCTGCCCTGCCTGCCTCGTCGTCGTCCTCATGAAGCTCCAGCGGCCGGAAATAAAATCACCGTGCATCACCGGAAATCCATGTGCTCCAGCGAACCAAAACTCGATTCCTTGGGCTCATGTCTAATTCACACAACGGCGCACTTCCTTGGCCCCTTCTCGGCATGTATTCGCAATCTAGATCGCCGGAATCAAAGTTTCCCCTACCGTCAACCATTGCAGGACAGCCGGACGGCGACTTGAAGAAGGCGCCGACGAGGCCCGCGCGTCGCTCTACAACACGGCCCGGCTCACCTCCGCCGCAGCTCGCCTTGGCGGGGCGGAGCCATGCCCCTTGTTGGAGTAAGGCGTGGCGTCGACGAGGTCCGCCCCTGGCGGCGCGTGGAGCGGCGCGGCGCACGGTGCGCAGGGCGGCATGGCGAGCGCGGCGGCGCGGCGGGGGGCGGGGCGGCGGCCGCACGGCGCACGATGCGCAGGGCGGCGCGCGCGGGGCAGCGCGGCGAGCGCGGCGGTGCGGGAGGGTGCGCGGGGCGGCGCGCGGCGGCGCGCAGGGGCGCGTGGCGCGGGACAGCGAGGCGAGCGCGGGGGCGCGGACGGCGCGGCGAGCGCGACGCACGGCTCGTGGTGGCGCGGGGCAGCAGTTGCCTCTCGTATTTGCGGTGGCTGTTGAAGTTGCTGAAAACTACATCTTTAACACGAGAGGCAATCTTCCATTTGCCTCTGGAAATTGGCTCTCCATTGTTGGAGTCAGTCTAACAAGTGGTTGCTAAGCAAGCAAAGTTTTCTCGTTTGGAAATGCTTCACGTACGGCCAGAACGTCCGATCCAGCTGTACGACCCGTATGGCACGTTCCCGTTAATGTCGCTCCTAATTTGTGGTAATCAAGATTGATCGCTCAGCTGTACGACACGTATAGCATTTATGTTCTTTCTCGTTTGTGGACACATAAGCTACGAACACTGCTATGCGTCCGACCATGTCATCCGACTGCACATAGTTTGCATGCAGCAGGTCAGCATCCCATGCTTTAATCATCGAACGGCCAGCAGTAGAGTCGGACGGTGCAGACATACAAGGAAGAAGTACGCACAGCATTTCAGATAAGGTATATTCGATGAAATAGAGGAATTACATTTCATGTTCGGTCTTTCTGTTTGACAGGTCTGCTTCCGCGACTTTTTTTTATAAGCTTTCAAATGTCATCTTGTAAGCGGCACGACACCAATACGTTGTGTTTACAGAGGCCAGGGCAGAAATATTATAAAGAACTTAATTCTTTTTTTTCGAAAAGGGGAATATATTAAATTAGGAACAGTACAACCCTGGAGTTTACAAAAAACACCCTGGAAATACTGGAATAAAGAACTTAATTCTAATGAAACTTTCCCCATAAAAAGAAATGCGGGACCGCAGATTTTGCAACCTGTGATTGATGACAAAAACACTCAAGTCGTATGATAATAAGCATCAAATTAACCTGTGATTGATGACAAAAACTTTCTCCATAAAAAGAAATGCAAGAGGATCAATTCATATCAAGAGTTGCCAGGTCCCAAAACTTCTTCCTGGTCTTAGTCTGAGATTTAAAAAAATGGGATGACCTGAAGCTTCACTGTTGTTAGATCTATTTAATTCAGATCACAGTTGGTGGAAAAATTCGTTGAAACAGACACCAAAATTTCTAGGACTCAGATACCGATACCGCTGACGCACGAGCCAAAAGGACTCAGGAAGCAAAATCGCCGCCCCCTTTGCCTCCGGCAGCCTCGCTGTCGGCGGAGGGAGGTCCGGTATTCGGGTGTTTGTTTTATTCGTTTATAGGTTTAGCTAGTTAGGTTTTCTCGTGGTGGTCGTTCTTAGCAGTGGCCGTGGAGGTTGACGGGGTTAAGGTTTCTCTAGTGGTTCGGTCGAAGAGAGCGGCGGCGGCGGTGCGGCGTCGTAAAGTTCGTCGAAATGTAGCACTGAAGAAGGATGCGTCTTGGCGGTGGTGGCGAGTCGAATGTGACATCATCGTTGAAGAATAATGTACTCTGGCCCCTCGTTTGTCTCGTCATAGTTCTTCATAGCCATAGCTATGGGCTAGTGAGAGTTTGATTTCCTTTGACATTCATCTGGATGTTGCTCGGATTTGTGTTTTTCTATTGGGAATACGGTCATGAGTTCTTCATAAAAATCAGTCTACACCTCTTTTGCGAAAGGGTTGGGTTTCATTTTCCTTTGTCGGAGATGAGGACGGCGGTGGTGGATGGTGAGACGGTTGTATTCGTTCAGATCAGAGTTTTTGTCCGTGGCAGATCCGCCTGGGATGGTGATCCTAGATGGTGGATGTTGCGGCTCTTTCAAGGTTTTTTGTCTCTTATCAAGTTGATGTTGATTGAGATACTTCTGTAATCAGAGGATGTAATATGCTTCAACAATAATGAAACTTCTTTTTCACAAAAAAAAAGAAAAAATCGTTGATAAATCGAAATAAAAATCGAACTTGAGTGGCATGCTAAAATCCTGGGCCCCTAATTGAAAGGGGAGGTTATCGCGCGTCTGTATGCTCGATAACGGATCGCTCGTCCCTCCCCCAAGGCCGCCACATGTCTCAGGTTCATCTTCCTCCTTCCGACTCCGACGGCACGTCGTTGACCGCCGCCCCTGCCCCCGCCCGGCTACACCCCTGCCCGCGAGACTCCGGCGCCGTCGGCGCCCCCCCCCCTCCCCCCCGCGCCAGCCCCTCCCCCCGCCCGCTATCACCGCCGGCGGCCTGCGGCGCCGCGCCGCCCGCACCCACCGCTGCCCACGCTAACCTGTCGGGACGTGACGCCCCCGCCGCCTACCCCGCGCACCGTCCGCGGCTCCGACGACGCCACTGCCGCCTCGCCGCCCGCCGTCGGGTCACGACCGCCGCCCCCGAACCCTCCTCCATGTCCGGCGGTGATAGGAGTTTCCATCCCCCCGACAATCCCGGAACCCTAACCCCCCCCCCCCCCCCCCACCGCCGACGGCCGGCAACGCCCTCGCCGCCGTGCCGCACCACCCGCCCAGCCGCCGCGCTCCGCCACCTTGGGCCGGGCCGCACTGGACGCCTCCCCCCTCTAGGGGGTTGGATGCTGCAATGGGCCGAGCCTTAAAATAGACAGCTTGTAGTGGGCCAGATGCGCACGCGTCCCCCGGTTCCGAAGAGAATTCTTATCGAAAGGACCGGTTGACTTCCGAATTTGATTACGGAGATCACGGTGCCGTGTGATCTGATTAGCAGATAATCCAGCGATGACACAAAAAAAATAATCCAGCGATTAGTTATATTCCTTTGGCATGCTCGCGTCGGTTTACACAAATTCTGATCGTTTTTTTCTTTTTAACAGGAAGGCTGGCACGCGTCGATAGGATCGACATTGATCGACGCCTGCGGCTGTTCGGTCTTCCTGCGTTCGTGAGAAAAACTCTGAAAGCCATCTCGCGAGCGCCCTAGCCTGATCACGTCCAGATCGAGTCGTCGGCTCGTCGCTGCCTTTGCTTCCCACCGATGGCATGCAGCTGCGCCTGCGGCGGGCCCATCAGGGAGGAGGACCTCGACGCAATCGCGCCATTGCTGGACCTCGAGGAGGGACCCGGCCATGGCCACGCCGTGACGCCTCCTCCGCCTCCGCCAGACGACGCGACGGATCCGTCTGCCGTGGCGATGGAAAATGCCTGCGAGAAGATGGCCAGGTGCACTGCCCGGGTAAGCACGGTTGTATTCCACGATGAATCAATCAAATCTAATCGATTACATAGGCAAAGGCTGGCTATATGAGAAATTAGGTGATGCTGTTTAATAAATAAATAGATGAAAACACAGTTTGGAACATTTGCTTGCTGACCAAAAATAAATGATTTTTTTATAAACAACGTTTCTTGAACAATAGTAACAGTTAAAGGCCCTCACCTCCCCCGGCCCCCCCCCCCCCCCCCCCCCCCCCCCCCCCCCCCCCCACACACACGTACATCATCATCACTGCTGCGATGCCAGTGCATTGTTGCCTGATTAATCTTTCCTGTTATTCATGTTTATCGAGTTCATATGATTTCCTGCAAGTTGTTTAATTTCGTGTAGTTTAACTCTTTATTCTGTCGGTTGCTCTTTCGATTATATATACAAGCATATGATACTTACGGAGATCTTAAACTGGCCGAATTTCAGGGATTTCTGGTCTTACTGTGGGTGTATTCGCTCGACTTGTTCAGAAGATTTGTGGCCACCCACAATGAAGGGCCATTGATTATGATGATATTTCCTTTGGCCATTTTTGTTTTCGGTCTGACAATCGTGCTTTTCTATTTGATGGAGAGCATGGATGAGTCTCCCCCTACTAGTACCACCAAAATAATTTCGAATTGAGACGTGGATAAAAATCAAAGTAGGGGAGAGAGCAATGAGCAAAATTCTTGGGTCCTACTATTGCGCTTCAAAGAGATCATGGTGGGAGAGAAACAAAGTTGCAGAGTTTGGAGTTTGTTTGAATAAAATTCAATTTTCATATGGGGAGTCTTATATTTACGTTGCAGTGGAAAGGAGCGCATAGCTTATATAATTTTTACTTGTGTGGTTCTAAGTGTACATTTGCTATTGACCATCTTTTTGGATTATTTGGTTGGGCAAACACTTCATTTTGTTTTTTTGATTTGGTAAACTATCGATTGCGGGTCATATATTGCCTTGTGAATAATGTATCTGTCTATGAAAACATTCACTTACTGAAAAAAAAATGCAACATACATAAACTATAAATCTAAACTGATTGTTTTTCTTTGGGGCCATTTGTACTGTATTCCTTCAGTATTAACGAGTTGGGTGGCGATCGATAGTTTACCAAGCTCGCTCGCGTGAAAGGATGTGCCAGAGACGATCGAGCTCACTAGTATACAATGAGTGGAATTAAGGAGGTGAGAGAGATTAGCTCGCTACGTTTACAAAGGGAGAAGAAGGGGATCGGAGAAGCAACGCAGTGAAATTTCAGTCTGTCGTCATCGTTCCCGGCCACACAAGAACCCTGCTGCCGGCGTCTGGTTCCGGAACTGCCTGAGGGCTCGTTCGGTTAGCCCATTCCGTGCCCGGAACGTGTGCAGTTCCGCGCGGATCAGCCCAACCATGTTTGCAGCCAGGCCGGACATGGAAGGGCCGTTCGGTTAGGTCTGGCCCGAATCGTAAACTGACCCCAATAGTAAAAAAAAAGCCTAATATGACAGAGCATTTTTTACAGTAGTGGCGAACACCCAGCGACGCGTCACTGCAAGCCTCGCGTAGGTTGCTGTAGCACATAGCAGTGGCGAACAAGCTGATGTCATCGTAGCTACAGGAATCAGAGTACTCACTAGTGACGGACGAAGTGACATCATCTGCGTTCACCACTTAAAAAAAGCCCACCAGTGGCGAGCATGGTGAGGTAAGCAGTGTGCGCCATCGCTTGTTTTTCTTTTAGTGGCGGGCATGCTGACCTGAGCAGCGCGCCACTGCATTTCAATTGGCCCAGTTTGGGTCCATTCCAGCCCGAATCTGGAGCTCATATAAAAACAAGCTCCTAGGGTTCTCTCATTCACTTCAATCTTATCGCCTCCTCTCCCGACTCTCCTGCGGCGGCGCAGCGCTCCCCCTCCTCGCTCCCTCTCTTCTCCAGCGCCTCCCTCTCCTCGCTCCCTCTCCCAGTGCAGCCCTTTGCTCTCCTCGCCCGTGGCGGCGCGGTGGCTCACTCTCCCCGTCCGCGGCAGCTCCGGGCTCCGTCGCAACTCCAGGCGCGGCGGCTGCTCCGGGCGTGGCACCTCGAGGATGTTGCGGCGTCGATCCAGGGGCTCGACGAAGTCTCCACGGCGCAGAGATCCGGGGCCTCTCCCTCCTCGGCGCGGGGCGTGGCGGGCCCTCCCTCTTCGGCGCGGGCGCGTCCAGATCTGGACGGCGGGGAGGGGGCGGCGGCGCGGATCGACGTCAAGCTGGTCCGGGCGGCAAGGATCGACGACGAACTGGTCCGGGCGCGGGAGCGGGAGCGGCGAGGCGAGCACGACGACGCGGCAGCAACGGGGGTGGGGCATCACGGTTGGGTGGCGCGAAGGCGCTGCGGGCGGCGAAGGCATGCGTGGCCGGCCTTCCTCGCCGTGCTTCTGATGGGCCGGCGGCATGAGCGCTCGGCTGTACCGGTGGGAGGACATGCGCGACGACGACCTCGAGAGCGTACCCCAGGGTGCTGGTCCAGATGCGCGAGGTGAGTTAGCACTTCGCCTTGGCGCATGTCTCTTTTCTCTCAATTGGATGCTGCGTGTGGTCATCTCGTAGGTATTTGGGCTCATATGCCGTATAAGGCAAGTGAGCAAAACTACAATAGCTAGCTGACATGTAGATGTGAAGCCATTTGACAAAATGCTGTTTGAGCTAGTTAGTGATGACAAAATGGTTTGGTGCTGAATTGCCTGAAAACTAAACAGGATGTTGAAGACTTTCAGAGCAGAGAAGGCAAGAATAAAGTCCTGATTACTCCATGTTGTTTCTGTCCTGAAAACTACATGTGAATCGATGAATTCTTTCTGTTCTGACTTCATCTTGTTTTGGCTGTGCAGATCGATTGCAGATGGGTGACTCTTTTGTTCTGCTCTGAAGTGCAAGGAAAATGCGATCGATTTGCTCTGCTCTGAAGTGCCAGGATCTACTTGACTTAGCATATAGGAGTATTGTAGAAACAAATTTGTGGTCTCAGCTGGTGATTTGTGGTCTCATCTGGTAATTTGTGGTCTTAGTTGTAGGAAAAGAAAGGATCGTTGTTCTGTGATGGTCATCGCCGGTGCCTTTCTTAAGTTGCATGACACTTTGTGTGATGTCATTGTTAAACATACGTATTGTAAACTGATCTCCAATTAACCTTGTCAAATTTTGTAAACTGATCTTGCTTTCAATATATTTTGTCAACTTTGACCTGTTGTCTCTGCTGCAATGCAGAGAGGACAGGGCATTTTTTTTTAATTTTGATTAAATTCTTGCAGTGGCGGGCGGATTGCATTTGTGATGACGTCAGCGTCCGCCACTGATGCGGTGGTGGCGCTGGCGGACGGGATGACGTCAGCGTCCGCCACTGATACGCTGGTGACGCTGGCGGACGGGATGACGTCACCGTCCGCCACTGATTCTATATAGCAGTGGCGGACGGTGTGTGCGCCACCGCTTTGGATGTGCCAGCAGTGAAGGAAGCGCAGTGGCGCACGCTTTGACCGCCACTGCTAGCCCAAAAGGCCCGCCACTAAAGGCCCTTTTTGTACTAGTGCCCGTCTTGAATTTTTCCTCTCTCCGCGGCCTGGCTCAAAAAACTGACCTCCTACCCACCAGATCGAATCAGCTCGGGCGACGGCGCAAAGCTGGCGGCGCGAGGCGACCATGCTGTGCGACACGGCTACGACGGCGATGGCGACGGCGAGGCGGACCTCTCCCCTGCGACGTCCTCCCTACTTCTCGCCGGTAATCGGATCCCTCTCCTCCTCCTCCTCCTCCTCCTCCTCCTCCTCCTCCTCCTCTCCCCTGTGCCCTAAGATTCTTGGATCTTGAGGTTGCGAACTAGCGCGCCTGCGTCTGCTGTTGTTATCGACCGCCGGCGGTGCAACGCCTCCTCCATGTCCTTCGAACCATACCTGTGTAGCAACTAGGTGTGGTGTTGTTTAAGTCAAATATTCTTTTCAATCTTTGCGTTGTATATAAGTAGACTGACTGTTGTTTCAACAAATTGATTTGAGTGAGGATATATCTGTACTGGCGAAGTGTAGGGTACATGCATTTGCACGTACGTAGCAGCAGTCACATGTATGCAGACATATTTTGGTGGAACTGCACGCTACAAAGATTAGAGAGCCTGGGATCTGGTTTGTTTGCCTTGTTATGCATGCACACTGAACTTCACTTAGTTAAACAACGTACCTGTAATCTTGAGTCCTCCTTCTTAGTTAAGGGTACAACTTTCAGAAAAGATGGTAATCACCGCTTCTGTGTAGTTTTTGTTCCAATGGTATGTAGGAAATGCTTGCTGGGAAGAAATGGCAGCCAACGTGCGTTGGAGTGTTATTTGGCTTATTTTCTTATTAGGAGATTGAATACTGAATGCATCAGTCATGATTAGAAATTCTGAATAGACTTGCCGTACCATCCCTGGAACTGGCAACATATATATCCACGCATCGGGCTTTTTTCCTGTAATGCATGTATGCATCGGACCAGCATCGAATTATTTTACCTTCTACTATGAACATTATTTTCATGTCTTGGTTGTTCAGTACTCTGCACAAGTGACTTTCTTGATTGTTCACGCAACTTTTTCTAGGGACTGACTTCACAACATGTGCTCTATCTTACCATGATTTTTCTTGGTACTTGTAGATCCTTCTAGCTGTAGCTAGAGTTGGGGAAGACGAACCTCCTACTTCGTGGGACTGGGTACCGACTCCAAAAGGTATTTGGATTCTGTCCTTGTTTCTTTAATCATGTAGACTGAATTCTGAATAAGTTTGACTTATTTTAATTGTTAGTGCATGTTAATTGTTCCAGAGCTGCTCTAGGTGTCCTGGCTTGCATGGTGTTTTTTTTTTTTTTTTTTTTTTTTTTTTTTTTGAAGGTCAACGGGGGGGATTATGATCCCCACCTGATTCCATTAAAAATGGTGTGCCATAAGGCAAAAGTATTTACAGCATAGTGAGGGGTGCAGGTGATATTTGCTACATATATATGTTACATATTTACACTAAAGATAGAGCACCAAGCATTAGATACGTGCGCCTCTGTGCGCTTGAAACGGCATCGCCATAGAAATGCTTCTTCCTTGCAAGCACGCAGGAGTCGAGTAATGGACTGTGGTTCATGACGAAAGACAACCTCGTTCCTGTGCTTCCACAGTTGCCAACAGCAGAGATGGATGAAGGCGTCGAAGTGTAGAGGGGGGACACCTGCAGGGCGTGAAAGTTGCCACACACGACGGACTGTCATGTCAGTAGGAATGTCGATGCCCAGCGTCGCCCAGAAAGATTGTGCGAAGGGACAACAAAACATAAGATGATCAGCATTTTCCGGCTGCAATGAACAGAGCTCACACTTGTCATCGTCAACAATGTGTTTCTGCAGAAGATTAGTGCGACACTGAATTCTTTCCTGCACCAGTAGCCACGTGAAGAACTGAACACGGGGAGGAGACTTATTGTGCCAGACAAAGTCACTGAACTCGCACTCTGGTTCATTGCCGGCCACCAACAGCTTGTACAGAGGAGCAGTGTGGAACTTGTTATCTGCATCAATGAACGGGCTCATTCTTTTGTCCGGCGAGGAGGAGAGAGTGACATCCTGTAGTATCTGTAGGAGTTGCTCGCATTCAGCTACAGCTGGCCGAGTGAGACGGGGCACAAGGTGTGTGTCGAGGCCTTGGGTGAGCACGGTGCAGACACTCGTATTTGGTTTGGTTGTATGACTGAATATTGCCGGAAAAGTTTCAGACAACCGCCCTTGCGGCAGCCAAAGATCATGCCAGAAAGAGGTGGTTCTGCCGTTACCAAGACGCACTGATGTGAGATCATGATAAGCTGAGACAAGATGTGTGAGACCATCCCAATGTTCCCCAGCCACCTCACCTTCCAAGGAAACAATGTCAGCATTTTCTTGTACCCAAGTGGCCCATGCAGATTCACCAGGCGAGTGCAGGCGGTGAACGAGCTTCAGTAGCAGACACCGATTTTGAATATTGAGATCCCTAACTCCCAGCCCACCACGGTCCTTTGGTTTTATAACATTTTCCCAGGACACCAAGCAATCAGAACCGCTGCATTTATCTTCGCCGGACCACAGGAAGGCTCGGCGCCGAGCGTCAAAAATGTTCAGAACACCCGGCGGCACCTGAATCACCATCATAATGTACGTGATAATACTGTCCAGGACTGCATTGACCAGGATGGAGCGAGCCTGATGGTTGAGAAGCGCGGCCTTCCAGCCGGCAAGATAACGATCGGCAGAAGCAATGAGGGGCGCGAATGCTGACAGCCTCAGTTTTTCGTTGGACAGAGGTAAGCCAAGGTAGGTTTGAGGAAAACCTTCACGCCGGCAGTCAAGGATGGAGATGAGCGTTGCCATGTCTTCCTCAGGAACGTGCATGGGTACCAAAGTGCTCTTGGTATAGTTGATGTGGAGCCCTGTTGCCAAGGAGAACGCATCCAGCAGCTCTTTCAGTCTCGTCAGGTCATGTGCATCGGCACGCAGCAAGATCAGCGTGTCGTCAGCATACTGGAGTATGGGGCAGGGGCGTTCCAGGAGCAGCGGATGGCGAACACCTCCATCTTTTTGTATCAACTTCTGTAATACGTCGGCAACAAGCAGGAACAAGTACGGTGACATGGGGTCACCTTGCCGCAGGCCCTTTTTACATTGCAGCCAAGGCCCTGGACACCCGTTAACAAGCACTGCAGAGCGAGAGGATGTCAGCATGGAGGATACCCAACTAATCCACGTGTCTGAGAAGCCACGAGCCTTCAAAATTCTGAACATGCTGTCCCAGTTGACTGAATCGAATGCTTTGGCAAAGTCCAGTTTGAGTACTAGTGTGGGTGCTTTCCTCTTGTGGCACACTTGGACAAGCTCCATTGCATAAACAAAAGTTTCAGAGATGGACCGCCCCTTGATAAAACCAGTTTGATCCGTATCCACTAGGTTCATGATCTGTTTCTGCAGCCGTGTTGTCAGGATCTTGGATGGCAGTTTGATGCTGCAGTTCTGAAGACATATAGGCCGGAAGGCATCTGGAGTACAGGCATCTGGTTTCTTTGGCAGCAGTACGATGTATGATCGGTTAATCCTCTCAAGCTCGGCTTGCCCCATATAGAAAGCATCAAGAAACTGCATGATTTTTGGCTCAGCTGCACCCCATGTAGCCTGGTAAAAACTGGGACCGAACCCGTCAGGCCCCGGAGCACTTGCTCTGTTCATTGATCTAATGGTCGCCACGGCCTCCTCCTTGGTGAATGGCTGGGTGAGGGTCTCACATACAACACGATCACTGCCTTCGTAAAGGTCATCAATGTTGAATCTCCATACAGGTGTGATTGTGGTACCGAGTGCATGTGAGAAGTAGCCGGTGAGAGCCTGCACTTTGTCATCATGCGAGGACAGGATTGATCCATCCACTTCTAAGCTTCGTATCTGATTCCTGCGCATCCTGTGAGTGGCACGCGCGTGGAGGTATTCTGTGTTGGAGTCATCCTCTCTCAGTTTCTTGAATTTGCCCCTTTGTTTCCAGTAAGCCGCTTTTTCCTTGATGGCTAGCTCTAAACGATCTTGACACAAAGCTCGAAGTTGCAGCTCTTCTGCAGACAGTAGACGGTGTTCCTCGAGGACATCAAGTAAGTAGATAATGAAGGTGCAGTTTTGAAGTATAGCAGGAGTGGTTTTTTTTACCTTCGACCAAACCTTTGCCGAGGCCCGCACCGCCTTTAGAGAAGCAGCAAGCACACCAGCAGCGTCACCATCGTTAGAAACCGAATGCCAAGCAGGCGTGATGGTGGGAAGAAAGTCGGCGTGATGTAACCAAGCATTTTCAAAACGAAAAACTTTGGTTTTGGGGATGTTGGTGGAGAGGGATAGGAGAAGCGGTGTGTGATCAGAAGTGGTGCGGACGAGGGATGTGAGGGATGTGTTGGGAAACATGCTGCTCATTGCATTGTTGAAGAAAGCACGGTCGAGGCGAGCGAGAATGGGAGAGGCACGTTTGTTTGTCCAGGTGTAGCAGCGGTCCAGGAGGGGGAGTTCTTGCCAAGCGAGTTCATGGATCGTGTCATTGAAGGCGGAGCAGAGGGAGGTGTTGACATGTTCATTGTTTTTGTCCTCCACGCCACGCACAAGGTGAAAGTCTCCAACAATAGCCCACGCACCACTAACATGGCCCTGAATTTCTACAAGACTGCGCAAGAACGTTGGCGAATCACGATGATCCGACGGCGCATAGACGTTAGTGACCGTGAACTCTAGGTCAGTGATGGTGGACGCAAGGACAACAGTTAGAGAGTAGCGACGTTTGAGAGACGAACGCATGCTAAAGTAGGCGGGATCCCAGGCAGTCACAATCCCTCCGCGGCTTCCATCTGCGTCGATGGTGACGAACGATGAGAAGCCACGAGGAAGAAAGGACGCAGCTTTGAACATGTCAGTGGAGTCGAGCTTGGACTCCTGGATGCAGATGATAGACGGAGACGCAGAGACGAGAAGATCACGAACCTTAGTGCATTTGGAGTGGTCGCCTAAGCCACGCACATTCCAAAACACGATGTTAACAAGCTTAACGTTACTATCCATTAGAACCAGAACGCACCAGACAAGTACAGATAGCTAAGGCTACAGTCCAGCGACAACTGCTGGCCACGGCGGATAAACACATGAAACAACACGAACCACAACACGAGCCTAGAACAAACACAAGCCACAGCCACACAGGCGGCAGTCCACTCTTTGGTGTGAGGCACCTCGGAGGCGACGCCGTCGAGCTAATAACAAACGAAGCAACTAAAACGAGGTTAGCGCGTCCGCAAAAAGAACACGGCATGGCGGTAACGCGCGCGATCACCCGGAGGGTCGACATCTTCATCCTAGCGCGGAACGCACCGAGGACAGAGCACGGGCTGCCGCACTCCCCAGCCCAGCAGCAGACGCCATCTTGCGCAGGTCAGCCGACGTAATCGGCTTCTTCTTCTTCCCGAGCAGGCCCCTCTTCTTGACGTGAGCCTTGAGCTCCTTGGAGCAGCCAGCAAGGGTGTTCTTCAGCGCCTTGAGCTGCACCGCCTTGTCAGTGGAGTGGACGAAGGTGCTGGGTGCTTTGGCGGCGAGGCGCTCGCTGTACCGCATTGCCGTAGCGCGACACGGCGGGGCACGCCCACGGCCGCGGGGAGCGCGGCCTGCAGCTGGAGCCGGAGGCGACGGAGGGGGTGTGAGGCCCCCGACAGCAGAATGGTCAGCGAGAGCAGCGGGTGGGGAGGCGGGCTCGGGTGCATGCCAAGTTATGGCGAGCAGCGGCGCGAGAGGTGGTGGCGTGGTAGCAGTGCGCTGTGGAGCGGGGATGGTGATGATGATGGGGAACGTGGGCAGCGGTGGGAGCGGATAGCTGTTGATGGGCTCCACGATGCGGAGCAGCAGAGCAAAAGCAGTAGCTGGAGCGGCCTGCCCAGCGCCGTGAACAGGCGCCGGAGGGTGTCGCGCCTCGTGGTTCGGCGCCATGACAGGGACAGGTGCCAGAGCTGGTGGGTTGGCGTTGAGTGAGGCCGAGCGGCTCAGGGTGGTGGGTGGTGGTGTCGCGAGGGGGGAGTTGCGCGGCGGGGATGGCATGGTGGAGGTGCGAGGTGGAGAGCGAGGTGGTGAGTTGGGTGAGCGTGGTGCAGGCGAGGTGGAGGCTGATGGTGGCGGTTTGTGGGGAGTGGACGGGGTGGCGCAGGAGATCACCGCCGTCGCCGCCGTGCGGCGTTGACGGAACAGGGGCGTCTTCATGCGAACGACCGGCATGGTGCAGTCGCGCTGCCGGTGACCACTGCCCCGGCAGTTGCGACACCGGACGGGATCGCGACAGTCGCGCACAAAGTGATCCGTGGCCAGGCAGCGAAAGCAGCCGGTGGCGGAGGTGATGGGGGCAATGCGTTTGCGTGTGTGAGGTTGCGGGCGAGGTGGAGATAGGAGCGCTTGGAGGTAGGGTTTGGTTGTTGGAGCGGGGGAGGCTGTGAAAGCCGATGGGACGGGAGGAGGGAGGAGCTCTGTCTCGGCATGGGCAGAAGTCGACGTGTCGAGCTGGGGGAGGGGGAGCAGAGGGGGGAGACCGTTGCCAGCTGACTTTGGATACACGGAGATCCAGCTGGGTGTACCCTTTTGGATACACGGAGACACGGAGACGTGCGCCTTGCCTCGAGTCCCGAGCCGGTGTAATTCCACCGTGCTGTCACTGTTCCGCTTTCTGCCGACCACGACGTGCGACTGGTGAGCATTAACGGCAACGCACGTCTCGGCTGCCTCTTGGAGCTTGGAGGCCGCAGCAATGGCATCCGCCATGGACTGATGGACCAGGAAAATAGACGAGCCGAGACGCAGGGAACCACGCACGATGACCGCATTAGCTATGTTCTGATTCGCGACGCGAGAACGGAACACACAGTCAGCAATTCTAACGGCTCTAAGACGCAAGGGAGGCGCAGTTAGTTTGTGCGAAAGCAAGTTGGAGACGAAGACCTCATTGTAGCGTGGAGAGCGGGATGGAGGAGTGAGCCAGATGAAGGCGGGGACAGCGGAGGGGGAGGAGCAGATAGCACCTGGGACTGCCGTGCAGTAGTAATCATGGAGGAGCTGATCTTGGATGGTTGTGCCTGTTAGCACTTCGGTTTCCTTCGCCGGCGGCGCGCCGGACGCACGCTGCGCTCCAAGACGGAGCTGGGTGCACGGCGCTGGCTGGTCGGAGGCAGGGAGGGTGGTGGTGGTGTGGGAGGGTGGCGGCAGGGTGGCTGCGGCGGCGCCGTCGGGAGGTTCGACCGTGTCGCCGCCTGAGTCGCCTGGGTCGCGAGAGGCGAGCGTAGGAGCCATCCCCCGGCTTGCATGGTGTTAGTGCGTAGAGTTTGAATGATTTGCCTACTGCATAATAAGTTTCTCATCATTGGTGCTCATCATTGGTGCTCATCGTTGGTGCTCATGGGCGTAGGTAGGATTTCAGTTTTCAAACAATAGAACTAGTATAGCACTGGATTTAAGTTTTCAAACAATAGAGAAAATGGACACGACTCTGAACACTACATATGGACCTGTGTGGACCTTCCAATGACTAATTATTTTTTTCTCAATATGTGTTGTTGCAGTTGTGATATGCACAATGGAAAGGATTCAAGTTGCATCCAGGAAAGTGCTTCATTGGTAGAAAGTCGCCCAAAGAAATGTATCATTTTGATATGAACTTCTCCACCATACCATTGTGTGTGATATAAACTTTTGTATCACTTTGCACCTTCACTTGTATAGAATATTCTGCTTCTTGGATGTGGATTTTGGTGGCTGTTGTCAAACCAGTAGATCTCTTGTTGGTTTGGGTTCTAATTATATGGATCGTGATATAGAAAGTATGATATCTAGACTGTTGTTATATTCTTTTTTGTCTAGCTGCTACTGTATCAATCAAGGTGGCATACGTTTGTATGTGTTTTATCTGATTGCGATCACTTTGCCTGTGTGTAGCATACGCTTTATTTTCAATGAGATCTGTCTTGAACTGCAATCCTTGTCTGCTGGTTCCTGCCCTGCCGAACATGTCAAAATTTTGCAAAAGTTTAGTTCCTGACCGGATCCAATTGAAGGCCAGGTTCGAGTGAGGGGACCAGGATCCACTCGATCCTGGCTATGAACCAAAACAGGCCATGAAGCAACACTGGTGTGCGAACGAGCCCTGAGTGCCATGCCATACCACACCAGATATTTTTTGCGGAAAACTCAAACTAGTCTCGCTCATGTCGCTCTGCTTGCCGCATCGGTCGCCATTATCAGGTCCGCGTACGTTGTTCTGTTGGCCGACATGATATTTCCGACAAGCTCAACCAGCATCGCCAGCGACACACATTGTAACTACACATTACTACAATTATAGAAGTGCAATATATGTGAAATCTGGAAATTCAACGTGCACCCATAACCTGAACTACATACTTCAATTCAGGTTGTGCGTGCGTGCCAAACAGGGTACGGCGTGTGTGTAGTCTAGTGACACGAAGGGGCTCTCTCTGGAAGCAGGGCTCGACAGTCCGGTGACGCGGCGCGGCGTGCGCTTTTTTTTTTTTTTTTTTTTTTGAGGCGACGCGCGCAACTACTGGTGCTCTGTGGCGTGGTTTGTGGGCCGCCAGGGGCGGGGATACCGGAGAGTAAACGGAACGGTGCGGATGGCATTTCTAAAGTGTGAATTACAGCCAGAAGGACTCGGAGGGGAGGGCGGCCGTCGAGACTGAACTAGCCACGGGCAGGTAGAGCGCCACCACGGACGTGCTGGATCGCGTCTCCGGCTGTTGCAGCGACAACGCGACGCCTTGCCCTTGTCGCAGGCAGCAGCCGTCTCGACACGGCAAATATCTCTGAACCTTGGACCACGAAGATGCCTCTCGTCGATGGAGAGGGGTTTAATTAGCCAGGGCCTCAGCACCTCCCTGCTTGTAAGCTTTGCTCTACTCGATACTCATGTGCTCCCTTTTTTTTTTTTTCGAGTGAAAAGGAGGTTATATTAAAGATGAACAGTACAACCTGGGAATTTACAGAAAACACCCTGGCAATACTGGAAATTACACGCAACCCCCTCCACTGAGGTTCGACCCGAATCTTCCAGTCGGCGGCGCTCGCCGGAACGCCGGAGTTCTCCCCCTCCACCGTCGACGACTTCAAACCTTGGAAGTACCGCAAGATCCAGTGCTCGAGCCTCATCCCGAGCACAATCGCCAGAGCTGAACGAATCGGCGGCCGTCAAACACGAGAAGGAAGGAGAGGAACTGTTACCCGCCGTCGAGGTCGACGCCGACGCCAGGAGAACACCACCACCGGAGAAAGGAGTCGAGCAGCAACTCCTGTACAAGAGCTCCACAACGGGAACCCCAACTCCACAAGCTCGCCGCCGGCACCGGAGCAGCGCACCGACGAGGCGAGGAAGAGCCCGGGACACCTTATTCCATGCCGATGACGACGCCACCGCCTCGCCGCCAAAAGCCGGAAACACGAGCCACCTCACAGCAAGACCGGCGAACTTGGCGTCGACGTCGACGCCTCGACCACCAGAATCGCTGCAGGGACCAAAAGATCCGCCCGTCACCGAGAAGGAAGACGGCGGAAACCCTAACCCTAGCATCTCTATCCTACTCTACAGCTAAGACCTAACGCACCCACGACGAGATCCTGCTTCCCCGTCCTCTCCGGCGCCGACGAGGCCGCCGGAGAGGAGGGGGAAGCGAGAGATCCGCCCGGGGCGGAGAAATCGCCTGAGTCGCCGGCTCTCTACTGTAGCAATGGATAGGGAGAGAGGGACGGGGGAAGTGCCTCACTCATGTGCTCCCCTTTGATTTTAAATATATAGCGTTGCTGATTTTTTTGTTATTTTGATCATTCATTTTATTTATAAATATTTATGAAAATAGCTAAAATGTATAAGTTCACTTTAAAGTACTTTTGGTGATGAATATGATGATATACATTTCAAGTTAGGTAACTAAGTACTTAAATATATATATTGTTGGTCAATGTTCAACGAAAAAATCAACGGTGTCATATATTTAAGGAAGAGGTCTAATTTGCCTCCTTCAACTTTCATAGGAGTTGGAATTTTTACCTTCAATTACAAAACCGGGTAACCTGACTCCCTCAACTCATATATCCGGTGCAAGTCACCTCCCTGAGCGGTATTGAGAGCTGTTTTGTCCGACGTAGCATATGTGGGCCCTACATGTCAGTGCCACGTCACCTCTTCTCTTTCCCTTTCTTTCTGTTTCTTCCTGCTGAACACTGACATTTCATCGAACACATGGGCAGCGCGACGTGATTGACCCTGGCCAGGGTGGGCAGAGAGGGCTAACCATGGCGAGAGCGGAGCGCTGACGCATAGGGACGGCGACGCGCATTGGCTCACGGGGAGAGCGGGGG
The DNA here is from genome assembly GCA_012490785.1 of Eragrostis nindensis. Classification (NCBI taxonomy): domain Eukaryota; kingdom Viridiplantae; phylum Streptophyta; class Magnoliopsida; order Poales; family Poaceae; genus Eragrostis; species Eragrostis nindensis. The sequence goes on from JAAXCT010000158.1 coordinate 377,022, forward strand.
AGGCGGCGCGTGGTCGAGCGGGGCCGTCAGGCGGGCACGTGAATGCGGGCCGAATGCTCGAGGTTGTGGTGGCCGCGGACCGTCGCAAGGAGCCCGGGTCCGGGAAGGCGCCAAACTTGACTCTAGACACGATGCGACAGCCCATGGTGCTCGCGGCGACGGTGAGCACCCACGGCGCGCAGTTGGTGACTGTGGCGACGTCCGAACCATCGTTCCCGGCGCTGATGCTAATGAAGACGCCCGACATGACGGCGGAGAAGCTCTCAACGGCGATGGAGATGACATCGACGCCGTCGTAGAAGGCCAGGTGCGTGCGGGGGGCCATCCCGAAGGCCGTGTTGAGGTTGGTCCTGAGCACCCTGACGGCGCCGACGAAAGGCGCAGACGGCGGTGCTGGACGTGTGCGTGCCGTGCTCGCCGGGCGTCGCCTTCCCCCCATGCTGCGCCCCGCCGCCAACGCACCCGTCCCCGCCGCGCTCACCCTGGCTCTGCTCGGACAACGAGGAAGCGTTTGTGCGGAGCTTGGACGAGGAGCTGCGCCTGGACAACGAGGGCGTGCTGGCGTCGCTGCTCGACGACATAGGGGAGGAGGAGGGCGCTGGGCTGCAGAGGAGTTGGGATGACGAGCCTACGCAGTGGAGTGGGCGAAGTGAGATCGATGCTTCCGCCGCGCCACGCTTGGGCTGCTCAGGCACAAGGACATCAGCATGATCCTGCGGCGCGCGCCCCAACCTGTCCATGGTGGAGTTCAAGCGGTTCCTGATGTGGCAGTACGCGCTTCCGCGGGAGCTTGCCATCCGAACGGAGGAAGAGTAGCCCGGGGTGGTGGTGATTGCGTGCCTGCCCTGTGGTTACTTCATGTGATGCTCAGACCGCGCGTAAAGTATTCGATGTAATGCTTCTGTGGTACTAGTGGGAGGGAGGAAAAGAGAGAAAACGAGAGGGAGAGAGAAGAGGTGACGTGGCACTAACATGTGGGATCCATATATGCCACGTCAGACAAAATCGCTCTCAATACCGCTCAAGGAGGTAACTTGCACCAGATATATGAGTTGAGGGAGTCAGGTTACCCGGTTTTGTAATTGAAGGTAAAAATTACAACTTCTATAAAAATTGAGGGAGGCAAATTAGACTTCTTCCTATATTTAAAGCCGGAGAAAGTTGTACCATTTCTCAGGAATTCCACGTGATTACCATGTTCACTGTTCAGTTGTGCAACTGCAACGTTGCAACCGCGGCGGTGCTCTACTCTGAAGCAGGAACAGTGAGCCATGGGGCAAGCGGCGCCGGCGTCAAGAGTCTGTTTTTCAGTAACAATGACTCTTCCATGGCAGTACTACGATTTATACTCTTCACTTACGAGTAATGATGGCCGAATGTAACGGCCGCGAGGGTCCAATACTACAAACGTACTATTGTTCTACACGATGTAAGCATAGCGTGGTTACCCTGTGGGGAAAGAAGCTGTAAAGGCCTATGGGTCCTGCTCCTTTGTGCTTGGCAGTCTAGCGTAGGTGCAAACAAAATAGTACTACAGGGAAAGTCTATTGGGAGATGCTCTAACTTAAATAGTCATGGTGCAAATGCATGGTAACTCTGGGTTAACCCTTTTACGCGAAGCGAGGACGAAAGCGTAAGCGAGTTACTGTGTAGGTGTGGTTCGCGCAGCGTGTGCGCGGGCATGAACCGTATTTGGGCCTGACGTGTTACAGATGGTATCAGAACCGACATTCGCTGTGTCACGGGCGCAGTCACGGTGCGCATGGCGCGTGTGCCCGACGGACAGAGACACGGCATGGCACGTGCTGGACGTGGCCAGGAAGGGACGTTCCTGTGCGGTCTGTACCCTGCGCGGGTGAGTTGCCTCGATGAGGACGTCGAGTACTTGGGGGGGGGGGGGGGGGGGGGGGGGGGGAGTGTAAAGGCCCATAGGCCCTGCTCCCTTGTGCTTGGCAGCCTAGTGTAGGTGCAAGCAAAATAGTACCACATGGAAAGTCTAGTGGGAGATGCTTCGACTTTAATAGCCATGGTGCAAATGTATGGTAACTCCGGGTTAACCCTTTTACGCGAAGCAACGAAAGCGTAAGCGAGTTACTGTGTAGGTGTGGTTCGCGCATCGTGTGCGTGGGCATGAGCCGTATTTGGGCCTGCGTGTTACAGATGTGGTCCTGCAAGTTGAGCGCAACCGGCAGGAGCAAACGGGATTTCTTCGTGTCATTGCTGAGCGCTTGACTCAGGGTGGTGGTGGTGATGGTGGAGCTGCTCGTGAGGATGACGTCTCTGATTTCCTACGCACCCAACCGCCCATTTTCTCTCGGGCAAAGGATCCGCTCGATGCCGACCATTGGCTGCGCACCATCGAGCAAAAGCTGGACCTTGTGAGGTGTGGGCAGCATGAAAAAGTCCTCTTCGCTGCTCACCAACTGCAGAATGATGCCGGTGCTTGGTGGCAAGGATTTTGTGGATTGCAGCCCGCCAATCACCGCTTCACTTGGGACGAATTCCGTTCAGCTTTCCGCTCTTTCTTTATTCTCGATGGCGTGATGCAAATCAAGAGGATTGAGTTCCTCAATATGAAGCAAGGGAGCAAGTCCGTCATGGAGTATGTGCATCAATTCAATTATCTTGCACAATATGCTCCCGATGAAGTCTCCAACGACAACAAGAAGAGAGGATATTTCTTTAATGGTCTTTCGGAGGAAATGCAAGACAAGCTCTCCACCTCTGAATTTCGTAGCTTCAATCACTTGGTGGACCGTGCAATATTTGCAGAGGACAAAATGAACAAGCTCGAGGCAAAGAAGCGCAAGAGGGCGCCCCGTCGTCGGTGGGTGGTAGCTCACAACGTCCGCGATCGGGGCTGACCCCTCCCACTCGTCTACCGGGCTACGCGGCTCCGCAGCCCATGTGGATGGTGCGTCGTCCCTCTTTTGCTACAAATGCTCCAAGACCTGCAGCCAATCAAGCTTCAAGTGCTAGTTATGGCCCGTGCTTCAATTGTGGCCAACACGGTCACCTTTCTCGGTCTTGTCCTTCTCCAAAGCGTGGAGCGGGGGCTGCTGCTCCGAACCAGCAACCGCGCCAACCCACTGGACATCCTCAATAGCAAGCTAAGAAGTCTAGAGTGCCTAAGCGTGGCCGTGTTAATTACACGACCGCCGATGAGATGCAAGAGGGCACCGAAGTGCTTATGGGTACGCTATCCGTCAACTCTCGCCCTACAAAAGTTTTATTTGATTCCGGTGCATCACATTCATTCATTAGAAGAGAATATGCTATACAACACAATCTGAACATATGCACAACTCGCACACCTTTTCTCATTGAAACACCCGGTTCTAAAATTTTGGTCAATAAATTGGTACGTAGCGTGTCACTACTTGTTGGAGGCACCCAAATTTTTGCTAACTTGCTGGTGCTTGACATGAAAGGGTTGGATATCATTCTTGGAATAAATTGACTGACCGCTAATGATGCTATTATTCATGTTGCACAAAGGCTCGTTTCTCTCAAAAATCCTTCCGGTGGGCGAATTGTCCTCCATCTTGGTGGTGGCGGTTCTTGTCTTTATCATTTGAAAGGTGCAGCCACTCTGGACTTATAATCTATTCCTGTGGTATGTGAGTACCCGGATGTCTTTCCGGATGAATTGCCGGGCATGCCACCCGATCGGGCGGTAGAATTTGTCATTGAACTTGAACCCGGAACAGCCCCGATTTCAAAGAAGTCTTATCCGATGTCCACCGAAGAGTTGGCTGAAATGAAGAAGCAATTGAAGGAACTTCTTGAGAAGGGTTTTATCCGTCCAAGCTCTTCTCCATGGGGCTGTCCCGCTCTCTTTGTCAAGAAGAAAGATGGCACTTTGCGGATGTGTGTTGACTATCGTCCGTTGAATGCCGTCATTATCAAAAATAAATATCCTCTTCCCCGAATTGATATCCTTTTTGATTAGCTAGCTGGTGCTCGTTTCTTCTCCAAGATTGACTTGAGGTTAGGCTATCATCAAATTAAAATCAGAGAAGAAGATATTCCGAAGACGACTTTCTCTACTCGTTATGGGCTTTACGAATTTCTCGTCATGTCTTTTGGTCTTACTAATGCTCCAGCGTACTTTATGTACTTGATGAATAGCATTTTTCATGGAAGAGCTTGATATCTTTGTCGTGGTATTTATTGACGACATTCTTGTCTTCTCCAAGACCGAGCAAGAGCATGCACATCATCTTCGTATTGTGCTCGAAAAACTTCGGGAACACCGTCTTTATGCCAAGTTTAGCAAATGCGAATTTTGGCTAAAAGAGGTGGCATTTCTTGGTCATGTCATTTCTGCAAATGGTGTTGTGGTTGACCCTACCAAAGTGCAAGATATACTCAATTGGGGACAGCCAACAAATATCACCGAGATTCGGAGTTCTCTCGGACTTGCCGGTTACTACCGTCGGTTTATTAAGGATTTTGTCCAAAATTGCGAAGCCTATGACCAAGCTGCTGCAAAAAGATGTTAAATTTGAGTGGTCTCCAGACTGTGAGCAAGCTTTCCAAACCTTGAAGACGCTCCTCACAACAGCACCCGTTCTTGCTCAACCCGATATTGATAAAAGTTTCGATGTTTATTGTGATGCTTCTCGTATCGGTATTGGATGTGTGCTTATGCAAGAAGGGAGGGTTATTTCATATGCCTCTCGTCAGCTGGAGCGTCATGAAGAGAATTATCCCACTCATGACATTGAGCTTGCAGCGGTGGTTCATGCCTTAAAATTTTGGCGGCATTATCTTCTCGGTAAGACTTGCAATATCTATACCGATCATAAAAGTCTGAAATATATCTTCACCCAAGCTGATCTGAATTTGAGGCAAAGAAGGTGGCTAGAACTGATCAAAGACTATAAATTGGAGATACGTTATCACCCGGGAAAAGCTAATGTGGTGGCTGATGCGTTGAGCCGCAAAGGCCATTGCTATTGTTTATCCGTTCAAGCCGGAACGAACACACTTTGTGATGAGTTTCGGAAGCTCGGTATTGAGATGGTTGGAGAAGGTTTTCTTGCAGCCTTTGAGGTGAAATCTACCCTTCTGGACCAGATCAAGGAGGCTCAAAAAAATGACAAAGGCATGGCCCGAATTCGTTACAAAATGAGTAAGGGCGAAGCTTCTTGTTTCTCATTGGACGAGCAAGGTGTTCTATGGTTTGGAAAACGACTCGTGGTTCCGAAAGTGCATGAGCTGAGGGATAAAATTCTAAATGAGGCACATGACTCGCTGCTCTCTATCCATCCCGGAAATTCTAAAATGTATCAAGATCTCAAGCAAAAATTTTGGTGGACTCGCATGAAGCGGGAAATTGCTCGGTACGTCGCGAAATGTGACGTTTGTCAACGAGTGAAGGCATCCCACCTAAAACCAGCGGGTACGCTGCAGCCATTACCTATCCCTTCGTGGAAATGGGAAGATATTGGTATGGATTTCATTGTTGGCTTGCCCAAGACATCAAATGGCTATGATTCCATATGGGTAATTGTTGATCGGTTGACCAAATCGGCACATTTTCTTCCGGTCAAGACTTCTTTTTCAGCAAGGACTATGCGGAGTTGTACCTCACTCGCATTGTATGTCTCCATGGTGTTCCAAAAACCATTGTCTCAGATCAGGGCCCTCAATTTGTCTCTCATTTTTGGGAAAGCCTTCATGATGGGTTGAATACCGATCTTTGGCTGTAAGTGACCTTTTAGTTCTGTCATCTTGCTGTCCCATGCTTGATCATGCTATCGAAATCACATTGCTAACTTAATTAGTTATGACCTTGTCTTCTCCCTTAGTTTGCCTAATCTCGGGACGAGATTCTTTTAAGGGGGGGAGGTTGTCACAACCCAAAAAATTCTTAACCGAGATTCTTTTAAGGGGGGGAGGTTGTCACAACCCAAAAAATTCTTAAATCATGTAAACACACATATATTCATATCTGAGCAAAAATTTTGAATTTCTGGAACCATTTCAAGTTTGAAACTGAATTCGAATCAATGAACAAACTCATCTCAAATTAGGCCCTTGTGAAGAAACTTTAAATATCACAACGTAAGTGTACACTAACAATAATGTTTCCTGAATCTACATTGGAAACCATAATTTTGGAGATTTTATCAGGATTTTTGGGTTACGTTTGGTACCCTTAAAAATTCATGCAACTTTGCATTCCTGATACATTGCGTGATTTTTAATTCAAAATCTGTAGCATGTGTCAAGAAAGTCCCAATGTAAAAGTTCTTCCTTGTTCTGTGCTCGAGTGGCACAAAAAGTTTCATAAATTTCAGAGGTCGGGAAGTGCCATTGTTAATTGCAAGACTGTGGAGGGAAGGAAATTCCAGAAAATTTCGAAATTGGCAGGACCCACATGTCACTCTCCTCTCTCTCACAGTCTTCCTCGCGCGCCCGTTGGCCATGGCAGAGCTTTTGCTCCACGTTGCCGGCGCTGAGCCGCGGACGGCGCTCACCCTCGCGAGATCCCGGCCGCGGTCTCCTCCCCGCTCCCCTATAAATTTTCTCCTCGGCCGAACCCTAACTCCCTCTCCCATTTTCCCCATCTCGCAGCCGCCACCATTGCTGCTGCTTGAGCTCTCGCGGAGCTGCTGCTGCTTCCCTGGGCTAGCTGTGGCGTGGGAGGGTGCGCCTGTGAGTGCTGGTGCTGCTGCCGTTATTGGTTCTCCGTCGCGCGCAGCGGCAAGGGAGATCGACCTCTTCTTTCCCCAAGTCCGGCCGGCCGCCGTCGAGCTTGACTCGTCTCTGTTTTCGCTGTTCCTTGTAAGGTCTCCTCAAATCTCTCCCGTGCGCACCTTCCTTATTCCTTGGAACACCTCTGTATATGATCTCGTCCAAGATTTGCAGCTCTCTTCGCCGGATTTGGAGTCTTTTCCGCCGCCGTCGACATCAGCCAACACCTCGCCGACGAACCCCTGTCTCTGCTGCTCTTCGTCGTCAACACGTCCTGCGCCGGCCTTCCCCATCGAAAGGTGAAGCTCCAGGTCGAGCTTGTGCATCATCCCGTGCATCCTGCTCTGAGCGCGAGCTCGCCGGAGTTGTACCGCGCCGCAGCCCTCGTCGCTGGCCGCGCTCCGGTGCTCTCCGTCGTGCGCGTGCCCCTTTTCTGGATCTGCCGCGACGCGCTGGTCGTGCTGGTGTTTGCTGTGCCCGCAGCCGAGCCTCCGTTGAGCCGGCGGCGAGCTCGCCGTCGGGCTCCGGCCATGGTTCCGGCAGCTCAGGCCCCGGATCTGGTGCGGCCACGCGCGGATCTGGTGTGGCCGAGCTCTGTGGTCCGTCGTGTGCCTCAGATCTGACTGGCCAGAACGTTTTCAGGAAAAGAAATGATTTGATTAAATCGGCTGCAACTTGTATAAGTCATATAAAATCGTATACTGCTCAGAAAAATATGAAACAAATTTTGTTGGTTTCCACTGGACGAGATCTACACAATGGACTTGGATGCATGTCATGATAAGCAATTATATTAACTGTATAAACTGTTTTGTGCATAGATTGTTTATTTCATATAAATAGTTATGCATGTCAATAAATCTGGAAATTTGGTATGCTTCCTCTATGTCATTCCTGTGATCTGTTTAGCATTTTTCCAGCATACCTTATGTTCAACGATTTTGAGATATTGATTTATTCTTACGCATGCTTGTTTAAATCATAGTAAATGCTTTATGTATGCAAAAATTGTGATTCCACTTTGGTAAGTTTCCTCATGCCTGCCATGATGCATCAACACGAAAAACTTCCTGCTACCACTGTTGTTAAGCATGCATTGTGTTTTATTTCCTTAATCATGCTTAAATTTATCTTTTTCACTATGTTAAATTTATGCATGATAAAATAGTGAAACCTGTGCAGAAAATCTTGTATCACTGCTGTTTGTTTGCATTCAAAGTTTCATCCTCATATCAGTTGTTTAACTACCTTTTTCATGTTAACCAAGTTCAAGTCAATTAAACTTGTAAAAATCATAATTAAATAATTACAAGTCTTCTTGAGGTGAGACCAGTGGCAAACATCTTGTGTTGATGAACCTCATCAAGTAAAAATGACCACATGTACAGAATACATCTGCAAATTTTCGTCAAAGTGAAATTCCCACGATATTGCTAGATTTAATCGATTTCGGACAGAGCATGATTGTTTTATTCATAACGCAAGCTATACAACTCCAAATTGACTCATTCTTGTTGCGTTGGTTTCATAATTTGTTAGTCTAACTCTCTGCAAAGTTTCATATCATTTGGTTCATGCATCATGTCACAGCATTCATATTCATACGACGTATGTTTCTTTGTTTAGTGAACGAAACGCCGGAGTGTGACGGGGGTGCTGTCGAGGGTGACACCACTGAGGTTCAACTTGCTGAGGAGACTCCAACAACAGAAGGCAAGCATCTATGCATATTGACCTACTATTTTTATACACTCCTCGAATGAATTATGCTATATTGTTGTTGCATTGTCGGGCATTAGGATAAGTTGTTGATGTCGGGCTTTGTTGTCATCCGTTTCCTTGATGTGTCATGTCTCTGGACAGGGGCGGGATGTCACTCTTTTTAATTTGCGGTGTGTCTTGCTTAGCCATGCTTAGACCGGTAAAAGTCGAATCGATGGAAGGTCACCATCGTTTCGCGAGTATAGGTTATTGTTACACTTGTTGTTACTTGAAATTGTTGAATCTGAAAGTAATGAATTATAGACTGAGAGGGGAATAGGTGTGGTAGCCCCGCTTGGTCGATCAAGGACCCACCGTTGTTATTCGTTGGCCTAAGCACTTTCCGTTCTAACCACATGCGAATTTAATGGTAAGACAAGCCAATTATCTCATTTCGTACCGGAGTTTGGGACATGACCCCATTGCTTGTTGACACGCACGAGTGGCTGATGGGCGCCTACGGGGCCATAACACTCCTTGCTTTGAGGATGGTCCAACCGTTCGGGCACGGGTGGGAGAAAGGTTGACATGAGTACCCCCTTATGTGACTTTGGCCGGTTGCATGAGTCGTATGGTCCTCGCGTCATGTGGGTACATTTGGACTCCCCTGCAGGGTGTATAATCGATTCGAATCGCCGCGATCTCAGGATGATCATGCTTTGTGTTCAATTGGATTTCATCGTAGTATGCAACTTCACTTAATTAATCACATATGTGGATTTGTGGGCTGTGTTTGGGATGAGATAAGTACTGCTGTACACTCATTTCATATGGGTCATATATGGGGCTGCAACTTGGGAATTAGGTGTTATGCCCATGAGTCTTTTGTTTATGCTTATGTGTGTCTCACTTAACTACCGCTTTTACTCAATAAATTCTTTTACCAATGCATATTTATCCTTGCTAATGCCTTCATTCATGATCCTTGGAGTTGGACTATATATACCATATTGTGTAAGACTTGCGGAGTACCTTCGTACTCACGTTTGCTATGTTGAAGTTTTGCAGGTGAGAATGAAATGTTGTTTGGCTATTTCTTCCTCGCCGATGTTGGCGAAGGGGAGGAGTAGTGGCTGTCCCGTTGTGACGTTGTCGGTGGTGTTCGTGGGCTGAGCACCATCACTCTTTTGCTTTATTTGAAAAATCGTTTCCGCTGCGTACTTGCTGTAATTTGATGCTAGGATCTGATCCTAACTTGGCCCAATGATCAATCTATGTTCTAGGAAGTTTGGGAGATGAAACAATGAACTTATGCTCTCATTCTTGTAATATTTTCAGAATCTGTCCACCATGTTGTAAGACTCGTATTGTGATGATATTACTTCGTAAAATCTGAGAACTATGTGTGTATGTGATGACGTGATGATGGACATCGTTGGTTATCGATGTGCTATGGTCTTGGGCGATGCTTGAGAAGCATATCGGGGGACTACCGGGGTTACATTCTTGTTAGTTGAGTTTGTCGGTTCGTGTACCGTTTATGGACAGCGGGCTAACTCAATTAAATTGAATATGACTTGGGCGGTTCTCACAGAAGCGACAACCTTTTGCTTTCGCACAAAAGATTTTCAGTAACAATTTGAACCTAGTCATGACAAAAGTTCACGGTTCCCAAATCCCTAATTAGTAATGCTCGCTCCCGTTTTGGTCTGATCCGCTGCAGGAGAGGTTCACCGATTTGAAGGCAAAATATTGCTGTAAATTGCTTGGTAATGTGACTTGATTTTGTGCAGTTTTGAAAAATGGGTGCTAAATGTTCTCAGATGGCTGTGAAGTTGTGCAATTAGTTTTCTAACCAGTTAGGCCCAACTGTTTTGAATGCCATGATAATTTGAAGCTCCAGTTTTGAATTTGAGAAGGTTATTATGTATCTGTGGTTCACATCTACCATGTTTAGGGTCTGATTGGTGAAGTACATAATTATGCTGAAATTCGGTACTTCATTTTAGTGTTTGTCAGAATAATATGAGTGACAGAAAGTGCTGAGCTGCTGATTTTTACAACATGGAGCTGAAATTTGTTAAATTGGTTAATTCATGTAGCAGCCTTATCAAAATTAGGACCATTTGGGCAGTACTTGGAATGATGGTAGTAGTCATATCACCTTACTTCAGCTCCGCCTCCTGCGCGAATCCACTGGCTCTTCCTTTCCAAATCCCTAATAATGCTCGCTCCCATTTCGTTCTACTCCTCTGTAGGAGGTTCGCCATTTTGAAGTCCAGGGCTTCAATTTGCCAGGTATGGTGTCTTGATTTTTTGCAGTTTTGGAATTTTGGTGCTTCATGTTCTCGGATGGCTATGAACTGTGAAGTTAAGCTTGACTTTTGTAACTAATGGAATTAGTCCAGATCCCAGTCAATTAGGTCCAGCTGTTTTGAATGCCTTGATAATTGGAAGCTCTAATCTTGAATTTTGAGACGTATACGTGATCCATGTCTGTAGTGCTTACATTGGTGAAGTGCATAAGTTTCATACTTTAATTTTGTTTTTGTCAGAATAGTGTGTCAGATTTCTATAGGCAAGCTAAGGTTTGAGTTAGGACTGGGCACAAAACCCGAGACCCGAAATCCAAACCCGAAAAACCCGAACCCGAACCCGAACCCGAAGAACCCGAACCCGGAAACCCGAATGATATTTACAGGTAGCAGATCTAAAAACCCGAAATTATTTCGGGGTTCTCGGGTTTCAAACTACGGTACCCGAACAACCCGCTTAACCCGAATTTATACAAAGCCCAGCATTATAGCCCAGCAGGCCCATGTCTAAACTCCACAGCCCATCAACAATCTGCATGTAAAGACGAAGCCCTAGCACTCCGGGAGAGTGGAGCCGCACAGCCCAATAGCCCATCAAGGGGCATCAACGCCTCCAGCCCTGCTGCTCACGCGCCGCCGGAGCTTGGGTGCTCACCGTCTTCACGCGCCGCCACCTTCCGGGCCAGTTCCTCCCCTCTCTTTTCACGCACTGCTGCTGCTCCAGTATAGGAGCCCTCCCCTCCCCTCTCCTCTCGCGCACGGCGCCCTACTCTCTCCTATCGCGCGCTGCCTCGCTCTAGGCGAACCCCTTCCTCTCCTTGTGCGTTGTCGCCGTCCTGCGCCTTCCCCTGACGGCCTCACCTCCGCGCGCCGCCCCCAGCCGACCACCCCATCCTCGCTCGATGCCGCAGCGCGGGTACTTCGGGATTACCCGACCCAAACCCGAAATGTCGGGTCCTTCATTTTCCTGGCTAATTTCGGATCTTGATTTTCAAAACCCGAAGTTAGAAAAACCCGAAAGACCCGACCCGAAGATTTCGGGTAACCCGAACGCCCACTGCTAGTTTGAGTGACAGAAAGCGCTGATGTTTGGAATGTAGAGCTAAAATTTGTTAAGTTGGATTGTTGATGTACTAGCCTCTTCTGAATTATGACCATTCAGGCGTCAGTAGGCAGGGTGGTAGTAATGGAAGTAGTAGTAGTAGTATCACCTTGGCAACTACCACTCTACCAGCACATAGGGCTACAACAATAGGAGGCGACAACCTCCAATTAAACACACAAGTCAAAAGGGTTGGCTGGACGGTGTTTGGATCATGGATTGCTACAGTCAACCTTTTTATTTAATACATTGGATTGTTTGAATTCGTTCAATATCTTGGTTTGAGGATCTGTCATCCTGTGCCTTACTCTGACTGCTTTTAGCATGGACAGATTTTGTTAATGTCTTGGGTTGACATGGCTATTTGGTGGCCTAAAAATGATGTAATCACTATATCTTGCTTGTTCAAATGCACCGTCAAAGGGCCCAATTTACTTTTTGTAGTTGAATGCTGTAATCCTCAGCCAAACAAAGTTAAATATAATGGTCAAGATCATACTGTTTCACTAGTTAGAACATGATCTTGAAAAAATATGTATGCAATACATAACGTTTTCTCCCCTGAGCAAGCCAAATAAAGCTCTGATCATCTACATGTTGTGAGGCTTCCTTCTTTTGGAAGAAAAATAAATCAGTTTTCTTTGTTAATATGGAGCCAAAAATGTCATGTGTTTGCAGCTCCATAGTGCACAAAATAATATGTGGTTGTAACCACAATAGTTAAGCAAAACCATATAACTAGTTCTAGTTTCACAACAATTTTGTGCTGAAATGATAAGAATAAGACCATCTTTGATTTTGGACAGGACCATCTTTGATTTAGTACAGCCTAGCTATGGATGGGGTTAAGATACTTTGTTCATGTTTTGAAAAGGCTGAGAAGGTATACATTACAACTTGTCCTTTTGCAACACTTCCATTTGTAGACGTGTGGTGTACTGGTGTGAGTATTTTTCTCAACCTTTTGTTCCTGCTGTAAGCTAAGATTGAAAAATTAGCGACAGCCATAGGAGGTCTTTTGCAAATTATTTTGTAATTGTGAAGGATGTCATGGTTGTTAAATATAAAGTAAGTTATGGTTGCTGTTAATACAACATGATTGGCATTGTGGCTTTTGTAGTATGAGGAGTCAGAGGCCTTCAGTATGAGTTGCTATATAGCACATATAGCATGAGAATGAGAAGTACTCCCTCCGTTTCATATTATATGCAGTTTTGAGTTTGGACACGGTAACTAAGAAGAGATGAAAAAGGTGATGGGCACAGAAAACAATAAGGAGTGAAGGAGGAGAGAGATAGAGATAGGCACAAGAAACGATGCACTGGGAAGTGGGAAAGATGCATTAGGAATCCAGGACTACTTATATTTTGGCAAAAATTTTGAATGTTAGAACTACTTATATTTTGAAACGGAGAGAGTAGTTCTTTGTTACATTTAATACAAAAAATGGTATTATATCATATACACAATTCATTTATTTTTGTCGATGTGCTGCATGGTGTATCCACTTCTCCAAGCCTTCATGGCGACAGTTTGATCAATTGATGCTCTTCATGCTTCTAGAGAAGCATTAACTATTTAAATTTCTTGTTAGGTCTTGTTTTTATAATGATCTGGTGTACTATTCCCCTGTTTTTCATTGTTTTTTTGCCTATGTTTGTTTGATATTGCTGTGCCATGCTGTCTATGCTGCATAATCCTGTTTGTTAGGACTGCATGCTACAGTTATTGCATCTAGCTCCTTATAAGGATGGGACTTCTTCATTGTTGCGTTTGCAATGGGCTGTGAATACTTTGAAGAAGCCTGTTGTCACCAGAACTGGTTATAGCAATGCTGGATTGAACAACGTGTTGTGCCTCATGAGCCTTACAGGATTCTTCCCTTTACTGGGTTGAATGTGTGCGTTTCATAGCAAGGTATGCTGCTCTGCTAACATTTCATCCATTTTCAGAAAAAAAAAAAAACTCCCTCCGTTCATCTTTATTTGGCGTTCTCCTAACATCAAATAAAGATGAATGGAGGGGGTACATCTTAAGATGACTCCTTGTTCAGCATTTATTTGATGGTTGGGACATTCAGGTGATTCATGCTTTCAAAACTTTCAAGCGTTTTCCAGTTGATCATTTTGTTAAGAAGTTACTTTACATTGAATTACTGGATGTTGAAGACCAGAAAAAAAGCTAATCATATTGATCTAGATAGTGTGTAGTGGGTTTCCCAGTCACTTTTATTTCTGTTGACAAACTGGTTACATTCATCTTAATCAGAGACCTGGGGTTGTCAATTGGGTCAGAGAAGGCGGAGGCAATATCGTGGATGAAATAAAATGTACTCCCTCCGTCCCGCTTTGTAGGGCGTTCTGGGTTTGAATCCGGGAAATAGCAGGAGGTAACAATGACTGCATTACCCCTACCGGCCAAAAAAAATACACACAACCACACAGAAGTAAATGCGGCGCCGCTCGTCGGCTCCTCCATCACCATGGCGCGGGCCGCCGCCGCTCCTTACCTCCTCCATGGCCCCGGTTCGCCGCCCCTCCTCGCCTCCTCCTTGTGCCGGACCCGCCGCCCCTCCTCGCCTCCTCCTTGTGCCGGACCCGCCGCCCCTCCTCGCCTCCTCCTTGTGCCGGACCCGCCGCCCCTCCTCGCCTCCTCCCTGGTGCCAGATCTGACGCCGCTCCTCGCATCCGCCATGGCGTCGGGCCCGCCGCTCATCCGTCGTCCGCCAGGCTCGCCGTCGTCCTCGACTCCTCCGTTCCGCCCCTTCCCTCCATGGCACCGGGGCGCCTCGACTCCTCCCTACAGCGGGGCCCGACGCCCCTCCCTCCTCCATCGCGCCGGAGTCGACCCCGCCCATTGTCTCCTGCATGGCGCCACCCGGCGGCGGCACCGCCTCCTCCATGCGGGTCACGGCGAGATGCGGCAGCCTTCTTCCGCCCCTTCCCTCTTCCCTGCCGTCGGAACCTCTCTTTGCCTCCTCCATGGCGCCGGCGGCGGCGCCGCCCCTTCCCTCCTCCCTGCCGCCGGAACCGCAGCCCTTTGCCTCCTCCATGGCGCCGGAGGCGGCGCCGCCCTTACTTCCTCCATGCGGGCGAGATGCCGGAGAGGGAGGCGGGGGCGATGCGAGCCACGAGCGGGATGCAGAGGAGGCGAGATGCAGGCTGGTGGTGGGGATGCGACGGGGTGGTTGGGAATAGAAAGGGATAAGACGCGTGGACCCCATCCAGAACGCCCTATATTAAGGGAAAAGTTGAGAAGGCTAGAAAGCCCTACATTTAGGGACGGAGGGAGTACAACGGTAGATTTCATAATTCAATGACATGGTCAAAATTCCTTGTGACTTCTCCCATTCAACTGTTGTCTCAACTCAATGGATATATCATACTACTCTTGTTTGGAGGTATGTATTTCTGTGATCAAAGTGGCAGACTACCTTCTACTCCCTCCGTCCCTTTATGTAAGGGATCGGAGGGATTTCGACTCGTACCAAAATATTAGGGATCGAGAGAGTGGGGCCCACTTGTTTGTCGCCCACCGCAGACAGCACGACAGCGCCTCCCTCCCGACTCGCACGACGCCTTATCCTCTCGCTCGCGATCACACGCCCGCCCCTGCGCCGCCGCTACCTCGCCCGGCCCAGGCGCTGCCGCTACTGTCGACGACGCAAGCTCGTTCCCGGGTCCAGCCGCTCGCCCGCCCCTGCCGACGACACAAGCTCGCCCGCCCCTCCTCCTCATCCGCACAAGCTCGACCATGGAGAAGGAAGGCGGCGCCGCATCTGGATCTCGTCCGGAGACGGAGCTCGTCGCTGGCTGCGGCCTCCCGAAGGCGCCGGTGTACATCGAATCGGCGTTGGAGGAGGGCGGGCGCATGGAGGAGGGCGGCGCGGGTGCATCCCCTGCGTCGGAGACAGAGGTCAGAGCCGTCGTACGCCACCCTCAAGCGCGCGCCTCTCCCGGCTCTCTCTTGGAGAAGGGCGGGGGAATGGAGAATGGCGGCGCGCCTGCATGGCTGCATCGCCTCCACAAGTAAGCGGTGCCACGGGAGCAGTCCCGGGTCGACGAACTCGACCGGGCCGTGGGGGAGGGGGCCGATCTGGATCTGCTGCCGTGGTCAAAGGGAGCGCGAGGAGGACGTGAAGAAGCAGGGAGAGGCCGCCGTGGGCTACCAGCCAGTTCATGGCGCTTCGACCGCCGAGCCCCGGCTCGGGCGGGAGCGAGCAGAAGGGCGGCGATGAGATCGATGCCGGTGGGCGGCGAGGAGAGGCAGGGGAGGCGACGGTGCAGGCGAGGTCGCGGCCGGGGCGCGCTCGCCGGAGCGCGGGCGAGGCTGCCGCGGCGGCAAGGGCGACTGTGACGGTGGCGAGGGCGACCTTGGGCGGCCAGCGACGGGCGAGCTGGAGAAGGTGGCCGGAGCAGCCATGGCAAGCGGTGGGCAGCGAGAACAACAGAAAACTTGGTGGAATCCTGATGGGCACGGACATCATTCATGAGGGCTATTTTCGTCTTTTCATCCTTCTCCTATTTTTCTTGGGAACTCCTCCAATCCCTTACATAAAGGGATGGAGGGAGTAATTATTAAGGAGGGCTGCTATCAATATGTTAGAAACAATCATATCTTCTCACCTTTGCGCTGTCATATTCCATTCCCTAGATTTGAAAATTCCCATTTCTGTATTTCACAATATGGAGAATAAGGATTGCAAAACCGAGAAAACCAGAAAAACCGAAACCGAGAAAACTGGACCGGAGGAAAAAACCGACTGGTTTTCGATTTTGCTACAGTAAACAGGGTCAGTTTTGTCGGAAAACCGGCCGGATTAGTCCGGTTTTTTCGGTTTCCGGACTAGAAAAAGAAAGGTTCCTACTGAAGAACACTGGCGGAGCCAGTAAAGGGCCAGCCGGGGCCCTGGCCCCCCTTGGCTGAGAAAAATATTCCAAGACTAGAGCATCTCTGATCATATTTCTACTATGCATGAGTCCTAAAGTGTGGTAGTTTCAGCACTTTAGTATGCTATCCTATACAATCTCACATAATGACCTTATATTGCCTCCAATCTTTGGCTCATTTAGAGATCATGCTGTTGAAGACCATGCTTGGCCCCCTCTACGATTTCTCCCTGGCTCCGCCACTGCTGAAGATCATATAAGGGAGTGACCCATCAAAGACCATAATAGTCTGGCGGGATTCAGCCCCGCAGAGCATGGCCGCGCCACCTGGAATTCGCGGCCGTGCGATCACGCGGATCCGTCCCGTTCGCACGCAGCAGCGCGTCTCTCAAATTTTCCAAACACCCCCCTGCGCTATGTAGAAATCAATTCGCGGTCACGGACACGGTCCTCAGGCGAGTTCCAAAATCTTATGCGATGACCCCTCTGCTCGAAAATAATTCAATACAAAGAAGGCAAAATTCTGAATTCAGGGTCTTTTTGCGAAAATCCGCCCGCTTGCAGTTTTCGTTGAGCTCCTCGCGGCCTGCGGATGAGCTCTTAGATATGCAAAGATCTGCATATCTCCAACTATATCTCTTTCGAACGGGAGACGCCAAACTAGGTTACGCGTGACCTACATACATGAATGGAAGAAGAGGTTGGTTATGCCTCACCTTGCTGTGCTGCAAAGTGACCGGTGGAGGACGGTGTGCACAAGCCTCTCCTGCAAAGAACGGAACATATACAAGAGAGTCAATTCCAAATTTTGACATAGGAATGATTACTTGCATATAATAGCTATATTCAAGTTCATTTTTCAAAGGCTGTCCCGACAATGCAGCACTTGCTTTCATTCAGATAACAAATTATTCAAGCTACACAAGGAGATCAGTAAAGTCATTGATGCTTATTCAATGCTGGGAAATTATCTTGCGCCGAATAAGCATTAATGTAGAGCAGGTATCGTTGATATTTTTAATATACATATATGTTACCAAATCGAATTTGGGTTCCATTACGTCATGTTTGGCAGGTATCGTTGATATTTTTGTGTTGGCGTTGATTGTGCCTGTGTGGCACATTTGCATTCGCTGCATGTTGTACAGTGGGGCATTGGAGCTACACGGCGCCTCCCCGATTTATTCTCCCTATATCCTCATCTCCTTCGGCCACCGCCCCGTCGATGTTATGTCCGAGCCTCCCCACACCCATCTCTCGCGACTGGCCACGTCTTGGCCCCGGCGTAGGAGAGGAGGACGAGGGGATGACGAGCAAGAGGGGCGTCGGGAGGAAGAGAGGGCCTAGGCGGTCCAGAACCGAGCGTGGCGTGGTGGGCGCGCCTGTCGGCGACCACTCCGGTAGCCGAAGCGAGACGGAAGGCGGCGTGGCTCCATCCCCGATGAGCTCCCGTGACGCCTCAAACTTGCGACGAGGAGATCATTTGCCATCGCGAAACGTCAAGAAGTCCATTTTTTTTTCTCGAATAAGCAGGAGGGCTGCGTATCTTTGTATTAAGAAGGGAAGAACTTTTTTTACAAACTACGCAGGGCCACGAACAGACTCGCGCCCGCTGTCCGTCATGTTGCCGGACTCCTATTACATACATGCGGACTACTCGCCAAAGAGACAACTCAGTTTTGCTGCGCCCGCTCTGACCCATTGACGCGCTTCTTCTTTGATCTTCTCGGCAAGCGATGCCGCTGTCTTCTCCTCAGCTTGGAATAGGCGCGCGTTCCTCTCCTTCCAAAGCTCCCATATGACTAGCATGAACAAAGTATTAGCACCTTTGCGTCTGCCTGCTACTTGCTGCCGTCGCACTCGTTTCCACCACCCGAGCAGCGATAGTGTCCCTGTTGCAAACGAGCAATGGCATCCGGCCCAGCTCACTACATGCCACCATGCCTCCTTTGTGTAGGGGCAGTTGACCAGAATATGGGCTGCTGTTTCGTTATCCTGATCACAGAACCATCATCGCAAAACGTCAAGAAGCCCATCATGCGTATGTGGTCATTGGCCATCAAACTTGCGACGAGGAGATCATTAATCTCTTACTATCCCAATGCCGTCGCGTTCGCGGGCGGTGGATATATCCACGTCAGCCCGTTAACATCCAACCGTTCGATAAGCGAATCCGATGATACGGTCCGTTGGATGCTAGTCTGGTCGGGTCTTCGCCCGATTGCCAGAAGCTCACGAACTCTCTCGCATCTGTCTCTGTCGGTCTCTCTTCCCCGCCGATCTCGCAACCGCCGCCGCCGCCGTCACTCCTCATTCCCACCTCTCCCCAAGCACGATGCGGGCGACGGCAAACCTCAGGACTAGATTGATGTCCATATTGTGGAAGCCTTCGTCTCATCGGCGCCACCATCTTCCGACGACGAACTTCTTGGTGGTGGTGGTGCCGTAGCAGCACGAGCTGAAGGAGGAGGGCAAGCGCCTGCTCCAGTCGGGCGATTATGACCTATTCCCTCTGTGTGAGAATACCCTGTTCATTGGAGGGATCAATACTGCAATGGGAATGTGGTGGAGGCCACGGCGACTAAGATGGCAGGGATGGAATGGAGGTCGGGACAGCCGCGCGCTTCAGCGCAGAGGCCCAGCAGGGGAGTCCGACGGTGGCACTAGAGCCAGAGGAAACGGCTTCGATTCGAGACGGAACTACGATCCAGAGTACAAATGTTGCTTTCCCTATGCAGCATTTGTAGATGTTTGATCTGCTGCGATCTGCATGCGCACCATATGTTCGTGACAATGCCCAGGAAGCCATACTTTCTGCAAGCTGCGTACTTCTACAACAAATCAGCGAACTGGCCATCGACAATAGCAAGCTGATGGTGCCTATGCGCATCCTGGACTGATTGTTCAGCAATTGCTGGAGTGCAGTGATGTGTTGCAAGACCTAGGCATGGGAAGAAGACCATGGAACTGGATGACCACTGCTCAGGTAATCTACAATCGTTACATGGACTCCACCAATTATGCAACATGTGATCAACTGCAAAACCAGATGCTGCACTGCATATTCCATATCCAATTATTCTTTTCATAGAACGAAATTGGATATTCTGGCTGAAATATTGCTTCCTGTTCAACATCAATGTTGTTGTGTGAAATCTATTTTTGATGTTAGATGCCAGCAGAACTTTATCTTTTTAGATATGCAAGTTCATATGAGCAAGATTTTGAATAAGTAATCTACAGTTCTAGACTGGTGTGTGTGCACAAATATCGATTCAAGAGAATATTATTAGATTCAAATATGTAGTTTTCATATGTGAAACATAAAGAAAACTGCAAAGCAAATCACATTTCCAGTTATTTGAATTTAATATTTGGATGATGCAGACAAAGTGAGCTTCAACAGATTCTTCCGAAAGCAATAAATAAATAAATAAATTGTAACCTCCTTTTTTGCCAAAGTGATCCCATTCAGCAGAACAGTGCAGCCATTTTGTACATTGTGCAACAATTGTACAGTGGACGCATAAGAGGCACGCACAACCGACAGCTCCTTCCCAACTCTGCTAAATTCAACTTGCATATATACGAAGATCGCAATGTGCTCATTCATATTGATATTGATATAGAAGCCAACTAATGAACTAGGAATAGTAATGGAGCAGCTCAAGAAATGTTGCTGGAATGTGATACTGTTGTGACTATATTTCATCTTTAAGTCCATTATGTTCCAACTCTTGCACTTCAGGATATTAATTTAGAACTATGATCCTTGTTTGCTTTCCGGAAACTATTATGACAACAGGGAGATGCAATACTTTTGTAGTAATGGTATGATTTGACTAATCATATTGCACTGATATATGAACCAGTAACAGCCCAAAATCTAACTGAAGGCGTCGATTAGGAATTAGTTTTACTGCATTTAATTAGATCTGTCGGTTGTACTTTAGATGGTTAGTATAATGGTACCACTTATGAACATTATTTTTGGATGTGAATTGGATTATTAGCTAATAGTTGCCTATCCAGACATTGTGTCAAGCAAGAAGAGGGAAGGAAGAGGCAGGGGTGACCAACATGCTCGCACTGACAGTTGGTACTACATTTGCTGCTCCTTTTATTGCCATATTACTGTGTTGTGAGTGGGAGAAAAAAATTGCACCATGTACATGTTGAAGGGTATTGTTTGATCTTTCTCTGCACTTGCAAATGAAATTCAGTTATCACACCTCATCATGAACCAATCACATCAGCACGGCATCCAGTTTTCCAAAGAGACTGATTTGACATCACCTATGCTTTATTGAATCTGTGTAATTAATTTAGTGTTACATTTGAATCTAGAGTGGAATAGCCTGCTTCCTAAAGCAGCAGACAATAGTACATGCATCTCTATTGCCAGCAGGAGCTACAGAATGGTAGTCCTGGTTTAGGAATCTTTCGTTATTGTCTCTACCTTTTTTTTTTTTGTTCGATAAAAACGATAAACCAACTGAAAAGTTACAATTAGAATTGACCTTATGTCAGGCACTCAGTCTAAACCAACTAAAAGGGTTTTGAATGCCAGGCATAAAACATGGATGGAATTACTGAAATTTAGGAAGAGGTTTATGCAGTTTATGCTGCTATGATTTTTGTCGTTTCAACTTTCAAACATGCAGTTCAGTGCCACTAATGAATACACATATTCTACTTCTGATGACACTAATGTGCCCTTCCATGTAGAAAGCCACATTAGTTTCGTAAATAAACCTGTTAAATTGGCTTTTAAGTAAGGAATTAGTGAGTATCAACACATCTGATGTGGATATCAAGAAGGCTAAAAAAGAAAAGTATGAACCAAGTGAAAACTTCCTTATTGTGGAACCGGGCAAAGGACGACCCGAAGATACAACAAATAGAATAAGTTTTTCATAGCAACCTGAAATAAAAGGCCTCACCTGCTACCCCGTTGTTCCTAAAATCAGCATAGCCCAGTTCTCTTTGTCTTCGAGCTTTTATTCCTCAATCCACTTATTCGTTCCCTTCTTTCATATACCTCCCCACCAATAGATAGAGACAAATAGGAATTAACGATGACATTGTTGGCTTGTAGGGATGAGGTCTGCTAACAAAGCATCATATTTCATAATTTGAGAAAATGTTAGCCTCCTTAGTCTATCATGCAATCCAGCTTTCTCGATTTTGGTACAAGATTGGCTTTGCTCAACTATGATAAAGGTGTAATATAAACTTCGTTGAGATTTCATACTCTTTTTATGCATCTGAATCTTTCAAGTTTTATAATTAGTGCACCATAACTTCCGACCAAAACATATCAAACATACTCCATATGACTGGACCTCACTCGAGACAGGCCAGCAGGCGCGGCAAGGCCGCGCCGTATATTTCTAGTTGGCCATCTGGGCCGCGGCCATCGTCACGCAGCACGTGGCATGGAGCTTCGCCGAGCCGTCAACAAGCCCATCATGCGTATATGGTCCACGCAGGCGTGGCCGTCGTCAAGGGGCCGCTCCCTGTTCCCTATCGCCTCGCCGACGTCGTTACCGAGTACCGTGCCGCTCTCACCCGCGCCAAGGCCAGGGGCCACCGCTGCGTCCGCCTCGCTGTCATCTATTACATCACCTCCACTACTATGGGAGACGCCTCGGGGCACTTGGCAAAGACATATAGGTCCTGTTCGGCAGGCTATTTTGCAGCTGTTTTACTATAGTGGCTGCTGAAGAAATAACTGCGAACAATGTAGCGGCTGCTGAAGAAATAACTACGAACACTGTAGCTGCTGATAAGCAGTAGGCTTGGCGAACAAGCTGATATACACTCGGCTGACGAACGGGCCGACGAACGGCCGGCTGTGTGGTGCAAGCTGTGCACGTGCCGGACAAGGCCGGCTTGCTGCAGGATGGATGCCGGAGCCAGGGCATCGTCAGCCGCGTCTTCGCCATCGTCCCGGCCAGCTCCTTCCTAGACATCGTTCTCTGCTCACTGCCGTGTCCTATTTTACTTGGAGTTCCTGCCTCATTCGGCTATGCTCTGTTCCTCCGCGCGCTGAACTGTGTGCATGGATGATCGATGGACGTGCAGGCGTGCTGAGGACGGAGATGAAGCAGTCGCACGACAGGGTGATCGTCGATGGCGACGTGGACGGGAAGGTCCTCGTCAAGAAGCGGGCCAAGGTCGGCAAGATCGCCGAAGTCTTCCCACGACGACAACGGCGGCAAGAGAGAAAGAGCAAAGAAGGTAAGGACGACGGCAGGAGGGTCGGTGGCGCGCAAGCAGGAGTTAGAGTGCGTGCACGGCGCCGCACGCGCCCACACCGACAACGCCGATTACAGCAACGGTGCCAAAGAGAAGAAGGCGCCGTCAGCCAAGAGCGCCGAGGAAGAAAGCGACGGTTACGGCGGGAAGTCCTCTGCTTCGGATCACGCGCACGTCGCTGGGCGGCCGCCGCTGCCATCATCTCCCTTGCGCGCGTCAATGACCACTACAGGCAAGCTCGTCATCATCAAGGAAGGCGGCGGCGAGACGCGGGAGAGCGCCACGTTCGCCATCGGGATCCTCAGCCGCGAGCCGAAGTGCGTGGACCTCATGATCCTCAACGGAGTGCCCCTCCTTCGCCAAGGTCCCCCAAGGACGCGCCCATGAATTGAAGGTGCAGGGCATGGTACGGTGGCGTGGGCCGTCTCCGAGGTCGCCGCCAACCACCCCAAGTGCCAGAACGCCTTCCCCCAGCACAACGTCGTCCGCCACGTCTTTGAGACCGTGCAGGAGCACTGCAAGTACGCCATCGCCTCCAAGATGTCCACCCACTCCATCCTTATGGACAAGAAGAACAGCTGCGAGTATGCCGCCACCGCCACTACCATGGCGGCCAAGCCCAACGCCAGCGACTGTGTCGCTGGCCCTCCCAGCCCACCGTCAGTGGCAACAGTTCGAGCGAGGCTTCTACAAACGCCGCCGGCTCCAGCATCGCGGCGACGAAGCAACACCACATGTCGATGTCGCGGGCGAGGGAGCTCGTGGGCCCGAAGGCCAAAGCCTACCTGAAAGCGCAAGCCATCAAGGCGCTGGGCATGCTGGGCACAGGCAACGTCGCCACCTGCAAGAGCATCACCGAGTCAAGGGCGCTGCTCGAGAAGAGCACAAAAGACGTGTTGCGCAACTCGTGGACATCTGCTGGACTGCTCTGTCGCCGAGCAGAACGTCGAGCTCCAGCGGTCGGCGTCAAGCCCACCTCCCCGGTGGCCCGCGCCGTGGTCGACCAGCTCCTCCGCGTCGAGGAGAAGGCTGACTACGACGAGTGGCTCATCCACTGCATCACGTGCCTTGGATGCCTGTCCAGAACCTTCCGTGCTGCGGAGACAAGGGTCATCGGGCCGCTCGTGAGTCTCCTCGACGAGCGGGAGGCCGCCATGGCCCTGGAGGACCCTGTGGCTCTGGCCTGATTCGTGTGCATGGAAAACTAGCTCCACGTGGACCACTCGAAGGCCATCATCGACCACGGCGGCACCAACAAGCCCCTGGTGGTCGTCTACTTCGGCGAGCAGGGCAGCAGGCGATGCAGACGGCGGTCGTGGTGGTCATCGGCTACATCGCGCACAACGTCCCAACGACGAGGAGCTTGCGCAGGCGGCGATCCTCTCCGCGCTCGAGTGGGCATGGAAGCAGGGGGTGCATGTCGCTGGATCCGGTCATCAAAAACTTGCTGCTGGAGGCCAACATCAGGATGGAGCTCCACCACTCCAGAGGGGCAAAAGGGTACTACTGACTACCGAACAATTTACATCCCCTGTTCTGTTGCAGAGTGGCAGTGTTCAGAAGAGAACAGCAGATATATACATTCAGTCACTTCTTTTGTAGTAGTGTGGTTAACTTTCTCCTTTTTTTAAAAAAAAATGAAGAAACAAATGTAGCTGAAAGAAATTCATCTGGTTTGGTTGGGATGTAGGGCCTTGATACACGAGACGATCAGTTAAGTTTTGTTGTGGACATCATAATATTCATATATCAGAAGGTTTTTGTAGGCTTAGATGTTCAATGTTAGCTGTATTTCTTTCAGTCTTTTGTTGGTGAAATATGGCACCGCAAAGCAAGTTGAGAAAGTGGCGCTCCTTGGGCGCGCCCCAGCTTCTAGTCTTATCTGCAAATTTGCAACCAGTCCAAGGTATGAGGTTTAGTCCAAAAGAGGAACTCCAACAATTAAGGCAGAGTGGCTGTTTGAGTGTGTAAGACAGGTATTTATCTGAAATTTAGTCTTGAGCATTTGTTATACTCATGCTTAACCAGTTGGCATATTTTCATTGCAGGATACAGTTGTCCCTTTGATGACTTTCAGCCTTAACCACTTCTCAGGACAAAGATGCTGGTCCGCGCATTGTCGGTCAGTATTCCACTCAAGGAGCTAGATTTGATTGCTCTGAGCTCCTTAGAGGATGTCAAAGTAACGATAAGCAATACGGCACAACTCGGGCACTAGTTGTGAAAAGAAATCTTGTTTATTGCAAGCTCATCATATTTGCTCAGCAGGTATCGCCGCAACTAATGAAGAAAGAAGTGCTCCTGCCGTTGATAAGAGAAGAGTATCTGTTTCTGGCAAGGGATACTCGCGAACATATTGGACGAACTGAGAGACAACTGGACAGTAGCTCAGTTTCTGATGCCTTAGAGGTCCTACCATCGAAGGCAAGTCCAAACCAACTCATGCCTTAGAGGTCCTATCGCCAAGGAGTGTATCTTTTTTTTTTTCCTTCTGGCAATCTATGCTTTTCTGTAATTCACTAGGGGTGAAAATCCTTGCCCCTTAGGGGCACCACCGACCCTCTTTAGTTCAACCCGAGTTCAAACGTTAGAACTAACTCTCCACAATCTAGTTCATTTGCTTCCACCAAAGAGGGTCGGAGGTGCCCCTAAGGGGCAAGAATTTTCACCCCTATAATTCACACTTTAGAAATGCCTGTTGGGCTGAATATAGCTAGCTGGCAATGCGATTCACGGTATCTGCACATATACTAAGGCCTTGTTTGGATACAAAGTATTTTTGAAGGTTTGAAAGAATACTACGGTTTATCAAAAAAAAAAGAATACTATGGTTTTGTAAAATACTTTGGTTTTGAAAGGTATCAAAGTGTTTGGATGTAGCAAGTTTTGTAGTTTTGAAAACCATGGTATTGCTAAATATGCAACCATTTTGGAGTTTTAGAAACTTCACTCATGACCTCTTTTTTCTAAACTGTGGTTTTGTTTGGCACAAACCATGGCTTCTTAATACTTTGGTTTTGAAAAAAATACAGCACCCAAACAAGGCCTAAGTTTGAACATGTGGGTCATGAAAATTGCTGCACTCAGTAAAGCAAAATACAGAGGATTGCAGTGTTAAGCCAGGCTGGAGCGAATAGAACCGTCGTTGCCCATATCCTGATGATATCCCCAATGAAGAGAGTTTCTAATGATTTCTTTCGCAAAAAGGAACGAGTTCCTAATGATTCGAAAATTCCCATGCCGTGTTTTCGGAAGGAGAAATCATACTTTTTTTAACGGTGAGGAGAAATCATACTTGCACGAATGTTGTTATTTCTTTTTTTTTTTTGAGGAATGGTTATTTCGGTACATACTACATACAGGCCGTCTGAGTTCTTTTGGGCTTCACAAAGGACACAGCAGCACCGCGTCCAAAAGAATCGATGGGGAGGACGGGCGTTGTCCCGACTGGTCAGGTGCTCGCGTTGAGAGCACGACCGCCCGGGTTCGATTCTTAGGGTGCGTTTGGTACGGTTTCAGATTCACCTAGAAACGTTTCAGCTTCAGATTCTGAGTTGAAACGTTTCTCAAGCAGAAATAGAATCACTTCAGAAATCGTTTGGTAGTTTGTCCGGATTCAGATTCTGAAAACATGAAAAAAGTATGAAAATGACCAACTTGCCCTTGATTTTTTTATCATTTGTTCTCATAGAAAAATCAATATAAAAACCATAATTAAAAATAATAAAGAAGAGCAATGTAACCATCTTATTAGCCCACCACGCACTTTACTTCCTAGCCCACTAGGTCCAGCCCACTACGTAATTGTTCATCTTCTTCTTCCTCCTGATCGAACACAGAACCAGAGAGATGAGAGAGAACAGAATAGATTGGGAGTCGATTAGAGGTGCTCCAGTGATGAATCGAAGGAGAAAAAATGGGGGAAATGATCTACAAACTAAGAGCAACCCATTTGTGAGGTCGGATTTGAAGGAGAGGGCGGCGTTCCGGGCGGAGCTTCGGTCGGCGCCGCTGGGAACGGAGGCACACAAGTCGACTGGAGAAGGACAAAGGGGTAATCGGTGGAGCGAATCGGTGTGGAACACCTCTTTTGCCGTTTCAAGCTCACAAGTCAAAATTGTGAAACGTTTCACATCGATTCACAGGTGAAACGTTTCAGAAATTTTCCCTTTGACACCGTTTCTACCGATTCGACCCAGAATCAGAAACGATTCGTCCATCCAAGCGGATCCTTAGAATCGGACCTGGGTCCTCACCAGGGCTTGTCCCTATGAAATAATTTGCAGGTGTGCAGGTGCCTCTCCACGCGTGATGCCACAAAAGGAATGCAACGTCCCACGTTGCGCACTGGAGCCATTGGGTTTCTGGTGATCTTATAAGGACGCGATCTTCGATGCTGTGTGTAGTTGTAGGTTTGGGCTTGTGCGTGGGCGTGTGTTGGTGTGTGTCGTGGTGTGCGTGAGTGAGTACGCACATGAACAGATGCTACAACTGTACCCAATTGGAGAGGCTTAAAAAAAAAAAGAATCGATGGGCTTCCCAAACTCAGGCCCACTCGTACCCGATCTGCATGTTGCTTTTTTTTACTTTTTCTTTTCTTTTTACAAGGATCTGCATGTTGCATCCTCTGAAAACCCCGAGGCACCGGACTCGACCCGTTTGTCGCCGCGCCTCATGGATGAGCTGTTGCCAGGCGTGAAGCCGTGCCGGCGGCGGCGAGGCATCGTCAAGCAAGGAGGCGCCGCCGCCGGGCGCCCTCGAGGCCTGACAAGGATGCCTTCGATTTGCTCGTGAGGAGAGCCGGGACCAGGACGACAAGTTCGCGTGCCGGGTACGTATGCACACGTTTGCATCCATCTCGGTCCATCAGAATTAATGCATTATATATGTAGCTTTCACCGTTACATCTAGTGGATCGATACGATTCCGGGTCTTTTTTTCTCTTCATAAAGTGATTATACAAAGGTTTTTTTTAAGTAACACAACACACGCAGACACTTACTAACACACAAGAGTACACACTTCTATAAACACACGCACACACTAGCCATAAATGCAATATCCGTGAACTCGGGTGGATTGGTTTTACATTATTGCAATAGATGTTGTGTCCAAAGATGTGTTTTGGGTAATCACATCCACACCCGAATCCTAAAATTTCATTTTGTTTTTTCTTCTTAGCACTTTGTTGTGTTTTGTTTCCAATAAACCACAGGCTAATTGAAACTCTTCCTCACAATTTCAGGCACTTTTACGCTTTTGCTGTATTTCTACGGATCCATGAGAAGATATGGGGAAATACAAAACTGAAGGTGCCTTCCGGGGAAGGCATCTTAAGAGCCACACGATTTTAAGCAATCGATGGTCGGATCATGTCACATCCCAGAAATTAGAGGCCTACAAATGATGTATTAAACCCTAAATAAAGTTGGGTTAAGTTCGAACTTCAAATTTGAGCTCTTTTGAATTTTTAAATTCATGCATACATATCATTCATATGCATACAGGAACTTCTCTGATTTTTCGTGGGAATTTGGTTCGGCCAAAAATTGCCAAAAATTCACCATAGATAGAGTTTGCAGCGAAGTATTTTCTGTGAATTTTTCATAATTTTTGGAGACCTTTAGCCTAGGTAGAAAATTCATGAACTTGACAGCCTGTTAGAAAAATTCGGAAAACAGTAACCGACCTAATGGGCTTGGCCCAACTAACCTCACCAGCAGACTAGCTAGCTCGGCCCAGTCCAGCCCATGCCAGCCCACACCGGCCCGCGCCCCTTTCTTCTTCCTCTGTTCACGCGCGGCGCGACGTGCCGCGCCACGATGTGCGCCGCCGACGCCGCGGACGGCGTTCCGCGCGCCCCGTGCCGCTCCTGCGCGTCCCAGCCATCTCCCGCGCGCCTCTGCCTCGCCTTGTCCTCGCGCTGGTCTCGGGCGACGAAAACAACTCGCCGTCGCGCAGCTTCCACGCCACGCCGCGGCACCGCCTCTCTGCTCCTCCCTCTTCTTCCACTGACACAAGCCACCGATGGATGCCACGCGCGCCACAAATCCTCGCGCAGCTTCTAGCTTCCTCGCCCGCGATCTGGAGCCCCTCCTCTTCCTCCATTCCTCGCTCGCCACCGAAGCCGCCAGAGCGCGTCAACGCGTTCCCACGGCGAAACCGCCTCAAACCACTATAAAGGCTTGAGCCACTTCTCTGCGCCCTCTCTTTGATCCTCTACAACTCTCCTGAGCCGTCATTGGCGAGAAAAGCGGAGCGAGCAAGATGAATTTTGGTTTTCCCCAAAAATCAGCCGCCGCTGCCATCGCCGGAATTCGAGCTTCTCCGGTGAGCTCCACGTCGAGTTCTAGTACTTTTGGGATCCCCAAGAGCTGTTGATGCTTTCCCCTCTGACCTTTTCCTTGATTTCTAGGCGGAAGGATCATCTTGACCAATCCTCCCCTGTTTCGCCGCCGCCGTTCGGCCAGTCGCTACCTCCGACCATCTCCGCCCTCGACAGCTGCTCGGTGAGACTCCTAGCCACTCGTAGATGCTCTAGCATAGCACAAACTTGTGCGTTTACTTTGCATATCAACTTCGCGATATGGCTACCTCGCCGCGCCGCCTAGGTCACTATCGCGCCGCCGCTACAGTCAACCATCGGCGACGCGATCACCACCGGAGTGTAGGTCTTGAGCTCGCGCATCGATTGGTGTAGGATGTCGACGTCAACTGGCTGTAGTTCGCCGCCGACGAGCCGCTCAGTCGCCGTGTTTACTGTGCACACGTTAATTTGAATTAAGTCATTCCTAAGCCGACACGTGGTGCGCTACGATTGGCCAGTTTTGGTTTAAACGTTTTTAGCATGAAATAGATAGAAACATAGTGAGGAAAAATTTGGGAAAATAGCTGGAAAAATTCCTTATGTTTTTAGGCTCCTTTTTATGCAAAAATATGATATATGTGTTTAGGAAAAATTCATAGTAGAAAATAAGCTAGCTTTGTGCTTTGTTTGAAAATAAGTATTTAGGGAATTTGCATATGGAAAATGAATAAGATTAAGTTACTTTTTGAACTCTTGAGAATCTATCTCCACTGTAGACACATAATTGATCATAGGAAAAATTTGAAAAGAATTAAGTGTAGAATTGCTTTATTTCATAGAAAATCACATGTTTCTTTATAAGAAATTAATTGTTGTTTACTTAATAGATATGCATGCAATCACTGTAGATAAAATACTTAGTTTTCCACTTTGTCAGCCACTGATGGAACTGTCCTAGTGTAAATAAAAATGCTAGGTTTCATTTACTTAGATAGTTTTGCTTGTTACATACTTTTTTTTAGAAAATTAAGAGAATTAAAAATATTGTCTAGGTGAATATGGCTTCATCAGCCCTAGAGGCATGCTAGGCCGAAAAAGATTGATGTGTTAGCCTCACGATCCAGTTAGAAAGAGTTTGACCATTTTTGGACTAAATGTAAATGATTTTGATTTATCTTCCTATATAACTTTAAAAGCGCGTAGAATCGTCATCTGACCTCCGAATCGAGAGATCTAAGTTGCGCAATTTATCTAAATTCATGCTTCATGCATAACAGAAATATGCATCATTTTCAGTTGGTTTTAAATTTGGATTTATTTGGTATTTATTTGAATATTATTCATTTTAACGTGTAGACGATTCGAACGATGGAGGTTATGTAGAAGAACAAGAATCTGAGGATCTGTCACACCCGGTTTAAAAACCAAAACCGAATGCATCTGTATGCGTGCCCAGGATCAATTTTTCACGCACACAGGACAATTATGTGATAAAAGAACAATATCTTTATTAAATCGATGTCTTATTACAAGAATGACCAAATGGTCAAAAAGAAAAGGTTACATTGCAGCGGAATAAATCTAAGCGTCGGCATTCTTCAACTCCACAGGCAGTCGACCGGAAGATTCGCAGGCCTAGATCTCCAACTCTCATCCTTGAGACATTCCTTGGCAGCTTTATTCACTGAACAGCAAACGGAAAAGGTACATGTTTCACGTGAGTACATAGAGTACTCAGCAAGTGGGGGAAAAGTATGACATGTTGGCAAACAACAAGAAAGGCTTATATTGGTTTATTTGCATAAATGCGATTTAAGTAAAACATTTCATAAAAGCAGCTCCTATTTACTAGGTGATATATATCTCCAAACGGCCAAGGTTAATCTACCTTGCCAAGATCAAGGGTTCCAACCACCCTGTACGTCTCTACAGGTTACTCCACCTGTACCCAATCACAGTTACCTATTGTGATTGCCCTTCCAAAACCACCATTCCCAACTAATCGTGTGAGGGTCTATGCCGCTCTTGACCGTGAGCACGGCTGTCATGACAGTTTTACACTCTGCAGAGGTTGTACACATTTCCCCACGAGTTTGTGATTTCATCTCCTGTTGCCAGGTGGACTAAAGTCTCCTTTATGCCGTGCCGGCCAAGCACATGCACACTTCCTTAGGTGTGCGGCCAGGAGATCACAACATGGCTTTTCCGTAGTTTCCTCCAGCTTGTACGTGCCCACTTAGGTTCCACCGATAGGGGAAGTATACCCTTCGCCCTAGAGGCCCCCTCTTGTGCCAGATGGTTCCGAGGAGTAACCCTCCTGTCCCCACACATCTCTCTCCAGACGATTCCAGCATAACCCGCCTTCCTCGCACCACCGTTTGGCACGCACAGAACTGGTCTCCACTATTTAATAGGCCAGGCCACGCCCATACTTGGACTCGTGGCTGTACGGTATTCATGTGTGGTCGCTCCACAAACCGGTCCTTAGATTTAGGTGATCAACAAATTACCAAGGGGCCAATAACCCCAAACAGCCCCCGAGCGGCCGGTAACCCCAGCACCGCTCCCAAACCACAATCACCCAAATCCCTAAGATCCAATCATGTTGCTAAAGATTACCATTTAACCCTCATGTGACAGAAGTTCAGTAATCAAGTTATAACCTTCCCAACCCGACACAAAGCAAGGCTAAGCAATTCTACCCATAAACAAGTAAAGGTAAACTAAGGCGACAAGGAAATGATATGACAATTCTAGTAAACCCTACATATAGGTTCGTATTCATTTGACTCAGCATGCAATTTTCCAAACAAAACATTTATAAACTAGGTACAAGATGCGTCAAGGACACTTGCCTTTCAAGATGTTGCTGCTCAGTGATCTCATTTGTTGGTCTTCACGACATTTGTGCGATTCCCGAGAGTGTTACCCTATTAGCGCAAACATTGAAAAACAAGCATAAACACACATGGCTAAGAACATATGCAACAATAGGAGCTCATTTGACTTTGGAGTATGAATAGGTATCTACTGAGCTCACCAACAGGTTTGCAACAGCGGGAACATGACGGGTGCAGCGGAAAAACAGAGATGGTTGCTCGCAGTTTCTGTGGTGGCCGCGGACAGACAGCATGAAGAAGACTTGCGCGTTCCCGCTAATTGGCTGCATGATAACAGAGGATACTTGATTAGAAATGTTCTATGTTCCTGGGGACATGATGATGACAAGATGGTTTGGACAGGAACTCACAGGAACTAGAGATCGAGTGGTTGGAATACGTCAAGGTTGTCCTGGGACAGTTGCAGGAGCAATTTCGTTCCTGGACAAATGAACATAGATCTCAAGGATATCTCCTGTGGACAGAAAGAATATTTGATGGACCACAATTGGGTATGTCTGGTGCATCATACAAACGAATATAGATGCAAGAACAGTGACAGGTTTACCATATCGGGTGCTGCGCACATCCAGAAACGGGAGCAGGGGTCATGGCGAACAAGATCCTGGTAGCCACGGGACTCCTCTGGAACTGATATTTGGATATGTCGTAGAGGACGAAGGGGCGCATCTCATGGTAAAATTGTGAAGGATTCCGTTGGCTGGATCGCCTGGAACGCAGATGCCAACCGGGCGCTGCGGCTGGACACGAACAGACAGGGGTCCGGGGATGGCGAATCAGATTCCTGATGCATCTGAGCTCCTCTGGTTGCGATCTTTGGATATGATATAGAGGACAACAAAGAGCACCTGTGGGTAAAATTTGGGAGTATTTCGTTGGTTGAACCATTGGGAACGGAGATGCCAATCCAATGGTCGCTGGGAACATAGCAGAGGCGTGCAGCGGCGAAAGATCTTTGGATGGCGTTCATGGAAGCATTGCTGTGAATCTTGGCAGATCCTCCCGCGACAACGATCAAGACTTGATGGCACATGACATGGCATAGAAAGTTCATCAAGAAAGCTCCGTGATTGAGAGGAATTAGAAGGGGAATACCAATGCGCGCGCTGGATACGCCGAACAGGAAGCAGTGGCTATTGCAAACACGAACCCGGTCGCATCCGGATAGCTCTTGCCGCGATCTTCGGATATGCTGTAGAGAACTTCGAGGCGCACATCCTGACCAAGTTTGGCTTCATGTAGCGTTGTAGATCAACGGGGGCGAGGATGCGAACTGGTGGCGGCGTGGCTGGTCGTGGCAGACAGTGGGGAATGAGTTCTCCTCTAAAGAACGGGTAAAGGAAGGGAAGCAGCAGGGGAGGTCGTCAACCATGCAAAGGGGCGTGCAGGTGTGCTTTTATAGGCCAAATGAAGGGAGAGAAAAGGACAGGGAGAGGAGAAACGGCCAGCTATGAAAGGAGCTCGGTAATGACCATTACAGTGGCAGTTTCATCTCCTAGCTGTGGCAAATTATGGGGCAACGAATAGACAAGTTTATTGTGCATGAATGGCTAGTACGCTGCTGCTTCTGGGTTGCTTGGCCTGCCGCAAGATCAGCAGGTTGAGAGAGAGTTGGATGTAAGGCTTGTGAGAGCTAGGCTGGAGATCACAAGTGATACGTGGACATGATGCACTTGCTCGGGATTCGAGGACCATTTAGTAAGGAGCATAGAATTTATTTTCTGATTTTGTGAAATAACAAAAGAGTCACACCATTTCCAAAGAACAACACAGGAAATTTAAATCAAACATTTTGAAAGTTACAAGACAAACTAAAATTTTCTCATTAAAAGATTTTCATAATCAAACCACTTTTTTTAATAGATATTTCAACTGAAATAAAATAAATCACTTGATGCAAACATTTGTTAAGACAAAATAAATTCAATTTAAATAAAACTTAAAAAAACCCTTTGAAAATATTGAAAATTGCCATTTAATGTTGAAAAACGATTCACATTCCAAAATTGAAATTTTGGGGTGTGACAGGATCCGAACTACGAAGATCAAGAGTTGGAACAAGACCAGCAGCAAGGCAAGCACCCCCTTGATCATCTTGATTCCATAATTGTGATGAAATGTTTAGCATAACGGCTAGGAATAATTTGTGCATTAATAATTTCCATAAAACTATTTTGGGAGAATATGATAACCCTTTTTACTAGGAACCCTATGGCCATCTATTTATCTATTTTGTAATGAAACTTTTGGGAATTTACATGGTGGATACCTATTTTAGGAATAATGATAAATATTACTATTATTAAAATATGGATTTAGTAACTCTTCCCCATAATTGTATATTGGTTTAAGCACATGCAGAATCCTCAAATCTGGGAATCATATTACTAGATATGTTTATTTATGAACCATGAATATTTTTAGATGATGGTGGGTTATGTCATGGTATTTTTGGTATTATTGTTGGAATTGTTGGAGACCCGTCACATCATATAAGGACCGGTACTTTATGACTTGATTTAAGGAATTTTCGTGCGATCGTAGGTGCTGGTATGGGACAGTCATGGCTAAGTATTTAGTTGAATGTTATCTTGTCTTCTAGAAGTAGAGAATGTATGGATAATTTACCCGATTTGGTATTTATTCAGAGGGACCTCCATTACTACGGTTTTGGATTTAAGGTTTACCAATACAATAATTTGTACCCTTTTCCTGCCTAATTGTCCATATTTGAAGGAGGAGATAAATTGTACCTCTGGGATATTAGTGGTCAGGTTCAGAGGGATTTTTACAATTTAGGGAAGGCAAGATTAGCAAACAATTATTGAAAACGTCATGTGTGATACCGATATGCACACTTCGTGAGTGCATGGTGCTAGCTACACCTAGACGGTCACTCACAACCTATGGGTACAGCGTACAAACTCTGCGGAGTAAATAAATCTATTCGAATAGCCGTGCTTGGGTCTCAAGCTCCTTAATGATGGGAATTTTGTTTAATAATATGAATTTTGTTTATGCTTATTGATAATTGTTTAATTGCTCAGTTTTTGCCTGTCAATGATATCTCATTTATATGGAATATGTATGTGCTTATTCATTTATGCGATCTTCTACTATTATGTTACCTTCACTTTAATAACTTTCATTTAAATTTATTTATTGTATTTACTTAGGAACTCAATTCCTTCCCTTTTGGTAATATTGGCATTTAATTACTTTGTCATACACATAAAGTCTTGCTGAGTACCAATGTACTCACCCTTGCTAAATATGTTGATCAGAAGAAGAAGATGATTCGTATGAAAATCCGCCGGACATGGGTTTTTATGCATCGAGCTTTGACGATGATTCCGGTGGTTCGGTCTAGGTTCATCTAGGTTGTTCGCCTGTGGAGTCTTGGGCAATAACCACTAGATGCGCTGCGAGTTTATTTTGGTTTTTATCTGCCTCTTCAGTCTTTTATTTAGCCGATCGGCTAGATGTATGTATAAATAAGTTGTGATGTTTGAAGTGAGATGTATAATAAATAAGGATTTTGTTGTATGTGTATGTTGATATCAAATGCTTACGTGTGTGCTTGCGATTGATTCTGGGACAAGCACGATGAAAACACGTAGTTTCGAGTATGTGAATATCCGGGACACCGCAGTTGGTATCCGAGCCATACAACCTAGAAAGAGTCTAGATAGAGTCATCAGAATGATATTTAGAGCAATTCAAAATATTTTGGGTAGCAAATAAATTGGGTTTTAGTAGAAAATTGATGGCTTCCCTTTCCTTAAATTCTAGCTTTAATTACTTTAATTTTTGACACTTGCATATTTAGGAGAAAATTTAACTCTTATCTTGTTGTTTCTTTTAGATGCCTAATTGGATACCTGTTTATGAGACCTCCGCCTATGAGCCCAACTCCTTCTCAGAGATTTTTCGTCACATGTCCCGTCACTTTGGTTACATGGAGGACCCCCACTATGTTGTCCTTTCTGCCCCCTGGAACCGATACAATCGTGAGTTCTCGGCGAGGGTGACTCTAGCCCTGGGCGTTCGGGTTAACCCGAAAATTCGGGTCGGGTTAATCGGGTTTTCACAAATTCGGATTTTGGGAACTTGAACCCGAGACGGAACCCGAAAATAGCATTACCCGACATTTCGGGTTCCTGAATATTCGGGTTCGGGTTTCGGGTAGTCCGATCTACCCGATGCTGGCATTCGCAACAGCAATTCAGCATTGTTTAGTAAACTATTCTGGTTGCAATACTCAAGGCACATGGCAGTAGGAAACAGTAATAAACTATTCTGGTTGAAATACGCAAGACACATTAGCTGGCACGATTCCTCCACAAACTAATGAAAGAATAAACAACTCTCGATTGTTTAAAGACATACATTGCTGTTGCTCGATTCCCTCGTCGTTGCAGCCGTAGGCTTTGAGATCGGGCAGCGCGGCGCACGTCTGCAGACTTTGAAATCGGGCTTCGCAGCGGATTGCAGGACGGCGGTGCGAGCCACAGCCACGGCGATGTAGCTGGGTCGGCGCCGGCGGCGTGCGTAGTGGCCGCGACTCAGGATCTCAAGGCGAGGAATGGAATGGTGGGGTGGGGTGGCGGCGTGGGGGAGAACTGGTGTGGTGGCGTTTGGGTTTTGGTGGGTGCCTGTGCGGCTAGGGTTCTCTCTGGGCTGGGCCGAATGTCTGAAAGTGCTTGGGCCATTGAATAAGTCGGGTTATTCGGGGATTTCGGGTACCGGGGGTATGAACCCGAGAATCCCGAAATTAAATCGGGTTTTGAGACTTTGTTGGCGATTTCTAGCATACCATTTTATATGCCAACTGCGTCTTATTTAGAGCATAAATGTCATCATTATAGGCCATTAACCCTTGATAATAGCACCATATTTGTATATATGTCGTTCTGGAGTTTTATTGCAGAAACAGATGAAAAGGACGACATTCTGGACATTGAGGCTGATCTGGACCTGAAGAGAAGAGAACCAGCAGAAAAGGCCCACTGTGCCGATCGGCACAGGCATGTGCCGACCGGCACATGGGACTCCAAGGCCACCGAAGCTGGCCCACCATTCAGTTTATTCTAGAAGGAAGTTATCAGAACCAATCTTGGGAGATATTCATCACGAAGAGATAAAAGATACTCGAAGATTTGAAAGAGCAACACAAGACTTGATCTCGAAGAAAACTGATTGGAAGGCCCACATGGAAGCTACCTAGGACTTCGGAACCGACTTAGGGAGGAACCCGAGCTGGACACGAGGTGTGCCGATCGGCACAACCCCTGTGCCGATCGGCACAAGGACTCTTTTCCCGGGAATCCTTTCCTTTCTGATGTACAGCCCTATATAAACTTGTAAAAGCCCTAGGGTTTCGGGATCCGCCGCCAGAGGGACAACACAGCTAGTAAGTTTAGAGCCACCGGGGCTTGCCCCGTTCTTCATGTTCTCTAGTTGTTGATCAAGAACCATTGGTGCTAAAGAGGTGATCCATCAAGGTAGGCCTACTAGATGGTGATGTATCTTGCACTATGTATTATCGAAGTATGGTTGAATATGTGGATGAATGGTTTTGATTATTGATTGCCTGGATTTTATGGTCTTTACATGCACTTGTTCCTACGCTTAGTGACGACTAAGTATTAGATGTTATCTTAATTGTGGTGGCAAAAAGAGGTGAGAGGTTCAATCTCTCACTATCTCCATTGTGGTTAAGGTAGCATT
This sequence comes from Eragrostis nindensis, assembly GCA_012490785.1. Lineage (NCBI taxonomy): Eukaryota > Viridiplantae > Streptophyta > Magnoliopsida > Poales > Poaceae > Eragrostis > Eragrostis nindensis. Next base: position 414,932 of record JAAXCT010000158.1, read on the forward strand.
GGGATCTTGTAATGCGCCATAATTGCACGTTGTCTCTGTACCTCCACAGCCGCTAATGCATACGCGATGATCCTTGAGATGATGTGTAGAGTAGGAAGAGGTCACCGACTAAGGCGAATTGGTCGTGACAGGGCATTCCGGAAAGGGGCTTCGACCTACCGATCTTCGGTTATCAATAATTGAGTAATCCCGTTTATGATGCTACTTGATTAAGCTTTCTGGTTACGATCTCAACTAGCAGACTTGGCTAACTTACCCCATGATCTAATCAGGTTCCTAGGCTGTTCGGACAACCTTCGGTCAACTTAGCCATCGTGCCGACCGGCACAACCCCTGTGCCGATCGGCACGGCCCCCTGTTTTCCTGAAACTCATGCTCACGCTCACTAGAAAGCTTGGCTAACTCTTTTACTGATGATTTTGCTTAATTCCCATTGGTCCTTGTGGTTCGATTAAACCTTGGAATACTCTTCTAGGGGAAAAAGACTACAACTGTACACCGTGCTCTTGCGGTATATAAGTGGGTGCGTAGATACGACCAACAAGCTGTCTTTTTCTGGCGCCGTTGCCGGGACCTTTGTTCGAATTAGGCATTGTTTGAAGTTTGAGAAATTGGTCACTGTGCCGATCGGCACACCTGTGTGCCGACCGGCACAGAGCTTTCTTCCTTTGATTTCTCTGTCTTTTCCAGTATATATGTCCTGTTTTATTTAACAGACAGGTATGGACGGCGCTAAGTCGAATAAACCCTTTAATTACCTCGATGATCCAGAGATTCTCTTTCGCAAGCGTAAGGCGGAAAAGAAAGGCAAGTCAGTGGGAGACATAGAAGACAACCGCGAGCCACTCAGCCCGAAGGCATTGTTTGCAGCTTTAGAAGAAGACAAGGTAGAAGAAGTTCCTGAAGAAGAAGACATGGGAGACGCTACACCAATTGCTAATCGTCTCAAGCCTGCCTTGGACAATGTTACCAAGACTGAATTCACTGCACAAGCTCGACCCTTTCGGCTGGAGCGCTACATGTCTTTGGTTGGTCAGCAACCATTCACAGGTTCTGAAGATCCTAATATGCATTTGCAACACTTTCATGAAATCTGCAGTACCTTTCAATTGGAACATATGAATGACAATGAAGCCAAGGTGCGATTGTTCCCTCTATCTCTTATTGGGCGTCCTAAGCAGTGGTACCATGGGCTACCTACTGCGACCAAGATTAGTTGGATCAACTTTCTGCAGAATTTTTGGCAAAGTACTTCCCTCCAGGCAAGACTCAAGCTTTGAAGAACAAGATCCTTGGATTCACTCAACTTACTGATGAGAGCGTTGGAGAAGCATGGAATCGATTCAATGAGTACAAGGATGCTTGTCCGCACAATGGTCTTACTGAATGGGAGCTAGTGGAGAGGTTCTACACGGGTTTGAATCTTTTGTCCCGACAACACTTAGATGCTTCGGCTGGAGGATCGTTTTTGGACAAGACACCCGCTCAAGCCACGGCCTTGATCAAGAAGATAGAGCAAAATCAATCATGGGTTGGTGAGAGAGAAAGTAGAAGCCTTCAACCTTCCACGGGAAAGATGAAGAGTGTGGTGGAAAGAGCTTATGATGAATTGCTTATGGACAAACTTGACACCATACAAAGGAGATTGGACAAGATTGATCATATTCCCAAGGAAGAGACCGTCAAGCTAGCGGAAGCCCGTTCCACATGTGAAGAATGTGGAGAACTTGGTCATGTGAGCAAGGATTGCCCCGAAGATGTGAAAATGCTCAATTATGTCAAGAGTCAAGGATGGAAGACTCCATATCAGCAACAAAGGAGTAGCTTCACCCCGTCATCGTCTATGCAAAATGCCATCCCTCTTCGTATTCAATGCCAAGAGTTCTTTCAAGCTCAAGAGAAGGTCAACAAGGACACTCAAGCCAAATTCAAGGAAGTTGATCGTGTGCTTGAGACAATCAATGACAAGGTCATCGAAGTGGGGAGTTCTAATCAGCAAATCCTCCAATTCATGAAGATGATGGAGAAACAAATGGCCCAATTAGCGGAGTCGGTAAAAAGCGAGAAAGGAGCTCTTCCTGGTAATACCCGCTCTGCAGAACAGCTGAAATCCATCGAGACGAGGTCTGGGAAGCAAACTGAAGATCCGAAGTTTGCAGCTGGAGCAAGACGACCCCGTGCCGACCGGCACGACGCTGGTGCCGATCGGCACGCTACAGTTGAGGGTGCCGACCAGCACGGAGATGGTGCCGATCGGCACACAGAAGAAATTGACCTCTCGGGTCTGAAAAAGGGAACTGAGAACAAGGAACACGGTCCTGCTACCTTTCTGGATACGCAGCTGTTGACCAAGACAGAAAGAATTCGACATCATGATGAGCAGTTCTCCAGGTTTGTCGATATTATGAAGAAGTTATATATCAATGTCCCGTTCCTTGATGTTCTTCAAGTGCCCACCTATGCTAAGTACATAAAGGATATTATGCAAAGCAAGAAGTCCTTAGCATCGGAAGAAGTAGTGAAGATGACAAGGGAGTGCACTGCAGCTATTAATGACATTACACCAGAAAAGAAGCCCGACCCCGGATCTCCTAGTATCCGGTGTTTGATTGGAGCTCAAATCTTTGAAGGGGCTTTATGCGATCTTGGAGCAAGTGTAAGTGTCATGCCTCGCTATGTCTTTGCAAGTTTGAATTTGCCAGAGTTGGAGCCTACGGCTATGTGTTTAGAGCTGGCCGATCAATCGGTTCGCTATCCCGATGGAATTGCTGAAGATGTGCCTGTCCAAATTGGTGATCATATAGTTCCTGTGGATTTTATTGTGCTTGATATGGATAGAAGGACAAAGACTTCATTGATTTTGGGCCGGCCATTCTTGAGGACAGCGAAGGCAAACATTGATGTGGGGAGTGGAATGATAAGCTTTGACATAAGTGGAGCCTCCTACACATTCAATTTTCGCCCCAAGGGAGAAGAAGGCCGTACGGTGTCCAAATGGGTTGAGAAATACAAGTCTCCGCACCATAAAGCAATCGAGGGTAATTGGAGGAAGGACATGTCCTATCATTAAAGGAGAAGAGACAAGAGAACCTTGTAGTGTCGCAACATTTTCCCGTAGAGCGACGCTAAGGAAGTGATTTATGCGGGAAGGTCAAGCTCTACGACCTTTTTAAAACTAAGAGCGCTTTTTGGGAGGCAACCCAAAATTTCGGGAGCGAGTCATAGGGTGAGTCTTTGTGTGTTAGTGCTTTCGGGAGGGCAACCCGTGAATTAGAAATTTAGTGCTAACCGGGAGGGCAACCCGGCCTTTAAATCGTTTGCTTGTAATCCACAATAATGCTCCCGGAATAAAATTTGTTAGTCCAAGTGTTTGTTTTAACTTTTGTGTGAACACCTGCGCTGTCTGTTTACTTTCTGCAGTTTTTGTTTTTGTATTTTGCTTGTTCGCTAACATCGCAGGAAGAAAAGAAACAAAAAGAGGAAATTCTGGAAGGTGCCGACCGGCACAAGCTGTGCCGATCGGCACCAGAGCAAGCACGCCAGATCGTGCTCTGTAAGTTACCCCGAACTGGAGATGAAAATTAATATGGGGTAAAGTGGAGAAAATATGCGGAATATTTGATGAAGGAAAATTTGGAAAGGTAAGTGCAACAATTGTCCCGAGAATATTTCCGTGCTTTTGGTATTTTTCTGTGTCGCAGGAGTATGTTGGATAATCCTTGCGGAAGAAGGAGGTACTGGCGGAAATTTGGCACAGTTGCCGACCGGCACAGCAGCGCACCGATCGGCACACCATGGGAATGCCACCTCCAAGAATCTCGATGCTACAGAAAGTCTGACATCCGCAAGAAAATTTGAAATTTTGACGACACAAAGCAACGAAGTTTGAATCGGGCGCGGACTACAGAGTGCCGACCGGCACCTCCTGTGCCGACCGGCACACTGACCAAGAATTCGAATTGGATCATCTAGGTCTGCGCACATTGGAAGGAGGAAAAATCACTGACGTCCATGCAGCTGCCGAGCACAGGGGGGACACCGAGCACCCAGCCTCGGGATGGAGCAAAGGAGCCGACCGGCACGGTCCCCGTGCCGATCGGCACCACCTGAAAAATTCGAATTTCGAACGTGCTCCCCTGTCTCCCGACATGCGACACTGTATCAAGCATGGGGAAGAGGAAAAGAAGTTGTTGAAGCCAAGGTACGTGCGAATCTGTGCAAATTTGAATTGTGCCGACCGGCACGGTCTCCGTGCCAATCGGCACACCATGGGAAAGCCAATCTTTTGCAGGTGCACCCCTGTCCCCCGACATCCGACACTGTACAAGTCATAGGGAAGAGGAAAAGAAGGCGTGGAAGCCGAGGTACGACGGAATCCGCGAAATTTTGAACCGTGCCGGTCGGCACGGCACTGTGCCGACCGGCGCGCGCAGTGAATTTGAACCGGCGCGGGTTCCTTCCCTTGGACGTCATGGAGAGCTATAAGAAGGGGCATTACCTCCTCCATTTTCGCCATAACTTCCTGGTAACCCTCTCCACTCCTCCACTTCCTCCATTTGCGCGATTCGTTTCCATTCTTTCGCAGGAAATGAAGGGGTTTAGTTCCACGCTCAAGAGCGCCGGCAAGAAGATTCGCCGGGGGTTCAGCTCCGGCGGATCACACCACTCCGGTGGATCGCACCACGCCGGTGGATCACACCACTCCGGAGGGTCGCACCAAGCCGGCGACAACAACTCCGGCAGCGACTCCGGCTCCTTCACCTCGGCGCGGAGGGCAAGCTCGGCGGGCTATGATATAGCCCCGAGCTCTCCGTCGAGATGACACCGCCACGAGGGCGGGATGACTTCTTCATCGGCTACCGCGACATCCGCATCCCTCGAGGACCGAGGCCGCGCACGAGGAGCGCGACCGCCGCCGCCGCCGCGGCGGGCGGACAGCCAATGGAGGCCGAGCCGAGCGAGCCGGCATATGTACCGCGCGTGGTTCGGGAGGGGTTCACCCTCACGAGCCGTGAGGAGGATTTCTACTACACCAACATCCGCGGCCGCATCTTCCCCAACACCGACATGGATGAGGAGTTCCTCTCCAAGGTCGGGGTATGGCCGGACCTCCAACAATGCCTCCTCAACCTTGGGTGGGAGACCCTCCACGATCAAGCGAGCAGCTTCGACATCGAGCTCATCACCGAGTTCATCACCACCATGAGCCGCGAGGTGGACGAGCAAGGGGACGACAAGATCAAGTTCCGTGTGCGGGACGAGCCTTACTCCATCACGATCGAGGGCATCTCCGATGCTCTCGGTTTTGATAGGGAGGCCCCCGTATACGGTGCGGCGACTACGGAGATGCTCGACACATTTTGGCGCCGCATCGCCGACGCGGACGAGCGCAAGAGGGGGCACATCAAGAACCCCACGATCCAAATCCTCCACCGGTGGATGGCCGCACGCACCACCGGCCGCCTCGACACCACCAACATCTCCGACCCGGACTTGCATTGGCTCTACAACGCCATTGCGAGTCCGTGCAAGTGCAATCCCATCATGACAATGGTGGGGGGTTGGTTTAGCCAAAGGGCCAACCCTAAGGCGAGACTAGCTTTTGGAGGCTACCTCCAAACAATCATCTTCCAAGTCACCGAAGGTAACCTCATGATGAAGGATGATTGTTGGATAAGGTCCACGCTCATCGACGAGTCCATGGTGCGCGGGAAGACCATCACGGGGAGCGCCAAGCTCGGCTACTACGTGTGCGGCACCGGCATCAAGCTTCCCTGCCCCGAGCTCGCCCTCTTCCTCCCGAACAAGATCGACGGAGGGAATTAGCTTGAGGCCGACCTCCGCGAGCGACACAAGGTAACGAAGACCAAGCGCGGAAGGAAGGAGGTCGTCGGCCAGTCTTCGGCGAACGCAGCGGCGGACTGGGACAGCTGGGACGCGGCAGCAGCCGCGCAGAACCAACCGGCGCAGCAAGCATCCGTGCCGATCGGCACGGGCTTCGTGCCGACCGGCACAGGTCAGGTGCCGACCGGCACCGTCCCCAGGTACTTTGGTATGCCCCCTGTCTACCCTCAGCACTTCCAGGGGGCACCCTACTATGCTCCTGCAGGTCCTCCGGGGGCGAACTTTGCCCCTATGCATCGGTACATCGACAACAACGTTCAATACGTTGAACGCATCGACAACTTAACGGGCGCGATGCGGAGCAATACCGAGGCGATGATTGATGAGTTCGGGAGATTGGAGGCGGCATACTACGGCTTCGACTACACGCAGCCACCTCCATTCGATGGGTAGAGTGTTGTGTACGGCACAACTTGTATCGGTTTCCCGGTTTGCGTTTTTCTTTCCCTTTCGCATTCTCTTTTTATTTATTTACTTATGTGTGTGTGAGCGGGTTGGGAAACCATGTATCGGGTGTGTTTAGTTTGTTCGTGTGCTTTTATTTATGCATGTGTGCTAGTAGTCTAGTTTTATTTATGCAAGTGTGCTAGTAGTATGTTTAGAATGATACATCACCATGTAGCACGCGCTTTCAAATCCAATATGATGATGATCTTAATGCTTTATTTGAAAAATGATACGAGTATGTATGTCTATCTTGAGAAGTGTTAATGATAATCGAGCGACGTTGAGCATAAATAAAATTTCGAACTTTCACTATAATGTATTCGGCAAATACTTCATACGTGGCGTAGTTCGTTTCAAAATTCCCATGCAAGGTCTAACAAAAAGATCAATTTTGGATGACATGACTTAGTACCTATTTCTTTATAAAATTCAAATGTTCTTATTGTGAGCTTTAGAGTTACTCCGTATCATTCGGTTGTGCCTACCAATGCCAAATATATGAGACTCAATTTAAGCCTTTGCTAAGTAGAGACTATGATTGATGATTGAGCTCGGTTAAGATTTAATTCTTAGGGTATGAGACTTGGAAAATTGGCCACATCTTTCGCGTATCGTGTTGATTTTCTAGCCTATTCCCACTCGAGCTATGCAAATTACCGCATTGGAATTATGCATAATTCGCCGAGTATCCGATACTTGAGAACCAAAATCCTTGATTCAAATATCAATCCTTGACCACATCCTACTGTATTCTTGGCTATACATCTGACACAGCAGTTCTAATGAAAAATCCAGAGCGAAATTGGCAAGTATAGACAGTGTGCCGACCGGCACACATTGTGCCGACCGGCACACAGAAAAAAAAAAGGAAAAGAAAAACAAAGAAGAAGAAGAAAAGAAAGAAAAAGAAAGAAAAAAGTCTGTACCTTGCGCTGTTTTGCTCGGGACTAGCAAAAATTTGAGTGTGGGGGGAAGAGTCAATTCCCTTGAATTCTTATCATCTATTAGTAGCCAAGAATTTCTTTTTCCAATCATGTCCACAATTCTTTGCATTCGATATCCTTCGAAAATGCTAGGAAGTTTCTGATAGATATGCAAAGAAGAAGGGACAGCTTTGTCACCTGTTTAAAAAGATTACGTTCTCTACTTGTGATTGTTCATTCACACAAGTATATGTCCACTCTAAAGGTGTGAGTTTCTTTCTCAATTCAATTCTTAATGGCCTTTTGACAAGTCTCAGTAAAACCAATTAGAGTTATTTCTTAGCTTTGCAATATGTTGTTGATTTATGTCTATTTTCCTTGAAATTCCTCACCAAGCTACTCATATGGCTTTACACATACATATATCGATAAAGTAGGCTAGGCTTTTGAGTGATTTTAGGTGAGTGATTGAAGTTGAGTTGTTGACTTGATCGTTTGAGAAGGATAGTTCTTTTGCTCACAATACCCTTTTGGTGATTCACATAAGCGGAAAAGTCATGTGCATCAAAGTTGAATATTTTCAAGGTTTGCTTTGGGAAGTACTCCTTCATGCTCGATACCCATATTGTGAACATATTTGCTGAATACTAAATTGATTTAATCTCACAATGACTAAATGCTCAGCTCGTGTAGATTTGAAATACTTTCATGATTGATGTGACTATATGCGAGTTGATTTTCATTCTTGACTTTCCTCGGGACGAGTAAAGGTTTAAGTGTGGGGGAGCTGTTGGCGATTTCTAGCATACCATTTTATATGCCAACTGCGCCTTATTTAGAGCATAAATGTCATCATTATAAGCCATTAACCCTTGATAATAGCACCATATTTGTATATATGTCGTTCTGGAGTTTTATTGCAGAAACAGATGAAAAGGACGACATTCTGGACATTGAGGCTGATCTGGACCTGAAGAGAAGAGAACCAGCAGAAAAGGCCCACTGTGCCGATCGGCACAGGCATGTGCCGACCGGCACATGGGACTCCAAGGCCACCGAAGCTGGCCCACCATTCAGTTTATTCTAGAAGGAAGTTATCAGAACCAATCTTGGGAGATATTCATCACGAAGAGATAAAAGATACTCGAAGATTTGAAAGAGCAACACAAGACTTGATCTCGAAGAAAACTGATTGGAAGGCCCACATGGAAGCTACCTAGGACTTCGGAACCGACTTAGGGAGGAACCCGAGCTGGACACGAGGTGTGCCGATCGGCACAACCCCTGTGTCGATCGGCACAAGGACTCTTTTCCCGGGAATCCTTTCCTTTCTGATGTACAGCCCTATATAAACTTGTAAAAGCCCTAGGGTTTCGGGATCCGCCGCCAGAGGGACAACACAGCTAGTAAGGTTAGAGCCACCGGGGCTTGCCCCATTCTTCATGTTCTCTAGTTGTTGATCAAGAACCATTGGTGCTAAAGAGGTGATCCATTAAGGTAGGCCTACTAGATGGTGATGTATCTTGCACTATGTATTATCGAAGTATGGTTGAATATGTGGATGAATGGTTTTGATTATTGATTGCCTGGATTTTATGGTCTTTACATGCACTTGTTCCTACGCTTAGTGACGACTAAGTATTAGATGTTATCTTAATTGTGGTGGCAAAAAGAGGTGAGAGGTTCAATCTCTCACTATCTCCATTGTGGTTAAGGTAGCATTGGGATCTTGTAATGCGCCATAATTGCACGTTGTCTCTGTATCTCCACAGCCGCTAATGCATACGCGATGATCCTTGAGATGATGTGTAGAGTAGGAAGAGGTCACCGACTAAGGCGGATTGGTCGTGACAGGGCATTCCGGAAAGGGGCTTCGACCTACCGATCTTCGGTTATCAATAATTGAGTAATCCCGTTTATGATGCTATTTGATTAAGCTTTCTGGTTACGATCTCAACTAGCAGACTTGGCTAACTTACCCCATGATCTAATCAGGTTCCTAGGCTGTTCGGACAACCTTCGGTCAACTTAGCCATCGTGCCGACCGGCACAACCCCTGTGCCGATCGGCACGGCCCCCTGTTTTCCTGAAACTCATGCTCACGCTCACTAGAAAGCTTGGCTAACTCTTTTACTGATGATTTTGCTTAATTCCCATTGGTCCTTGTGGTTCGATTAAACCTTGGAATACTCTTCTAGGGGAAAAAGACTACAACTGTACACCGTGCTCTTGCGGTATATAAGTGGGTGCGTAGATACGACCAACAGACTTCCAACCCGAGAACAACATTCGGGTTTTCGGGTTCGGGCTGTCCGGGTTCGGGCTCGGGTTTTCTCGGGTTCGGGCTTCGGGCTCGGGTTTTCTGCCCAGGGCTAGGTGGCTCTCGTGCCTCGCTTTCCAGCTGATCCACCGTTTGAGTGCTATGGTCGAGGATCTTCTGGACCTATGGCTATCCGAGAGGCTGCTTATATTGCTATCACCACCATGCGTTCTAGCCACTACTTTGGTGGGGATGAGTACCGATACTTTCCATATCGCCTTGAGGAGGATCATGACAATGATTATTTTGAGCCGGAGCATTAAATAAGAGTCCTTCAGTGAGTCACCTTGCTCGCTTGGTTCGAGCTATGGATGATTACATCTACCGTCTGGATCGGGAGCGAGTTGCTTGGAGGGTTACCGTGGCCCGCCTTCAGGACCACGTGAGTCAGCAGTTTGAGGCCCATCAAATTCCTATTGAGATCATGTATGGTGACATCAACTACATGTGTGAGCATGAGCAATATCCGCCGGGCAATTTCATTAACCTTCCCCGTCGTCGTCAAGCCCGCATGTCGACTCAACATCCCCGCCACATTAGGATAGCACCACGGTTCCCGGACAGCAGCTCTGCATCCTTTTTGCCTCGTGGTGACAGTTCGTCAAGCCCCGGAAGCGTTCGCATGTGAAGATCGCCGAAGACTTAGGAAAATAGGGGTTCGCTAGCTCGGCGCAAATGAGAAATATATTTGAATAATGTAAAGTTGAGAATGCCCCTGCTATGTATTATAATGGATATAAAAGTAGTTTGTAAAATTTTTAGGATCACTAATGGTTATGTAATATACAGACATATGGATGTAAAATGTATCCGATGTATAATTAAGTTTGTATCCTGTTTGTTGTATGAATTTTTGTACAAATTTCGTAGCTCTTAATTTTTCGTCGATTTTACTGCAGTTATATCATGTCGTGATGTACAAACAGTGAATTTTTCGGAATTCGACTACCCACAACTGTTCTGTTTTTCTATTTCCTGTTACTCAAAGAACAGTTGATTGCATGAATTTTGTAGGACAGTAGGTAGCTCCTTTTGATCTGAAACTTTTACAGTAGCTTTCTCATATGTTTGTTTACCCTCACAAAAATCCACAAAAATTTAGGACTTGCTTTGGTGCCTCAAAAATTTCGACCAACCCACAGACCTCAATCTGTCCAGTTTCAGGAAAGAGAATTTCGAATTTTGAAAGTGAATAGAGAAATCAAATACGTAGTTAAAACTTGAGTTGGTTGAACAACATGATTGAAAGGTGTGATCTGTTTAGTTTAATGATTACTTTTTCATTGTGTGAATCATTTGCTTATATAGTTATTTCCGCAATTTATGAGTCATAGTAGCTTAACTATGAATTAAAGTTATATGTTCTCAAAATTGCTTGATTCTTCATTTGGATTTTATTATGGTGTTATTATATCACAAAAGGCTACCATATTCATCTGACCTCTCATCTATTATTCATTTTATTCCTTCATTAGAACTTAATTGATCCATGTTCTTGAACAGGATTAATTTGGTTTTATAAAGGAAATGTCTTCTCCATCAAACCGATCGGGTATGGAAAATTTTGGAGCCCGACCTGCCCTTACTGGAAATGAGTCACCTATGGAGAAGGCTATTCTCATGATGGAGGCCAATAGTCAAAATACTACTTATATCCTCCAGCAGCTAGTTCAGAATTCTAATGCAAATGGAGCTGCGGGACAATCTAAGTTCAATGAGTTTATGCGGACTCAACCTCCAACTTTTGCATCGGCAAAGGAACCTCTTCATGCCGATGATTGGCTTAATTGCATCTCTCGTAAGCTGGAGATTGCTCAATGCACTGATCATGAGAAGGTGCTCTATGCTTCCTATCGTTTGGAGGATCCCGCCGCTACTTGGTGGGACAATTATAAGAAGATGCTGCCATCTAACGAAGAAATCACCTGGGATAATTTTAGTGAGGCATTCCGTGCTGCATATATTCCTAAGGCTATCATGGATGCTAAGAAACAGGAATTTTTGGCTCTTCGACATGGAAATATGCTGGTAATGGATTTTCTTCGTCGGTTCAATGAACTTTCCCGATATGCATCTTCCGAAGTGTCCAATGAAGAGATGAAGGTTCAGCGTTTTATGGAGCGCATGAATGAAGAATTGAAGCATGCTCTCGCCGCCCATGAAATTTCGGATTTCAAGACTCTTATCAACAAATCTATTGAACATAGTGCCCGGGAGTTGCGGGAAAGCAACAAGAGAAAGTGGATGGCTTCCAAAAGTGCAAGTAATAACAATCCTGTGCGACCTCGCACCGGACAATCTTCCAACACTCGGCCTACAGCAACTAGAGCTCCTCGGCAGCAAGCTCAAGCTCCTTGACGTCCAACTCCAGCCCCTCGGCCAAGAGCACCTCCGCAACAACAAGATGTCTATAGAGCTCCAATCTCGGGGAACACTCGTCCTTTTCCGAGAGGATCATGCTTTAATTGTGGGGAATATGGTCACTTTTCTGATACTTGTCCACTCAAGTCACGTGGAGGTAATGCCTCTCAAGCTCCTTCAGCTCAAAATGTATCACGGCCATCCAATAGTGGAGTGCAACAAGCTTCTCAACCATCTTCATCCAAGCCAAATCAAGGATATGGACGTGGCCGTGTTAATCATGTGACCGTTGAGCAAGCCCAAGAAGCACCAGAAGTAGTTATGGGTATGTTCCTTGTCAACTCTATACCCACTACCATTCTTTTTGATTCTGGTGCATCGCACTCATTTATGTCAAAAACTTTTGCTTATCAACATCATTTTGAGGTTAGCTTCCTTGAACATAAGATGATGATTAATACCCCGGGATCACACGTTATGACCGAATCTTTATGTTCGGGAATTAACATAAATATTTGTGGGATAGAATTTTTGGCTAATTTGATTCTAATTCCAACACATGGGTTAGATATAATCCTTGGCATGGATTGGCTTCACAAATATAAGGGAATCATTGATTGTGGTCAACGCTCTATCACCTTAGTTGATCATGAAGGTACTCATGTAAAATATTTTGCCGATCCTATTCCTTTGAAAATCACATCCTGTTGAATTCTACCACTACATTAGAAATTTCTCAAGTTCCGGTAGTTTGTGAGTATCCCGATGCTTTTCCGGATGAATTACCGGGCATTCCTCCGGACCGAGATATTGAATTCACCATTGATCTTATTCCTGGAACCTCTCCTATATCACAAAGACCATATCGGATGAATTCGGAAGAATTGGAGGAGTTGAAGAAACAACTTAAGGCACAACTTGACAAGGGATTTATCCGTCCTAGCTCATCACCTTGGGGTTCCCCGGTCATCTTTGTTACTAAGAAAGATGGTACTTTACGTATGTGCATTGATTACCGAGCTCTCAATGCGGTAACTATCAAGAATAAATATCCTCTTCCTCGCATTGATGATCTTTTTGATCAATTACATGGAGCCCGTGTCTTTTCCAAAATTGATTTGAGACTTGGCTACTATCAACTTAAGATTCGAGAAGAAGACATTCCTAAGACCGCTTTTGTCAATCGGTATGGTTCATATGAATATACCGTAATGTCCTTTGGTTTAACCAATGCTCCTGCCACTTTCATGAATCTTATGAATAAGATTTTCATGGAATATATTGACAAGTTTGTTGTGGTCTTCATTGATGACATCTTGATTTACTCCAAGAATGAAGAGGAACATGCTCATCACATTCGTTTGGTTCTCGACAAGCTTCGTGAACATCAACTCTATGCCAAATTCAGTAAATGTGAATTTTGGCTTAAAGAAGTGACTTTCCTTGGTCATGTTATCTCCGGAGGTGGTATTTTCGTTGATCCTAGCAAGATTGAATCTGTGCTTAAATGGAAACAGCCCCAAGATGTTTCCGAAGTACGGAGTTTTCTTGGACTTGTGGGATATTATCGCCGATTTGTTGAAAATTTCTCCCGCATTGCTAAACCTTTGACTCGTCCATTGCAAAAAGGAGTTCCTTTTCAATGGACTGATGATTGTGAATCTAGCTTTCAAGAACTCAAACGTCGGCTCACGACAGCCCCGGTGCTAGTGATGCCCGACATTACAAAAAGCTTCGACATATATTGTGATGCATCAAGACAAGGCCTTGGTTGTGTATTGATGCAAGATGGAAAAGTCGTAGCATATGCTTCTCGTCAATTGAGGCCACATGAGGACAAATATCCTACTCATGATTTGGAATTGGCCGCCGTTGTTCATGCCTTAAAAATTTGGCGACATTACCTCGTCGGTAATCGTTGCGAAATCTATACCGATCATAAGAGTCTCAAGTATTTCTTTACTCAAAAAGATTTGAATCTCCGGCAAAGAAGATGGCTTGAACTCATAAAAGACTATGATATTGGAATTCACTATCATCCCGGAAAACCTAATGTTGTTGCCGATGCCCTTAGTCGGAAGGTTTATCGGATGAATCTTTCAATTGAATCTTTTCCCGATGATCTATGTGATGATCTTGAGAAACTCAACCTTGGAGTTGTCCAAGAAGGTTTTCTAGCTACTCTAGAGCTGCAATCAACTTTGGAATATCAAATAAAGGCGGCACAATTAGAAGATGAAGAAATCGCTCAAATCAACCAAATGGTGATGAAAGATTTCATCTCAATTCCGATGGAATTCTTATGTGCGGACAACGATACTATATTCCTAAGAATCAGAAACTTCGTGACCTTATCCTTCATGAAGCTCACAACTCCTTGTTATCCATCCATCCGGGAAGTACCAAGATGTATGAAGATTTACGACGGCAATTTTGGTGGCCTGGAATGAAGAGAGAGATTGTCACATATGTCGCAAATTGTGATATATGTCGACGTGTTAAAGCAGATTATCAACTCCCCGCAGGACTACTTCAACCTCTAAAAGTTCCCGAGTGGAAGTGGGAAGATATTGGAATGGATTTCATTGATGGTTTACCCCGGATCCATAAAGGACAAAATTCCATATGGGTTATCGTTGACCGGTTGACTAAAGTAGCTCATTTCATTCCTATCAAGAACACTTATGGTGGTGAGAAACTCATCCAACTCTATGTTAAGCATGTCATTCGCTTACATGGAACTCCAAAATCGATCACTTCCGATCGAGGATCTCAATTTGTTTCTCACTTTTGGCAACATTGCATCAATGCCTTGGCACTCGACTTGACTATAGTACAGCTTTTCATCCTCAAACTAGTGGTCAAGTTGAGCGAGCAAATCAAATCCTTGAAGATATGCTCCGAGCTTGTGCTTTGACTTTTAAAGCAAATTGGAAGAAATGTTTACCATATGCCGAGCTTTCTTATAACAATAGTTACCAACAAAGTCTCAAGATGTCTCCATTTGAAGCTCTCTATGGAAGAAAGTGTCGAACTCCTTTATTTTGGTCTGAACTTGGGGAAAAGAAACCTTTTACTCCGGCCGCCATACAAGAAGCTCAAGAAATTGTCGACATTGTGAGAGATAGATTGAAGGAAGCTCAAACCCGTCAAAAGAGTTACGAAGATAAAAGAAGACGTGAACTGAATTTTGAAGTTAGAGACCATGTCTATCTCAAGGTATCTCCGAGGCGAGGTATACGACGATTTCGACTTCACGGAAAATTATCTCCTCGGTATGTAGGACCTTTTCCCATCATTGAAGAATTGGTGACCTTGCCTATCGAGTAGAACTTCCACCCCAACTATCTGAAGTCCACAAAGTCTTTCATGTTTCTCAACTCAAGAAATGTCTTCGAGTGCCTACCGAAGAAATTCCCCTTGAAAGTCTCGATCTTCAACCCGATCTTTCATATCAGGAATATCCTATCAAGATTTTGGATGAAGGTGAACGACGAACACGAAATCAACAAGTGAAGATGTATAGAGTTCAGTGGAGTAACCATTCCGAAAATGAAGCTACATGGGAGCGAGAAGATCATCTCCGAACCGAGTTTCCGGATTTTCTTCCAAGTCTTTTTGAATCTCGAGGACGAGATTCTTTTTAAGGGGGGTGGAACTGTCACATCCCAGAAATTAGAGGCCTACAAATGATGTATTTAAACCCTAAATAAAGTTGGGTTAAGTTCGAACTTCAAATTTGAGCTCTTTTGAATTTTTAAATTCATGTATACATATCATTCATATGCATACAGGAACTTCTCCGATTTTTCGTGGGAATTTGGTTCGGCCAAACATTCCCAAAAATTCACCATAGATAGAGTTCGCAGAGAAGTATTTTCTGTGAATTTTTCATAATTTTTGGAGACTTTAGCCTAGGTAGAAAATTCATGAACTTGACAGCCTGTTAGAAAAATTCGGAAAACAGTAACCGACCTAATGGGCTTGGCCCAGCTAACCTCACCAGCAGACTAGCTAGCCTCGGCACAGTCCAGCCCATGCCAGCCCACACCGGCCCGCGCCCCTTTCTTCTTCCTCTATTCACGCGCGGCGCGACGTGCCGCGCCGCGATGCGCGCCCCGTGCCGCTCCTGCGCGTCCCAGCCATCTCCCGCGCGCCTCTGCCTCGCCTTGTCCTCGCGCTGGTCTCGGGCGACGAAAACAACTCGCCGTCGCGCAGCTTCCACGCCACGTGTTGGCGTTTCTTACGCAAAGAGATAAATATCAACTCCGCAAGCGCACGGAACACCGTTGTAGCATTTCACCTAGGAGTATTCCAAAGGTATCGTATTTATATTTTCCTCAGGGAAGCAGTGCTAAGAATATCATGAATTAACAAGGAAACATCTATTATTTATAACTTGCAAACTAGACCAAAGCAGGGATACATATATGACATGTGTGTGGCGCCCAGGAGAACATCCATCGATATAGATAACAAGGAGTTAGCATTTAGTTTGGGAGAACAACGAGAAGAAGGTATCAGTCAGCCTAGGGGTTAGCATTTAGTATTTCCTGATAGTCTACAATTATTTACTTAAGCTTTCATTAAAGATACATCCCAACGCATCGGGGCACAGTAGTGCCAAAGCAGCAACCCGATAACTAGGTTCAACTACTTTGGGGATCCGCTGCTCTACAGCCTCTGCAGGTACTAACCCGAACGTGGTGGACTACAAAGCCCGGTACGCCTGTCACACGTACTCGCGGTTACTACATCATTCCGTGGGGTTAGGGGCAACGCACGCTAGAATAACTCCAAACACCTCGCTTACAATTATTCTAGTAACTCACTCCTTGCAAGAGAGCAATCCACCCAAGTCTAACGAATCTAAACAATCAACCTTGGTACCAAGTCCAAGAGAAAGACTATTAAACCCGCAGGACCTAGGCGTGAATCCAACGAAGGGATTTCTCTATAATAATTACTTAAATAAATAAATGTAAACTAAAAAAAGAAAACTAAATTAAATAAATAAATAAGAAAATAATTATATTAAAGAAAGTATAAAAGAAAAGATACACGAGAACTTTACCCAAACTCCGAAGAGAACTCCGGAGCTCCGAGCGAAGCTCTCACTTCTACTCTAACTCCCATGACTAAAATACTAATCATATTCTAAACTACACAAGTGGAATGATCTTCCATGAGATGAGCGTGACCCTTTTGGATCTTCTCTTCTCAAGTGTGAGGTGCGAGTTGTTCTGCAGCCGGCCAGGGGTATTTATAGCTTCTCCATGGCGGTGGGAGCTATATGGCCGAAGCTGGAGTGCCGGGCCCGCCAAGCCAGGCCGGCCGCTCATTGCGTCGGTTCGCCACCGCTTCGATGCTGGACGCTCCTGATTTGCTCCTGATGACGGTTGTCCAGTCGGTGGCTCTGTGGGGGCGGCAGAAGAGGAGTGAGGGCCAAGTTGAGGCCCAAAACAGCCCACCTTCTAGAACGTCGGTGGAATTCTTCTAAACAGGCTTTTGATTCTGCGTTGTAGGCCTGTTTGTAGCTCGCTGGAGGAAGGCCGAGGCCTGGGGCCACCTTGTGGGGCCGTCCGGCCTATAGGTGGGGCAGGCTTGCCTGTCTTTGTGCCAGCTAGGCCCACTTTCCTCCATATTTCCCACCTGCATCCAAATATCACCAAAACTTGTGGAGTAGCATTAATCCTAACTACTATGCGCAGAATCTTGGTGACATGCCTTTATTTACCGGTATTGTGGCGGTCAAAACAGGGTTTAACGACCGCCAACAACCTCCCCAAGCTTAAACTTTGCTCGTCCCGAGCAAACTCAGAACATAGGGTACCGGCGGATCAGGAGTTACAAAGAAAGCGCCCCATGGGTAATAAAGATGCAACAACGTACTCCCTAAATGGTGGTAAGTATGCAAGAGCACGAAATATTCACGAGTGTTGCACATGTGTGGGGCGTGTATGCTTCACCTTGTCATATAGCATTGAAGATTAGAACAGCACTTTTGGACGAGTCAAACAATTTTAGCAGGTGTATGTCCAAAGTTTTTATGTGCTGCAAGACAAGGTAAAAAAAAAATTCTCCTTTGTTTGGTTCACACTTCCCCTCTCCCTAATATGAGGCTATCGCTACAAAGCTTCACTCATTCCTACCTTCTACCATCTTGGGCTTGTATGTGGAGCTTGGTAAGGAAATGCACATTTATCATGCGTATATTGTAAAGCTAAAGGATAAATCTTAAGAGATATAGCAACTCCTTATAATCCGGTCATAGGGAAAAATGTGATGGAGGGGGAGAAGATGAACTCACTCTTGTGGAAGGGGGTTTTGAAAACTTTGGTCCTTTCATTTTGCTCAAGATGTTTATGATAAGAACCATATAGACTTTTATTTTGGGATGCAACCATGGAGTTCCTCTTTTTCTCTCTCTCTCTCTTTTTTTCTGTTGGGTATACTCCATAGTGCATGAGGCTATAACTTTTGCATGGTCCGTAAAAATATTTTTGAACTATTCTTGAGCTTTTTTTTTGAATGGACCGAAAGTTTTGCAAATGTAGGAAGATGCTTGGTTGATTTTCCAAACCTTCCCCCCCTTTTTTTTCTGATGGAAAGAAAATCAAGAACACACGCGAAGGAGTTTATGACCGGAAAAAAGGAGTGCTTACTCTCTAAAGCATTTAAACCTTAACTAAACTCAACGCATGAACAAATGGCTATGAGTGTGGCTTTTTCGAATATTTTTCATGATATGGCTCTGGTAGGTAAATAAATCCTCACAAGGGAAGTGTTCCAAAACGAAAGGGTTTTTAGGTACTTGCAGCAATTAAAATGAAAACATCTCTGGACTTTCACCATACTAAGAAATTGCAACAAGTCCTAATCATGCCATATCATAATCCATAATGCTTAGACTTGGTGTGATGTATGCAACCCACGAAAATGTAGCAACACTAGTGATGTGACTATGCTCGAGTATAAATAACACACATGTCAGGAGTAGAGGTTGCATCAATGCGACACAAGGGGAGCTATCATGTAACTAATCATCATTTCCTTTAAGTGTAGCATTCACCAATATTCTAGCATTTTATTCGAAACAGGGAGTATTTTATTGATCGATAGGGATACTTACCTGGGGTCCTCACCAAGCTTGAGTCTTCGCAAGACTTAAGCTTGAATAGACCGCTTCTTCCATTCTTCTTGTGTCTGCAAAAAGAATGAGGGTGATACAGGTGGCTAGCCCCTATTGGGCTTTGCCGAGAACCTAATATTTTTGGTGTTTTTTTTTTAAGGAAAGGGCACAATTCAAGAAGAGTATAATATCGTATATAGAAGTACTTACCTGGCGGTCCCTCCCCAAACTTAGCTCTTGCAACCATGTGCAAAGCTAAGCGATTAAATCTTCATTTGAAGGTATTAGGTCCGCCTGGTTGGTTTCTCATTTTTGAATTATGTGCCTTTCATGTTGCCTGACGTACTTGGTTTGCTCTCGAAAGGATCTGCATTGGTTAGTACAAAACCATTCGTCTACATCGCACATATCTCTATAGTTCCATTAATCAACCTAGACACCACGTCTAATTCGATCAATTATGTGAGGAGAGCAGAGGATATCATACTCTTCTTCTGTTGTGAAGGTATCATAGAGACGTGTATCTTTCTGTTGGTTGAACGGCCACCGGGCATAATCTCAATGGAGAACAGAGGCACAGAAGTGATCTTCACCCAACCAACAGAAAGAGACGCAAGCGATTGATTGATGACTATTATTTCAACCAACACCCATGTATGAAAAGGAACTTCAAGAGCAAGGGGTATGGTCGAAAAAGATGTAGCATATTTTCATCAGAAAGCAACTCAAAGTTCTTTGCATTCACAAAGCATGGAACGATTCAGGCAGCATTTTTATTTTATTTTTTATTTTATTTTTATTATTATTATTTTTATTTTTTTATTTTTTTTTTTTGAAAAGAGGGGATATATGACAAGGAAAAACAAGGAATAATTTCATATGCGTACCTGGCGGTACCTCCCCAAGCTTAGCCTTTGCAATCGTATGCAAGGCTAAGCTATAGATTTCTTCATTGAACGTCCTGGTTCCGCCACGTATGTTTCCTTCTTCCTGTCATAAAAATCCAACCTTTCTCTATATTTTTTTTCATTATTATTTTTTTAAACAAATTCCGGGCCTATGATTGGGCACTCGGATTTTATTTATTTATTTATTTATTTATTATTTTTTTTCAAAATCCCCACGCCTATGATTGGGCGCTCGGTTTTTTTTTAAGTTTTTTTTTGAAAGCCCGAGGCATATGATTGGGCACTCGGGTTCTTTTTTTTTTTTAATGCAGCGGGGTGGGATGGAGGGGAATTAAACATGCTGATGGTTTGAAAAGAAAACAATGCAGATGTGATGGTGATATGCTCAAACAAAATGCAGGCGGATGCTTAGGCTAGTAGCAAATTAACATAACAGATAATCAATGTTAATCATAGATATCTTAAACCATTGCTTCTCCGGCAACGGCGCCAGAAATGCTTGTTGGCATTTCTTACGCACAGAGATAAATATCAACTCCGCAAGCGCACGGAACACTGTTGTAGCATTTCACCCAGGAGTATTCCAAGGGTATCGTATTTATATTTTCCTCAGGGAAGCAGTGCTAAGAATATCATGAATTAACAAGGAAACATCTATTATTTATAACTTGCAAACAAGACCAAAGCAGGGATACATATATGATATGTGTGTGGCGCCCAGGAGAACATCCATCGATATAGATAACAAGGAGTTAGCATTTAGTTTGGGAGAACAACGAGAAGAAGGTATCAGTCAGCCTAGGGGTTAGCATTTAGTATTTCCTGATAGTCTACAATTATTTACTTAAGCTTTCATTAAAGATACATCCCAACGCATCGGGGCACAGTCGTGCCAAAGCAGCAACCCGATAACTACTTTGGGGATCCGCTGCTCTACAGCCTCTGCAGGTACTAACCCGAACGTGGTGGACTACAAAGCCCGGTACGCCTGTCACACGTACTCGCGGTTACCACATCATTCCGTGGGGTTAGGGGCAACGCACGCTAGAATAACTCCAAACACCTCGCTTACAATTATTCTAGTAACTCACTCCTTGCAAGAGAGCAAGCCACCCAAGTCTAACGAATCTAAACAATCAACCTTGGTACCAAGTCCAAGAGAAAGACTATTAAACCCGCAGGACCTAGGCGTGAATCCAACGAAGGGATTTCTCTATAATAATTACTTAAATAAATAAATGTAAACTAAAAAAGAAAACTAAATTAAATAAATAAATAAGAAAATAATTATATTAAAGAAAGTATAAAAGAAAAGATACACGAGAACTTTACCCAAACTCCGAAGAGAACTCCGGAGCTCCGAGCGAAGCTCTCACTTCTACTCTAACTCCCATGACTAAAATACTAATCCTATTCTAAACTACACAAGAGGAATGATCTTCCATGAGATGAGCGTGACCCTTTTGGATCTTCTCTTCTCAAGTGTGAGGTGCGAGTTGTTCTGCAGCCGGCCAGGGGTATTTATAGCTTCTCCATGGCGGTGGGAGCTATATGGCCGAAGCTGGAGTGCCGGGCCCGCCAAGCCAGGCCGGCCGGCCAAGTAGGGGAGCCGGCCGGCCGCCCATTGCGTCGGTTCGCCACCGCTTCGATGCTGGACGCTCCTGATTTGCTCCTGATGACGGTTGTCCAGTCGGTGGCTCTGTGGGGGCAGCAGAAGAGGAGTGAGGGCCAAGTTGAGGCCCAAAACAGCCCACCTTCTAGAACGTCGGTGGAATTCTTCTAAACAGGCTTTTGATTCTGCCTGTTTGTAGCTCGCTGGAGGAAGGCCGAGGCCTGGGGCCACCTTGTGGGGCCGGCCGGCCTATAGGTGGGGCCGGCCGGCCTGTCTTTGTGCCAGCTGGGCCCACTTTCCTCCATATTTCCCTCCTGCATCCAAATATCACCAAAACTTGTGGAGTAGCATTAATCCTAACTACTATGCGCAGAATCTTGGTGACATGCCTTTATTTACCGGTATTGTGGCGGTCAAAACAGGGTTTAACGACCGCCAACACCACGCCGCGGCACCGCCTCTCTGCTCCTCCCTCTTCTTCCACTGACACAGGCCACCGATGGATGCCACGCGCGCCACAAATCCTCGCGCAGCTTCCAGCTTCCTCGCCCGCGATCCGGAGCCCCTCCTCTTCCTCCATTCCTCGCTCGCCACCGAAGCCGCCAGAGCGCGTCAACGCGTTCCCACGGCGAAACCGCCTCAAACCACTATAAAGGCTTGAGCCACTTCTCTGCGCCCTCTCTTTGATCCTCTACAACCCTCCTGAGCCGTCATTGGCGAGAAAAGCGGAGCGAGCAAGACGAATTTTGGTTTTCCCCAAAAATCAGCCGCCGCCGCCATCGCCGGAATTCGAGCTTCTCCGGTGAGCTCCACGTCGAATTCTAGTACTTTTGGGATCCCCATGAGCTGTTGATGCTTTCCCCTCTGACCTTTTCCTTGATTTCTAGGCGGAAGGATCATCTTGACCAATCCTCCCCTGTTTCGCCGCCGCCGTTCGGCCAGTCGCTACCTCCGACCATCTCCGCCCTCGACAGCTGCTCGGTGAGACTCCTAGCCACTCGTAGATGCTCTAGCATAGCACAAACTTGTGCGTTTACTTTGCATATCAATTTCGCGATATGGCTACCTCGCCGCGCCGCCTAGGTCACTATCGCGCCGCCACTACAGTCAACCATCGGCGACGCGATCACCACCGGAGTGTAGGTCTTGAGCTCGCGCATCGATTGGTGTAGGATGTCGACGTCAACTGGCCGTAGTTTGCTGCCGACGAGCCGCTCAGTCGCCGTGTTTACTGTGCACACGTTAATTTGAATTAAGTCATTCCTAAGCCGACACGTGGTGCGCTACGATTGGCCAGTTTTGGTTTAAACGTTTTTAGCATGAAATAGATAGAAAAATAGTGAGGAAAAATTTGGAAAAATAGCTAGAAAAATTCCTTATGTTTTTAGGCTCCTTTTTATGCAAAAATATGATATATGTGTTTAGGAAAAATTCATAGTAGAAAATAAGCTAGCCTTGTGCTTTGTTTAAAAATAAGTATTTAGGGAATTTGCATATGGAAAATGAATAAGATTAAGTTACTTTTTGAACTCTTCAGAATCCATCTCCACTGTAGACACAGAATTGATCATAGGAAAAATTTGAAAAGAATTAAGTGTAGAATTGCTTTATTTCATAGAAAATCACATGTTTCTTTATAAGAAATTAATTGTTGTTTACTTAATAGATATGCATGCAATCACTGTAGACAAAATACTTAGTTTTCCACTTTGTCAGCCACTGATGGAACTGTCCTAGTGGAAATAAATGCTAGGTTTCATTTACTTAGATAGTTTTGCTTGTTACATAAACCATAAGTACTTTTTTTTTAGAAAATTAAGAGAATTAAAAATATTGTCTAGGTGAATATGGCTTCATAAGCCCCAGAGGCATGCTAGGCCGAAAAAGATCGATGTGTTAGCCTCACGATCCAGTTAGAAAGAGTTTGACCATTTTTGGACTAAATGTAAACGATTTTGATTTATCTTCCGATATAACTTTAAATTGCGCGTAGAATCGTCATCTGACCTCCGAATCGAGAGATCTAAGTTGCGCAATTTATCTAAATTCATGCTTCATGCATACATGCAGAAATATGCATCATTTTCAGTTGGTTTTAAATTTGGATTTATTTGGTATTTATTTGGATATTATTTATTTTAACGTGTAGACGATTCGAACGATGGAGGTTATGTAGAAGAACAAGAATCTGAGGATCCGAACTACGAAGATCAAGAGTTGGAACAAGACCAGCAGCAAGGCAAGCACCCCCTTGATCATCTTGATCCCATAATTGTGATGAAATGTTTAGCATAATGGCTAGGAATAATTTGTGCATTAATAATTTCCATAAAACTATTGTGGGAGAATATGATAACCCTTTTTACTAGGAACCCTATGGCCATCTATTTATCTATTTTGTAGTGAAACTTTTGGGAATTTACATGGTGGATACCTATTTTAGGAATAATGATAAATATTACTATTATTAAAATATGGATTTAGTAACTCTTCCCCATAATTGTATATTGGTTTAAGTACATGCAGAATCCTAAAATCTGGGAATCATATTACTAGATATGTTTATTTATGAACCATGAATATTTTAGATGATGGCGGGTTATGTCATGGTATTTTTGGTATTATTGTTGGAATTGTTGGAGACCCGCCACATCATATAAGTACCGGTACTTTATGACTTGATTTAAGGAATTTTCGTGCGATCATAGGTGCTGGTATGGGACAGTCATGGCTAAGTATTTAGTTGAATGTTATCTTGCCTTCTAGAAGTAGAGAATGTATGGATAATTTACCCGATTTGGTATTTATTCAGAGGGACCTCCATTACTACGGTTTTGGATTTAAGGTTTACCAATATAATAATTTGTACCCTTTTCCTACCTAATTGTCCATATTTGAAGGAGGGGATAAATTGTACCTCTGGGATATTAGTGGTCAGGTTCAGAGGGATTTTTACAATTTAGGGAAGGCAAGATTAGCAAACAATTATTGAAAACGTCATGTGTGATACCGATATACACACTTCGTGAGTGCAAGGTGCTAGCTACACCTAGACGGTCACTCACAACCTATGGGTACAGCGTACAAACTCTGCAGAGTAAATAAATCTATTCGAATAGCCGTGCTTGCGGTCTCAAGCTCCTTAATGATGGGAATTTTGTTTAATAATATGAATTTTGTTTATGCTTATTGATAATTGTTTAATTGCTCAGTTTTTGCCTGTCAATGATATCTCATTTATATGAAATATGTATGTGCTTATTCATTTATGCGATCTTCTACTATTATGTTACCTTCACTTTAGTAACTTTCATTTAAATTTATTTATTGTATTTACTTAGGAACTCAATTCCTTCCCTTTTGGTAATATTGGCATTTAATTACTGTGTCATACACATAAAGTCTTGCCGAGTACCAATGTACTCACCCTTGCTAAATATGTTGATCAGAAGAAGAAGATGATTCGTATGAAAATCCGCCGGACATGGGTTTTTATGCATCGAGCTTTGACGATAATTCCGGTGGTTCGGTCTAGGTTCATCTAGGTTGTTCGCCTGTGGAGTCTTGGGCAATAACCACTAGATGCGCTGCGAGTTTATTTTGGTTTTTATCTGCCTCTTCAGTCTTTTATTTAGCCGGTCGGCTAGATGTATGTATAAATAAGTTGTGATGTTTGAACGTAAGATGTATAATAAATAAGGATTTTGTTGTATGTGTATGTTGATATCAAATGCTTACGTGTGTGCTTGCGATTGATTCTGGGACAAGCACGATGAAAACACGTAGTTTCGGGTATGTAAATATCCGAGACGCCGCAGATCATCACCTACTCAACTCCATCATTAGGCCATATCTGAATGCACGATTTTTGATGCAAAATGAATGGCTCCAGAAGTGCCTTCCCGGGAAGGCACCCCTGGATTTCGAAGATATGTGACCTTGACGGAGAAACTTGGTTCAGCAAGCTCGTTGTGATTGTTGTAGCCATCCCCATGGCTGATGTGTTTATCATCTTGGCAGGCTTTGCTCCTGGATTAGACACACGGGAAGTTATGACTACGTATATGCAAGCTAGCTAATATGTCAGTCCAAACTTAGTACTAACCCCATATAAATATAGGACAGGGCCATGCAATTGTTCAATTACATCACAAAAGAAAGAGACAAAATGTTATACATCACTCTTCTTGTTAACCTATTTTGCGAGAGTGACATCCACGTTTAAAAGACATTCAGGCTTCGACACGTGAAGAACTGAAGATGCACCTTCAGCCAGGAATAGGCTCCAATAACGATGATCCACAAATACATACTATGTTTGCTCCTCTGTTTCATCTCCCCTGTTCCTCTGTTTTGCTACTGTTTCGTGTCGAGTGTCGACTGTTCCCCTGTTTCTATTTGGCTCCGCGTAATGACTGCATGCAAGCGCTTGAGATCCGGTTCACGAGCCTGACGGACATGAGCAAGCTTAGACATTCATTGCAGCCGGAGGTCTACATCCACCTCCCCGACAAAGCCTAAGACGCTCTCCAAACTTTACAAAACAGTTGAAAACCGCACGAAAACTGCACGAGAACGTGAGAGGAACACCTAACAAATTGACGAGCTCCAAGGAGGGGTTTTCGCGCAAACCACGACCCAGCGATTTAGACGATTCAGCGGTTTTCGTCAAAACAATTTGCAAAAACCACATCGGTTCAAGTAGCGGCCATGTGGGTAGCAGGTTATTTTCGTTAGGTGGCGGCAAAAACATGATATGGTTAAAGACCTGCTACACAATAACGAGTTTGATGTGCACAGCTTGGACCCCAAGAGATAAATATATGAAATTTATGGTGGCGGGATACATACATCCAAGCAGTCCATCAGTGTGAAAGGAAATATCAACATAAATATAGCGACAGGATGGAAAAATATAATAATCACAAATGCCGCTACAATGTTGGTGGTCATTAATCTCCTGAAAAAATCGACGAGAAACACAGAGTAAGGCCATCAATCCCTGCAAAGCAAGCAACTTTTCAGTAAGCATTTTCTCCTTTTTACAAACCAAAAGCTAAAGTGACCAACACACGAATAGTAGAAGGACTATTATATGATTAAAAGAAAGGAAAGCACATGAATTTGATAACACACGAAATCTTCTTAGCCTGTCATTAGGCTCTTAGTTTTTCCTTAGTCTAACATTGTGGCATGAACTGGAATCTTGCAATTTGTAATACGTATGTGCCTATAACTCTTTGAAACCGTTCTCATAACAAGCTATTGTTCAACTAATTTCTCATATTTGCTATGTTAATCCTGTTTGCAGTTCGGAATCAGATTAACTAATATTTCGCATCGATAAGATTGTTGACCCGTCAACGTACCCGCAAGATGCATTTAATGATCCTCCAGGCGGCCCTCTCCAGCGCCCTATCGCCGTCCGTCGGGCCAGTCTCGGCGGTGATCTCCGGCGTGTTGTGGCTCAGCTGACCGGAACCAGCTGTCTCGAGGTCCAGCAATGGCGCGTCCGGCTCCTCATCCCTGAGGGCCTCTCCTTCGGCTTCGGCACCATGGACCCAAAAAAAAAAAAAAACTCAGCACAGCCCGAATCTGGTCATCGTCCATCACGATCCACCCTTATTATTTCCCCGTTCATATGGATAAATAGCGCATAATATATTTTTTACAAGGAAATAGCAAGTTTGCAACAGTAGCAACCCGCTACTACACTGATTTTTTTTTATCCTTGCTAAGCTTTAAATTAAACTCAATACTGCACGATGCTCTCTAAATAATATTTCCTCCGTTTTTTAATATATGACGTCGTTGACTTTTTATCTTATCTATAAATATTTGTGTAAATAGCTAATTATATAAGTTAACTTTAAAGTGATATTCATTTCACATTCGAAAAGTAATTATTTAAATCTATATTGTTGGTCAAAGTTCAACGAAAAAGTCAACGGTGTGAGGGAGTATAACTTTTTGCAAGGATAAAATAATCTAACCTTCAAAGGTGTAGCTGCTCCCGCACCTTTGGGCGCTCCGGAGCTCCCACGATGCATTTGCAACATACAATTTGCACTAAAAATCCTAACAAATTTATGAATAAATAGTTTGTATTGTCTTTTTTTTTTGCGACTAGTTTGTATTGTCATCTAGCAGCATGCAAATTTTTAGATGTAACAAATATTTATGCAAGATGGTATTCATTTCATACCCGCAACCCCTTACTATTCAAACGATAATCTCTCTTATAAATTACTCCATGTTTATCCATATTTTCCTTCTATTGTCTATCTAGTTTTGTCGTAAGTCAAACTTTTTGAACTTTGACTATCAATTATGAAAAACCTATAAATATTGACAACACAAAACTGATGTTACTAGATTCATCTTGAAATGGACTATCATATGATGTAACTGTTTTAGTTTGAAATAATATATATTTATAGATATTGTTGGTCAAAGTTTGACTTATGACAAACAGAGAGAGTAATTGTTGCATCTCATTTTGCATGATAATAGATGACAACATGCACTATTTATACATATTTATTTCAGAATATTTCATTCAAATATGAGAAGCACGGGAGAGCGCGACCGAATGTGAGCACATGATATACCACCAGAAATACTCTATTCATAGCGCAAGCCTTCTAGAACAGTGGTGATCGCTGCAGATTAAAAATATACGTCCCTCTGTGACTCCCGGCAGCGTATGGTTTTGATCACGGAAAAAGTTACTTCGTTCGGTCTAGTCCATCAATACAATAAACCTTGCTGCCTCTATTTCAATGACCTGTTTATGTTCTAGATATATAGTTGGTAGGATAAGCTCCCAGCTCGTGAGAAGGGTGGTATGCTAGCAGAAAATAGAAAAGTGTCCCTATATTGGCATTCTGATCATGCATAAATTACAATA
Organism: Eragrostis nindensis; assembly: GCA_012490785.1. NCBI lineage: Eukaryota > Viridiplantae > Streptophyta > Magnoliopsida > Poales > Poaceae > Eragrostis > Eragrostis nindensis. The sequence continues at coordinate 443,449 of JAAXCT010000158.1, forward strand.
AAATGAGCAACACACGCCTATCTGACGTTTATTACACTTTTCCTTCTCTTCAAAAAAATTTGTACTCAATCGAACAGTCCAATCTGGTCCACCATAGGATGAAAATTTACCAGAACATCAATTCAGTTCAAGTTTGATGGAGGTGTGACCCAACCAAAAAACCATTTATTTTGACTTAGGAGTGAGGAATAGACCCTTACAGTAACGCAGAAGGTTTCCGCATGGGGATAATCATGATGTGACCCACGATGCAAAAGATTTCAGCTATAGGTACGGCAACAGCAAGCACAACAAACATACTAAACCATGTATCTCCTCCGATGTAGCTGATTGCATATCTTCTCATAGAGTTGAACAAATGCACCCAAAGTAAGATCAGCATCCCCTGGAACCACACAAACCTTTTGAGTCAGCACATGCCATAGAAGACGAACGTGCCAAAAAAAAAATAACAGAGGAAGAACTGCTCCTTTGGATGGTTCTGGAAAAAGCTACCTGACGATATATAACAATATATACTAGTAAGACAAAGGAGTTGAGCGTGGTTTTACTTCTAAAGTTATATCAGGGAGATCATTCTATTCAGAGGAACGGCAGATGGCTGCCTTTTCCTATGACTCAAATCGTTCGAACTCCAAAAACCTATCTTATCTTCCTTGGAAAAATAGATAATTGCCGTAGCCAACAGAGTACAGTGATAGTTAATGAGATTACAGACAATAAACATGAATTCTACATGAAGCGGCAGTATAAAAAAAAATCAGCCCTAAGGTATCAGTCACTTGATGTCATTGTTAATCTAAGTGCTCCAAAATACCAATTAATCTATACAACCTCTAGTGTCCAACAACAACAACAACAAAGCCTTTTTATCCTAAACAAGTTAGGGTAGGCTAGAGATGAAACCTGTAGGAACCAACAAGAGAGGCAAAACCAACCAAAACGAGAAAGGGCAAAACAGGATAAAAGAGAAAGAAGAGAGCAAAAAAGAAAAAAAGAGTGAAAGAAAAGAAAAAAGAAAAAAGTTTTTTTTAAAGGAGGGGTTTTTTTAAAAAGGATTAAAAAAAAGGAGAAATCAAGGTTCCGGCACGTGGATTGCTTTTTTCCACTCTCTCCTATCCATAGCTAACTCCTCAGCAATATTCCAGTCCTTCAGGTCTCTCTTCACCGACTCTGCCCATGTCAAAGGTGGTCGACCTCTGCCTCTCTTCATATTTTCGGGACGACGTATTATCCCACTACATACAGGCGCCTCCTCCGGTCTTCGTTGCACATGTCCAAACCATCTCAAGCGATGTTGAACAATCTTCTCCTCAATTGGTGCCACCCCTAATCTCTCACGTATGTCGTCATTCCGGACTCGATCCCTTCTTGAGTGGCCACATATCCATCGCAACATACGCATCTCTGCTACACTTAGTTGCTGGATATGCTTTCTTTTAGTTGGCCAACATTCTGCTCCATACAGCATAGCAGGTCGGATCGCTGTCCTGTAGAATTTGCCTTTTAGCTTTTGTGGCACTTTAGTGTCGCAAAAGACACTTGTAGCTTGACGCCACTTCAACCATCCAGCTTTAATTCTATGACTGATATCGTCATCGATATCTCCATCTTTATGTAGCATCGATCCCAAGTAACGAAAGGTGTCTTTTTTGGCTACTACTTGACCATCGAGGCTGACATCTCCATCCTCCTGCCCCGCAACACTGAAGTTACACTTCATGTATTATGTTTTAGACCTACTTAGCCTAAAACCTTTTGATTCCAGAGTGTGCCTCCACATATCCAGCTTCTCAGCAACACCGCTCCTGCTCTCGTCAACTAGGACCACGTCATCTGCGAAGAGCATACACCAAGGGACATCACCTTGTATATCCCTTGTGATCTCATCCATCACAAGAGCAAAGAGGTAAGGGCTCAAAGCCGACCTTTGGTGTAGCCCAACATGAATCGGGAAGTCAGATGTGTCCCCACCACTTGTTCGAACACTTGTCACAACTTTATTGTACATATCTTTGATTAGATTAATGTACTTAGTTGAGACTTTGTGTTTTTTCAGGGCCCACCACATGACATTCCTAGGCACTTTGTCATATGCCTTTTCCAGGTCAATGAAGACCATATGCAGGTCTTTCTTTTGTTCCCTGTATCTTTCCATTAGTTGCCTTAAGAGGAAAATTGCCTCCATAGTTGACCTTCCGGGCATGAAACCAAACTGATTTTTGGTCACACTCGTCATCTTCCTCCGGCGGTGCTCGATGACTCTCTCCCATAGCTTCATTGTATGGCTCATCAGCTTAATTCCACGGTAATTAGTACAACTTTAAATATCTCTTTTATTCTTGAAGATTGGTACCAATGTACTGCGCCTTCACTCTTCGGGCATTTTGTTTGTCCGAAAGATAAGGTTGAAGAGCTTAGTGAGCCATACTATCGCTATGTCTTCGAGACATCTCCAAACCTCAATGGGGATACTATCGGGGCCCATCGCTTTACCTACCTTCATCCTTTTTAACACCTCCTTTACCTCATATTGTTGGATCCTTCACACTTAACACCTCCTTTACCTCATATTGTTGGATCCTTCACACGAAACCTCTGTTGTTATACAACCTCTAGTGTCCAACAAAAGGAAAAGCATGGCATGCAGAGGTTGCCCAAACTCAAAGATCGACGACAAAAGAGCCTGTACTCTGTCTGCATCTACCACAGAACCGTCCAGAAGTGTCAGTATACAAAAGAAACAACTGTTCAATAAATCCCACAGGAATCTACCAGTCACATTATGAAGTCAATCCAACATATGGTATGACAACACCAGGGTCAGTTCCTAAAAGGGTACTCCCTCCGTCCCTTAATATTGGGCACTCTGAAGTTTAAAATTTTTCCCTAATTAATGGGCTAACGGCAACATATTACAAGTCCTCTATGTTTTTTAACTATCTGTTTATGAACTCCACTATTTCATTAAAATGAAATAAAGAAACCTTTGCAAAGAAATTTAACAAAAACTCCACAGATACTACGGCTCTGAAAACCTCCATATGTGATCAGAAACCTCCGATCCTCACGTTGTGAGTCTGCAACTGTATAGCATTCGTAATGTAGCATCGCTGCACATGTTAGTACATATAACCGTATGCATGCACATATACTGTGGCTAAACCAGTCATCAATTTCCTCGAGATTATACTTCAATTTCCCCATGTAGCATCGCTGCACATGTTAATTAGTATCTAACCGTGTGCATGCACATCTTTACTCCTTCTTACTACCTCCATTTCAAAATACTTGACACATTTGATTTTTTTAGATCACGTTTGACTGCTCGTCTTATTCAAAAAATTTGAGCAAATATAAAAACAAATAAATCATATTTAAAGTATCTCTAATAATAAAACAAACCATAACAAGATAAACTATATTTGTATAAATTTTTTGAATAAGACGAGTGGTCAAACATGATTTACAAAAATCAAAAACGTCAAGTAATTTGAAATAGAGAGAGTATTTTCCTTGTCAGTCCTCTGCGTGCGTCGCGTCCTCCTCTCACCCCGCATCGTCTCTCACGCCTGTTCGCTCGCATCGACTCGCACACCTGCTCCGTCGTCCGCACGCCGCCTTGCTCCTCCCCGCCTCCCGCCGGACTCAACCCAAGGCCGCCTTGCTCCTCCCCGCATCCCGCCAGACCCAACCCAAGGTAGCCGCCGCCCGATCCACGCGTCGTCGCCGCACGCCCTCCCTCGCGCCACGAGGCTAGGTTTTGGGCGGAGCGGAGGTGCGGGATCAACGGCGGCGAGTCGGGCGAGGCATGGAGTGTTCAAAATCCCCGAACTAACTCCGCTCTCCCGATCTCGATCCAACCTCTCAGCACTAAACCGCTACCTCCGCCTCCACCTCGAGCCGTAGGAGCAGCAGGATGGGGAGGAGGAAGAGCGAGGCGACGCCGGAAGCGAAGACGCCCTCCTCCATGTCGGCTCGAACACCACCGCGATAGCCAGCAGCCTGGACGCGCTCGATCTGGTGTCGGCATCGTCCCGCCCCGTGCCGCCTCATCGTCTTGGATTTGCCAGATCAGGATCGGTACTCTCCCTCCCCATCCTCTCTTCTACCTCGCTCATCCGATTGGGAATTTGGATCCATGCTTGGATTGCAGGATTCTGTGAGAACTTTTTTTATTCTATCTTCACAGCAGGGTACCCGCCCTTCCTCTAATCTGATCCACTGTTTTTTTTTTAGGCTTGTGGTTGAATCCTCTGTTGCACCTGCACTGCAAGGGAGAAAACAATTCCAATAATGGAGCTGCTTCTACTGGGTTTGGTATGCTAATCTGTAACACGCCCTCTGCATAGATACACTGTTATTGAAACTGATACTTGTTCAAACAAAAAAAGAATCGTTTTTTAATTTTCTTCAGATCGAATTTGAATGAAATGTTGCTGAACAGTATAGCTAGATCTAGAGTATCAGTGAATGTATTATGTAATTTAACAAATAATTTTCAGCTATCAATTTTTGATTTGTAAGGTAATAATGATACTATCTAGCTAAACAAAACATACTCAGAATATTATATAATTATCTTTTCTTTTAACAATGAAGTTACAGTCTTACCAGTTTTATTCAAACTGACACTGTCTGTGATGTTGATGCTTTGTCTGTCCTTGGGTAAGTCTTATTTTTGTCACTATATAACAATACAGTTATAGTTCTTTTCAACAACTCTTTAGTTAATTATAATGATTTGGGTGGGAAATGTTCAGACTAGCTTTATGCTGTTGTTAAAAATTAGAAACCATATTGATGCAGTTTCCACTATTCTGTGTACTTGCCAATTGTCATCTGGCAAACTGGCAGTGGCATACAAAACAATACAAATGCCAACTAGGTTTGTGCCCTACACATGAAATACCTTTTAAAAAGTAATCAAATATTTGAAGTATCTTTATGCCCTGCATTTGTTTTATAGTTTTTTTCCATGTCCTGAGTAGTTGCTATCTTTGTGTCCTCGTGCTAGATTGAAGTGTCTTTGCTGCCTTCACATTAGCTTCCTCACAGTGAGCAGTGTCTGCAGACATGTTTGTTTCTATAAAGTCTGCAGATAGTTCAGAAGTCCTCGATCTTTTCTCAGTGTATCCGATATAAGTGGGTGTACCTGGTAATCTTCTCTGTTGAGATTGTTTTATGAGACAATTCCTTTATTTGTGAGCATTGGAGCATGATTGAGCCATGTTTTCTTGATGATGATCACTTTATAAGGTCTCAAAGCTAATATATAAAATTTTTGAACCCTGGTAACAGAGGAAAATGATTGCATGGTCATGCAGGAAGTGGAGCTCACGGAGCAGATGTTGGACAGGATCCCACCAGTGGTAGCAAGGTTCGTCGTCTTCATCTGCTAGCATCACTAGATTATCAGGGGCACCGTCTGTTTATGTGCTATGAATAAATGTTCCATAGCGTAAGATTCTGCTCCATCATAACATTTTAGATCGTAGTGTGAAGCAGGTTTCATTTCCTCATATATTTCCATCGTAACATTTTAGCGTAAGATTCTGCATTTTGACATTTTCTTTGTTACTGTTGGTTTTGTATGATGGAATGTAGAGGGACATCTTCCTTAAATTGTGTTCAAAATTGAAACATTCTTGTCGATTATTTTGACAGCGAGAAACTCATGTTTATATCTTTGTAGTTGGCAGAGACGTCTCTTGCTGCTGGCGACCTGGAACTTAAATGTTGCTTGAATCAACTCCGACAATACATGTTTATGAATCATCAGTGGGCAGTCCTCTTGGCTGTGCTGTAGGCTCTTGGCAGCCTGTACTACGTTTCACTTTGAATGTGGTCCTACATGCTCAGGTACTAAATCCCCCTCTGCGTGTTCTCGATTTAGCTCAGCTATGTCAAATTTACTATGGTCCATCTAATTGTCTTTTATGCAATGATGACTGAAAAAAGAATGCTGATGAATGGCTTGCCCCACCCGAGTTGAGATCTGGCAAGTTATTTATTTTTTTGGATCACCTAGCTATTCTATCTCAAATGTTTGGAGAATTAAAATGCATGTGTGCTTATCACAGATTTTTATTACACGCACTCTGATTTATTTTAACGTCATGTCTGAATTCTGTTACTCTTTGCACAGGTGGTTTGTGTAATTCCTTCAACCATTGCTTTGAATGTCTGCTTTATCCACTATTCCGCACTATGATAAGGCTTTTAAGGCATCTTTGTTTGCAGCAATCTGATATGGACGATGACCATAACTGCAATCTGCACATAGAGGACTAAACCACTTCATTGTAAAGTGGAAAGTATAGTAAACTTTGCATCCTTAATTACCATGATCTGTATAGCAAAAAAATGCTTGTATCTGATGCCTGACCTGGTTTAGCATAGAGAATATTATACATGTAAAATGTAGCGTTTATACACCTTGAATGGTTGACTTCATATGCATATTAAGTTGTACTATACTGTAAATAATATGTCTGCTGCTACTGTTTCAAGGCACCATTGAATGCATCTGAGTTGAATGCTCTTTGTTCGCAATGTTTGCAGCTAGATTGGTCATCTTCATATCATATTCTTGTCAACAGATTAGCTTTCTCACCTATAAAACATTTATTTTACCTAATAATGTTTGCCTTGTTTATTATGTTATACCATCTGGGAATTGTTCTAGAAAAAAAAACATCTGGGAATTGGTGTAGTTGGTTGTGGATCTGTTATTTGCGCTTCCACGTATGCTTCCAAATCAATCATTTATTTTGAAATATTTGGCAGGAATTGGTGTGGTTGTTTGGCTATTGTGGGTCTGTTATTTGTGCTTCCACATATGCATCGGAATCAATGACTTATTTCAAAAATATTTGGCAGAAATTGGTGTGGTTGTTTGGTGATTGTGGGTCTGTTATTTGTGCCTATGAATTAGTCTTCCATTGATGTTCTCACGACATCAGGCGTGAACTAACTCAATTGATGTGATCTCCTACTCTGACCCTACCTCACAGCCTAATAAATAAAACCTGCCAGACGTAAAAATGCCATAGTGAAAATCAGTCACACCAAAGGTCTGTTAAAAGGCATCGAGTTGCTTCATCTTAACAATTTCAAAGTCGTTTATCATCAATCGAGTGAGCAAAAACCTAAAAATTTGTGTGGTGCTAGAAAAAAAAGAAGAAGAACTTGGCTTTTGGATTAACTGATTTTAGCTCTGTTTCGAAGCCAACATTTCTTATCAAGGCTGATTCATTAGTAAGTGTAACGGTTTTGATATAAAAATCTGGATAAATTTCATAAATTATACCTCGTGATTCTTTCGTGTGTGTGTTCTTTTGGAGAATCAAAAGTTTTTCATGAGTCTGTTTCGGATATTTGCTTGAATGGTTCAAATTCAATTTTAATTAAAACAGAGATTCATAAATTTATTTGTATATTTTTTTCCCGACGACCAGCACGTGGCAACGCACGGGCATTTTTGCTAGTATGAAACAGACATGCTGATTGATCGTGAACGTTAAAGAAAGAATACCCGGATGAAGAACTTGATCATCCTGTTGGCGGCCCTCTCCCCCAACTCCTTCAACGGGTCCATCTGCGCGGGCGTCGAATCGGTGGTGCCGCACGTGCGGCCCCCGGGCCGCCCGTTCTCCAAGGGCTGCGGCGCGGCAACCGCGTCCTCCCTGGAGGCCTCGCCGCAAGGGCATCCACAAGCGCCGCATGGCATCAATGATTCGATGAGGAGAGAAGCAACGGCGGGCGGATCGAACGACGAAATTGTGATGGGTTACAGGTTAGGAGAACCTTTCATTGCACATGACGGCTCTCCAAGGGTATAAATTCGTACCAAGAAAACAAAAGGTTATAATAGTAATTAGTACTCCCTCCGTCCAGAAATATAGTGTACATTGAGTTTTGTCTTAAGTCAAATTTTTTGAACTTTGTCCAATAATATCTATAAAACAGTAAAGATTGACAACATGAAAATACTTTTACTAGATTCATCGTGAAATGGACTTTCATAATATATAACTATCTTACTTTGAAATAATATATATTTTTAAATATTGTTGGTCAAAGTTAGAAAAGTTTGATTTAGGACAAAACTATATGTACACTATATTTCTGGACAGAGGGAGTATATCGACCTTCTTTATAAATATCTCTACTACTGCCTCCGTTCAGAAATATAGTGTACATCTAGTTTTGTCCTAAGTCAAATTTTTTGAACTTTAACCAATAATATATAGAAAACCATAAAGATTGACATCAGGAAAATGATTTTACATGGTGAGATGAACTTTCATAATATATATTATCTTACTTTGAAATAACATACTTCCTCCGTTTTTATTTATATGCTGCAGTTGACTTTTTGTTGAACTTTGACCAACAATATCTAATTATGTAATTAGTTACTTAACGTGAAATTGATAACATTAGATCTATCATCAAAAGCATTTTAAAGTTAACCTATATATTTAGCTGTTTGCACAAATATTTGTAGATAAGACGAATGGTCAAAGTAACGAAAAAAGTCAACTGCGTCATATAAATAAAAACGGAGGGAGTATATTTTTAGATATTGTTGGTCAAAGTTAAAAAAAAATGACTTAAGACAAAACTACATAAACACAATATTTCTGGACAGAGGTAGTACTTAATAAGTCTCAAAAGGATCGTCAGCGCGAAATTTCAGATTTCAAACCTCTGCCATCCGACTTCACTTCGAATTTAAATTGAGTTTGATTCAAATTCAAGTGTCCGAGTTATTTGTATTCTATACTATTGAATCTGTTTTATCTACAAAGAACATTGTGGTCCAGTGGTAAGTGTATACATTCACTCCCCAGCAACCCGGGTTCCTGCACTCGGCGCATGCGCAAAGTTTTCTATTTCTTTTTCCCGGTGGCGCGTGGGGATGGGCCAGCTGGGGCTTAGCTGGGCCGCGTCGGGGAGGGGTTCATTAAAGATGGGCTGAAATGGCAAGTTTTTCAGGGAGGATTTGTCTTAACTAGCTTTTGAAGGATTTAGGACGATTTAATGAATATTTATGCAAATTACAATGGTTTTGAAACTATAAAACATTCATTTATTCCACACTAACTTAAATATAGGATCATAAATTGTTCTCCATTTATTTAATTTCGAAATTCAAACCAAACTAAAAAATTCTGTAGCCATGAGTTTCATTTCTTTATTAAATGTTCAAATGTTTGAAGTTAATTTTTGTAATGGAATTTATTTAGAAAGAGGAAAATTTATAGAGTAAAAGAAATTGTCAAAATATAATTTATTTTCTTAATTGTTACTACTATATAGGAATTATGTGCCTCTATTACCATCAAGAAGGTAATAGAGTATCAGCCACCGGATTAAATTAGAATGGATGGTTCATATTGATTTGGGGTACTTTAAAATGTTGTTAGAAATACAAATCATTTTTAAACTTTTTTTTTAACCTGGTGCAATGCACGGGTATTTTGCTAGTATATAAAAAAGCTAGTTACTACAAAATGGACTTAGCTTGGACTTGGCTCGTTTCAATTCAAATTTTAACATACCTAGATGAACATTTAGCTTGTTTTGTTAGCAAGCTTCGCGAGTCTAATGAGTCAATCAATACCAATTAAAATATACTTTCTCCGTTTTTATTCATATGACGCAGTTGATTTTTTTAATAAACTTTGACCAACAATATATAATTACGTAATTAGTTACTTCACGTGAAACCAATATCACTAGATCTATCATCAAAAGCAATTTAAGGTTAACCTATATATTTAGCTATTTGCACAAATATTTATAGATAAGACGAATGGTCAAAGTAATGAAAAAGTCAACCGTGTCATATAAATAAAAACGGAGGGAGTAATATTTATTGCATAATCCTAATTTTTAGTTTGCGATTCAACATCCCGAGTCCAAAAATGGCGACGCTAAAAGTGACATTCATCTCTATTTGTAGCATAACATAGTTTTTGTCCCAAGCTCTAAAATTTTGATATAATATCTCTACTTTATATTGATTGCTTTCGTGTTTACTTTTTAGAATATCAATGTAAATCGTTGAACATTATTTCTCTAAGTTTTTTATGCTAAAAGTGGTGAAAATATATCCATTTGAAAATATCTTTCATGATGAAGCTATTAATATTATTTTCATGTGCCAAATCTTGGTACTTTTTAATGTAGTGGCCAAAGATTTTATAAAATTGGATTACTCATATTCAAAAACGATCTTTTTAAGAATGGGGTAGTAAGTTACAGGCTTATATACAAGACGATGTATTAAAGATACAATCTATTCAAGATCTATATATTTTTTCTATTCAACAGCCAAGACTTCGTCCGAGCCAGACTGCTGTCATGCATGGCAGTGTATATATATTGTTGGCAGTATATATTATACTCGCAAAAAAAACTGTTTATTTGATTTTCAGTGATGTATTAAAGATACTAGTCTTGCTCAACTCTTATCATTAGGTCAACATCAGTTGGTCACTTTTTTCCTCCCAAACAAAGAAGAGTTGTGCATCATTATGTTAAGAAGACAAAAAAAAGGTAAAAAAACCATATAACACACACTTTCTGTTGGTCATTTTTTGAGAACATATATGTTGGACACTAAACAGTTCATGATGGCAATCGGTGGCGATAGAGTCGGAGAAGGGAGGCAGTGGTGGGGAACGTATCAGGTGGAAACCAACCCCTCCATGCAAACTATGGAAACTTCAATCAGAGCCACACGATGTTGATCCAAAAGGGCACTCAAGGGAGGTGGGAGGGGTGATTTACAAAAGCGACTTTGCAAATCACCCCTTCCACCTCCTCTAAGTTTGTAAATCACCCCTCCCACCTCTCATGAGTGCTCCCCTTGGATCAACATCATGTGGCTCAGATTGAAGTTTCTATAGTTTGCACGGAAGGGTTAGTTTCCACCTGATACGTTCCCGGCAGTGGTGAATGCAATCGTTGGGGTGCAGTTGAAAACACGTAAATCCATTGGTGTCATAGGGGGGCCATGAACTCGTTGAAGCCACAAAGATGTCGACGAAAGACAGAGCACATGAACTGATTGTGACTCGTTGAAGCCCATATTGTGGCAGAGCACGCCGAGGCCTTTGGAGCGGGCGTAGGAGGAGCTGAAGCTCGGAAGCACGAGCAGCATGACGAGAAGGTTGGGCGGCACGAGGAGCAAGTACGGGTGCAAAGCGATGAGCCGCAATCATGCAGCCTGTTCGCCTGGCCTTCTGCTTATCAGCCGCTACAGTGTTCACAGTTATTTCTTCTGCAGCCGCTACAGTGTTCGCAGTTATTTCTTCAGCAACCGCTACAGTAAAACGGCTACAAAACAGCCTGCCGAACAGGCTGATGGCGGACAATCTCACGCCGCAGCCGCATTAGGGTTGGGCAGTAGCACCATTCGCCCAGTTCAATAGGTGATTTTGGAGGGCAAATCAAATCCATCGATGAATTAGTGAGTTGTTAGACGAAGACCAGCAGCGAGCAGCCTAGTAGGCTTTGCTTGCTAGTCACTTTGGTTGCGCATTGTACAATTAATTAACAAGAATTATTAGGGATAAATGGGTTCCGGATGCACCATGCCACCCAATAAGACCCATTGTTTATATACCAGATGATTTAAGAGTGAGTGCTTTGATTGACAAAAACTCAGGACAATGGAACAAAGAATTAATTGATGCATGTTTTTCTCCTGCAGATGTAGACAGGATTCTGAACATCCCATTGAGCTGCAACAAGATCTCAGATTGTGTTTCATGGCCTGCGACCAAGACAGGGTCTTTCACGGTAAAATCAGCATATATTATGGCAAAATGCGAAAAAGTGCACTTGAAAACTAGTGCTATCGGAAAAGGAGAAACATCAAACCAAGACCAAACTGCAAAGGGTTGGAAGAAGTTGTGGAGTATTAAAGCACCTCCCGAGATGCTTATAGTCCTGTGGAGATTTGCACATGACTGTCTTCCTACAGGATTAAAACTGAAGAGCGATGTTTGCTGTCATTGTGGTAGAGCAGAGAACCTGTATCACGCTTTTATAGGTTGTCATTATGTGGCCGAAATATGGAAGGAATTAAAGAAAAGAAGTGGTTTTAAGGTCAATCAGAACTGGGTCGCAAGAAATTGGCTATTTGGCAATTTATGCAGGTGCACAAAAAGGGAAGCCACAATTCTAGACATCTCATTCTGGCATATTGGGAAGCTAGAAATGCTGTTCGAAATGGGGAAACTGAAATACATCCATGGTGTGTAGTGGAGAAAATTCTTGCATATGTGAAAATGGTAATGCTGCATTGTTATCAACCCGTTACTTCCAACAGGTGTGAATCCACTAAGCCGAACATATAGAGTCCACCACCGGAGGGATGGGTAATGGTCAGTGTGGATGCAGCGATCTCTGAAGGGGAAAATCGTATGGGCCTGGGTATTGTGATCCGAGATCACAGAGGAGACTTCTTGGCGGTAGCTAGACAGGGGATTGACAAGATCACAAACCCGGAGTTGGCGGAGGCGATTACTTTCAGGCATGCAATTCAATTCGCCATGCAACTTCCATACAACCAAGTGATTGTGGCTTCTGACTGCCTCTCCCTTATTAACAAACTACACTCAAGAACTGTTGATCGCTCTCATACGGGGATTATCGTTGAAGATATTAAACAGACAGAGAGTTTCCTCTGTTATCCTTTATTCATGTCACCTCTGTTATCCTTTATTCATGTCAGTAGAAATAGTAATGAGGTAGCTCATGCTTTGGCTAAGTCGGCCGATCATTTGTATGAGTCAGTTTGGTATGATGTACCACCTGTATGTATTTTGTTAAAACTCAGTAACGATCTGCGTTAATTAATAAAGCTACCTGTTACCTTTCAAAAACAATACTACCCAGCGTCATGGCCTAAATGGCGCATACCCCTTCGTTTGCTGTCATCTTCGTTGAACAAAGGCTGCAAAAACTAGCCAGCTGGGCAGGAACTCTACTCGCTCTACAAAGGGGGCACCACCCTAGATCCGCCCGGTGACTAACTTTCTTAATGTGCCCTTTCGAGGTCAACTGCTCCTAATAATCGGGTGAGAAAAGGCCTTGTTTAAAACCTTTAAAGATAATTGTTAGCTAGCTAATTTTAGCAATTAGCTATTAGCTAGCTAACTATTAGCTGCATGTGTTTGAAACCTCTAACTATTAGTCACCTATTAGCTAGTACTAGCAAAAATGCCCGTGCGTTGCCACGGACGAGCCGAAAAAAAATCCTTTGATATTGTTTTAATACAATCATATATCCAATGTTTGTTTTAACAACTCTGTAACAGAGTAGTAGACAACATATGTATTATTTAAAATGTTGTGGAATTATCTAGCATTACACCAGTTCTTACCAATTAAGTTCTGCAATCTCTGTAACTTTGCTCATAATGGTCACCTTCAGTAAGATTTATGGAGCCACACCTTCGTGGTCACCGTCGCAGCAATTTCTTAAAGAATCTGTATCATAAGCATTTGACATAAAGAATCTAACATTAGGAGACATTATCATACTGTTAATTCAAACAAAGACACTAATGACATGAATTAGTGAAACTGTATAACAATACTTTAAAAAAGAAGCAAAATATGAAGAAAAAACTGCAGAGTATTCAACTTATATAAAACAAGAAGCCCAGTGAAATTGTATTAGCTTTTGTCAAGGCAGAGTTTTCATAACAATACTTTGAAAAATGATATGAGGAGCTGTGCATTTAAAGTGAGCTGAATTTTTGTAACAACACTTAAGAAAACTGCAGAGTTTAGTTCTCTTCACAAGTAGAGCACACAATTATTTTTCTTGAAAAAGCGAGATGATGAGTCAAAAAAAAAAAAACAGATAGTTCTTGCCATCCACAAAATTATCTGTAAGGAGCCCTTCAGAATGACTATTAAAAAAGCAATTTCCATGTGTAAAGTTATATGTGTATGCATGATGTCTTACACTCTTGTCAAAAATTTCATGACAAATAAAGTAATTAATGAAGCACATTGTGTTAAATACAGTAATTAATGAAGCAGATTTGGGAGTAAAAATCAAAGATTGAGCCAATATCAAGCAACACACATGAAAAATCTGGACTGGAAAAGTTTTGGACGGTTCTCTCTCGACAGAACAATGGAAAAATGGACAAGTCCACGCAACTTAATAATTAAACATGCGTATAGAATGGCATCTTTTTAACCAGTTGTGAAGTAAAGAAAAATCTCAAGTACGTACCAAAAAATGACCTAACCTGCATAGTTGTTATTATTTGTTCCACCTGAAACTTCTATGAACTGGTCAGCGATTCTTATGAGCTCGGAATTTATCTTCGAGTCTTCTGGAGTCACCATAGCAACCAAAAGAATGGCCTTCTCTGTGCCAAAGGTCTCCAGGGCCTATGTACGGATGCTGCGCATGAATTTGACTGCAGCCATCCCATTGTTGGCAACGAGCACACTATGAATCGGTGAGTCACCACCAAGCGCCTTACAGAATTCATGGACGTCCGACGGAGAGGACGGGTGCCTCAAATTGGGCGTCCCGTTCAGTATGCCATTCATCTGGTAAGGTTCCGTCATTGTTGCGCCTCTTTCAGGCTACCTGGTACATGGAAAAGAAGCAAATTGTCATCAGTACATTCGATTCCAACAGGTGAAAATCACATGAATACTGATAAGACACAACTACCATAATACTACTCCCATTCATCAGACAGATATAGTTGAATTAAGCATAATAAGTAATTATTAGTTTCTGAAATACTATGCAGAAATGATAGCAAGTGGCTAACAAAGAACTGACTATTCGACCAGATCAGAAGAGTCCACGGCAACCAGCACAATTACGAAAAGCAAGACCACAAGGTTTGATTTTCTAGGCAGGTGAATACCTTAACTTGACTAAGTATGTGATGATCGCATAAAAGTCCACAGCAGAGCAAGCACTTGAGGCTCCAAAACAAAGGGGACCTCCAATCCGCGCAGACTTGAGCGGCCATCGGAGAAGTCGGCGCTACGGAATTGGAACGTGCGAGGCCGCCATAGGAGATCTTCTTAGATGTGCCGCCGAGACGGAGAGTGGCGGCGACGGAGAAACCTGGCTGTGGCCTTTTGAAATCCTTTCCCAAATCGCCCAAGCGAGCAGGGCAGGGAGCGCCCGGCGGCCAGGCGGAGGCAGGCCGGTGCGGCAGGCGGCCTCGACGGAGGCTGCGTCCCCGACGCGCCCGCGGGCCACGTACGCCCCGACCAGCGCGGTCCCGACGAAGCCGTGGTCATGGACCCCGACTCGGAATCTCAGACGGCCAGCCCGTGCGCACACCCCACGAAGGCGGCGGCATCGGCATCGCAGCGTGCGGCAGCGCGGAGCAGGGCTGGAGCGCCAGGCGGCCAGGCGGAGGCAGGCCGGCGCGGCGGGCGGCCTCGACGGAGGCTAGGGTTGGGGAGGGGAGGCCGGCGTGCGGCGGGGTTAGGAGTTAGGACAGGCGGGCGGCGCGCGCGTGAGGACAGGCAGGCCCACCTGTCGGCGCCAAGTTTTACGGAGTTAGAGGGCCGCGACGCACGCAGGTGGATAATGGGATAGTTGTTACTAGTTGGAGCAGTAGCTAACAATTATTAGCTGGGCTATTAGTTAGGGTGTTTGAAACCTCTAGTGCTAATTTTAGCATCTAGCAACTATTCTTAGAGGTTTCAAACAGGGCCGAAACCACATGCTCCTTTCAATAAGCACCACAACAAACCTTGCGCTAAACAGAAAGAAAAAAAAAATCAAAACGTGTGAGAAAACGAACCAAAAAAAAGTGTCACAAGAATATAGCAAGAGGAAACCGGCTCATCGCCCTTAGAGCAACTCCAAGAGCCTCTCTATCTGCATCTAGTTTGGTAAAAAAAAATAGAATTGCAGCAAAAAAACGGGTTCCAACAGTCTAGCCATCCTTGTCCCTTGTCCATCCCGCTCGTCATCGCCCTCGCCTGCCTAGCCAAAAATGGCCAGCCAATCTCCCTCGCCAACTCCATCCTCCCTCGCGCGCGCTCCTCTCGCTTGCACCACTTTCCCCTCCCACGCGTCCTTGAGGTCGTCCGGCCTCCACCGCTGCCGTGGTCCCGGCGAGGCGCCGGCCACGGGGAGAACGGCCACGGCGCGAGCAGCGCGTCCGCGAGGTCGTCGGCCACGACGGGGCAGGTGCCGGCGGGGACAACACCGCCGCATGCTGCTCTGGCCCCGGCCTCCTCCGCGCGCATCGCGCCGCACTGCGCGCGTCGCGCCGCCTGGCGGCACCGTCGCCGCGACGTACTGCTTTGTCCGACCTTGATAGGTTGATTAGATGCTCGTTTGTAGATGCGGGAGGTCAAATTGGTGCCAGAAAAAGATTGATTGAGCAGTGAATAGGATAGAAGCTCGATCTTGCAAATGAGGAAAAGCTCGTGGAGATGAATGAGATGGAGGAGGCTCAGCAGTGCTGCAGCCGGAGCATCTCGAGTGGATGGAGAGGAGCGCGCACGGTTCTGCTCGAGGACGGCGGCGCTGCGCCTCCCCACAGGCCCGACGAGCTTGAGGATGACGACGACACTGGTGACCCGTAGAGAACGGCATCGCTCCGCCTCCATCAGCCCGCGCAGTCATGGCCAACGCTGCTCCCAACCCATCCCGAGCTCAACCCTCCCCGAGCCATAGCTCCCACCCCCGCGAACTGCTCTCCCTTCCGACGCGCGCAGCCTTGCCCGTTTCCATCAGCCTCCATCAGCACGCGCTCCACCTTGCCTGTCACCGGCGCCACGCTCCCGTTCGCCCACATCTTGCACATGTACTGCGATTCAGCAGGCGTAGTGGCAGCGGGAGGCAACAAGCAAGCAAGCGCGTGAGCACGCATCGCACAGGCAGCAACACAAGCAAAGCACATCAACAAGCAGCCGCACAAGCAAGCAGCAACCAGGCAGCCAGGTAGCTAGGCACGCAAGCGTGAAATAGCGGAAAATCTCGTCGTCGCCGGCATGGCGCAGGGGAGCGAGCCGCCCTCGCCCGCGGCGAGGCCTGTCCTCCTCCACGACGCCACGAGTGGGCCCGGATGAATATGAAGAATTATTTGGCTAGTCTGTTAGAGTTTACCAAAATATGAAGAGAGAATCTTGGCTAAATGGATAGCTAAATGGGAATATGGAGAGTGAGATTTAGCTAGATTCTTGGAGATGCTCTTACCCTCCTTGCGGAGGCTCCGACTGCTATTGTAACTATTGTTTCTTCTTGCTTAACTCATCAGCGTAGATTGCTTGGCATTATATAGCCGGCTGCCTAACAAACATGCTAACAGATTAACCCAAATGATGTTATTTAACAAACTACTAAAACCAACTAATACTAATGCTTATTCTCACGTGCTTCCATGCCATGCATTGAACAGGCCCACGGCAACAGGAAACGCCTGATAAGAAGCGCGAAAAGATTAAGAGTGAATCAATCAACCCAATTCTTTTTTGTTCCCGCCAAACGCCAGCATCCACATTCTTCTTTGACTAGTATGATCCGGCGCGCTTCGCGCGCCGCCGGTCTAATTTTTTATTTGGTGGTTTCGTTGAGAGGAAGCTGTTTTGACTGGACACTGATGGTGTGCGCGCATTGGTAAAGTTCATTGGCTTGATTCTTTATATGTGAATAAAGCTTTTTTTATTATTTAGCGGGAACGAAGTTACAGATCTAGATTAGCAAGGGCATGAGGGTACATCTGTTGTAGGAGTACGATAGCAGACAATAACTTTTTAGATCATGATATTTTTAGATCATGATATGGTAAAGTGGCTGGCACGGCGCGAGATAACAACGACAAGATGAAGGGATAGGTTATAAAGAGATGAAAAGAAAATACAAGCGTTGATCGGTACACTAACAAAGCGTAAACAGGGTAGTAGTCCTTGATAGACACAGACAACAACATAGTAGTTCTATGTACATAATATAGCTGAGCATCGATGTCCCGGTGCACGTAGCTCCCGCTTGCGCAGGGTCCGGGGAAGGGTCCGACCACTTTGGGTCTTTTGTACGCAGCCTTTCCCTGCATTTCTGCAAGAGGCTGTTTCCAGGACTTGAACCCATGACCTCATGGTCACAAGTCAACAGCTTTACCGCTGCGCCAGGGCTCCCCTTCCCCATACAGCATCCATGTAAATTGGGAAATCATATATTTAAGATAAATCATGCAGTTGGCTCCTTATGGCTAACATATATTTTCATAATGCTTGACAGCAAGGCAAACCCTAGCCATTTATTGGGTCAGGCTTTAACAGAGCAACTGAATAGATAATTACAATGTCACTAACTGCTGGAACCACCACCCAAATCTAATGTCAATTTGAACAGGTCAAACCAAAATTTTTCTTGGTACATTCTTTTCATATATTTTTTGGACACTAATGCCCACAAGGGCAAACGCACCAAAACATGCTGTTACCAGTGAGCTTGACTGGGTGACAATATTCTGAAGTGTGCAAGTCATCAACCTCAAATAGGAACATGTTCCAATATTTGCCGCTCACCAGAAACGTGATAGAAACATAAGAAAAAAATTGAAGCACAAATGTACAGCCCAATCTGAGTGAAGATTGGTCTCTTTTTTTTTTTCTTTTGCGCTAAAGAACAACAAATATTGCCAACATGCTGAAAGAATTTCAGCTTCCATACAAATATACACTTTTGTGTCATGGTGATTTAGAGATGAATACCTTAGGGGTCACTGTCGTCAGAAAAGCAGCTAAAGTAGAACAAGCCAACATTGGAAGAAATTAGCTCAAACAATCAGCTGCCTGGCAAACCTGTAAAACAATATGATTAAATAATTAGTTACATTTGAAATTGTACATTCCTTTACATAAGAGAAAAAAATGAATATGCACGTAACGAAGTTTGATGGTGCTGGCTGAAAGTATGTTTTGAACTGAATAAAAACAGCTTAAAATTTGCAGATTAGACACAACTATTTCATGTGTTCGAAAGTGAAAAAAACTGCAATGCATACCAAATATACCTATACATGAAGAACCAGGAATTAACTTGTTGGAGCATCAATCTTATCCACGAATTTCATGGCTTACTCTGAAGCAAGGTCCAGTCTTAGATAATAGAACCCATTCAGGATTTATGTATGCAGCACTCTCGATGTACTCTCAGCTGCAAGATAGGAGAAATGCAATAGTAAGCTCATGGTCTGAAGAGCCAAATGTCACCTGGCAGTAAAAAGATCCATTTTGCTCATGAAACAGTTCATATAGCTTGCTGCAAATTGCCTTTAAGATGCAGGACTATTTAAGGACAAAGTACTAAACATTGAAACCAAACTTAGTTAGCAAACATCTTTTTCCATGGTCTCTCTTATTTTGGATATGTTAAAATTTTTGTTGCTTTAAAATTTCTATCCTAACATACCTAGTTCGGAAGGGAATTGAATAATAAATAGTATTAATTATAATCACAGCTTAGGGTCAGGCTCCTCGCCTTCTCTACAGAAACAAATACCATGTGAAACTAAGGAACACCTCCTACAATAACTTCCCAAATAAAAGCTACAATTTCAAAACATTTTTTTCCTAACCTAGATCAGCAAAATCTTTGATTAACTTCAAAATATATGATGCAAAACTACTTACTAAAAGCTACAACAATAAATCCTGAACTCTGATTTTAATCTGAAATGGACTCATGAAACCGTACATATTAATTAGAACATAGATCTTTCTATATGGTCTCACTCCACTATCCTCCTCATTTGGGTCATGCTCTTGGATTATTCCTTTTCGCTGCCTTTCATTACAGTGGGAATAAACATTTTTAACATTTTTAAAAAGATCTGAACTCTGGAGTACAATTTAAAATCTGCCATGACTAAAGGCAATTGAGGAACCGAGGAACGCAATACTCATATAAGCTAAATTAAATGAACATGTCTAAGGATATGGCTCTGTAACTCGTACTAAATTAGAATGTAATGGTTAGCAGCACATAATATCATTAAAAGGGGAACTATCTTGTGAAGCTTGGATCATCAATACAACCAGGCACAAGCATTGAGAAAAAGGTTTCTGTTCAAATGCTAGGCATCTAAAATCGCAAGCGAAGGGCAACATTATCAAACTGAAAGATTGAAATCCATATGGATGTGCGAAGTGACTGATCTTCCAACCTACAAAGTAATCATAGCAAAGACAGCTGAAACTTCGTTCAATATAATACAAATTCAAATGGGGCAACTCAGTTTATTTGGCAAGTTTAACATAATGCAAAAAAAAAGTACTTTGGAGCAAAGTTATGCACTTAAATGGTATTGCTTAATGGGTAAAATATGCTATTTCACATCCCATTGGCTCCAGCATGCATGGCATGATATGGAGCAAAGTCATGCGTGTAGTTGCCAACCAAAAACAGAAGAAGACAAAAACTTTAGCTAAGTCGCTATTAGAGAATGTGCAGCAAGAAAAACACAGGCATCCATGCAATAGTAGAATCATTTAGAAACCCAACAAAAGGGAAACATATGGAATGTTTTCCTAACAAAAGAATTCATATTAACGATTGGGAAATTAGAGAGCAGAAACTACATTTCTTTGAAGCAGCACTCTATAATTTGGTGGCACTCAGAAGCAAGTAGCTCAAAAAATCCCGCAGTTTAGTAACCTGAGCACTGATAGAACCAACCATAGCAGAAATCAATATGTCTCTACCGAACTCCTTTCTTTATAGCTAATGTAGAAAGTGCATAAGTGAAGTGCAAATCCGTAAGACCAGTAAAGGCAATCACCTGCTAACGACTGCTTCTTACGAATGTATCATCGCATATGAAAAAGAAAGTGAGAACCAAAGCGTTGATTTAATGTATCCCTAAGCATACAGCTCTATGTAATGCAAGATGCTGTAGGAAAATTGAGCAAAATTCTCTGAAACCAGCATACAAAAAATTCAAGGAATTATGGAGGAGAGATATACTAACCTGTACAAACAGCAAAGAGTTATTCCACAGTAGCAAGGCCACACATTACTGGCATGCTGCTTAGCCCGCCTCCCTGAGCAAAAGGAAAGCTCTTAGCAAAAACAAACTATATATTAACCAAATAAATATATACTAATATATCGGCAACATTTTGCACAGAGGTAAGGGTACATAGCACCCTTTTTTTTACTTCGTATGCACTGATTCAGAAAGCTAGTAGAGTTTTCATTTTTCAACATTATTGTGAAGAAAAATACATGGCCCTCCTCAGTAAACAATTTACCGTTGATTTCATTCATATAAGAAAGACAAGCATGGTGTAGGTCTTGCAGGCTAATCAGGTAAAAATATCTACATCTTGTAACCAGTGTACTATTCAATTTGATCAACAAACATGCTATGAGGCTCAGAAAAGCAAAATCGGTACGAAGTAACAATGCAGATGAATGTTTTATAAGAACCGAATCAGTAAACAGGAGTTGAAACAATAGAATTTGCACAATTGTAAACCATTTGGGCTTCTCAAGGTACTGCTTCTGTGATAGAGAATTTGGTGCTGGGTGTATATCTTTAACACTATAAAAGTGCTACATTAGGTATGGTTAGAAATCCTACATTAGCATTTGACATTGTAGTTCAAGGCACTTGCAGGTTAAGATTTCTAAAACAGAATTTATGGAAAATATGACATGAGTAGATACGGGCAAGTTAATGCTTGAAGCTGCATTAATCTGAAGTCTGATAATCTGCTATATTGATGTACATTGCTTAAACCAAATCAATCCATAAAAACCATAAGAAATCCAACTCATGAATCGAGCCTTCAGTTGTTTCATAAACAATATCATTACCAATGAGCCTCCAGACTATGTTGGAGGTAAATTGGCTTTTTTTTTTTTTTGAGGGCTTGGAGGTAAATTGGTTACTCACACACACAGGTTCACTTCAGTGGAGCTGTTGATCATAGGCTAGAATAGCTAATTTGATAGTAATGGCCTTGAGGCCTATTTATACAAGATTGCAGGTCGGTTTGGGCTACTGAACCGACTGATGCAAGTGGTGCTTGCCTGCTGTAAGCAGGGAGCAAAGTTGGACTTCTACACTACCTAGAGAAGTAACTTACTAGCTAAGTATCTAAGCAAGCAGGTTAGCTGCTGATGCAACTCCCTTCTAGAACACTACAGCCAAGCAGGCTGCTGATCATACAGTGGTGCTTAAATCACCTATGAAGCTAAGTTTCAACTATCAATCACCCCCTGAAACTTGGCTTCTTCTTCAGATTTTGGCCATACCAATTTTGCTGAGCAGCTCTTCAAACTGAATCCTTCCCAATGCCTTGGTTAGGATATCAGCACTTTGGTTCTTGGTGCTGATGTAGTCCACCCAGATCTTCTCTTGTTCCACACAATCTCTGATGAAATGATACCTTGTATCAATGTGTTTGCTGCGCTCATGGAAGACTGGGTTCTTGCTCAAAGCAATTGCTGCTTTGTTGTCCATCTTCAGCTCAAAGGGAGCAGGATCAGTACCTTGAAGCTCCCCAAGCAGTCGTGCAAGCCAAATTTCTTGGCAAGCAGCAGATGTGGCAGCAATGTACTCTGCCTCACATGAGGAAAGTGCAACAACTCGCTGTTTCAGCGAGTACCAGCTCACCGGGCAATTGCCGAGGAAGAAGATGCCGCCGCTGGTGCTCTTGCGCGTGTCGACGTCGCCGGCCATGTCGCTGTCGGTGTAACCGAGCAGCTTGGCCTCTCTCCTTCCTCCCTTCTTGTACTGGAGCCCGTAGGACAGAGTGCCGGAGAGATAGCGCAGGATCTTCTTTACTGCAGCGAGGTGCTCTGTTGTTGGCGACTCCATGAAGCGGCTGACATAGCCGACAGAGAAGGCGATGTCCGGCCGAGTGTGGGTGAGGTAGCGCAAGCTCCCCACGATACTCCTGTAGGCCGTCGCGTCCGCCGCTGGAGCAGAGCTTTTCTTGCTCAACTTGAATCGCGGCTCCATGGGCACGACGCAGGGGTTGCAGCCCTGCATCCCGGCGGCGGCGACGATCTTGGCGGCGTAGGCGGACTGGGAGAGGGAAATTTCCCCAATCCCCTGTTTCACCTCGATTCCGAGGTAGAAGGAGAGCAATCCGAGATCGCTCATCTTGAATTTCGCCTTCATCTCCGCCTTGAATTTCTCAATCTCCTTTGAGTTGCCGCCGGTGATGATGAGGTCGTCGACATAGACTCCAATCAGGAGCCTCTGGTCGCCGCGTGCGCGCGTGTACACGCCGTGCTCGGAGGTGCATCGCGTGAAGCCGAGCTCGAGAAGACTTGCGTCAAGCTTCACGTTCCAGGCGCGCGGAGCTTGGCGGAGGCCGTAGAGCGCTTTGTCCAGCCGGTAGACGAGGTGCTCCTTGCCCTTGACGACGAATCCAGGCGGCTGCTCGACGTACACTTCTTCGTTGAGGTCGCCGTTGAGGAAGGCCGACTTGATGTCGAGGTGGTGGAGCTTCCAATCGGCGTGCGCCGCGATTGCGATCATGAGCCGCACGGACTCAAGTCGAGTAACCGGTGCAAATACCTCGTCGAAGTCGACGCCGGCGCGTTCGACGTAGCCCTTCGCGACCAATCGCGCTTTGTGGCGGACGATCTTGCCGGCGGCGTCCTTCTTGAGCTTGTACACCCACCGAAGTCCAATTGGGCGATGGCCAGGCGGGAGATCGACAAGCCGCCAGGTCTTGTTGTCTTCCACCGCCTCAATTTCTTCTTCTATTGCCCGCTTCCACTCCAATTTCTTCTCCGCCTCGGTGAATGAGGCGGGTTCTTGCGCGCTCACCATATGGAGCTCTGCTTCCGCGAGCTCGCGCGCGGCCAGGCTCGGCAGAGGTGCGTCGCCGAGAACGTTGTCGACCCGGCGGAAGCGCACGGGCGTGTCGCCGTGCTCTGCATCGAGTTGGGCCTCGGCATCAGGTGGTGGTGTGGCGAATTCGACGACGGTGGCTGGAGCAGGGGAAGCCGGAGGTGGCGTCGCAGGCGGAGATGGTGGCGCTGGCGGTGAGCCACCACCATGAGCTGCACCCCCATGATCTGGACTTCTTGGTGCCGGTGCATCGAGCACCGTAGTCGTCGTCTCGACGACGAATTCTCCGCCGCGGCGTGCGCCATGGACCTCTTCTTCCTCCTCGCTCCAGTCCCAACTCCGCTTCTCGTCGAACACGAGGTTGCGCTTCACTTGCACACGCTGGGATACAGGGTCGAACAGCCTGTATGCCTTGGTGCCGGCTTCGTAGCCGATGAAGACGACGGGGATGCTGCGGTCGTCGAGCTTTGCTTGATGCGGCGCCGTCTTCTTCATGAAGGCCACGCACCCAAAGGTGCACAGGAAGCTCACGGCCGGCTTCTTGCCGTGCCATGCCTCGTACGGCGTCTTGCCGTCGAGCGCCTTGGTGGGCGCTCTGTTCAGGAGGAAGACGGCAGTCGTGACCGCCTCTCCCCAAAACATCGCGGGCATGCCGCGCTGCTTGAGCAGGCTCCTAGCCGTCGCCACGATCGTCTGATTGCGCCGCTCCACGACGCCATTCTGCTGTGGCGAGTAGGGAGCGGAGTGGTGGCGTTGGACTCCTTCTGCCGCACAGTAGTCGCCGAACTCGACGGAGGTGAACTCGCCGCCGTAATCCGTACGCAGCACTCGGAGCTTGCGTCCGCTCTCTAGTTCCGCCGCCGCCTTGAAGCGCTTGATTGCCGCCGGCGCGTCCATAGTTATTAAGGCGTCGCCAAAGCGTCGCTGAAGCGACGCTTAGGCGTCGGAGCGGTCAGACGGGGACGCCTTGCACGACGACTCGCCTTACGGGAGGAAGAACAGGGGAGGAGACCGGGAAAAAGCAGATCGAGCGCAAAAAAAAGGCGAAAATGGGGTTGGGGAGGCAGATCTAACCAGAGCCCGCTCTTCTCCGTCGTTGCCGCTGCTGGGGTCAGACGATCCCGTCGCCTGCAGCTGCCGCCGTCGAACGCTTGGCTTCTGACCACGAGGTGGAGCTGGCATGGCGGCGCCTATGCGATATCAGCAGGGAAGAGGAGCCCGCCCGAGGAGCCGACGAGCGTGGAGGTGGAGCGCGGCCGCGGCGCCGGCGCCGTCGTCGGCGGCGGGCAGCAGGAGGATGAGGCGACGCCCTTGGGAACGCCGGCGGCGCCGAGCCAGGGAGAGGAAGAGGAGAGGAGAGATTGAAGGTGCGGAGAGCCGAAGAGGAAGGTACGTAGGCTGGAGGGGCCTTTAGGGTTACACCTTATTGGGCTACCTTTTTGGGCTAGGCTCCAGTGGAACCAAAAGGCAACGCCCAGCATCTCCAGCCAGGCTCCAGTGGACCGGAAAGCTTCAGGCCAGGGTCCAATGGGCTGAAATGCTCTAGGCCAGGCTTGATCTTAGCGTATTTCAGCGGCAAGGCGTCCCCGTATGGAGTCGCTGTGGCGTCCGCCACGCTCGCTTAGGCGTCGACCGGTTGTCTGTCGCCACACTTCGCTTTACCGCTTTGATAACTATGGGCGCGTCGCTCTTGGCCGCCAGCAGCACCAGCCACATGAAGCGGCTGAAATCGCGACCAGCAGCAAGAAGTACTTCTTGCCGCCGGGAGTTGATGGCGTAACGGGGCCGCAGATGTCGCCGTGCACCAGATCAAGGGTGTGCTCGGCGCGGAACTTGGCTTGCGACGGGAACGGAGTGCGGCGCTGCTTGGTGAGGATGCAGGTGTCGCAGAATTGGTCGGCGTGCTCGAGCGTGGGGAGGCCGCGGACCATCTCCTTCTTCGCCAGCTGCCGGAGAGCGTCGAAGTGGATGTGGCCGTACCGCTCGTGCCATCTCCACGCGATGTCGTTGCGTTGGGTGGCGAGGCAGAGCGGCTGCGCGATGTCGAGGCGCATGACATAGAGCCGATTGCAACCGCGCTCGATCCTTGCCAGCAGCTTGTCGTTGCTATCCCAGACGCGCAACGTGCCGTCCTTGATCTCCACCGTGGCGCCGTTCTCGTCAAGCTGGCCCACGCTCAAGATGTTGTTCTTGAGCCGCGGGATGTAGTAGACTCCCGTCAGAGCACGATGCTCTCCGCCGTTGCCGGAGAAGATGACGGAGCCTTGCCCCTCGATGTTGACCACCGAGCCGTCGCCGGAGCGGACGGTGCCGACGATGTTGCGGTCGAGCTCGGCGAAGACGTCACGGCGCCCGGTCATGTGGTTCGTCACGCCTGTGTCGAGGAACCAGCTGTCGCCGTGGTGGTCGTTGTCGACGTCGAGGTAGGCTTGGGCGCACGGCTCGTCGAGGCGGATCTGCGGGTGCTCTGTTTCGCTGGCACGCTTGTCATCCTCCTCCTTGCGCGTGCTAGAAGCAGGAGGGGCACTCTGTTTCAGCGAAACAGAGGCCTACGCCATGAGCAGCACCGGCCCTTCCTCGTCGTCCGCGGCGAGATGAGCTTGCTTCCGCCGTGGCTTGCGGCAATCCTTGGCCCAATGGTCGTACCTGCCGCAATTCTTGCGGCGATTGTCGCGGCTGGAGTCGGGCGGCGCACCGCGAAGCGAATCGCGAGCACCTCCCCTGTTTTCGCCAGGCCCGCCACGCTTCTTCTGTCCGCGCGGTGGACGGCGTGCTCCTCTGCCACTGTTCCGGCCGCCGCTTGACGACGATTCGCCGGATTGGCGCTCCTTCATCCGCGCCTGCCACTGCTCCTTCGTGAAGTAGAGCTTGCCGCTAGCTTGGAGCGGCTGATCAGCGGAGGAAGATGAAGCAGTGGCGCCGCGGTCGTTGACAGCCTTCAAGCACCCAGCCACTTCAGCGGTTGAGAGCTCGGCAGTGTCGAGCAGAGTCTCAATCGAGAGGGCGATCTGCGCGTACTTGTTGGGGACGACGCGCAGCAGCTTCTCGACGGCTCGCTGTGTTGACATGTGCTCGCCGTGGAGGTTGAGGGAGCTCATCATGCCGGTGAGGCGAAGCGCGAAGTCGTCGACGAGCTCGCCGTCGCGGAAGGAGAGAAGCTCCCACTCTCTACAGAGCCGCTGCAGCGTCTGCTTCCTCGCGCGATCAGAGCCGATATTCATCATCTTGATGAACTACCAAGCATCCTTCGCCGTCTCGCATTCCCCCACCGGGCGGATCATCTCCGCGGGCACGGCGGAGAGGACGGCGTCCGCCGCAAGGCGATCTTCTTGGCGGGTACCGCCGCCAAGCTCGATGACGTCACAGAGACAGCGGGCCTCGAGCTTCACTCGCATGAGGATGCACCAGTCCTCGTAGTTGGTGCGGGTGAGTTGCGGGTACGGCGTGGCGCCGCCGACTTCCTTCACCACGCGCTGGATGACGACATCGTCATTGCGACGTCGACCGCGTCGTGGACCAGCTGAAGGGGAACGGCGGCGGTAGACGTGCTGGGCAGCATCTTCTCTCGCCGGAGCTGAAGCCATGGATCAGAACCTCAAGCTCTGAATACCAAATGTTGGAGGTAAATTGGTTACTCACACACAGAGGTTCACTTCAGTGGAGCTGTTGATCATAGGCTAGAATAGCTAATTTGATAGTAATGGCCTTGAGGCCTATTTATACAAGATTGCAGGTCGGTTTGGGCTACTGAACCGACTGATGCAAGTGGTGCTTGCCTGCTGTAAGCAGGGAGCAAAGTTGGACTTCTACACTACCTAGAGAAGTAACTTACTAGCTAAGTATCTAAGCAAGCAGGGTAGCTGCAGATGCAACTCCCTTCTAGAACACAACAGCCAAGCAGGCTGCTGATCATACAGTGGTGCTTAATCACCTATGAAGCTAAGTTTCAACTATCAGACTATACGGATCTTTTTGAAATCAAAGGAACGAATATATATCATCTTCAGGTTTTGCATAGCAAACATGTACGAATAAAATCTGCCATCTTAAACGATCGATCTGCCATCTTAAACGATCGAGTAAGAAACAATGCTGTAATTCTGAATTTGTTTATGACGTTCTTTCTAGTTAGTGTATTATAGACATACCATACGACACACAGAAAAAAATATTGTTTTTGAGAATTTGGTGTAACAACCAACCAACAGCTATAAATTAATAAAAAAGATACACCGTGATGCTTGTAGCATATACACAATGCATCTGCTCACTTCCACTTATGCCTAGAATTGCTGCAACCTGGATGGCCTTATTTGAACCATGGATGATGGATGTCTTGTAAAACGTGAAGCACAAAAAAATCACAGGTTTGCTAAGCATGACCACAACCTAATCAATTCTAATTAACGGTGAAGTACAAAGCAAGCTGCACTGACCTTACTGGAATTCACATGAAGACCTGCTTCTCCTCTGCCCTCAAAGACAAGCAAACAAATTGAAGCAAGTAAGAAACTGCACGGAGGCATGGATCAGTGTAAACAATGGTCTAAGCAAGCTGTAATCGATGTCTCACGCCACCACCGCAAGTGATGCTCACGGCTCACCATCAGGCGACACCAACAGCCACAGGGGCGCCTCTCTCATCCCCACACAAAATCTCCTGCAGTTGCAACCACAGCTGCGTCCTTCCGCTCAGACAGTCATCCAATCCTTCCTGAAACCAATTCCACAACGCTAATGATGAAACTTCAACCAAAACAAAAAAGCCTGAATCCATATATCAAAATCTTTAGATAAATCTAACCCAACAAGATCTGCAAAAAAAAAAAGGACAGGACGAAGAAACAAGAAAAAGAGGAGGAAGCTCACAAAGATGGAAAGGGTTCACATCACCAGTGTCTCCACGCAGTAGGAGTCGTGTTCCTAGATGGAAGGCAAAGGAGCCCGCCGTGGGTCACGCCTAGCTACAGCGAGAGAGGAACCGCGCCCCCTGACCCAAATGCCGCCGGATTGAGTCGCTGCCGGAGAGAGGAAGACGGGAGTGGAGGAGGGCGGCACAAACCCTAGCAACATGAAATCACAAACGGGAACAAATCGGCGCAGGGGATGTAGATTAGCATGAAAACGAGCATCAATCTCATAGCTGGCATCACGAATGGAAGGGAAAAAAGAGGAAAGAACAGCAGAAGAGGGAACTCACTCACCTCTGGCTGCACAAATGAGGGCGCCGTCATCGCCCTCACCTTCACCTCCATGTCGAAGGGGGCTGTGCCGCGCCCTGGATGGAAGAGGGAGGAGGCCGCCACCGCACTGCTGGAGGAGGAAGCCCGGTGCCACCGCCGCCGCTGCCTGGTCACCACCATGGAGAGAAACAGAGAAAGGGGATGAGCACGCGGAGGAGAAAGAAGTAGATCGTTTCCCAACAAAATGAGATGAGAGAGCCAAGCAACGGGCAACACCAAACCTTCACCGTACGAACACGTTTTTGTTACCGCTATGTGTAAAAACCCAATATGTGTACCTGCCTGCGATGTGAATCCGACGGTCAAAAATTCCAAATGCAGGAGAGCGCGTGCTCACAGCGCAGATTAGAGAAGTAAATTGCAATAATGCCCTCTTAGATAGACCTGGAATTTGCACTGAAAACTATGTGTTTCCTCTTCTACCAAATCATATAAGCCACAAGAATAACGTAAGTGCTCAAGCCGTGTCTCCACTCTTTGCCGACCCTCTTCCTGAACCGAGTCCACCAAGCATCAAATTTGCATGCTCAATGAGTGAAATGCAGAACCTGCAGCAAGGAGAAAAATTCCGACCTTATCAACTCCCAGCAGCATGTCTGACACGATGATCCGTCACTGCTTCTTCCTGATTCAACATTTCAGAAAGGGGACGTCTATACGTTGCCCAGGCAATCCGGGTTAACCAAATGCCTGAATTTTTTTATCCGTTAGATTAAGAATAAACGGCAGATAAAAAATACTACTACTTTTGACACCAGAGATTCGGGCAATTCTGAGTTTTTTTATGCCTGAATTTGATACTATCAGATTTACATCCAACGATCCATACTCCATATACAAATTG
Source organism: Eragrostis nindensis (assembly GCA_012490785.1). Lineage (NCBI taxonomy): Eukaryota > Viridiplantae > Streptophyta > Magnoliopsida > Poales > Poaceae > Eragrostis > Eragrostis nindensis. The sequence goes on from JAAXCT010000158.1 coordinate 473,385, forward strand.
AAGTCAAATCATATTAGGATTAACATAAAAATACAACAGAGAACAATAAATCAAGAATCAAAACGCCCAGCCTAAAAAAATTAAAACATTGACCAGCAAAAATAAGAAAGAAACAAAAATTCAACAAGAAATACACATAACAAAATTCAAAGTTTCAGGTTATCCAAAAAAATTCTATAGGTTTCCAAACATCAGATTTTTGGGGGACTAGTGAACCCTTCAAATTTCAAAGGTTCAGATTAGCCAAAAAAATTTCTATCGGTTACCAAACATCAGATTTTTTGGGGGAGTAGTGAACCCGGTCAAATTTCAAAACTTCAAACCATTCAAATTTCAAAAATCTAACTAAATAAAGTTCAGGTGGCAAATGAATTATGAAAAATATTAATACAGTCAAAAAGCAAGTGTACATTCAATACTGTGACACTGTAACTAGTTGTAAACTAGGCTCAGTGGCTCAAGTAAGCAAAGCTCAATAACTGAAGCTGGGAAAGCCTCGAAAATAGAGGCCCACGAAAAACAAAGGCAGAGCAGTAGTCAGATATATACGCAAGCCGCCAAGTATCGAAGAGAAACAGATCTACAGCTCCATACCAGATGGCTCGAGAGGGAGTGGATGTTATCTGATCTCACTGGGATCAAGAGAAAGGAGATCACAAATAGCTCTCAACACCAGTTCGAAGCACAAGCAAAGGAACAGATCTACAGCACCACCACCTTTCCCAGTGAAGGTTCCAAGCTGGATTTCCCAGAAGCAAAACTCTGCAACGAAAATCACAGATAGAAACATTTCCCAATTAGCAGCCATATCAAGAGGTATATACTCAATTACAAGTACTAATTTCGTGATTTAGCATCTTCAGATTCCCTTTTTGCAACAGCTAATGTACCATATCTCAGAATAAAGCTGGACTGTGTTTGTTGTTAAACTGAACACATGTTACAGATCAGCAACTAAGAGAAGATAGAAAGTCATGGATGGCACAAGTGGAGGCAGCCAACTGTCAGAAATGTCAAAGGTATTGCTACGTACAAGTTCATTATAACACAGATTAAGTGACGTCAATGACCTAGTATTATATATAGTCAGCCACGAGAAAATTATGTTTGCTACAGAGGAAAGATGCAACTGATGCAACAACATTAACTCAAAATGATGATACTGCATATAGCACAAAATTATGTCAGGTTACAAAATTCTCTTATGCAAAGACAATACTATAGAGTAGTCATCTCTAAAATTCATATTGCAGTAAAAAGATAGTGGCATCATATTACTAAAAAAAAACATAGTGATATGCAGGTGCCAATGCATACCTTCAATGCCAATTCAAAGACACAATTGAAATATCAAGAGGACAAGAATTTCAATTTTGCAGGTTTCAGTCATCTAGCTTCAGCAAGTACTCAGGTACATAATAACACATTATGGCAGATAAAAGATTGGAATTTTGTTGTGCTACTAATCTGAATCAATCTCTGTTCATTCAGGATACACAAACAGGAAGTTACAATGTTGCACCATTTGACTTGGTGAGTTTTCTTAGTAATTGACATCATATGACGATACAGCAACAAAATGGTACATTCTACAAATAATTTCATCAAACTTACATGTCATATTTGTTGGAATTACAGTATGAAACTAGGTGTATATTCAGATAAAATTATCTATACATGCACCTGACTACACACTGTTTTTCCAAATCAGTGTAATGACAAAACCTTCACATAATTGCTACTAGGAGACTTTACACCAGAGGTAAGGGAATTTCATTGAAATGTTTTTCATAAGTCCTCAAACATATGCTAATTTTATTAAATTACTTGTTGTGACAGATCTTTTCAAATACTGGAAGGCAGAACCTTAGTCACACGGAACGTGGAACGTAGCCACGTTCCTCGACCCGGGAACTTCGTTCCAAAACGAGGAACGGGGACGATGCGGGACGGCGTCCGGGACGACAGATGGGACGACCAATGGAACGACGTCTCCATCGCTGCCGGGACGCAGTCGTGATCGCCATCTCGGTGGTTGTCATCTCGGGCGGCGGCGAGGAAGGTGACGCCGGTGCCCGCGGCTCCGCCTTGATCCGTGTAGAATGCGCTGTGCCGCCGCCGCCGCCTGCTCGCATCGAGGAGTAGAAGAGGAGCCGCAAGGGAGCGATGGGAGTGGAGAGAAGGGAGCAGGGGTTGTTGGCGGCGCAGGGACAGGGAAGAAGAAAGAGGAGTCGATTGCCCTGTGGCTGGTAGTAGTAAGTTGGAACGGTACATGACCCAGCAATTGTGGGCTGGCTTGGCTATTGGGCTGGGCCAGACTCCCGTTCACCTTTTTGCCTTTTTCTCTTTTCTTTTTTTGCTTTTTCCAGTGTGACGTCCCCAAACAACGTTCCCAATTCATCTGGAACGCGACCCATGTTCCCAAAATTTCGTTCCGAAGATGTATACCCCCTTCGTACCATTTTTTCAGCCAGCCACGTTCCACGTTCCACGTACCCGTTCCTCGTCCCCGTAGTTCCAGGAACCTTGTGACTTAGGGCAGAACTATGGAGAGGGGATAACAGCTCTGATATAGTAGGAAGTTCAGGCACAGCAAACATGAATTCAGATGGCGCTAGCAATACAATTCCAGAAAACATTGCAGAAGAATGTACCAATGAAGAAGATATCACGGAGGAAGAGATACAAGATTTTTTACAAAGTGAAATGGTGGTAGCTTCGGAAGGTAACAATGCAGATGTAGACAGCAAGTATACACCCCAGATTGGACAAGTGTTCGAGAGCAGGGATAATGCATTACACTTCTTCAGCATCTACGCATTCATGGCTGGATTCAGAGTGGTGACAACACTTACAAGAAGGACACAAAGTAAAAAAAAAAAAGAACAATGAAAATACTAGTGTGAGTATCGATGTACCAAGCCAAGCATGGGGGTCATCCAAAGAAGAAAAAGCTGAAGAGAAGAAACCAAAAAAAAAGACAGAAAGCCATGGAGAGAAAAGGAACACAACGGTCGAAATCACCAGATTTGTAATTAACTTGTCTGGCCACCAGATTAACTTTGTTCGTCAGGATAATATCACTAGATTTGTAACTAACTTGTCTGGCCACCCATATAGCAAACTTTTTGGGGATGAAACCTTATCAAATTTCAGCAGACAAGAGAATCCATAGTTACCAATTATCTATCTTCTCTCAGGACTGAAAGCAGCTATCACTTTAGAAAAATATGTATCAGAGAATCTGGTAAAAGCATCTTTGGGCTTATTCTCGACATTCTTCTTGTTAGGCTGTGAAGAATAAAGTATAAGTTATAGTTATTACAGCTTCAGTAATCCAAAACTACGCCGTATAAGTCATAGTAATTTCAATATTAAACACGTGTAAATTTATACTACACTAACTGTTCATAAATGGAGACTAGTATAAACACAAGCAGGTAGGCTACAGACAGCAAACTAACATGGACTAAATATGGTAGTCTAGAAAAGTACTCCATATATTGATACTAGTCTCCAGAATTTGTTCTCTCGTTATCCAGCATAGACTAATTAAGTTATAGTTATTACACCTTCAGTAATCCAAAATTACACTGTATAAGTCATAGTAATTTCAATATTAAACACGTGTAAATTTACACTACACTAACTGTTGATGATAGGAGACTAGCATAAACACAAACAGGTAGGCTACAGACAGCAAAATAGCATGGAGTCAATAAGGAAGTCTAAAAAAAGTACCCCATATATTGATACAGAATAGGATATATGAAGAAAATGATTTACCTTATGAAACAGTGAGTGAGAAAGCTTCTTCTTTAGCTTTCCAAGTTCCTGAATCTGTATTTTATTCCAAATATTTAGAATAATACAGTAACAAAATCGAATAGTACCAGTATTCATCATTTTGTATTAAGTACACATACCTTCTACAGACGTTGCAGGTACAGAACATGGTTATGATCAACAAAACTACTAGAATCTGAATCCTATACAAAAACAAATAAGGGGATTTAGCGATGCATAAAAAAAAAGAAAAAAAGAGAGACTTTCAGTGTGATTAAAGTCGTCCTCTACAAAATCATTATCGTCATCTCTAAACTCTGATTCATCTGATAGTGCTTCACTAACAAAATTAAGAACCCAACAAGGCTTCCTTGTAGGACCCATCTATAACACACAATTGCTTTATATGATTGCACTCATAAGCAATTACAAACACTTCTCCTCAGTAAAGGTTTGGACTGAATCAGACTACACTGTTACTTGTTTTTATTTAGCAAGCAAAACAAAACAAATTTAAAGTACCTGACTGGTGATAGGTAGATACAAAAATAAGAGAAAACTAGTTACTCTATACAACAAAGTATAGAATAGATAATTACATCTGAATAATGATCTAAACGTAAATAGTTGAAATTACAGGATTGATTGATGACATTAGCATAACTCTACTCTGCTGTAGATCAGATGAACTGGAATTTTGAAAAAAAAAAATCATACACAGTACCAAAAAGTATGAGCTATACACTCAATGTCCACTATATCAAATCGTGTATCACAACAACTATGTTGGTTCTAGATATCAGCAGCCATATTAACGATTGCACAACCTAAAACAGTTGCTTAGGAGGCTACAGAATCATGGGTCTTGGGTGAATCGTAGATAATTTGATAAATGAAGTCAAATATATTCACGAAATCATTGACCAGCCAAACAAATGCCTCAATCCAAGCAGTACCAAACACAATCCCTACTCGAATCAGAAGCAAGCAAAATCCCCGCACGAACAACCACAACCACGAATCTGAAATTCTACGTCCAAAATGTTGGAATTCCCCCAGGAACTCAAGCACACGAACGCAAGAAGCTCACAAACTCAACAATGGTGGACACACAGCCTATTGGATTTTCCGGCGACGAACGCCGCCGCGGCGACAAATTCGCCTGTATCTTGGCCTTCTGTATTGCCTCACAAATACAAGTGGAGACTCACTCCTCGGCAGCCCCGGTGATCCTCCATGGTGATCTCCCGGCCAGCCACACAAGCACTCAGGAGACTACATTTTCTCCTACTCACACTCGGCACTCCACACAGGTTTACATGGCGACCTTTTATACTGTGACGCTAAGCAACTTCCTCCTGCGGCCCTCATGCGCACACCCGCACGAGCTCCTCAAGACCCGGCCTTCTTTCATCGAGAGCCATTCGCTCTTCCGCCATGACCGCACGTCTCCGAGCTTGCCGCGAGTCTGGTCAGCGCACCCCTGATCGACGCCAATCTCTAACCTATACACACACACACACGAGCTACTGACTTGCGCGACACACACGCAACACAACTGAAGGCACACACGCGTTATCAACTAACCAACTTACTTGAAACATACTCCAAGTCATGATTATCCTAACACAAAATTGAACCATTCAATCAACACTAATCGATAGAAATGACGAATATATCAACGGCTAGGAGATACAACGATGAGAACGCTGGCTTTCCCTCGACGAACAAAATCACTACACACAGATCCAAGATGAATTCACCGCACCAACAACTAGAAGCACTACTCCCTGACTCACGCTGCGAATTTGACTGCAACGAGCAACAATGAGAATGCTGGTTTGCCCCCAAATAGGCGAACAAAATCGCTACACACAGATCCAAGCTAAAATCCACTGCACCAACATCTAGAAGGAAAAATTTTCTAACTGATGATCCTGCGAAATTGGAGGGAACGAGCAACACGAAACAATAGAAATGACCAATTAGATGAACTGACTACATATACGCCGGACAAATCGCAGGTTTCGACAGAGTCAAATCAACAAACAACAGCGAAGAAACAAATAAAAAACGAGCACTCACACCAACTAATTGACGAGGAAATCAAACAGGAGAACAAACATATCCCGATTAACAAAGAAACAACGAGAAAGAGGAAGATAACAGAGAAGAATGGGGAGGAGATGAGCTAACCCTACGTTCCTGTTGCTTCTGACGCGCAGGCGAAATGGGGAACGAAAAGTTTCCCCGCCTGCTGAAATTCTGAGGACGCTCCGCGAAATATAAGACCAGGCAACGCCAGAACGAATCTAAAAGCACGTCGGACGGTCACAAATTCGGGCATCAGCCTCATCAGTAATGCCCAGGCAAAATTTAGCTTTCCCGTTCAGAAATTATAAGCAATGGCTGTTCTCTTATTAGATAAATTAACAAGGTTTGGAACGGCAAACTATATGGATTTTGCATCTAGCCAAGGATCAGTTGCATTTACATGTCATAAGCATTATTACTGTAAAGTATGTACAATATAATATATGAAGTGCACTGAATTAGTAACCATTCTGGTTATCTACAGAAGACCTCAACAAAAAAGCTGTATGTTAGTTTTGGTGCTACCTTCTTTCTTTGTGACATAAAGGCTTCGGGGAAAGCCTTTCATATAAAACTCCTTTCTTTGTGACATAACTCAGTAGTACACCAAGAATTGATATATAACAAGAGTTTTGCTCACTATATTGCAAGTTTGGAGGTAAGCTCTTGTGTTTTATGTAACTCTGGATACATGAATTGCTTCAAGCAATTGTTTCTTGCAAACAACTCCTAAAGATCAGCCGATGCCGAAGATTTCTACTCTTTAGTAATATCTGTTGTTGGATCGAAAACATAATAGCTTCTGTTATTCAGATGGCCTGCTAGCTCTTGTAACAGCTCATGAATCACTTACAAGAAGTACTATACGTTGGCAGTGTAGTTATTTATTTATTTGGAAGCAAGCTTGCACAAAAAGCTCTGATGTAGAGATTTGTTGGTAGACCGTGGCTTCCTGAAGAAATCAGGAAACATTTACAAACGTGCACGAGGTGAAAAGTGCAAGATAAAAGTGTGGCATCATTCATTAATGGTACCAAATGCAGATACTGAAGCCATGGCAAGAACAATCAGTGCCACAAAATGGGCCTGGATCTTTTTTTTTTTTTTTGAACCTAATGGGCCTGGATCTTAGTAGTGCTTGTACAGCATGATTTGTCAATCTTATATTTATGAATTATCGGGATAACATTGCACACTCAATCACTCATTAACTACTCATCTTGATCTAAATAACAAAAACAGTTCGGGAAGAAGTGTTACGGCATCCATGGGATTAAGACGGAAAGATTATATTTTTGCTATAGAAGAAATATCTGTGACTTAACTGCTCTAGGATAGAATTATGCAGCGTGTCTAAACAAGTACCAGCTGCCTGCTAATATTCTGCTTTGATTTCTAAGACAGCAATTGACAGGTTATTTGTTTCAGTTCTGACTATTATTGTGTTGTGCTTCATCCAAATCATCCTTTGCGAGAGGATGAATATAACACATCAACCACATTTTGTCATTTGTGTAATTTGACGAGTCATCCATACTGAACTGATAATCATCTTTATCAAAAAAAATTGGTAGCCTGCAGTTTTCCTTTCCTAACTTGCACGGACATACTGCTGTTGAACAGAATTTTAATGGTGTGGCCGAGTTTACTCGCAGTTTACCTGATGCGTGATCTGTTCCATTTCCTCCAACCAAACTGAGAGATATTTGAGTTTGAATTTATTGTAGCATAGAAAACCGCAAGCTTCTCCTAGGTACTGAATCACTACTCTGATTAAACAGCATTCCAGAAACCTGAAAAGTGTCTTCAGTTGTAATATCATGATAAGGAAAAAAACAAGAAAGAAAGAGAAGGAAATGGTCCAATTGCTAGATCAATTACCTATTTGTTTGGATAGTACCATCCCAACCAGGCGCACCTGGTGGCAACCCCCTTCTCCCCGCTCAGCACAAAGGAAGCTCTTAGGCCGCTAGATCTGGTTCCGAATCACTCGAGTCACCGGAAGCTGCTAGCTATGGAGCTTGGCACTTACCAGCCGGCGTTGCTGGAGCGGCTTGGGAAGAGCAGGCGGGGAGCGGGAGAGTGCGGAGCGGAGGCTGCTGCAGCAGCGCGGGGAAGAGTAGCATGCGTAGGAGGGCACCGAGCGGCCTCACCAGTCACCACCACGCCCGGCAGCAGCCGAGCAAGCCCTCCCGAGGTCCTTGGCCTCGCCCTTGAGCGCCCGCGGCCATCACCGCGTGCCAGCCGGAGTCGACGCCGCCGCCGCGCCGTCCTCTGCGCCGCCGCCGCCGCCGCCTCACCACACGAGGCGGGCGGGATCTGGGCTGGGCCCAGCCCAACACACACGACCTAAGACGCTGAAAATCACTGGCTAGTGGGACCCACAAAGCCGTCTCGCCCCACCAGTCAGCCAGCCACGATGAGGGGGCGGAGCCGGTAGCCGGGCACGGACGTCACGACGGCAACGCCACGCCGCTGCGGAGCGGGAGGGTTCTGACAGGTAGGGCCAGCGCAGAGCCCCACCATGCGGGTCCCACCTAAATCCGTGCGAAAATTCAAATCGCTTCGGCTTTTCGTCTTGATCACAAAAGGCGGGCAGAGTAGCCGCTCATTTTGGCCGCGCACCCGCCTCGCCTCCGCTGCATCCACACCGTCTCGCTCTCCCCGCGTCGGCGGACGCGCCGCCTCTCCGACGAGCTCGTCAAGGCGCTCCTCCTCCTCGTCCTCGCTGGTAACGACTCCGATCTCACACCTCCTGCTTGCATCTTCGGGTTGGTTTGGGGCGCATGGGTGGGGATGCCGCGCCTCTGCGCGATGGTGATTTGTGCTGGTGGGATGATGCGGGACTCGCGGCGTGCTGGGGATATGGGGGGAGCACGCGATTTTGGGGGCGCGAGCACGGTGTGCGATCGCCCGCGGCGAGGCCATTGAGTGCGCTCATCGGCGTCCTCGACTCGGCCGGACGCGCGCTGTCGACGATCGTGCTCCGTGCTCGCGCAGCGCCACACGCCTACTGGTAGGGAGACTGAGCTCGGGGGCGTGATGATCGCTGAGCCTCGGAGATGGCGATGCCTTCGGCTTCATCCCGCAGCGACGCTTGGTTTGTGAGGCGGTGGGAGTGGCTTGCGGCGGCAGTGTTGATCGGAAGGAGGCGTGCGCGCAGAAGCGGGAATGCAGGTTGAGGAGGCCCTTGGGGACGGCACGCGGCGTGTCGTGGTGGCGCTGCACGACGATGAGCTCGGCATTAGTGGACATGGGTGAGCGAGGACACGACAACATGCGGGTGTACTGGTACACAAGGCGTGGAGTGAAGCGGAGGCTGCGGTAGGTTAGTCACCACCGTATCATGGAAGCTGTCGTCGGAGGTGGCTCGTCGGGGCAACGCGGAGCCATGGTCCGGCTCAGTTTTGGGCATTGGGAATTGGGTGGCTATTGAGCAAGGAGTGGTCGATTTTGTGCTTCAACATTCGAGAGGAATGTTGAATTGGGCAACCGGTACCAAGGGGAGTGCGAATTGGGCAGTGCCTATGGTTTCAGATACAGTGTGTATGTAGGGTCCAATTGGGGACATTTAAGCGCAAAACTGAACGAAAAACTGGGGACAACATTTTAATTGGTTTCAGATATGGTATGTTTACTTACTACTAGTAGTTGTTCGTATGGTCCAACTGGGGAGGCCCTACAAGTTCTTGATTATGACATTCTGAATGATTTGTGCTCAGGGATGGCGACGAAGATGTTGAAGGCACTGGGGCGTCACGTGAGCAAGACCTGGCAAGACTTCTTCAAGGATGCCTTCTTCAACAGTATCTGGAAGAAGAACTACGCAGAAGAAGAGAAGGGCAAACCAGATGATGAGGTAATTATGTAGGATTTGGAATGAATTTACCAGAACCGAAATTTGTTTTTACTAGGCTGCTAGCTAATTATATTCCATAATATGACTTAATTTATGTGGTGTTTGGTTTCCAGAAGCTACTGTTGGAAACGAAAAGAATGACGGGATACCAGCAACTCATCCTTTTCGGACTCGGCACCATGTTTTGGTCGGTAGCGAGCTCAGTGATGGTAGACGTGCAAGAGAAGCTGTCAGGTTTATCACCTTATCAGATGAGCTACTCTGGAGTGTCACGGAACCTTGACCTAGCCTTCTACTATATGATCTACTTCGGTGTGACTTTGACCATCATGCTGTGTGGCCTCATCGCTTCGTCCTTCCCCAACTCCAGCCTTTTGGCCCCCGTAGTGGCCGGATTTGGTGCCTTGAAGTCTTTAGCTTTTGTTCTTATAACAGCTCATATCACATCTCTTAAGTTTCATCATGAGCACTACCTATGTCTTTGCTCGATGGTTGCATCCACTTCTGTGCTGACAGCATATTGGGCATATTCAGCTCAAGACCCACTGGTAAGAGGAATCCTTTCATACTAGTATTCAAACAATAAGAGTTTAGGTTAATGTGACAGAGCTTCTAGCACTTGACATGACATATTCTTTCAGCTGCTTCATATTGTGGCAAAGTTGCTTTTCTGGTTCATCTGTCTGGTGTGCTGGTTGGTCATCTCTACTGTTGCTTTGATAATTTGCTTGATAATCACTGCTGTCATTGCGATCCTCAGGTTGATAATTATCTAACTGATCAGCACTACATTTTGCTATGTAAATATATCTGGACTAACAAGTTTGTACTCATTGGATGAGCAGCGCTTTTGGCGATGGTTGTTTGAAGCTCTTCATTCCAGCTCCAGCTCCTCCAGCTCAGTAAGAAGCATGCTCTTATGTAGTTTCATTTTTCCTGTGTTTGACATAGCTTTATATTTCTCAGAGGTTACTCCTGTACTAAACCACTTGTGATTCAGTCAGCTTTCAGTGCTCATTTGTTATTGCATTCCTCTGTTTCTTTGTTTGACATGACACAGGGGTAATGCCCCAAATCCTGGAGCCCCCCTTCTTGCTCAAGCCCAAGTACCTCCACCTGCTGCAGGCGCCCAACAACAACTTCCTGGACCTTGAGTCAGCTTACTCTAAGAAGGTATTGTATGCTTTTCTTTGTTCTCTTCTCTGTCACCGTAGTACTATGCATTAGCACTTCTGTCTGTTCACACCATATGTTCTCTACTAGTACTAGTAGTACTAGCAGTATTTTCCTTTTTAGGAGTATATTTGAGTACTGTTATGTAATACTTATTGTTCTCATTTGTACATTCTCTGTAGTTTTCCACCTTTTTCTTTGGGTGTTGATGCGGTAACGCTGTAACTGTTTCTTTGCAGTTTTGATTGAAGAGAGTGTAAGGAAGCATTAGTACATCTGACACGGCAACTGAAGAAAACAAAATGGCCTGTGACCACCAGAGCACCGAGGGATTCCATTGTTTTGTTCGTGCTGAAGGTTGTCACACCTGTTGATTTTCCACTAAACATACTGGCTGGCATTTGTGCCCTGTACTACTCATACACAGGATAGTATGTTTCCGGCACTGTAACGATGTTCTGTCGGCCCTTCATGGCCAGTCACACCTGATCTGAACACACGCTGTGAACCATGCTAGTACTGCTGTCCGTGCATAGCGTACAGTATCTTCGTTCTGGACTATTCATCGTCTTTTTTTGAATTTTTTTTTTGTCGTCATCCACTTGAAGTTGCTGCATGTGGTGGTTGCGGATCACAAGTTAAGTCTCAAAGATCAGGGAGGGGAATACTGTAATTGAACACGACGATCATATCATCTTTCCCCTGTGCACTGCCGGGGCCGCGCCTGCATTCTCATGTTAACTAGCAGCACTAGAGCATGTTAACGGCCCGTCCATGCCTATCAGGTTATCATCCGTCAAGCCTGTCCAGGCGGAGTCACCTTGAGCCTCCCGACTGAGCAGTGAGATTCTCTGACATCTCTCTCTGCGATGTCAAGAACACGAGTGTCGAGGTGGCAATTTCTGCTGGAAATTGATAATCCTACGGGTGCTGCTCACCTAAATTGATGAATCTTTTTTTTTTGCGAACTAAATTGATGAATCTGAACATGTTCAAGCGCTGATCAGTTTCTAATGGCCGTCTGCGATACATCACATTGCAATCCTGGAAAAAGGAACATCATAAGGAGCCCCGGAGTCGGGTTCGCAATTTTCTGGCATCCCCTGTAGCAAAATTACTTCGACGCTCTTTTGGTTTAATTTTGTTTTTAGTTTAGGTGGACATTTGGCTCCCCGTTGCCTCGTCGAAAAGGGGGGAGAACTATGAGTTGGTTTGAAGTGAATCCACGACGATTGTTAATCTAAAACTCCCTTTTGTTTGCTTCGGATATCTCTGTTCACTCAACGATCACCCAACTTTCCTCTTTGCGAGATGAACGAATGTTCAGGATAACCTTCCGACCACTGCAGTGAACTGTGCATGGGAAGCGAACCCGTGCTTGCTTTGGTGCCGTGTCCGGCCGTGGCCATGCATGGCCATGGACAACACGACAGCATCGTCACCATCTCAAACGCCTGCACTACATCCTTCAGTTTCGGCGCCGCAAAGGCATCAGATGGTCGCTGGTGATGGCGCCGCGTCCAATCGTCCACCTTGGGCGCCATCTGAGGACGCTTAGCGAGAAGACCTGATCATCTCGAGGGGTACTGGTCTGTTGGCCCGAAATTTGTGCAGTTCACCAACACTTGATAATCGGGCAAAATTGTACTAGTACTACTTACGTGTCAGGCAGCTTTGAACTCCCAAGTGCAGATCCTCTGCATCATCAACACCAACTGCCTGCAGAGGCCCATTCTCTGCATTACCAGTGATCTCGGCCGTCCAACTAAAATTGAGTGGCCCTGCTTGCTTCTACTGCTTCCATGCTCAATCCCCTGCCACGACTCCGTCGGTGTGACAGAGTGAGACCATTGTGGACCTGGCCACGACTCGTGTGCCAGAGCAAACACGAATTATTAGGAATTCGCCACCTGTTGGGAATTCTTCATCGTAGCAACAAAGAATCCCGACATGGACAATCAAATGACACTCAAGAGGCAACGGAACAGCGTTTCATTACAAGGGTGTAATCTCTCCTGTCCCGTCCCGTTCTACGGTGCCCGGGGGCGGGTATTTATAGGGAAGGCCAATGGTCATTTCGACATGACCAAATTACCCTTGGCCACCCACTATATACGCGGAATATTCTGTACAACATCGTCATAAGGGTACAAATGACATTTCCGTTTGACGACGGAAACCCTAGCTAGGTGACGTCATTCGCCGGCCTGACTCTCGGACGTCGTCATGCCGGGCTTCATCTCCTACAGGGACTGCCGCCATTCTTGGCCGCCATTCCTGGTCGCCGCCAATTCCGACGCAGCGGCTGGGAAGACCGCGTTCTTCTCGAACAATGTCGGCGACCCGATATTACAGCTCCCTAGGCTGTCGCCAATTCTCGGCCGGGGACTCGAAACGTCGGCAGCGAAGTAACCTGCAGCCAAAAAACCAAAGGCCAAAAAGGGGTGTCGTTATTATCGTAAATACCGATCCCCAACACCACCCTTGCCACCATGCGAGACAAGGGGCTTAATTTGTTGTCTTGGAGAGTCCACATGCGTTCAATGATGATTTGGTTCACTGCAGGTATTTTCCTTTTCTTTGATGGAGCAATTTTTAGGGACTCGATTATATTCATTGTATGACCGATGGATTTCTAGGGACTGACTTAGATCACTAATTTATAGGAAGATTAGTTGACTAATGTTAGACTGCTTAGTTATGGTAAACTTGTGGATTGCAACATTTTATAGCTCCAACATGTTTTGTCAAGAAATTGTTACCACGTAGCAGTTTGTTTTTTTCTTTCTCTTTTTGTATAGATAAGATGCCGGTACCTTAGGAAGAAATGCATATGCCTTTGACCTGTATTTGCCAATAATTTAGTTCTTATTATGTGGATAAAAAAGGGTACTTGTTTGATTTGCTAGTAATTTTCTGTAATATATACTCGCTAAGAATTTGTTAGATCCTCTCATTGTGGTGAAAGGGTACTATGCTAAACACAACCAACTAATTACAAGGATCGGTCTAACTGAATGATTTTATTGATAGTTCAGTGAGCTTATCTGTTTATCTGAAAGTTATCTGACAATATTTCTCGCATGCGTTGTATATGTTTGAGTATGTCTTTCTTCCCCAGCTGTGTCTTCTCATATGTTCATAAGTAATTTCTCCAGTTCCCATCTTAAATTCATTAATGGAAGTGCATGCAACATATTATTGAACCTTTTGTTTACTGAACTTGTGAAACTTGAATTGATGTTTTGCGCTGTTGCGCAGGCTGTGATTCTGATACATTGCGTGCCTTGGAGCGTCGGTCAAGCCGTGTGGGATACACTTCTTGTGGTGTTATGGAGATTTCAGGCTTCGTGGTCATTTTGTTCATACTGTGGTATTTGACCTTTTTTTAGCATATTTCGAAAATTGCTTACATGATATTTTTAAAGGCGTTGTAAAAAAGCCTTCAACAAGTTTGGAGGCATCCCCAAGCACTCCTCAAATGTAAACTTTTGAGGCTCTTTTTCATAAAACGCCAGTCTTCACTTCGCTGGTACTAATGCGTTTCTAGTGTTGTTTCGAGTTGACATCCTTGCTGAACTTGCGTGGTTACCACTCTCAAAAAGCCTTTGTACAATCTGAAATCAGAGCTGAAGACAGGAGAGGTCCTATGAAAGAAATGGGGTATCTTGCGCAGTTCACATGTCCGACAGACCGAGGGGGCTATCGGTGACATCCTTGAGCTTTGCCGTTTTGGATATGCACACACTCTCCATGCTGGTTTCTGTTGATGGCACGGCAGACGATGGTTTGACAACCTGAGAATGGCTAGGCAATTAAGCCTCTGCGATGAGCTTTGGTCAATGGTGCAGTTCACTTTCTGCAGGAGCGAGTTGTTGAAGCTTCCATGCATCATAGCAGCTTTTTTCTCTTGTGGTGTGTGTTCTTTTTTTTTTTTCCTTTAGCTCCATGTTTTTGCTCATGTGTGTATGGCACATCAAGCACAATCTCAGTTCTGAACATTGGTTGTTGTCTGTTATTCTACAGGCTGCTTGCTGCCTGTTTATTTGCTTTAGGCTCTGATTACTCAGATATGGTGACTCTTGCATACATTCACGTCACAGGCAAATTGTGAAATTCTCAACCGGATGGAATGTCATGGGCCTTGATAACCCGGCCGAAAGGCCATTAACCAGACGTTCAGTAAGAGATTCTGGTGCAACCGAAGTGTGCCTCCAAGGAAACAAACATGCAGGTCCAGATCGTGATATTTTCAGGAAAGTCGATGGGTGATCAATTCATTGTGAATTTGGTTGTGCTACCAGCGCAGAAAACCAGACGTGTCATTACTGTCAGAGTAAGTCCAAGTTTTTTTTTTTGAAGCCTCTCTTACTGGGTACACTGTAGCATCTGTTCATGTGCAACACACTCACTCACACCACCACACACACCAACTCACACCCACGCACACGTCCAAACCTACAACTACACTCAGCATCACCGAAGATCGCGTCCTTCCAAAGATCACCAGAAACCGTCGGCCTCCAGTGCGCGACGAGGGACGTCGCATTCCCTTTGTGGCATCACGCGTAGAGGGGCACCTGCAATTTATTTTTGGGAATAAATCCCGGTGAGAAACCAGCGCCGATCCCAGGGATCGAACGCTGGTCGGCAGGTGTCAACCGCACGCCTTGCCGCACGAGCTAACGCTCGGTCTCAAGTCCAAGTTCTTTAGTTGGCTGTTTGTACAACAGTAGTTGAACACTTCAGACAAGATAGCCAAGAAAAAAAATGCCACACTACAGCTCCTGATATCTCTGCGATCAAGCACAAGAATCAGCAGTTCACTTCTGCCTTCGATGTGTTTATTCAGGGAAATATGGGAACATCTGTCAACACGGCACATCGTCCAGAATTCAGATAAATATTGTTATTCAACATTCATCTATTGCAGTCTGGTGGGAGGAGACGATGGCTGCGGCAGGAAACCAAAATTTTCAAAACACAAGCCTGCAAGGCTGCAACCAAGCCAAACTATCTTCTCTAGGGAGAGACGACATCTTAGCTGGGAGCTGACTTGTGGCTTGGTGCGGGACCTGCGGGTCTAGCTACTCCTAGTGTGTTCTTCTAGAAATGTATACTTTGGTGCCAATAATTCCTTCTGTAAAATGTCCTTTCTAGTGGACTGGCGAGGATTGAGGAATGTGTCCTAGACTTTGCCTGTATGGATGAACTGCAACCTCTGGCTCGGTATTGTGCCACTACCGATGTGCCAAATTTGTAGCGATGGAAATATTTTGGGTAATCATACATATAGGTCACAACTTATATTTTGCAACGGAATAAAGTTTCGTACACATATGAAAGTACTAATAAGAAATAAGAATATAGTTCTAGGGATTGGAACTTACTGGAATTTTAATTCAAACTGATAATTTAGTAAAACAAAAAAAGATCAGAACAAACAAAATATAAGTTGTGTCTATATTGATTTGCAAGCGCAAATCAGAAAGTTTCAGTTTTTAGATCACATATGAAGGACGGCCGGAATTAATCTTGTATGTATCGAAAGTAGTTTGGAGAGAACATAGTTTGTGCGATTCGAAATTTATTTGAATTTTAATTCAAATTGAAAAGTTCTGGACAACAGAAAAGTATCACCACAAATTAAAAAAATAAGGTCCATGCCGAAATTTGAGTTGCAGGAGAAGGGTAAAATTTCAAAATTAAACTAATCCATATATTGTCCGGTGCTGTATGTACTGTTTAACCTCTCCTGCATGGAATGGTCCTTTATGCAAACACACAGAAGCTTCGATACAAATCTCTCTCCCTTGCCACTGAACTTAACCTGGCGCTGCCTTCAGCTTATCAGGCGCTAATCCCAGAGCGCCAATGTTCTGCCTGTTCCCCTCCAGCTTCCCCTTTGCAGTGCCTGCTGCTAATTTGGCTTCCCCTTGGCAGCAGCCACAATTCGCAAGCACTGAAGGATGAAATGCCCATGCTCTTCTCTTTTACAAGAAATTCTGATATATCTGTCCTCGCCTACCACCAGGCAAGCACAATCCAAACTGTCTTCCGCATCCCTTTAACACAACAGGCATTTCAAAACTGCACTATGAACTCTGAATATTATCATCCAAGAGGCCCAGACATCAGAACTGCAGGAGGACCAGTGAAACTACATCTGGAGAAAAGCTCTCATCGATAAGGTCAACTTTCAACTTCGTAGGGTCGCTACCGCACTCAGAGATCCTCTTGTAAATTAGCACAACAGTGTTCCTTCATTTTCCTAGTTTTGTGCTAGCTACCCAAACCTTTTTCTTTCAACCGTACAGGCTTTGTAGTCCTTGTTTATTTGTTTTTCCTTTCTTCAATAAAATCACACTAGGAGCCTCTCATACTGTTTCAGCGTTAATATAAGATTCCCTCGCACAACATTTTGTTTCCCTTCCCTCTAGCTACGCCCCTGCACTTGCTCTACTTACTACTGCTCCAAGCCTAATTCTCCAACCATAGGCGCCAAATTGCTTCTTTCACGTCCAATTCAGCCTACAGTGAATGCTGACCAAAAGGTTCAGGCTGTAGCCTGACTTGGTGCTGCAAAGGTGTACAGTTGCCCTTAATTAATGATCATTAATTAAGTAGTAGTGAGGCGTCGGTATGTCAGCTGTGGCGCGTCAGCATGGATATTTTGTACCCATTGAGCAAAGATGAAAAGGATAAGTTGAACAAGTATGGTCGTACAGTTGATAGTTACCAAGATGTATATACATGTAACTCATATAAAGTAATGCTCGCCAAATTCCGAATTTTGCAATGTTATTATAAGCAGATTGCAGATTGCTCGGGAATTTCATGAGTTATCTATTGCTCAATGCTGACAAGCACCACACGAGATAGAGTTCGAAAGCTGTTACATTCGGTTTACAGGAGACCTCAATCTCGAAAGGGAAAACATCAAAAAGAGTTTCATGTTGTGGTATGAGAAGCTTGAACCACAAATCATATCTCTGTAAGAGTCCCTTTGCCACTTACTGGACCGAGCTGCATCAATGGTATTAGGCCTGCAATGCAAAGCATGGATATGTAAAGCTAAATAACAAGGTATTAGGCATGGAGTCAAGTATCTACAAAAAAAGGGCTAGAGAAAATGAAACGCAGACAGGAAGGGCGAGCTCAATATTGGCGATAACATGAAAAGAAGAAAGAATATCAGGCATAAAGGGAGAGAAGGAAGAACCTAGGAGCACAAGAAGAAGAGTATTTAGTTCTTTGCAGCTTTTAAATTTTTGTTCTGATAAAAACTCTTTCATCTGACAAAACTGTGACTGTAGTCTGCATAGGTTTCACAAAAACTGTTAACCTGGATTCTAATGCTAGGCATTACCAGGTTTTGCTGTAAGCTGAAGCACTATTATTTGGAGTTCTCTAATAAAGGAAGCAACAGGTGATTTCCTTAGTGAAAAAAGTAAAGAATTATGCAGTATGTTTGTTGAAATAAGGATACAGTGATATGGTCATAAATACTTACGTCAACGTCATCTGCATCATTAGTTGGATAATCAATCTAATCAGCTCTGCGGTGTTGATGAAATGGAAGGCAACTAGCAGATTAAGAAAACAAATTAGGTGAACCTCCAAACAAGGTGAAACTGTGAAGACTGAACTTCAACTTCAAGAACCAGAAAAATGTGAAGACAACTTTTGTTATGAGCCATGATTTCCTAGACAGTAAACGGTAGACAGTCGGTCGACCACCGTTTAGCATTTAAATCTGTTTAAACGCCGTTTAAACACGTTTAAACGGGCTAAACGCCGTTTAAACGCTAAACGGTGGGCACCCGTCTAGCGTTTAGATGCCGTTTAAACGGAGTTTAATTCCGTTTAGGAAAACAAGGGTTATGAGAAAATGTATGCTGTTTCTTACATGGTGCGAGGACTTTGTGGCCTTTCGGAACTCCTTGCCCACAGCCAGCTAATGACAAAATAAGATGCAATAAGTATTTGAAGTTTGAAAGCAAATTAATACGAAAAACCAACTTGAACTTGAGCAATTAACAACCTTAGAACAGTGAGTGGAAAGGAAAATATGAAGACAAAAGCTTTGGCAACAATAGTAATGATCTGCAAATGAAAGCTCATCAGTGCTAAGCAAGTATTAATGCATTGAATAGTGTAACTATAATCTCACCCAGTAGACACTATCTCTATGGAAAACTAGAAGAGCCATCACAACTTTTCCGGTAGAGTGCAAGGGCTGCAGAAAATATACTGTTAGTACTGGAAGTAATAGCCTGGACGAAGCAATATATATACAACTAACCAGTGGATCCTGTGCAGCATAAGCCCAGTACAAGGTCATGACGCCTGAAGCTACAATCATGGAATAGTCGGCGTGCCAAGCACCAAGTCCTGAATGAAACAAAACCAGCCCAAAGACCCCAGACTGCCAAGCACCACATCCAGAAAAGAACATTGCCCATGGAAAATAAGAACTAAAAGTGCTGGCAATCAGTCCAATCACCATACACCAGTACACGCATGTGAGGTAGATGACGCAGTAGAATGCTTGGTTCGGATGAGTGTTCTTGATGTGTTCCAGAACTTTTACATCTCCCCCACAGTGCATGGACAATATGCCAACAGCGCAGAATATTAGATATTCCCTAGCCCTGACTTTCTTGATTGTGTCCAGCTGCTTCTTGGTCTTTGCATTCCTTTCATACTCTTTAGTCGTGAGGTAGTCCCAATTGCCTTTCACAAAACGTAGTGCCACCTGAACATGCCAAATTCAGCTCAACTTAGCGAAATGAGAACCAGCAAGCATCCATACATGCATACCAAAATGTGCAAACTGAAAAACACAAATTGTAATGAACCTGTTCGATCAGAGTCTACAACTCATAAACATGCCAAATGCAGCACAATGAAAAAGTAATATGAGAACAACGCATAAATTCAGAATCAGTGCAATATGAAAAACACAGAATAATAAGTAGCAGCCACTGAATGTGATTGACCCGATTCTACCTTCAATCCACAAGTCAAACAACTCCTGAAGCCCAACTGAACCCACAATCCACAACTCCTCAGACCCAACGGAACTCACAAACTGCTCAATCTGAGTCCACAATCCACCACAACTCCTCAAACCCAACCGAACTCACAAACTGCTCAATGAGAGTCCACAATCCACAACTCCTCAAACCAAACTGAACTCACAAACTGTTCAATCAGAGTCCACAATCCACAACTCCTCAATCCCCACTTCCACTCCACGAACACATTCAATTGAATTGGGGCTTGTTGAATTCCGTGATGCAAGTTTCCATGACGCGGTATGGCGATCGCATCCACCTATTCACCGCTTGCACAGTGCACACATACGCCGTGGTTAGCGCAGCAGAGCCCGCTGCCGCCTCCTGCAACCACCGTGACTTTTCACACGGCCCGCTTGCGCCGCTCGCAACTAGTGGTGCCGACCACCGTGACAATGCCATCGTCCCACCGCAGCTGTAATCCACGCGTGCTCCCGCATTTCTCCCGTCTCCGCAGGCCACGAGGGCACCACCGCACGGCGAACGGCGTCGACAACACCAGCCGCAAGTTACCTCGGCCCTTGTCCGACTCGCCACGCAACCACGATCTCCGCAATCACCACGCGCCCCCAAAGTTCTCGTCGAACTCCCGAACCCGCACCAGGGCAGGCCGCGCGGTCGACCTCCAGCGCCGCCCAAATCCCACCGCCGCCACCATTCCACAACAATCACAACCGCATCGCCGCGTTCCCCCACCCGCGCGCCACAGACCAACAAAAACAAAATCGCGCGGGTTTGGACTTCGGAGCGAATACCTCACAGAACCTGGAGAAGAGGGTCGCCGAGGATGCCGTCGGAGAGGCGTCGCCGCTCGGGAAAGCCACTGGTGAGGCCTCGCCGCTCGGGGAAGCCGGCGGAGGGGCGGCGCCGCTCGGGAATGCCATCGGAGGCGGCGGCGCGGACTGCCCGCCAGGGAATGCCATCGAGGCGAGCCGCGAGCGCGGGGGTTCGGCCGGGTGAAGGCAGCAAAAAGCAGGGAGCGGGTTTAAATTTCGGCTTGCTCGGGTGGGTCCCGCACTTGGAGACTCTGTGGCGCCAGCTGTCCGGTGGCCGGGCGTTGCCGTCCTCCCGGTCCGGCGGCGTGCGCCTCCCCCGTTCTGCGTGGCGGACGGACGCGGCCCACCAGTCAGTCGCTTGTTTAAACCTTTGGCCTGCCGGTTGGTGTGGAGCCCACGAAGCGAGAGGTCGGGTGGGCTCCAGCTGCCAGCCCTCCCGCCGGCGTGGCGTTCCGCTGTGACGTCCGTGCCCGGCGGCCGCCTCAGGCTTCTCGTTGTGGTTGGCTGACAGGTGGGACACCGACGGCACCTGGGCCCACGAGTCAGTATTTCATTTCTATCAAAACACTTTCGGTTCATGTCGTGTGAGTTGAGCGCGGCCCAGCCCAAACTCGAGGGAGGCGCCGGCGCCGGCGCCGGCGCGGCAGCCGGAGGTGGCGGCGACCCGACCAGCGACTGAAGCGGCGCGGCAGCGGGAGGTGGCGGGGACCCGGCTTTTGCCTGGAGATGGCGGGCGTCGCTGGCTCAGGCGCTTGGAGGCGCGGCAGCATCGGCCGGCTGGCAGAGGAGGGCTTGGCCGTGGGGCTGCAGGAGTCACGGTGAGCCAGGGGTGATGAAGGGTTGCGGATTCGTGCACCGGGTTTGATGCTGCTGCCGTGGTCCCAAGCAGATCCAGTTCCGGCATTGGGGATGGTGCTCCCGCGGTGTAGGATGCTGTTTGTTTTATACTACTAACTAGTGACATTGGTTCAGATGTTGTCAGTGAGTGGGATTAGGATTAGTGGTTTGGATGCCTTGTTGGGAAGTCTCGGCTTTGTGTTTAGAAGTTTGTCGATCTTTGGTCTACGCATAACTCTTATTATATTGTTTGTTATGTTACTCTAGAGGCTAGTGCATTAGGTCTAATAGATTCTAAGCTGCGAAGGCTGACGGCCTCAGTTTGATTGATTGGGACATGCTCTGTTTGCACTGTAGAGAAAATTTAGCTAATGTCTCAGCCTGATCGGAAACAGGCCAATTAGGGAAGAGAATATGTGCAATAATGGGAGTAGCAGTTTCACCTTGTGGCTAGGGTTTGGTAACGATCACCGTATAAGGCTGCATTGATTGATTGGTCATCAACCCTTTTGTGTGCGCTTTCGAATGCTGGGGTGCTACAGGTTGTAAGAATTTCGTGGTTTGAAGATTTTGCATCCTGCTCAATGTTTTGATTTCTATCAAGTGGCAAGGAAAACTGTGTTACATCAATATCTTTCTACTTCATATTCGGTGCAATTGAAGGCTCTGATTTACATTGTGCTTACCGAACTTGTCATGCTTTATAGGCTAACTTGATTATGTGCTTGACTAATCTTTAGCTGAATTAGTGAATGATACAATTCTTAGCTGAATAAAGCTAAATGTAACAGCGTAGATTACACTTTGTGAAGTGTAATAGCATAGATCATCTACGGTAGATGATACCATCTCATGAGTTGATTAATGAGGGCCATAACCTTGACAAATGTGGACGCCATCTAAGCAAATTGTCCCCTCGACCACCCCAGTAAGGCTATGGTCAGATGCTTGTTTACCTATTTGTCTGGCTTCCCATTGTTTTTGAAGAAATACCAGGCTTCCTTGTTAACTTGTAACCCAAAAAAATGTCACATGTTTTGCTGTGGTTGAAACCACATCAGTCAAGCAAAACCATTTATTAAGTTTCTCTTTATAAATAACTTCAATTTACATTTTGTTGTTCTAGTGTTGACTCTAATGCCATGCTCGAATTTGAAAAGGACCACAGTACCTTCTTTCTGTGCTACATCGCTTCTAGCATGGTTATACTTGTCGCCTTGCAATGGATGGGGTGAAGATGCTTAGTTCAGGCTTTAAAAAATTGAGTTGGTACACAGATACAACCGTGTCCTAATGCTACGGTTTCATTACTCGTTAATAAACTGTAAATGTATTACTTTTAGCCCAATTTGTTTATTCCTTGTAGGTTGAGATTGAATGATTAATGACAGCTATCGGTGGTCTTTTTCAAACTTACAAAAACTTTGTAATAGTGAAGGATACCTTGTCTTTCAAATATGAATTAAGTTTCAGAAAGCTATTAACACACTGTGAAATCATTGCTAATTGCTACTGTGGCTGGTGTAGTATGATAAATTATACACGATTATTTTACATTTACTAATCACTATTGGCTAGTGTGTTACATACCACAGTTAGCATGATAGATTACAACACCCTTGGTAGCTCACACGTTTTCAACCAGTGTAGCTCCGCTGTCTACTGAGATTCTTATGATGTGAGGCTGACACACAAGCAATGTGTTACATTTAGCGCTGCTAGCTCCCTGAACTTGTCTGTTGTCATGGAAGCAGAAACTGATTTGCAATGTCATGTTGTCTCTGCATAGGTATTTATGATCTGTTGGTTTACGACTAATAGGTATGCGGTTCCTTTTTTGTGTTTGCAGTGGGTTGCGTATTCTGAAGAAGACCATCATCACCATGTATTAGTGGTTAGAGCAATGCTGGATTGAATACAATGTCGCGCTTCTTCTCTTTACTGGTTTGAATTCTGCACCACCAAATTGAATCTAGGTAGGTGCAATTGATTCTTCACCCAGTTTCGTGTTGGGAGTTCCACCTTCTCCTCCAATAGCTTTGATTTTTCTTCTGTTTTATAGGATAAATGGAAGGAGTTGGAGAGATTACTTGTGCAAAATGCTGTCCATTTCTCAACATGCTTTGCACAGAATCAGGTTCATTTAGTTGTGACTAGTGCTTTGCATTTAACGTTCTATTTGAATTTGTCACCAGTTCTCGCCCTTCCTCCCTCTTGCACATACTAAACAGGAACCAAACGGTGAAAGAATGAAATTTTATTCAGCCTGAAATTCAGTTGGAACTACCCAGGAAACTAATGTAGAAATGCTCATATAGCAGGCTAAATTTGCTAGGGATGCCTGATGGGAACATGTTCTTATGAGAAAGAGGAGACTATAGAGTTAATTGATTTCTCCTAGGAGTAAGTTGTGAACTAATACAATAGGTCTCCTTATATAAAGGACACTAATAGACAAGATCAATATGAATTATATCTGACCTAATTAATGAGATGATGCAGTAAAAGTATTAATTGTTATATACATCTTATTTATTATGAATTCAATGGACCTGAGGTAGTGATTAGTCAAAAATACGCAGTATAAATTCGAGATGGAATAGTAACATACCAAGGGCCTATATGCTGCGGCTACTGATTTGCTTCTCATGTAACCTTATTATAATAGTCTACTTGTTTTCTTTCCTTTTTGGTATGAAGGTTGCCTAGATGAAATTATTTTGTTGAATGTATAGGAGAACCGTGTTTCATTGAATTGGAAGATATATCTTTTCCCTTTGTTACAAACACTTTTTCCTTGTTCTTATACTCGCATCTCATCAACAAAAGTAAAACGAACAACTACAGAAAACATTACATGGTAAGCACCCAATGTGCTCAATCTCTTGGCACCCACAGATCGCCAAAGCTCCAGTTCTTTGTCAGCTGCTCTCATGATGGCTGATATGCCGGTGAGTACACAGGTGTTCCGGTGTCCCATACTGTTTGCACCCCTAGGATGATCAGCGTGTTGAACCCCTGTATTAGGCCTAGATGAAAACAGCCACATCCTTTTAAAAGTTATGCTTTAGATGGTTTAATAGTTTCCATAAGGAGCCACCGAACTCAGATATTAGTAGTGCAAGTTTGCAACCTCTCCCAGCTACATTAATAGATGAACAACATCACAATATTTCTTACCATCCACTGGTTTATATGTTTGTCAAATTGTCAAGTTGGTTTTGATGAGAGAATGGTTGAGGTTAATATGAGGCACAATGATGGTGGATCCCAGATCCCAGCATATTTTGTCGTCTGAGAAGCTATTATTCTCGGTGCACCTTCAGAGGAGTAAGTTCATGAAACTGTTAGTTTCATATATCCTAGTTCCTTTCTTATCTTGGCATTGTAACAAAGGAGGTAACATCTTTGGTTTCTTGGGGTGTAATAAATGTAGTAAAAGTAACATGAAAACATGAAGCGTCCACAATTCTAGTGGCTACTGAGCTACTCTCGATAAATATGGAAGCATCAGATTAAACTTTATTTTTTATATTATTCAAATGGATAACAGTCAAAGTTAGAACATATATTATACCCCCTTGACTTTTGCTGTCATCATTTTTCTACTTTTGAACACAGATTTTTCATGTGTGGAAAAATAACTGCTGATACACTTGAAACAAAGGTAGCCAAAACCTCGTGGAATTTTTCATGCTCCAATTATTAATGACCCACATGACAAACAACTGAGAAAAGATATGTCATCTGAAAGAGAACCATGGCAAACATAAAAGCAACACGACTATAACTCGAGCAGCAGACCAGGTATGCAAAGTCAGTCAACGGAACTGATATTCAAATTGTCAGTCAACCTTCATTTGATATCTGGGACACTCAGATCAGCAGTAAATTATGCTGTCAAAACTTTCAAATATTCTTGTGCGTCTGTAAGCACATTGTGGGAAAAAAAAAACTAATAGTGTTAATCAAGATAGTGCCTGGTTTTCTTTTCATTGTGGATAAATATTGCCCCACTTGCTCTGATTTTTATTGATTCTGTATTCATCTGGATCAGAGACCTGAGGTTGATTGGGTGAGCAAACTCAGAGAAGATGTAGGCTTTATGGTGGATGACACATGATCTATGGTTGTGGATTTCACGGTGACATTGATGAAATAACATGCCTTCTCTGGTTCAGCCAAGTCTGCAAATTTGCAAGCCGTCTGAAATATGAGTTTTAATCCAAAAGAGGAATTCCAACCATTACTGGAGACTGGAGAGTAGCTCTTTTTAGCGTGTACATAGGTATTTTCATATTCGATAACAATTTGGAGCATATCCAAATCTTTTCTTCGCTTATTGTCCTACTGATGGCACATCTGTGTCGCAGGATACATGTTGCTACTTTCAGCTGAGACCACTTATGTTATGGGCCAGGATCAGCTGGCCCAGCCCACAAAGAGGGCGGCAGCCCCTAGGGTTAGGGCTGCCGCCGCCTCTCTAGCGCCGCCACTAGGAGGGTGGCTAGGTGGGGCTGCGGCTCCACCTTCTAAAAGTGGCTAGGATTAGATTAGGAAGGGTCATTGTAAGTTAGGAAGGATGAGATCAATTGATAAGATCCCATCTATAGAGATTGCTTAGAGGTTAAGTTAGAGTTGCTTGGGAGTCAAGTTGGTCCTCTCTATATAATGAGGGGATTGTATTCAGATTGAATCAAGAAAAGAATAGTAGGGGTTTAACCCTAAAGCTCTCCAACTCTCTCAACAGCCGCCGCCCTCCTCTCTCCTTGCGCCTGCGCCTCCCTCTCCCTCTGCCTAGCCACACCAGCCCTCCTCCATGCCGCAAAGGGGGCAGCAGCCCCCTTTGATCATAATAACTGGTATCACGAGTCCATCTTGATCCTCGGCCTCCTCTCTTCCATGGCCTCCACCAACGTTGTCGCCACCACCACCGATCCGATGGCCGACATTGCCGACAGTTTGAGCAACATGAAGGCAAGTCTCGATGAGTTCTTCGCCGTGGCCGACGCGTTCTTTCAGAAGATGCTTGCCAAGGAGGAGGAATCTGCCACACAGGCGGCAGATCCCACCGCCATAGCTGATCCGCATGTCACGGAGGACTCCACCATCGTCGTCTGCAGCAACAACTTCGCCTCCAACAACCCACGCTACTGTTCACAGATCAGATCTGGATGTTCCCGCAATTGCGAACGTCATCCCGGCATCGTCGGCCGATGTTCTTGCATCGACGGGCAATTCTACACCTCTGGCGGCTCATTCGGCGCTGCACACCTCCCCGGACGACGACTCGACCTCTACTACTGTACCGGCCATCATCGTCAACCCTACAAACAGCGGCGCTGCTACTGTTCACGCGATGAACAGTAGCCGTGGTACTGTTCACACGGCCGATCTGGTCGCTGCGCCTAATCTGGGCGCCACGAAGAAGACAGTCTTGGTCGTCTCCACCCGCATGGATGCCCCGATCACCCTGAAACTCGCCCCGGCCTTCTTCGGCGACATGGAGATTGAAACAGAGGAGCCACATACTACCGCGGATCTCACAATCATAGTAGATCTATCTACTAAGGAGACAACTGCTAATCAGGTTTGCAATGTTTCTAAGAGATTAGATGGTTTTGCTCCTCTCTCGCCTATTGCCTTTGGATCAACAAATTGGCTCTCGCAAGATTTTTTCGTTGCATCTTCTGATTCTCGGAATTCTTCTGGATCACAACCTGATGGATCTATTTTGAAACTTGGAGAGAATTTGATTGAATTTAACGCTTTGAATATGGGATTTTTCTGCAATGTAATTGATGAGTCTCGATTGGAGTTTCTTGGTGCTACAAGTCAGAAAGGCATATCTGAATGGAGCCACTCAATTCATCCAAAGGACTTTCTAGACTTTTTATTGATGGTTTCATGGCTAATGGATCTGAATTGCTGGACGCTTTTACTTGGAGTTCTGAAATTACAGAGGTTTTATCAAGTTACGCTCCACAAGAGTAATAATTCCCCTATCAATTGCTATAAAGATCTGTGGAATTTTCTATGGGGGATTTCTTCGCTAATGGTATGCAATTCTGTTGGGTGGAACATTGCATTTGGATCTCTGAATTTTGGGCAGCCACCCTTTTGGATTGATCCAAAATGCCAGCAAAGTGGTCATCGCACCAAGGAGTTCACCGCGGAGGAGCCGCGCTACTTCATGCCCTTTTCCCAGTTCTTTGGGGAGAAGGAATTCCAGGAGGTTTCAGTGATCACGATGAGGGGCTCTACATCGACAACTCGCCCCCTGTCGTCGCCTACGCGCCATGCTCCGAATCTTCCGATGTCGTTCATCAACAACGACCCGGAAAACAGATCTGGATCTGAGGAGGTCGCGCGCTATCTAGCCGCGTTCCTCCTAATCTTCATGAGGATGGGCGTCCCTACACTCCCGGACTTCACCGCCAACAACTCTGACATCGACGATTCAAGGGAGCTCATCGCTGCTAATGACATGGAGTTTATCTCCGAGCCTCCACAAGCACCAACTCCTGATTTGCTGGTGGGAGGCACAGGCCAAGACGTCTCCAGATTTGCTAGTGGTGCAAAGTTGGCCATCAACATGAACAACAACAAGGACAGTAAGCCACAACTATTTATTTTCTTGTTGTTTAATTCAGTTATGCTTGCATTGCGCTGCCTGCCTGCTACCTTCGACATCAACAACACTCGAATCAAATGGAGGGACGACGTAACTGATGACCTCTCAAAGGCCTTCACCATTCGAACTAGAGCAGGAGGCTCTGGCTCGGATGCATTTCTTGGGACAGGAGGTCCTATTGCTCATGGTGCCAAGGGTGGGACTCATCTCTCCACCTTCTTCTATGGCGCCAAAGGTGGATGCACTTCCACTTTCTTCTCCACGGGACAGCATGGTGACGTGACAATCTTCAACAGTGGAGACTCCATCAACGGGTTCAGCTTCCTCAACATCAACAACTACAAGTCGGCAGTTGTCTTGGAGCGGAACACCAACCACGTCATTGACATTCTACAAGCAAAGGAGCATATGCCACTTGAGATAGGTGATCTCAAATGTACCGGTCGCTTCTTCTACAACACCGGCGCGACGAGCTTCAGCAACCTCATCTCCAAATTCTTCCTCGTGGACATGGCCAACATTGGACTTCGTTCGTCGCCGGCCTCTACCACTCCGTACTCTACGCCAGGATGGGAGGTTTCCCAGCGCGAGGACGCGCTGGATTTCAATGGCGGAGGATATGTTATGGGCCAGGATCAGCTGGCCCAGCCCACAAAGAGGGCGGCAGCCCCTAGGGTTAGGGCTGCCGCCGCCTCTCTAGCGCCGCCACCAGGAGGGTGGCTAGGTGGGGCTGCGGCTCCACCTTCTAAAAGTGGCTAGGATTAGATTAAGAAGGGTCATTGTAAGTTAGGAAGGATGAGATCAATTGATAAGATCCCATCTATAGAGATTGCTTAGAGGTTAAGTTAGAGTTGCTTGGGAGTCAAGTTGGTCCTCTCTATATAATGAGGGGATTGTATTCAGATTGAATCAAGAAAAGAATAGTAGGGGTTTAACCCTAAAGCTCTCCAACTCTCTCAACAGCCGCCGCCCTCCTCTCTCCTTGCGCCTGCGCCTCCCTCTCCCTCTGCCTAGCCGCACCAGCCCTCCTCCATAGCCGCAAAGGGGGCAGCAGCCCCCTTTGATCATAACAAGTTATTTCTCAGGACAAAGATGCTGTGTGTGCTCTGTCAGTCATTCGACATGGACAACTAGATTTGATTGCCCTGCTCTGCTTAGTGGACGTCAAGTAACAAATCTGGTACCTGTTCATTGCTCACCGTGTTTGCTTCTACTGTCAGAAAGGAAGAAAGCTTTCTGTTTTTCGCAAGTCTAATTAGACACACTGAAAGCATTGGAAGAGATGAGGAACGCCTGCGTATTGGGTGGTGTCAGACTAGGTGAAGTGAATACTGTTCATAAATTCATACACTTTACTATTATAAGTTCATTTTTTTTGGGGTTGCTGCCTAAAAATTCCACCTGCTGTTTTTAATGTTGCAGATTCAGGCTGTGCAATATCCTAGGAGTGTCCGATTTTTCCGGTGACCTTTGCTTTCCTAGTGACATTCACACTCTACTTTATAAATGCACTGACATTGTTTTCCTTAACTGCTGATGCAGATTTTTGAACCTGACAATGCTGCTGTTGCTCAGGATCAGAAAGATACACGCTTCTTTGGCATTTCAAAGAACTGGTTGAGCAAGTAAATTGGTATATACTGCACCCTTTACATGCATGTTCCTGGTAGAGTGAAATGTTCTCTACAATTCTTTAGAAAAAGCCCTGAGGTATGCTCTTTTTGAGTCTGCTTGCTAATGCTTCCATCTCATACAATGATAAACTTCCATGTGAGTAGTTGCTTGGACATAGAATTTTCCTTACTGGCAGCTATTTTCTTGCAACAGAACCAAGAAAACACCACTGCTACCCTTAAAGTGTGCAGTCTATCCTAGACATAATCTCAGCTGTGCAGTCTATCCTAAACACCTGACAGCCCGAACTCCACATTCTATATAGGTCTTTGGATACAAAGGTGATTTGACCAGCAGGCAAAAGTCTAGGAAAGAGTCTGCTCTCAGAGCATCAACGTGACTCCATCAAGTGAGATGCCTTCAACTAGCCCACGTTGCTTGCGCTCTTGGTTGCAGCCAGATCTCACAGCAAAGGTGATGCGGGACGGGAAGTATTTTGCAACCGGTTGTCAGATGGGACTCTACATTTGGTGATAGGCGTAGAGATTTGGAATTGCATGAAATGACTTGAGCAAAGATGGCTTGGCTGCTTTGTGCAGGAGCGAAAAACTGGTTACTGTGTATCCGCTTAGTTTATTTAGCAGTGTCCCCCCTCCCTCCCTCGAAGTGAAGTCATGTACATGCAGGGAAACAGGATAACATGCGAGAAAGGCATATTTTCCTTTCTCCATTAACAAGGAGAATGGGTTGTTTCTTCATATAATTTTTTCCCCAAAGGTAGTGAATGCAATAGTTATGAGGAACATTTCTATGCTCAGTAGATATTTGCTACAAATCTCTCTATATATATATCGTTATGTAAAACCTGAAGACAATCTGAGTATAATGTGGTTTGATTTTGGAATTTAGAATTATTTAGTTACAATTCAGCTAGTATAACTTTCTCTTGATTTGTATATGTGGCTTGAAGAACTGCCTATTTTCAACTCCTCCGAGCCAACCTGGG
Source organism: Eragrostis nindensis (assembly GCA_012490785.1). NCBI lineage: Eukaryota > Viridiplantae > Streptophyta > Magnoliopsida > Poales > Poaceae > Eragrostis > Eragrostis nindensis. The sequence goes on from JAAXCT010000158.1 coordinate 504,244, forward strand.
TTCATGAAAACCAACGAAATTTGGAATGATGTATGGCTGCCCCAGGGTCCACTGGGAGATATGCTTAGAGGTCTCTTCAGTCATACCGTAAAGCGGAAGACAAGGTTTCGCGCTGTTCTTATAGACGGCCTCCGTGCTCGTTTGTGCCCCGTCTCGGCCCTGTGGCTACTCTGAGATGTCCGAGGTCTCCGCCATGCTATGTGACCTCACTTCTTACTGATGCTGCTGACAGGCGTGGCATAGTACATAGTCCGCTTTTGGATGTGGAGAATCGACTACGCTCGGCTACCATATAAATACTCAGTTGTTTGGTCCTGGCTCCGAAACAGAATGTCATTACCACGAGTCATGTTCTTTCCCCTGGCTGGCTGCTTGTGCAGAAGTGGATACGGTGCAAATCCAATCTGCCCACCAAAACAATCGTCGACGAGGATAACGTGCGACCAACGCTTTGCAGTCCTCTTCCGCCTCTTGCTAAGTCCTTAATCCGGGCTGCGGACGGTTGCTAGCTTTAGGTTCCACCTCCAGCCACAGTCCGACACCTCTGGGAACTTCCACGTCAGAACAACGAGCCAACCGAACACTGCTTAATGTCTCAATTCACGCAGTTGCATTTTTTGTGAAAGTTTGAGAATGACATACCAAGCATCATTCTGTACATGAATGTTGTCAAATAATGCCGGATCACCCAAGGGCTCACGGCTCGTGGCGTCGGCTTGGGTCATGTTGCCTATCTGCTGTGGCAACGAGGAGGCATGGATGGATTAGGGTCTGTGACGTTTTGGTGTTGTGATGCTGAATGCACGTTCGAGCATGTTTGGCCAGGAGCAGGTGATGCTGGGGCGTAATAGGGGGCCACAAGACAATCCTTTCGATGCGTCAAGTGCGCTAGCTTGGGACGGCTGGATGCGAGTAAAAAAAACAAAGGATGCAACACTAAACCTGGATTTTTTTTTTAGTGGGAGTAACTCCCTCTGTTTTTAAATTATAATCTTTGTTGACTTTTTGAGTTACATTAGGCCATCCGTCTTATTCAAAATGTTAGCTTAAATATGCAAAGTTATAACTTATGTTTCAATTTTCTTTAGTCATAAAACAAATTATAACAAAATATATGATAGGTTTTAATTTTTTATAAGACAAATAATCAAATGTAACTCAAAATGTAACGCGACAAAATTTTAAAATTGAGGGTGTAGTAGAGACAGAGATAGCCTAAAAGCACACGCTGAATGGATTCTTCTGTTATTAAGAGTAGAGGGCTCAAGGTCAGTGGCGGAGCCAGCCGGTAGTCCCAGGACTACCCGGCGCTCTGGATTCAACGGAAGTGAAGCACTTTTCACTTGTTGTTTAACAATGTTTAGTTATTGTGCCTACCCAAATTCTCTACCCTGGCTAAGCCACTGCGCAAGGTCTATTGTCATCCATCCCGCACCTGCCATAAGACACAAGCCAAAAGAAAAATTCTATACTTTGTTAGAAGAAAAAACTATCATTCATGCAAATTGTCACTTATCCATCACTTTGTTATCCATAATCCATTTGAAATAGAATGATTTTTTCACACATTTTGGTTTCTTAACTAGATTCAGATTAATAGCTTTTTGAGATTTTATTCAGATTCACAAATGATTACATGATGATGTGCCAATACAATATCAAGGAACGGAGCGCTGCAAGTAATCATATTAGTGAATTTATTATTGTTCTCCACTCAAAAGCTAGCTCTAGAGTTCTATCTAAGGATTTCTATAGTTTTTCTTCACATTCGCTCTAGTTTGCATTAAGTTCAATCCAATGTTTTAAGTACGTTTGGAGCATGCTTCGTTTTATCCGCTAGCTTGCTTGAGTGTGCATCCTTTGTGAATTACTTTTTTGTCACGTGCGTAGAATTTTAGTATGGTTATTTTAACTAAAATTTGTTGGTCAATTTGAGAAATGCTCTAATGACACTGGATTTGAAAACAGAAAAATAAATTATTTAGATTTTATGCTGAGGACGTTTCACATGCTTGATCATTCTTGAAATATTGAGTAGGAGGACATCATAGTGAACAATTAAAGGTGAGCATTGATAGTGGCATAGATTCTCTAAGTAGCTGCCCTACATCAATACACTCCTCAAGACGTTACAAATCAAAGAATGCACAAGAAGACGTTACAAATCAAAGAATGCACAAGCTGTACTATTTGAACATAGTTGTAGTTTACGAAGACACTTGGTATACAAACTATTCAAATGCTTCATAAGTTGTACAATTTTTCCATTGCTTTTTCTTTGTGTGCATTCTGTAGAACCCCCCATATGTATTTATATGTGATTAAAGGACATGCATGATTTTTTTTGATAGACAAGTATTTTGCAGGACTTGTATGGAACCTTTACAAATGTATATCGATCATCAAAATAAACTAATGTATATGTTCGGTTCCTATCATGAATGCAGAACGGCGTTTGCATTGATTGGTTTGGGCAGAACAAAACTGATTGGTTGGGTTAGGTAGATTTTGCATGAAGCTCAGCATAAGTTTGTGGTGGCGTCAGTGTTTTGTAGATAGAGTAATGTACACGAGATTATAAGGGATATAAATCTTGGTTAAAAAAGAAAAGAAAAATATCTTGATGAAAATATCCTAACAAAAAAAAGTTATCCAAATACGGCTATTTGCATCCATACCTGCACCTGAAGTGAGGTGATGTAGATGAAAACATTTTTTTTGCGAAAAATGTAGATGAAAACATTATAGATAAGCGACAGGGCATGTAGCCTAATGGTTACAAGAGCTTCAGTGGCACCTTAGGTCCTGGGTTTGACCCTCGTGGGAGCAAATTTTCTAGGATTTAACAGCGTTGTGCTTTCAGCGGTAGGCGACGTGGCCGTTGACAGCGAGGCAGTGGTGACTTCGTCAATCTCGAGATTTTGCCGGCTCAGTCTTTAAAGATGCTCATAGGGGTAGGGTTTGCGTATGTACATTATAGAGGTGAGTGTGCGTGCATTGTAGGCAAGGTTTACATTACCGTTTTGACCGTGAAACCAGATGCCGCCGATAAACTGGTGAGAAAAGTCCGAAAAACCGGTTTGAGAGGAAAATGCAAAAAATTGAAACAAAAATATGTTAAAAAAACTATATGCAACTTTCAGTGCTGTGGTGAAACAAGAACACAAAATTTCGATTGTTTGCTTGGTCAAAAAAAATCAAGAAAGATTGCAGGTTTAAATGGAGAAAGAAGAAAAAGGTTTTTTTTCCCTTCCCTTTTCAACCCAGAAAACTTCATCGATTTTTTTCACCCGTCAAACCATTGTGCTGCAAATTTGCTCTAGTTTTTTTTTAAATATTTTTGCAAATTTTTTTAAAATTTAAAAACGAAAACCGACGAACCAGGTAAAACGGACCGGCTTTTTCGTCCGAAAACCGATCTGATTTACCGCGGTAAGGAAACTCTGATTGTGGGTGTCTAAGTTGTACTGTATAATAATTTAGAAAAAAGACATATAGATAGAGTAGAGATATATATCTTTGTAATAATTTTTCGAACAATGATATCTTTGTAATAATCAAAAGAAGGATAGAAAACCAAAGCAGACGGTTCTGGCTTGAGGACATGCGTATCTGCGGGGGCACGTAGAGTGCGTTTGGTAGCCTGACCATTTTCATCCTGCATCGTGGGACTGACTGCACCGACCCAACTCTAGTATCACTGTTCATTCCTAGCTTTGTGGAAGATGCAACCCGTCTTGTTCGGTAGGCTGCAATAGGCCTGTTCAACGGCCGTCCGGTTAAACCGGCCAGAAAACCAATCACCTTCCACAAAGCTAGGAATGAACAGTGATTAAGTCAAAATAAACAGTAATGGGAAATGAAGTACAGACACAACTTCATACGAGGTCGCTTGGCCACCCCCAGCCTGCGCGGTCGCCATGCGCCCAGCTTCCGAGCCGCGCGCGCTTGCCACGCCGCTTGCTCGCCCCGCCGCTCCGCTCGCCCACGCGAGCGCTTGCGTCGCGGTCCACTCCCATGGCGCACCGCCGCGCCCGCTTGCTCGCTCCGACACGCTGCGCGCCAGATCCCATGACGCGCCGCTCGCTAACACCTCGCCGAGCTTTCTTGGCGCGCCGCCGCGCCCGCGTGCTCGCTCCGCCACTCTGCGCTCCAACTCCCTACCATGGCGCGCCGCTCGCTAGCACCTCGCCGGCTCGCCGAGCTTCCACGGGGCGCCGCCGCCCGCGTCTCGCGCCTCAGACAGGCCACGACGAAGACCGACTCCGGTTGGGCGAGCAGCAAGTTCTTGAGCCCGATTCAACGCGCATATGAAGCTCCCCTCCGCGCCGCAGCTCTCTGGGTCTGCCAGAGCGCGACAGTTGCCCACCGCGCGCCGCCGCTCCTCTCAGTCCTGTTTCAAATCCCGACCTCGACCCCGCCGTCGAACGGACTGCAGTGGATGACCACGGACCACCGTGGCGTGCTGCGGCCCGCCCGTTCAAGTTCACGCCACACCCGTCTCGGTCTCGCAGGAGGAAGGGAAGGGCAGACATCAGATTGCTACATTAGTAAATATTCTCTGACATGCTCAGATACATCAAACCACCGGCTCTCTCAGATACATCAAACCACCGGCGATACACAACACAACATAGCTTCCAAAGTTTCTGACCATGCTCTCCACTCATACAGGACTGCGGGCTATGCCTATGCTTCAATTAATACACTGCCACGTGAATCTTTTTCTTCTCCACTAGTGCGACATGCGTCTGGGTGGGAATTGGCCTCCAGATTTGCTGACTCCAAGTTGCCGACATTGAAACATAGTAAACGCCCAACAAGCAGAGGAGCAAATATACCTTCCATCCATCACCATTGCTGGACAGCTCTGGCTGTAAGCAAGAATCCAAGGTGTGCTTGTTCGTCACCTAAGTAGCTCAAGGCATCTCATTTGATGGAGTCACGTTAATGCTCTGAGAACGAACCCTGTCGATGATCTTCTGCCTGCCAGTCAGATCTTCTTCATATCCAACAATCTGCATACAAAACAGAATTCAAATGAGTTGGACAGGGCTGTCAGATGTTAACTGCCGTGTAGATCATGTTGATTATTGGACCAAGTGCGCACCTGCGACTCTGTCTGTGTCTCACTGAAAGGATAGTAGGGAGCGGGAACTGAGGAGGGGGTTGGGGAGGAGTTTGAGCTTTGAACTTTCATGCCCGGGGTGTTGTCTTGCTTTTGTTGCCTAGAGGAAACAGTCAACAGTTACCAGTAAGGGGAAATGTGAAACATGCTCAATTCTGCAAATATATACTTTGTCTTTGTAAATGAAAGCATTAGTTAGCAGACATGATAATTGAATGCATCAATAGTCCTTGCTTCAGGAAATGGAAATCTATCAATCTAGTCTGGCTATTAAAATGGTTACTCCAATGGGTCTAAAAGAGAGCAGATCCGGACTTTTGGGAATTTTCAAAAAAAAAGAAGGGAATATCCAATCTAGCTAAGCACGTGCGTGCAAAAATTATACATTGTAGCGACTTACATGTTTAGCCAGCTCCTCGAAATGCCAAAAGAGTGTGTATCTTTTCGCTCTTGAACAACAGCAGAATTGTCAGGTTCAAAAATCTGCATGACCAGTTAAGGATACCAATGGTAGCGCATTTCTAAAGTGTGAATCACAAAAAGTGATAGATTACCAGCAAAACAGGATACACTCCTTGGGGATTGCACATCCTGGATCTGCAATTTTGAAATGGCACAAAGCATTTTTACATGTCCCAAAAAAGATGTACTTTGTATAGTAAAGTGCATGAATTGGTTGGACTTGCCTTGGATGATAGGACCTCTATGGCATCAGCAACATCAGGAACAGAGCTACTGTCCAGTTGTCTATCAGTTCTTCCAATGTTTTCGCATGTGTCACCAGCCTTGCCAGAAGCAGATAGTCGTCTTCTTTTATTAACAGCAGGAGCACTTATTTCTTCATTAGCTGCGGCAATACCTGCTGAGCAAATATCATGAGCTTGCAGTGAGCAATATTTTTTTTTTCACAGCTTGAATTATGAATTAAGTACCTGAGTTGTCTGTTGGATTGCTTGTCGTTTTTTGACATCCGGTAAGCGGCTCAGAGCAATCAAATCTAGCTGCTTGAGTGGAATATTGACTGACAGTGCACAGATTAGCATCTTTGTCCTGAGAAGTAGGTGGTTTAGGCTGAAAGTCATGAATAGAGACAATTGTATCCTGACAATAAAAATTTGCCAGCTGGTTAAGCATCCATGCTGTAGGACAAATGCTCAGAACTTTATGTCAGATGAACACCTGTTTTACACACTCAAACAGCCACTCTGCAGTAACAGATGGAGTTCCTCTTCTGGAGTAAGCCTCATACTTTTGACCAATTGCAAATTTGCAGATAAGATGGGTCACTCCCTTCTTTGCTTTTACTGAAAACTTAGCGCCTAAAGTGAAGCACAAGTTCTTCAGTAGACACCTTTCTTTTTCTTCATATAATGAAATGCAGAAATGGAATTTTTCAAACCCAGGTAATGGAATACGACAGCGCAAAGGTGAGAATATAGGATGATTTGTAACATCTTGCAAGCAGCCCTCCTTTACAAAATTTCAAATGTAAGAATTAGAAAGTAGTTTCCCACTTGAAAAACACAAGTGAAGTGACATTGATCACAGAAACACATACCTCCAAACAAGAGCGTATCCATTGAGTTGAAACAACAGTCGAACGGGAGAAATCACAAGGCATGCAGCTTCGACCATGGCATTCAATTATGAATTCTACAGGTGTAGATTGTATGTCATCCACGATAATGCCTCCACCTTCTCTGATCCACTCAACAACCTCAGGTCTCTGATTCAGATGAATAAAGCCGCTTTGTCAACAGAAATAAAAGCGAGTGGGAAATCAAATGTTTGCACAATGAAAAGAAAACTACAATCTACAAAAATATGATTATTATTATTTATTTATTTTGGCTCTGATCTTCTACATACAGTAATTTCAATGTAAAGTGACTTCTAAACACGATGACCAATTGGCAAACATTCGAAAATTTTGACAGCATGAATAACTTTTGACCCTGAATGTCCCAGCCATCAAATTGAATTGATGGCAAACTGGCAATAGAAGGAATGGATGGCATGTTAGCAGAGTAGCATACCTTGTCATGAGAAAATGAATTTGAAAAACCAAATGTTCTTCCTTTGAAAATATTTGAGGACTTGTTACTTCCTGAATTCATTGTAGCAGTTACTTGAGATGATGGACGGTACTCGCCAAAGCTGGCTCCTCCATTCTGTTGACTTGATTTGGCAGACCTGGCTGCCCGGGCTTTACCCATGTTGTCATGTTTGCCTCTTCCTGGTGTTCTTACAGGTGGCGTATCTTTTTCAAGTTCTTTTCCATGTGGGTCATTCACAGTTGGGACATGAAAAATTCCACACGAGCTTTTGGCTACCTTTGTTTCACGTGTATCAGAAGATTTTTCCATGCTCACATGTGAAAATTCTGCAATCAAAATGTACAAAAACGATGAAATCAGAGTCAAGCTGAAATACAGCAAATTGGGGTGCTTGAGTGATCCATTTCAATAATCTGAAATACAGCAAATTGGGGTGCTTGAGTGCTTCCATACCTTTCAAGAGTAGGTCAGTCGCCACATGAATTGGGGACACTTTTACTTCCTTTTTCGCTTTGCTGCAGTCTTCTAACCACGTTACTTTTACTACATTAATTATACCCCAAGCAGCCAGACGCCGTACCTCCCTTTTTTCGCTGCAAAAGAAAATAAGAACCATCAGCTGCAACTGCAAACAATTGACAAAGTAATTAGGATATACAGAAGAAACAGTTGCATGAACTTACTCCTCTGAAGGAGCGCCAAGAACAATATGAGTAAGCTTCTCACTTAGTAAAATATGCCTGGATCCACCCCCATTGCGAATCAGTATGACTAGCCTTAACATCTCTTTTTCATCAAATCCCACCAGAGAAATTCTGCAATTTGATAAATATAGATCATCATTTTCCGCCTCTGAGTCCTCAGCCACATGACTAACAACATGCATCTCATTTGACTCTTGGAGACAAGATGCACCAACAATATCAGTGCTGCTGTTCTTTCCAGCATCACCAACTGAAGTTGGCACAAATTGTGAGGTTGATACTGAATCATCGACTGATGTTGTTGTGGCAGGTTGAAAACTTGCACTTGCACTACTGATCTCTGGATTGTGTTGCTCCTTAAGGGAACTTTTTATACCACAGAGAGCAGAGGAATTCTGACAAACGAGGTAGCTATTTTCATCAACGCAAGCTTCATTCCCACAAAGAAAATAGGTTCAACAAGTTAGTTTAACCCTACAAGATTTCTAACTTATATATACAGGAGCAATAGACAAATAGCAGCAGCAAAATAACACGGTAGTGGGTATGTTATTACCTCTTCGAGTAACACATTGGTCAACCCATCTTGGGGTAACAATGTGGACACTGCCCCACCTTTTGGCCACGACATATTTGTCACCTCCAGGTGTGTAATAACATGTCAAGAAAAATTTCCCAAAGTTTTTTGTAATAAATAATAGAAAATCAGATAGCAATTAACTTTTTATCGGACACAGCAATTAAAATTCTCAACAGAGTACTATACTGCAGTTGATTATTTTGTTTCCCAAATCATAGAAGTTTAATATAGTTTTACATTCGTTTACATTATATCTCTTCTATTGCTGCACGCAAACAAGGATCCAAACAAGTATGGTACTTGCACATGGAATCTCAAATATAAAACATTAAATGCAGAAAGCATCAAAGGATATATTTGCAATTAAATGAGTGCACTTCCGTGTCAGACTGGCTGAAAACTGGCCACCATTCTGCAATACTATTTTTTCCAATTCCTTCCGTTCATCTGATCAAACAAAAGAAATCTAAAGCATCAATAACCACGTAAATGATCATTCAAAAGAAAAGGTTTATGTGTTCACATGTATTTCCCTTATCTAGTGGCAGTAGCTTAGAATGGCCCACAGTTGTGATTTCTTTATCTATAGTACACAGTTCACTACCTTGCACTTGGATCAATTCCTAGTTTCCGACAGAAATATTACCAGTCCACAGGTCTAATTTTCTTGCCCCTTGCAAAAAAAAAAGTCTAATTTTCTTGCAATAATATAGCAAATTTACAGTTTCCAGTGCACATTCTTGGCAATTATCTTAGCATATGGTATGAAAGTTAATGAAATTACGGAAACATAGAAGTCAATTTCATAGTGGATTTTATAAAAATCATTTTCAGGTAAACTTTTAATAATTTTTATGTATAGTAAGGGCCCACATTTTGGGAATTAATTTTTTATTACACACATTGTAGGCTAAAATCTATTTTAAGCCAGAGACAGCAACTATTAAAGGTTCCTGGCTGATTTCTACAGGGAGGAAACGGTACAAATCCTACCCAACCTCCACAAAACCCAGCAACATATCTGCTAAAAACTAGAAGGCAACACTGCTAGGACTTGAAAACATGTCTTAATCTCAGCTGGTTATTGATGGTTTTGAAAAGATACCAAAAGAATGAAGAAATCAATTTTACCAGCATCAACTCTCACCTTGACTACAAAACTGGCCAAAAATAAAGTGGTTTTTGGTTGCATTGCATCACAAAGGCAGTACTATGTTACTCACTTCTAACACAAAGCTGAATAAAAATACAAATGGAGTTACCTTGATTCAGTTTAGTGACGCAAATATTCAACCCAGTAAAGGGAAGAATCCTGTAGGGTTCATGAGGCACAACACGGTGTTCAATCCAGCACTGCTCTAACCAGTTCTTGGTGACAACAGGCTTCTTTAAGGTATTCACAGCCCACTGCAAACGGGAAAAAAAAAGAATAAATCCCATCCCTACTAGTCATAGGCCCACAACATAGGAGTATAAATGCTGAGCGACTATGACATTGCAACAAATTTTTTTGCTTCTATTCCAAGTGCAAAGTTCAAATGCACTAACTGTAGCACGCAGTTATTCTAGTTAGATTTATACAGCGTAAGAGCCTTCATACATACCATATCTACATAGGCAGATACGAAAAGCAATATTGAACTATACGAAAACAGGTGAGCTACCAGAATCATTGTAATATATCAACCCTCATTGGCTTAAGCAAACAGCTTTCCTCAGCATCGAAAGTAGTAGTACTAACATCAACATGAACAGAAAAATCAGGCAATTGTTTTGACTAAGATTTTCTATAGACCCGATAACCTAGAAGCAAAATTTCTTTTGGTTGTGGTGAGCTAGACATAAATTGAAATAAATAATCAGATCCATAGAATTCCCCATAGAGGCAAAGTATGGCATTCCAGTGTCTTACAATTTACATTTTTCTGGAGGTATTTAGCGGGTTATTCACTAGAAAATATAACAATTACCTTAAAATTGGATTCTGCAGCATAGACAGCATAGTAGAGCAATGTGAAAGAAACATTGACAAAATAAACAATGAAAACAGGGTCTAGTACACCATATCAAATGGAATTTCAATACTTAATGTTTCTAGAAGTATAAAGGTCATGCATGAATTGATCATACTGACACCATGGAGTTGTGGATAGCACCATCGAGTACATCGACAAACTAAACACCATTATCTGTATTAATGTCATAAAGAACTACTTCTCATGATATATGTGCTATATAGCAACCCATGTAGAACGAACATGTCTCACAAATCATATTACACCAGCCAGAGTGGAAATCATATTGTATCAACAGCTTCTAGCATAACTTACTTTATATTTAACAGCCATGACATCCTTCACAATTACAAAGTTCACATCCATGGATCGATTAATTTCCAAAAGACCTCCCATGGCTGACACTAATTCTTCAATCCTAGCCTTCAGGAACAAAAGTAGAGATAAATACTATGATGTTTACAAATGAAACTGTTGCAAAAGGATAAGTTGTGGATGTGTACCTTCTCAGCTTTTTCAAATCCTGAACAGAGTATCTTAACCCCATCCATAGCAAGGCAACAAGTATAACTTTGCTTAGGTAGGAAACGACGTTCTTTCGCACAGGAAAGAATGCACTGTGGTCCTGTCCAAAATCAAGGATGATCTTATTGACAACACTTCAGGAAAAAATGCTGTCGAAACTAGAACTATGGTTTTGCTTTGTGGTTACAACTATGGATTATTTTATCCACTACGGCACAAAAAGATGACATTTTGGGCTCCATACTAACAAGGAAACCTGATTTTTTTTCCTTCCAAAAGTAGTCTCACAAAATAGACAAATAGGTAAATGATCAAAGCTTTACTCGGCTTGTTCTAAGGAAAAAAAACTTTATATAGATCGCATCCACGCGTTTTCAAGATGATGTTCATCATTAACAAGTGAGATAGTATCATCTTGGCTATTATATTTAATTTGTTTGGCAGAGAATTACAACATACAGCTATAGATTATAATCTAATCAATAAACAAGTGTCTATGAGTTTCAACGCTAAAGAATGAAAGATTTACAAAACAGAGTAAATTCAGAACAAACAAGATACACTGATATATATATTAATTCAAGTCACCAAATATCCATGTGAACCAAAGACATTAATAAAATTTTTGAGTAGACAGCAATTAGAATAGGGTACATGATGCAAGATCATCAAGCCAAGGTATATTACGAATTAAATACAGCAAACAGACAAATTCACACAATGTTATGCATTAAGTAAAAAAGGTTATCTGTAGCAATCCAGGATCCAAACGCGGTCTAGCCAACCCTTGTGTGGTTAATTGGAGGTTGTTACCAGGATTTTTCTAGCTCTATATGCTGGCTGTTGCCAATCTTTTACTAGTACCATTATTCCAAGTACTGCCCAAATGGTCCTAATTTTGATAAGGCTGGTACATCAACTGTCCAATTTAACAAATTTCAGCTCCACACTGTAAACATCAGTGGCTCGGCACTTTTTGTCACTCATATTGAAGGCAACAGACCTAGAAACCAAAGAGCTCTCAGACCTTATTACCTATAAAAATATGACACCCTAGCCTGACAAACACCAAAATAAAGTACCAGATTTCAGCATAATTATGTCCTTCGCCAATCAGGCCCAAACACTGCAGATGTGAATCACAGATACATAATAACCTTCTCAAATTCAAAACTAGAGCTTCAAATTATCACGGCATGCAAAACAGTTGAGCCTAATTTAACTGGGATCTGGACTAATTCCACTGGTTAGAAAGCTAATAGCACAACTTCACAGCCATCCGAGAACATTTAGAACCCATTTTCCAAAACTGCGCAAAATCAAGTCAGATTACCTAGCAATTTGCAGCCTTTGGCCTTCAAATCGGCGAACTTCTCCTGCAGAAGAGTAGACCAGAACCGGAACGAGCATTTAGTTAGGGATTTGGGAAACAAAGAGGCGGTCTTCGCGCGGGGTTGGGGAGATCAAGGGCGCGTACGTGGGAGGAGGAGGAGATGACGTGGAAGTCGAGTGGCCCCGTGCGCCCGGGGTCGGCGCAGAGTAAGACCTCGGCGCCGTTGAGGCGGAGCGCGTCGTGCACGGCGTCGAACACCTCGGGGGCCACCAGGTTCCGCGACAGGAACACGCTCGCGCCGGCGAAGGTCGCCCCCCTCCGCGCGCCGGCGGAGCCTGGGGGGGCGGAGGCGTAGGACGGCGTCATCGGAGAGCGGCGGAGGCGGATGGGCCACCGGCGGCGGGTTTGGAGGTGAGGAGGCGGGAACTGGCGGGGGAATGGATTTTTCGGAGGGGGGGAAGCGACAGATGGTCTGTACCTCTGTGGAAGCAAGGGCTCAAGTTGCGGTGACGTGTTTTTTTGTTTTTTGATGGAGCGGTGACGTGTTTGGTGTGGTGGTGCTGGATAGGACTGGACTGACTGGACGCTCGCAAATCGGCTCCGGTCATTCCTCGGCTCAACTCTTTCGGGTTGAAAGTTTAGCTCGTTTTTCTATAAGAAAAAAAAAAAGCTTAGCTCGTTTTGTTAATGAGTGAGCTGCTCGCGAGCCAAGTAACATAATATAATATATTTTATTTTTTGACTCTCAAGACTACGATGTCGAGCTTCCAAATCTTAAAGTGTGATATTTAAAGCATATTTAACATGATTTGTATCTTAATTTTTAGAAATTTAGACATAACATCTCTAATTCTATATCATCACATTGATGTACAACCCATGTGCCAACTCGCAAATTTAACGAGCCAAACCGAGCCGGCATTCTACTTTGTTAAGGTAATAAACCGAGCAGAGCCAACTTGTTATGCCAACGAGCCGGACCGAGCAGAGCCGGACCGCCCTCAGTAGTTCATGTCTAGATATGCATGACAATTGACAGCTTATTCGTACATTCCTGGTAGAAAGTTCACTGCACTACAGAAAAGATATCTTGGATTAATGTAGCAGACATAAAGGTTTGTAACAACACGCTAAGTGTATGATCTGTACAATCGAGCAAGAATATATAAACCATACAAACGTGAATAGATAAAACGAAATAACACAGACAAGGTTTTCAGAAAATTACACAAAGAAAAAACAGAGTTGGAAACGCGTTGCAAATGTGAAATAAAAATCAGAACACATGACAATTACGAAATGTCCATTACTGTTCACACAATGTTAATGTGAAACTATTCCAGTCGCATTCCTTCATCCTACGACGCCTAGCTCTCAGCGACAAGGCTGGAGCCCCCCTCGTCGTGTCCGATTCAGTCAAGGTACTACTGACTCCTCTGTTTTCGTGTCTCACGTTCCGTTTCGGGCTGCCGTCGGTCCATGCAGATATGCTTGTGAATCATTCATTTTTCCTCCGTTCACATGGGAGCCCCATCACAATCAGTTAAGTACTCCCTCCGTTCGGGGATATGTGACGCTGGCTGACTTTTTTCTCCGAGGATTTGGCTACATAACAATTCAGGGTTTCGTACCAGACCCAATCTTACTAAGTACTCCTTCCGTTTTTTATTATATGACGTCGTTGACCTTTTTTTGTTACGTTTGACCGTTTGTCTTATTCAAAATATTTGTGTAAATAGCTAAGTGTACAAGTTAATATCAAAGTGCTTTTGATGATGAATCTAATGATATTTATTTCACATTCAAAAAGTTATTATTTAAATCTATATTATTGGTCAAAGTTCAACGAAAAAGTCAACGGCGTCATATAATTAAAAACAGAGAGAGTCGAAAGTATGAAAATCTCCAAAACCGAGACCGCCGTCACTTTTTGGTTCCACTATCTTCTTCCAAGATAACAAATGCATCTTGTCGATATCTTGTTGATGTTGGCACATCAGGTAATTCTCTCAACTCTAACTCACAAGAACACATGAAAAACCTAGTAGTTTGTGCTGAAATGAAGCTACAGGTTTTCTAGTTTCTCTCTTTATTATATTAGCAGGGAAACAAAGTAGATCATAAATCCTATAGAGCTGGATCAGGCCAAAGTGGCCTCCTAACTTCTAGCTCACGACCAGCACTAAGCCGTGGCCATTATACACTCCATGCACTAAGCCGACGATACAGTAGTTTGGTTACAAGTTTGGGGTAGATCTACTGAAGAACAAAGGGGAATTGCCGAAGCAGGGAGGAAGAACAGAGGAAGAAGGAAGAAGGCAACAGCATTCAGCTTTCTGATAATGGCCTTGTTCGGCTGGAGGCTGCTGCTGTTGCCGGCTGCTGCTACAGTTGCTTCTCCTCTCATATGGCTACAGTGCTGTTTTCCTCCGCTACAGTGTTCTCTCTCAGAAAAACTGCAACTGCAACTGCAATTGCGAGCCGAACAGGCTGAATGATTGATTGGTTCCTTCTGCCGCCAGCTTCCCTTAAGTGGACGACGCCGCTCTCTCTTGTTGGGCTTCACGATTGCCGACCCATTCCGGCCCAGTGACTCTCGCGTTTGGTTTCCTGGCGCGCTGGCTCCGCGGGCCTCCTCCTTCCTTGCCGCTGTCGGTCGCGCCACAGTAGCTTCCTGCCCAGGAGGAGTGGTAACACTAGGACTCAACAAAACCGACTCTGACCAACGCTAACTGCTAACTGACTCTGAACTGAAAAACAGAGCACTCTGTCAGCCAACTGAAACTGCCGGTTTGAACACTGAACAAACTAAATAAAAACACTAGAGCACTAAACTGATACGAGACTGAAGGCTAACAGTTGACTCCACCGATATCTACATATCATGGTACTCAGCTCATCACAGAAACTCTTAGTTAGATCAAAACAAGCCATGGCGTATGTCGGATTTGCCTGGGCAACAGCCGTGATCAATTTTCCTTTTGCCTGCCTTCGATAGAAGTTTCTCCTTCCAACTTGGATACAACACCAAATACTATCCTTTAGATATTGGAACACCTGTTTCTTGGAGTGACAACGACTGATATACACCAGAAGACCAAGGTATTTTTCACTTGCTGTTTCAGAGTTGTGCTGCAGGATGTGTTTTACAGTTTCTTTCCGGTTATATGATGTGTTCTTGCTGAACCTTGCAGCCGATTTCTCTTTATAGATATTCAGACCAGAACATTCCTCATAATCTGTTAGGCAATGTCACCGGTGGCTTTCACGAGTATGAGTGAGTCATCTGCAAATAGAGACACACTCGAGACACCCTGTCAAAGCTTCATCCCTTGAATCATATTTGAAACATCTACATGATGAAGTAGGGAAGAGAAACCTTCAGCAGAATCAAACAAGGGATCTTTGATCTGATAGTTGACTGATCTCGCACACTTCGTGAGCAAAGTGATATCTAGCTAGTTTTGACAACATCACCTCCACAAAACCCGTTCCAATCATACCAAGTAACTTTAGAGAAAAATATCCATCTAGCACGCCCATGCCTTTTGTTCTGCAGAAAGTGTCGTCTAATAGGTGTCTTAAGACCCATCTAAACTCTTTTCTTGTGATGACACTGGTTAGCTCAATTTGAGCTAATAATCAACATCATCACAAAGGGAACGGGAGGGAGTACAGTCGGAGGTGCAGTAGAACTTATGTTGGCAAATTTCTCTTTTAAGAGGATTTTCCTCGGACAACGGATGGGGACGGAGGAGAGCAGGAGCCCCCATGATATCTGGAACTAACCCAATTTTGTTTGGCAAGGGCCAAAATACTTGGGTGGACATTATTAACTCGCTGATAGGAGTAGGATTTGCCAGCTCAGTCTTCGAAGATGCTCATAGGAGTAGGGTTTGCGTATGTACGTTCATAGGGGTGAGTGTGCGTGCGTTGTGAGTGTCTGAGTTGTACTGTGTAATTCGCAAAAAAAAAAAACTTGTATGCCAGTGCACTGAGAAATATAATGTATATAATGTATGTAGTTAGTCACAGATGTGGAAACCAGCCATGCATTCTGGTTAACTGTAAATATATAATTCATCCACACAAAAAAAAGAAACTGTGAATGTATATAACGACAAGGCATAAGTATAATTATAAAGACAAATTATGTGACTCTATGATACATATGGAATGTGTTCGATGAGCTCAATTCAGTTGGGATTATGGATGTTTATTTACTGGATGCTTTGTACAACATGAAATTATGCTGAAGTTGGGATATATTCATCCAACAACTCGCTCGCGTAGCAAAAGATAGGAGAAACGAAGCAAGCAACCGGGGCCAAACAGATAACTATCATTGCCGAAATTATTCCATCGCCTTGGCTCGAGATTCTTCTAAGAAAATCTATCATATACAGCCATAGCACAATCAGCATTCCCTGCAATAATGCATGCAAACATTTAGTTACCATTCTGCCATATGTAAATCAATGAGTAGATGACAAACACATACTTGTTTAGGCATAAACAGGAACAATAGCTGCAACATATTGGACTTGGACATGCCAATCTAGCTAGGTTAGGCTGGCATGAATGACAGATTCAGTCCAATCTTAGAGAGAACTCATAGCATCTGAGTGCTGAATAATGTGTAGACCATTTAGTTGGAGAGGTAATTGAAAGATTAAAAGAAAGTGTAGTTAGCTAACAATGCCAATTGTAGGAAAATGAAATTTCTGAATATTTTATCTCAGTGAAGATCTCAATCAATCCAATAAATACTGATGTGTGCAATTTATCACCTAGACTAGACTTCCCAGTATAGATCATATATTTCTATGCGTAGTGTTAAAGCTATAAGGTGCGTTCGTATGTGCAATTTAGATATGGTTATGTATAAGGCGAGATTTTCATATAAATAAAAACCAGCAAAAACAACTTGTGCGCGGAAACAAAGGTGCTTTATACCTTGACAAGGCACTTGAAAACCTTAGCGGCGGCCAAGACGATGATAGCAGCTGCCTTGTCCAAATCGGCTTCCGTCAGCTTGTGGGCGTTCGTCCCCACCTTGACATGGCTGCGCTCCGTCTCGACGAACCGCGGCTGCGCCACGCCGCCGGCGTGCAGACGCAGCAACTCGGCGTCGGCGTGGGAGAAGGTCGAAGGATACCACGTTGCATCCCTAATTCGTACGTCTTGAATAATAATCGGGAAAACACCTTTTTTTTTTTGAGAAACAATCGGGAAAACACCTTTTTTTTTTGAGGGAAAGGAAAACACCTGATGCCCACCCTATACATACAGAGCTCTTCTAGTTCTAGGCTTGTTGGCCCAAAGGAAGAGCCGAGTTGGGCCTGCCAGGCCCAAATGTACGGTGGCTATGGAGTTTTTCCTCCTGACGAAAAAAAATGATGGCCACGAGCCCACGAAGAGCGAGCTGTCGACGTATAAAGGGAGCCGCGCAAGTCCGCCCATTTCAGCCCAGTACAAACGGGATCCAGTCCCGTACGGTCTGTTAAATTTTTTGTTCAATCACCCAAATTTGTTTTATAACCTTTACTCAAGATTCGCAAGGTGTGAACAAAAGCCTCCTAGCCTTATATGATGCAATTACGGTTTTCTAATTTTACAAGTAGTAGATTACAAAACAAACGATGAAGATCAAGTTCCACCTACGAAAGTGTATAATAAATACAAAAGAATCCAATCAGATATATTTTTGTATTACAAATTTTGTCACATGCTTGCCAGACGCATCAAACTTCTAGAAATCCAAAATACTAAAACAAAACTCTGCCTTGGTAATAGGACCGATGTGACCACCTCACTAATTGCATTATTACTGGTTCAAACCGTACAACAAAACCGAGTTGTCCCTACAAGCGTGTACAAAAAGAGCCAAAGTTCTTCAACATACTACATAATCAGGGTATAACTGTATAAGCAAGCAGTGCACAGAATGCCATGCCTTTTATCTTCTCCAGTTGTGCCGAAAACTACCTCCAATCCTTCGGAGATGGGGGATCAATCCATGTTGCTGACACTGATACCATCAGTCCATCCGACAAATCGATTGCAAAATACTTTCCGTCGCACATCACATCACATTTGCTGGGGAGATACAAGCAAGGTATGCATTAGAGAAGCATAGTGTATATTTAGTTTATCATTGTAAGGAGGAAGGGGAACCATTACTATGCAGGCTCCAAAAGAGCATAGATCAGCGCTATTAAAGAAATGCACAGAAGAACAATTCTAGCAGAGTGCATGCATATAGAAAAAACAAGTGCATTATATATCAAAAAAAAAAAAAACTTGCTCAACCAGCTCCTTTCCAATCTAACAGCAGCATTGTCAGGGGTACAATATCTGCAACAGCAGTTACGGAAAACAATGGTAGTGCATCTATAAAGTATGAAATGTGAATATCAACAGCAAAGCTTTAATTTTCTGTCGAAATAGGAGGGAAGGTCCCTATCAACAGCAAAGCATAGAACGCCAGGAAAATAGAATACATCTTTTGAACGCTCAAAAATATGCCTTTAGAATAATAGTGTCGGAATCGCATTGCTCAGTGCCCAGGTCTCAACAGGTGTTTCTCCGCTCTTCAGATGCTTTCAGAGTGTATCATTAGCCTAGCCAGAAACGCAAAGCGTTGTTGCTTACTGCTTAGTGGTAGTAGAATCATACTCCTTATGGTAACCAAAATTTCTTTTCATAGTTTATAAAGTGAACAAGTGCCATATTTATGTTTGGATTGCTTGATCTTACTTGACATCCACTAAGCACTTTAGGGCAGTAAAATCTAGCTGCCTGTGTCGAATGACTGAAGATGAACCTGCCAGCGTCTTTGTCCTGAGAAGTGGTTTGGGCTGAAAGTGATCAAAAAGGGACATGTATCCTCCAAAGAAAATGTGCCATCTTGTTAAGCAATCGTCAAGTAGTAAAATAACAAGGAGAGATGAATGTACGCTCAAAACTGTGTATTCAAGATGAAAATACCTGTTTACACACTCAAAAAGGCACCCTTCAGTAATGGTTGGAGTCCCTCTTTCGGAGTAAACTCATAATTTGGACCGCTAGCAAACTTGCAGATAAACTTAGCTGAACCAGGGAAGTCGTGTGGTTTCATCAATGGCATGATGAAATAGGTTGCACGTCATCCACCATAATGCCTCCAGCTTCTCTGACCCAATCAACAACTTCAGGTCTCTGATCCAGATGCATAGAGCTTCAACAGAAATCAAAGCAAGTGGGAGAATGTTTATTCATTATCAAATTAAAACTACACTTTTTTTCTGCAGTTTGCTTATGGACCGACAAGAATTATTGGAAGTGTTACATCATAAATTATTGTAGATCGGAGTGTTTCAGACACCACATCAAGATTGACTGGCAATTTGACGAGTCAGTTATTTTGACTGACTTTACAGACCTAGTCTGTTGACCAGGTTAGCCATATTGCTTCCATCTTTGCCACTTGGTCATTCTCTTTCAGATGACACATCATTTTTAGTTGTTTGTCGCTTGAACACTAATAGTTGAGGCATGAAAACTACCAAATGAGCTTTTGGCTGCCTTTGTTTACGGTGCATCAGCAGCAATTTTTCACATGCGAAAATTCATGTTCAAAAATAGAAAAATGACGAAAGCAAAAGTCAAGCAAGGGCAATGTATGTTTGGTGTTCCATTTCATAATATAAGAACAAGCAGGGGAGATATGGTGTAAGCAAACGAAATTTTTTTCTTAATAGAACGATATGCAGTTCTATGAGTTCGAGATAAAAAAATCATCAAGGCAAACAGTCGTTCCAATGAGGAAATAAAATGAGTAGATTATTACATTTTTTATTACAAGAAGCTAGCAGCAGCAGATAGCACCTGGATATGTTACTACACCATCTCAGATATGCAATGTTGAGATGAACTCATTTTTGGGCGATAAAATAGTCACTACCTCCAGCTTCACAGATTTCATGATAAATAACATATATGCATATAACATTTAGATTTTTAGTGCATCATCTCATGGATTATATTGATCCTGTATATTATTGCCCTTTATATAAGAATATTGCACAAACTGAAAGTTGAGAAGTGGATTTTGGTGCTGCGGGAGCGGCAGCTTTTCTGTTTATCATTGAACTATATATAGCCTATTATACACTACCCTGGTGATGGAGATCATGGCCGGGATTCCAGGCTTACAGCCGCACAACTAGCCATAGTAGCTCTACTCTTCAGGCATGGCGCTAACAAAGAAGACTGGTCCTAGTGCTCCCACTACTAACTGAAAACCAAAACGACTAACAGCTCGGGCTAATCCCTTTGACAGAAAGGAAATACGCACACTGACACGACTAACACACAAGGTTATTGCTAACAAAGAAGACCTACTATCTTAGTTCACGACTTGCTTTTCGGAAAACTCAATTAAGTCTACACTCTATAGTTTCCTCTCATGAAAATATGATCCGATCAGCCGTCCCAAACAATTTTAACCTGAGATATGAGCATTTATGCATAAATTTCAATTGAGTTTCCCAGGTGGTTCTAACTCAATTTCAGACTGAACAAATCTTAAGTCCTTCACCTTTTAGTTCCTGTTTTATAGGTGTGAGCAAGAGTGGGGAGGGAGGGATAGGAAGCTTGTGACTCATCAAAATAGAACGTTAAACGAAAAGCACCAAAGCATATAGCCACAACTAAATGAGTATGCTTCAGTGCAAGATAGGTCGAAAAAGGGACACCATACTGCAGTATTATTCTCTCCAGCTCCTTCCATCTAATTGATAAAACAGAAGAACAACATACAGATAATGAAGGAAAATATGGAACTTCCAACAGGAAACTGGGTAAAGAATCAACTGCACCGATTCAGTTTGGTGATGCCGAATTCAAACCAGGAAAGAGAAGAATCCAGTAACTTTGATGAGTCATAACTCATAACATTATGTTCAATCCAGCAATGATCTAATCACTTCAAGGTGACAATGGTCTTCTTCAGAAAATCCACAAATCACTGCAGAGACACACACACCAAAAAAAAAAAGGAGAACAGCATACTATTAGTCGTAAGCCAACAGCTCATCTGTACTAAATGCAGAGATAATATGACCTTGCACAACAGTTCTTACTTCCATGCCAAGAGAGACGTTCAAAGGAGCTAGTAGCACCAAATGTAGCACATAGTTTGGCTTGTTTGCTTTGCATCTTAAGAGTGTCAGTAGGTAGAGGAGCTAAAGTGGGTGAAAACAGGTGAGCTACCTGGATTGTTGTAACCTACCATGTACTAACAAATAACTAATTGTCATGCTAAAAGTGGTATGTAGTACTCTAGCCGATGATGATTAGTAAATAAAAGAAGCATGCATGATTTCTCATTCTAAAACAGCCACAGTGACAATTAGCAAAGATTTTTCATACTACATGTCTTGACAGCTTTTGTAAACTCATTTTATATTTGGCAGCCAAGACATCCTTCAAAACTATAAAGTTCACATCAATCAAGAAATAAGTTTGCAAATGATCTCTAACGTTGTCACTAATAATTTACTCTTGGCCTACAAGGAAAAAACAACTCGGGATAAAAGTAATACATTTATTAATGAAACTGTAACATCGGAACATGTTTTGATATCTGTAGCATCTCATTTTTATAAAGCCTGATGCATGTTGAAATTATTTGTCCACAGGAACTTATTAAATGGCCTTCTCAACTGTTATAGTTTCAAACACAGAATTGGAGGTATTTTGGCACAGCGAAATGCATGACATTCTGGGTTCCAGGTCAAAAAGAAAGCCTGATATGATATCTCATGTGATCGTAGGCCTGTAGCTTTACTTAAAGTTACCAGGGAACATTCTTCCTACATTGCATCTACATTTTTCAAGATCATGGGCCTCATCAATCAATTCATGAGACGGTATAATCTGTGCTACTACACTTAGCCTTATTCAGCTGAGAATTGTAACATTCAGTGCTACAGATTAGTCTCGCAACTAATCGAGCATACAAATTTTAGCACAAAACATGGCAAGTTTGCTGACCACAATGTAAATCAGGGGCGTCGATTGCACCGAATTTGAACAAGGAAGATACTAATACAAAGTAATCATCAAATTATGGGACCCAACAGGAATGTCAACCCAAGACATTAACAGAGTTTCCTAATATCCTCGAACCGAGAAATTACTAACAAACAAAATACAGCATTAGAGTCAACTTTGCACTATCTATGGTAATAACAAATAAAAATGCTATCTGTAGCACTCAGCATTCAAACACGCTGGCATAAAGGTCGATCACCGGTCGAAATTAGTATAGCCGTGTATGCTGATCGCTACTAAACCTTAACTGCAAGATGGAACTGATACTACCATATTTGTACATGTTCCACTGATGGGCTCATTTGAGATGGGGATGGGACATCATCTATTCAAGATTAACAAATTTAGGTCCACAAAGGGAAACATAGCATATCAGTATCAACCAAATTGAGGCCTCCCAGCTAAGAATCTATCAGGCCTTCTGATATGCTAGCTTCTAGAGTAACACAACAAACAGTAAAATAAAGTACCAACTTTCACTGCATTAACTGCACAAACCTCTCAAATTGAAACCTGAAGCTTCCCAATAGCAGGCAAACCACTTCGTATGATTTCATCCCATCTGGACCAATCCCCACTACATATGGATCCGGTTGGGAAGACCGACCACGGCCGCAGGATCGCAGAGGCCGCAGCCCTTTCTTTACCCCTGGCTCACCACGACGCTCGCCGCACCACGGTGAAGGCCGCCTCTGCCAGCTGGCCGCGCATCCAAATCCAAGCGCCTGCGTCAGGGACGCCCGCCATCTCCAGGGCCCAGGCGATAGCCGGGGCGCCGCCACCCACCTCTGCAGCGCCGCCACTCCGGTCGCCGCCAGCTCTCCTCTCGGGGGAAGTAGGAGTTTGGGCTGGGCCTTGCTCCACTCACATGACCTTGCTCCACTCACATGACCCAGGGCCCTATTACTGGTGGGACCTCAAGGCCGCTGGTGTCCCAGCTGTCCGTGGCTGACGTCGCCTCACCGGCCACAGGCGACATGTCACGGCGGCAACACCGCACCCAACCTCTCGCATCGACGCAACTGGCAGGTGGGGTGTGATAACCCGTTGCCGACGGCGAGCTACCACCGCGACGTGAGCGCTCACCAGGCGTCGTCGTCGAGCAAACGAACGAACAGCAGAAGATAAACGCAACACACAAGTGTATACGCGATCTGATTTCTTACTTTCTGGACAAGTTCACCGGATACAAGGCACTGGAACATATAGCCAGACTCACACACACTGACGACTGGGTCCCACACTCAGCTCAAAGGCTGTTACAAAATACGCCAACACTGGCACAAACGTAAACTCAAATGCTAACGCAAAGACACTACTCCCGGAATACGCCTTGCCTTCACTGTTGCGCCTCCGACACAACTTGATCATCATCAGGTGTGACATGTCCCCCGCTCCCAATTCTTGCTTGTCCCCAAGCAAGTGCATCAGGGTAGCGATTCTTGAGCACATAATAATTTTCCCAAGTAGCTGCATCCTTGGGTAATTTAGACCACCTGATCAGTACTTGAGGAATTGCTTGATTTCCTTTTTTCACCAATCGCCTGTGAAGAATTTCTTCAGGTTCCACATCACGTCCCTGTAAATCCACTGCTACTGGCAACTCTGAATATACAGGAGAGTAATTAGCAGTAAAAGGCTTTAACTGGGATACGTGAAACACTGGATGGACTTGCGCATCCGCAGGCAACTCCAGTCGATATGCAGCAGAGCCTATTTTCTCCCAAGATTTTGTAAGGCCCAAAATATTTGAAAGCCAAATTGGGACATGGGCGATTAACCACAGACTTATGTGCATAAGGTTGAAGTTTTAAGAGAACCTGTTCACCAATTTGGAATGAACGATCAGTACGATGGCGATCAGCCTGATGCTTGATACGATTCTGAGCAGCAGCTAGCTGAGTCTTCAGTAACTCCATGTGAGCTGCTCTGTCAGCCAACAACTGCTTCACAGTTACTTCAGTGTCTTCAGAGATCATTGGAGCTGCAGCATATGGTGCATCATAACCATAGACCACTTTGAATGGAGAACAGCCCAGAGATGTGTGATACGAAGAGTTGTACCAAAATTCAGCTAAAGCCAACCAGGATTTCCATTTGTGAGGTGCAGAATGTACAGCACACCTCAGGTACATTTCAAGACACTGATTCACCCGTTCAGACTGACCATCAGTCTGGGGATGGTAAGATGTACTCATTGTCAATTTAGTATCCAATAACTTGAATAGCTGCTTCCAAAAAGTACTAGTGAAAATTCGATCACGATCAGACACTATAGACTTTGGAAGGCCATGTAATTTAACAACATTATCCAACATCACTTGAGCCACTTGTGGAGCAGTAAAAGGATGCTTAAGTGGAAAGAAATATGCATATTTAGAGAATCTATCCACCACTACCAGAATAGAGGTGTAACCTTCAGATTTGGGCAGTCTTTCGATGAAGTCCATTGTTATATCTTGCCACACTCCAGCAGGGACAGGAAGATGCTGCAGTAAACCTGGAGGATGGATTCTTTCAGATTTAGCCTGCTAACAGACAGTGCACTGTTTGATAAAATCTTCAATGTCTTGTTTCATGCCCAACCAATAAAACAGTCTTTTAACCCTTTGATAAGTAGCTTGAGTGCCAGAATGGCCACCCATTGCACTATCATGAAGAGCTGCAACAATTTTTGTTCTCAGAGCAGAATTGTTAGCAACCCAAATTCTACTCTCCTTTCTTATAATTCCTTGATGAATAGAAAAGCCTTTCTCATCAGGACTGTGTAGCACTAATTTAGCTATCAACTGCTGTGCTTCAGGGTCAGTAACATAAGAATTTAGTACTTCCTGAATCCACAGTGGTTTTACCTCAGTAACAGATGTTATTACCATCAGATTGCCCATTCTGGATAATGCATCTGCTGCTACATTTTCTTTGCCCTTTCTATACACAATCTTAAACTGTAAACCCATCAGCTTGGTCATTGCCTTCTTCTGCAAATCTGACTGAAGCTGTTGGTTTTCTAGGAAGCTAAGGCTCTTATGATCAGTTCGTATAATGAATTCACCTCTGGATAAGTATTGTCTCCACTTATCAACAGCTAACATCAGAGCAAGGAATTCCTTTTCATAAATGGATAAATGTTTGTTTTTATCACTCAGAGCCTTACTCAGATAAGCTACTGGTTTGTCATTCTGCATTAAAACAGCCCCCATTCCAAAATCAGATGCATCAGTTTCGACCATGAAAGGTAAGTCAAACCTGGGTAGAGCCAGAACAGGTGTGGTGGTCATAGCCTGTTTCAGTCTCTAAAAAGCTTCCTGAGCTGCATCTGACCATTTAAACTGTTTGTGTTTCAACAATGTTGTAAGAGGCTTGGCAATAGCTCCATAAGTCTTCACAAATCTTCTATAGTAACCTGTGAGTCCCAGAAATCCCCTCAATTCAGTAGTGTTCACAGGTTGTGGCCATTGTAACATGGCAGCAGTTTTGCTTGGATCAGTAGTACCACCTTCTCTTGAAATAATATGACCCAAATAAGTCAGCTCTGACTGGGCAAAATTACATTTAGACTGTTTGAGATAGAACTTATGTTCTCTGAGCTTCTCAAACACTTGCCTGAGATGACTAAGATGAGCCTGCAGAGATGGACTATATACTAGAATATCATCAATGAAAACCATGACAAATTTTCTCAGAAAGGGTTCCAATACGGAATTCATTGCACATTGAAAAGTTGCAGGTGCATTAGTCAAACCAAATGGCATGACTTTAAACTGATAATGACCATGATGTGTTTTGAAAGCAGTTTTCCCTTCATCTGCCACTCCCATTCTTATTTGATGATATCCTGCCCTCATATCTAGACTGGAAAAGAAAGATGTACCAGCCAACTCATCAAGGATCTCCTCAGCCAGTGGCATTGGAAATCTATTCTTGATTGTCATTGAATTTAACTTCCTATAGTCCACACACATCCTCCAAGACCCATCCTTCTTCTGTACCAAAAGAACAGGACTGGCAAAAGGACTCACACTGGGAACAATCAGACCAGCGTCAAGCATTTCTTTAATTTGCTTCTCAATCTCAGTTTGGTGTAGAGGTGAATACCTATATGGTTTTGAATTCACAGGCACTGAACCAGGCATGAGAGGAATTGAATGATCATACACCCTTTGAGGTGGTAGTTCATGAGATACTTCAAATATATCACTGTATTCTTTCAGCAAGGTCTCCACAGATTCCTGGTTTTGCACCTTGTCAATTTTTTCAGGTACCAGCTCGACCATGGCAACAGCCCAAACTTCATTACCTCTCAGCCATTTCTCTAACTGCATGACAGATATTTCAGGCAACTGATCCTGTTGCTTGGTGGCCACACCTTGCAGAGTCACTTGTTTACCTTCATGCAGAAATGATATTGTTTTCTGCTCCCAATGACAATTCATAGGACTATATTGCTTCAACCAATCATATCCCAATATTGCATCATAAGCTCCTAAATCCAGGACCCTCATGTCTGTTTTGAAAGTGTGACCATTGCACCACCATTCCAATTGTGGAACATACAAACTGGAAACCATCACATCTCCATTTGCCACTTTGACTTGTACAGGTCTGCATGGTTTAGTCAATAACCCAATCTTGGCCACAAAAGCAGAGTTGACAAAATTAGTTGAACTGCCTGAATCAACCAAAAGAAGCATCACTTGATTTTTCACCAGTGCTCTCATCCTCATACTATCACCAGAATCAGTACCTGAGATAGCATTCAAGGATAATTGGTACTGCTCCATTTCTTCAGAGTCTTCCACAAACAACTGTTCCAAGACTTCATCAGATAATACCATTGACATATCTTCCGTTGTTAGAGCATTCAAACTTGCTTGAACTCGTTTAGGGCATATTGCAGCATGATTACCTTCAAACTTTTCTCCACAAGCATAGCACAGTTTATGGAGTCTTCTGTATTCCCTTACCATTCTTTCCTTGGACAAATCTGCAGACTGAGACCCAGATGCAGTATCAGATTTGTTGTTTGTGGTACTCTGCTTGCCACCACTATTTTGCTTATGGGCTTTAAACTTTCCACTGTCTTGCACCTCTTGCTGTACCTGAGCCAACAGGGCAGCTCTGTCCACAGTAACAGGCAGCTGCGATTTCACAGGACCTCTGATTTCAGGTTTCAGTCCTTTGATGAACTATGTAACATACAAAGTCTCATCCAGATCAACATTGTGCATGGAGGTAGAATATCGAGCCTGATCAAAATCAGCAATATACTCTTCAACAGTACCCTTTTGCCTAATATCGAGCAAATCACTCATAGATCTTCTATATTCATACACCCCAAATTTCTCAATTATGGCTGCAGAAAATTTCTTCCAGGTACCTACCCATGTTTCAATTTATACATCTGCAACCACCGAGCAGCATTACCCTCCATGTGCATTGATGCTACTGTAACCCACATCAGCTCATCCACATGACAAACAGCAAAATAGTCTATGCATTTATCTAGCCAGATGGTAGGATTCTCGCCAGAAAATTTAGGGAATGACAGCTTGGGAAGATGTTTCTTACCACCCCCTTCATCAGGTCTGCGACGGTGGTGGCCATCTGTCGAATACCTTGGAGACACATCACGAGAGCGGTGCCGGTGAGACCTGGACTGAATGGATCTATCACGCCGATGTGGCGGAGATCGATCTCGCTCAGAGTGCTCTGAATACATCTCCATGTCTTCCGCCATACGTTCTAGCCTGAGGTCAGCCACCGCCTTCCCAGTCTCCTGTACTTGCTTCCTCAGCAGATCACGTTCTCGTTTAGCTCGATCAGCCATTTCCAAAGACTCCTCTGTTTGAGACAGGATCTTCGTTTGCACCAGCTCAATCGCGGACATCTTCCCACACAGCGCCTCGAGCTTATCCATCATCTTGTTCCATCGCTCCGCCTCCTTCTTGTCTACCGCCGCCATCTCCTCCAACACGAACTGCGTCTGCACAGACGGCTTCGTCTTCTTGGGAGGCGCCGTGGCGATCGCCCTCAAGTCGAACCAACCGTGAACGGATTTACAGGAAGCCGAGCTCCACGATCAGATCGTCTCGCTCAACCTCAACCAACCGCCGCCGGAATTTTACAGCTCAAGACCGGAGGATCTCTGCGATCGACACACAACTTCCCCCCCAAAAAAAAAATTCCTCCGAGAATCGATAGGCTCTTGATACCAACTGTGATAACCCGTTGCCGACGGCGAGCTACCACCGCGACGTGAGCGCTCACCAGGCGTCGTCGTCGAGCAAACGAACGAACAGCAGAAGATAAACGCAACACACAAGTGTATACGCGATCTGATTTCTTACTTTCTGGACAAGTTCACCGGATACAAGGCACTGGAACATATAGCCAGGCTCACACACACTGACGACTGGGTCCCACACTCAGCTCAAAGGCTGTTACAAAATACGCCAACACTGGCACAAACGTAAACTCAAATGCTAACGCAAAGACACTACTCCCGGAATACGCCTTGCCTTCACTGTTGCGCCTCCGACACAACTTGATCATCATCAGGTGTGACATGGGGCCGCATCATCGGACCGCCACGCAGAACGGCGGACTCGTCCCCGGGCCCGGAGCAGAGGAGAGGGAACTGACAGCTGGCACCACCGAGGTCCCACGCTGCGGGGCCCACCCAAAAACCCAGCCTCTCAAGTTTAAAGTTTAAACCCCCTCCTCCCCTGCTTTGCTTGGCTCCACGCCAAAGCAGAGAGGGAACCCACGCGTTCGCGGCGCGCCTCGCAGTTCCGCTCCGTCCTCCTCTCCGCCTCCTCGGCCGGACGCCCTCGCCGCATCCGCTGGCGCCGATGGCACCCCCGAGCGTCGCCGACGCTCCGAAGGAGGCGGCCCAGGCGAGCCGCTCCTCCACGCTCCGTCAGGTACTCGCTCCGGACCCCGCGCGTTTTTGGCTTTCGTTTCGTTGGTTTGGGGCGCGCGGGTGGGGAATCGCGGCGGCGCGGTGGTGATTTTCATGGAATGCTGGTGTCGGCGGCCGGATGTGTGAGGCGCAGGAGGTCGGGGTGGGATCAATCGGCGAGGCATGTGTCCTGGTGCCAGCGGGGGACCGGACTTCGAGGAGACCTTTGCGACGCATGGCGGCGACTGCGCACACGCGGTGGTGCTGCCCTGGCGTACGGAGACCAGAGAAATGAGGGAGAACGCTCGCAGAACCGTTCCGGCAGGGTGATGGTGTTGTCACGCAGCTGTTGGTGGTCGGCTCCACTAGCTGCGCGCAGGTGGTGGAAACGCGCAGCGTAGCAAGCCACAGTGGTTGCAGGATACGACCGGCAGCGTGTTCTGCCGCGCTGACCAGCGCGTGGGTGTGCACGCACTGTAGATGTGGTGCGGACGTGCTCGTCAGACAGCATCGAAGAAGAAATTGCACAATGGAGTATAGCAGGTCAATTTCGAATCGAAGTCAAAGTAGCTGTAGGTTGTGAACTCTGATCGAGCAGTCTGAGTACAGTAGGTAGAATCGGATCAATCATGTTCAGAGGGAGAGGGAACTTAATCATTTCTTTGTTCTTCAGGTTGCAGTTGCACTGATTTGGCATGTATGGGATGCTAAATTGGGCACGTTTAACATTTAACATACACCTCATCAATCGTGCCAAATCAGTGCAAAATCAGTTGCACTGATTTGGCATATATGGGATGCTGAATTGGAATACACCACTTTTGTTACTTATCTTTTGTCTGTTTTTCAGAATATACTGATTTTGAATGCATGTATGGATACTAGTTTTTCATATTTTACTGGTTTTGGGTATGCATGAACTCTAGTTCTGATTCACTATTTCACAAAGCTGTGCTAAATTTGGCATGTTCAGATGGCTGTGGACTGGGTGAAGGCCAGTTGGAACAAGCTTACGACCAAGGAGTATGAGAGGAAGGCAAACACGATGACACCAAAGCAATGGGAGGGCGTCAAGAGAGTCCTTAGCTTCTGTTCAGTGGGCGTAGGGGCCATGCACTTGGGAGGAGCAGCCAAAGTCTTGGAACACATGAAGAAAAGTCGTCCAAAACTGGTAGCCTACAGCACCATGTACCTCACGTTTGCCTACTGGAGTATGGTGATGGGAATGATCGCCGGCACTTTCCCTACTACATCCCCTTTCCCTATGTTCTTTGCTGGATTTGGTGCATGGCAAGCAGCCCTCTTCGGGCTTGCAGTGTTCCATTTGCAGACTATAGAGTTCCATGAGAAAGTGGAGCATGCTGAGTATTCCATGATGGCAGCATCAGCACTTGCGACATGGTACTGGGCACATGCAGCCCAAGACCCGTTGGTAAGCTTATATTTATATGCTGGATCATTTCAAGCTGTTACTTTCAGTACTAAAACAACATCTTTTCTGCAGCCGTTGCATTCTCTAGGAAAAGGTTTCGTAGCTGTTCCATTCTTTCTTTGGGATTTCATCTGTATGGTAAGTTTATAATTAGACTGTTCAATAACAATTATTTCTTCGAATTGATGAACTTATCGTTTGCCGGGCGTGCCTCTTATTAGTTATTCTCAAAACTCTGCAGGTCCTCTGCTTGCCAGTCACTATTCTAAGGTTGTTAATTGCTTATGTTCAAGTTGATATTTTTTTCCCTTTAATCAGCTTCTAAACTTTGAACACTTGCCTTGTCTTATTTTTGTCAATAGCTCTGAAGCATGCAGCAAATGGTTACCCGAGAGTTTCAGAAGTCGTGGCAAGTAAGTAGTATGCATTGTTTCGGGGAAATTGCCTAGACACCACTGCTAAGCGGAGCCATCTCCTCAACACCATCACTAAATAAAACCATCTCCTCAACACACCTATAACTCCTTCCTTCCCTCCAGAATACCAAAATCATCCAAATCCATTTTTTCCTTGCCAAATTTGCCCCTGCCTGCCACGGCCCCTTCTTCCTTCATGCCGGGCGCCTCCACTGCCGAGCCGCGCCTGCAGCTCGAGCTTCGCTCCCCTGCTGCACCGAGCCCGCCGCGCCGCGCTAGCATCGCCCGCCCGCTGCCTCTACCGCGCGCGCCGCCGCAGCTCGCGCCCGCTGCCCCTGCCGCGCGGAGCCAGCGGCGCGCGCCACCGCGGCGCACCTGCACGCGCGCGAGCCCGCTACGGCCCGGCCGCGCCTCCCCTGCAGCCGCGCACGCCCGCCTCCGCCCCTTGGATGCGCCGCCGCAGATAGATTTCGAGTTCACCGGAGTTTGTTCAGGGCGCCGCGCGAAGCCAGCAGCGCGCGCCGCCGCGACGCACCTGCACGCGCGCGAGCCCGCGACGGCCTGGCCGCGCTCCCCCTGGCGCCGCGGGCGCCCGCCTCCGCCACGTTGGATGCGCCGCCGCTGCTAGATTTCTAGTTCACTGGAGTTCGTTCACGGGCGCTGAATGTCTCCCAGGGGCAAAAATGGCAGGCAAAAGAAAGATTTGGAGGATTTTGGTATTCTGGAGGGAAAGGAGGAGTTATGAATGGTGTCCAGGAGATGGTGCGGTTAGTGATGGTCTTAAGGAGAGGGCTCCGCTTAGCAGTGGTGTCTAGGCAATTCCCCCGCATTGTTTCTCATTAATAAAGCTGCCTCCAAATTGTTTCTGATTCATCAAGATGAAGCTTGTTCTTCAAGTTTTCACCTTATTTGGACGTTCAACTGACATAATTTTCTCATTCCATTAGCTGCCTACCCTCTGTTGAACGTCCACACAGGCGAGCTGATTAGAATCATATGGACCAAGTAATGATGTTGTAAGTATTTATTACCATATAAATGTATATTCCTCATTTCGACAAACGTAATTACATGAATCCATACTTATGAACTTATAACATAACTCCATGTTCTTTGCATTACAGGCATAAAGAGTTGATAGTTCGATAAAGGGTAAACTGACAGCTACAGAGTGGTTATCAGTATGAGACAGCTGCCTCTTGATGGCATAGCACACGTTTTATCTTTTTCCCTGTTGAGACTTTTTTTTTGCGGTGGTTCCCTGTTGAGACTTGTAGCTGTAAGAAATGTTACGGCTTAGAACTCTGTCATCAGGTTTAATCCTCGTGTCTGTATTGAGTAATGGATTTGCACATAAAACTCCAGAGCAAATCGTAATCTGCTTTTCAGAATGTGCGGTTTAAAACAATAATTGCAAGTTTGAGGTTTTGTTCAGGAGTACTTTGTATGAATTACATATACGCCTTAGTTAGTAAACTATACAGCTATGACCACCGAGTGAAGCTACATCCTGAACCTTGTGGTCAGCGTTCGCAGTAGGCTGAACGAGCTCATGAAAGAGCCAAATCGACCCTTATTGATCGCTGTAGAGGAAAGTGAAAGTTGCGTAGCTAGGGGAGGGCGTTAGGCAATCCTAAACTTAATGTAAATTAAACTTGTAAAACTGTTAAACGGCCGCCGGCAGTAAGTAGCAAACTTGCACAAATTTGAATCTAAAACTTGTTCTAGCAAAAACTATACCAGATTTGCTAGAAGCCTAGAACAAACCTGGGAAACCTTGGAGCAAACCTGGGAGTATCGAATGCAGAGGATGATGATGACCTACCTACCAATGAGGGTGCTATGTGAACTACCTTGACTTGTACCTCCTCGTCTTCACAAGTGACCTACCTTCCGATGAAGGTGAAACTTGGCGGCTGCCCGGGAGCAGATAGGGTCCGAGCCGAAATGAGATATTTGCAATGGGAATTATGTCTGCCGCTACACCTTACGAACTAATGAGTTGATTGTGTTATAATTTCTATCTTTTTGCACAAAGGATTGTTTCCATGGCAACCTGAGGGGCCGTTGGCACGGCTTGTAGTTGTAGTACAGTATTCATCGAAGGTGCAAGACAGAATAAACCACATTTTTGTGGGTTTTCCCCGGCTCATGGACTGTAGCAATGGCATGAATTTAATAGGTATCCAAAGCTCCAAAAGACACAACGGATGATATCAGCCCAATTGCACAAAAAAGTTGACCATATGTAATAGAAGAGTTTCCTTTTAACTTCAGGAATCTAGTCATAAATGTGGACACCATTTTTTGTAAAAGGTGTCCACGCCCCTTGAAGAGATAAGGTGCTCTCATGTCTCAGTTCTATAGATATATCATGTCTCAATTGTGCATATATCCAAATTAAAGGCATAACAAAGAGAGCCTGAGGCAAGCCTCCGTGTCTTATGTGATACATGTAAAAGTCGTTCAATGTGCAGGATACTAAGATTCTGAAGGTTCTTCACTTGATGCTTAGTTCCTGTTGCTCAATATGAAACTGTGTCGGAATAAACACATCCAACAACTCGCCCACAACACAAAGGCAAAACGAAATGAACATAGCGACAAGGATCAAATGAAGGTAAATAGTTGCAAATATTATGTCATGATACTCGATCCAAATTCTTCTCATGAAATCGATCATATACACCCATAGTGCTATAAGTAATCCCTGCACATAATCCAATCAATCATTTAGTATTTTACATGGTACACATAATTGTTTAAGGACTACAGGAACATTGCTAAAAGATAATGGAAAATGCAAATAATGCAGATCAATAATAGAACTTATCACATCAATTAAGTGACACATTCAATGCAACGTCGTATTGAAATCTAGATGAACCGTAGAGCACATAGTTCTTCAACATTATAGGTACATTAGTAAAACAAAACAATTAGTCTTTTATAATCTGATATTTTTTCCTAATTAACTCGATATATTAGCACATTCGTCGTTATATGTATAGATTAACGAAACATGCTTAAAAGAAAAAATCAAAAATAAACCCCAATTCTCTGGTGGCTATAGTTTCCGCCGCTAACAACAGGCAGCATCTAAACGAAACTTGTCGTCGCTCGAATAATCGAGAGAACGGCAAATATTTGGTTCGGGGAACAACGATCAATCGAGGTATCGATCTAGGGCACAGAGAGAGTTTTTATACTGGTTCGGGCCTCCCGGAGGATAATAACCCTACGTCCAGTGTTTGTCGTGTTGAATATGGTGGTATGTATGATCTACAACGCGATGTCCTCTCATCGGAGGGTTACATGTATATTTATAGTCCTTGTTACCGCCTCTAGGAGTCCTTGCCTTGTTCTACAAGACTTCCGATCTGCTGTAACAGATTCGGAGTCTATCTACAAGTTTCCTTTCGTGCGATACAAGTCTTCGGAAAATACCAAACTAAGTCTTCGGGAATATCTGAAAATATGGGTTACGACATAAGCCCCCGAACATGTCCCTTGGCCGATTCGTCTTTGATACGAAGAGATCCTGTCTTCATGCGAACTTCTGACAAGGGATATGTGAAAGGATCAAGGGCACCGAGAGGGGGGGGGTGAATCGGTGTGTCAACAATTTCTCCCAAACGTACTTTAGGCGTGAAGCTAGCAAGACTAGATATGGTGATAACAAAAGCAAGCGATGCGCGCACACAATCTAGTCTATGCAACAAGCAACACCCTAGCAAGCAATTCTACCAAGTAGTAAAGCCTAACAAGCAATCCTACCAAGTAGTAAAGAGACAACCTATCATGCAATTCTACTAGCACATAAAAGTAAATGCGGAAGCGTAAATGCTAGTATGTAAAGGAGATAGGGATAGGAATGCTCATGATTTTTCCCGTGGTCTCGGAAGGGTGGCGCCTTCCCCTACTCCACGTTGGGTCACTCCCGCCGGAGTCTCGACCCCGTCCCTCCGCTCGATGGCGATCCCTCCTAGAGCACACTTCACCCTCCGAGTGAAGTCGCGGGCACGTCCCGCCGGGCTCGATCCCGGGTACTCTTCCGGAGGTAAGGCTCCGCACGTGATGCGTGCCAAAGGGCGCTCCACTAGTGATGCTTCTTTCGCACGGGAAGCTCCAAGACCGTGTACAAACTTGTGTTAGCTTCCACAATCTCCTTGGACAGCTCAACACCAACGCCTAACCGGTCTAGGCCTCGCCATAGACCAAGAGTAACAAACCGAAGTGACTCTCTCAAGCTCACACTAGCCTAGAGATCAAGTGGATGCAATTGCTACTCTCTCAAGCACTAGGATCACTCCAAATCCTTCACAAGTGCTTCTCTCTCTTGCTCTTGGCTCCCTCTGAGTTTCCTGTACTCCAACAATGGCCAAGAGACCCCTCAAGGGGCGGGCAACCAACTATTTATAGACTACCAACCCAAAACTAGCCGTTGCCCAAAAGTGCCCTGCGAAACTAGAGACCGTACAATAGGACCGTACTGTCCGGTCTCTTCCAGACCGTATTGTCCGGTCTCTATTTCCAGGCGCATCTCCATCTTCTTCTTCATCTCCAATGAAGACCGTACTGTCCGGTCCCTAGGACCGTACCATCCGGTCGATTGTCCGGTCTTCATTTCTTCAACTTCCAGAAACTTCAACTTCTCTGTCTGGAAATCTTCTGATGACCGTACTGTCCGGTCTCCTTGACCGTACTGTCCGGTCCCTTTGTCCGGTCTTCATTTTCTCAGCATCCCGAGACTTCACTTCTCTGTCTGGATCTTCAATGAAGACCGCATTGTACGGTCCCTAGGACCGTACTGTCCGGTCTCTACCGGATAAGCTGAAAACTTGATCCACTCTTGATCCTTGCTTCCAACTTCTTCATCCTTGGTTCCTCTTCTTCTCTTCAGCCACCCTAGCCCTCAAGAGACTCACAATGCATCCATTTGATCTCTAACCTAGTGTGCTCTAAGAGAACCAATTCGATCCCTCTTGATAGTCCGGTTTTTCCTATGGACTCAAGCTAACATCTAACCAAGCAACACTCGCTTGGATCTAGCATGTCCTTAGCCTTGATCCACATCTTCTCCGCGACTCCATCAAGCTCTCGATCCGAAATGTCGAGGCAACCAATCACCAAGTCGTCGATAGATAGAATATGTGAGGCGACACTTCAATTGACATGACCATTTGAATATCCTACAAGGAAATGTTAGTCACATCAATATGGTCACCCAATCACCAAAACATTCATACCTTTGGGGTTTCCAAACTCCAATGGTCATGAAGCTTACAATCTCCCTCTTTTTGGTGATTGGTGACAACACATACCATAAGATAGAGAATGTAAAGCGCAAGAGTGATTGATAGGATAGGATATGAAATGAAGAACAAGTAAAACGGAGAACAATGTAGTCATAGCTCAAAAGGTATCACCTGCAAGATAGAGTTAGAGCACATGGGTGATATATATGGAATAAAACATGAGGTACGACCACAACTCTGTGATGATGAGATGATAAGGTATTCCTGCAAAAGCAAGTGAGTGCACACATCATCACAGAAAGAGGAAACCTGGCAAGATAGATATAAATAAGCGCATCCAGGTGAACATACACGAACTCAGAACAATATATCAGAGCAATATATTAGAGACAGAGCAATATGCAAGATATATATATAACGAGCAAGTGTATGTAAAAGAAACCAAGTGCATTCTTGATGAGCTAAACACAAGCAAAAGCAAATCAAGCTCAACAAGAACCACGAAGAACCAAAAGAATATACAATGAAGTACCAAAAGATCTCCCCCTGGACAAAAGCTGTCTCACACTCCCCCTGAGCACAAGATCACTCCACTACTCCCCCTAGGCCTATACAAGATCTCTCTATCTCTCTCCCCCTTTGGCACCAATGACCAAAAAGAGAAGGACGGAAAGAGAAAACTGCTGTCCTACGCATCGGCGGCTGGAGGAGGTGCAGTGGTAGTAGGCACTGAAAACTGCTGTGGCTGCTGCTGCTCAGAAGAAGTGCCTGTGTACTCAAACTCTGAAGGTGGTGAAGGAGTCCTGGAGGGTGCTGTCTGCTGCTCTGGTGAAGTGCGTGTAGCAAGAGCCTCACGTAACTCCTCACGAGTGTAGCCAAAGTCAGTGAGATCTGCTGAGGGCTCAACAACTCGAGGCGGAGTAGGTGTCCTGGGAGAGTCTGTCTGCTCCACTGCTGCTGTCTCAGCTGTAGTAGTCACAACCTCTGCCTGTGAAGCTGTAAGAACTGAGTCTGTCTGCACTGAGGTGGTCTGTGCTACTGTGTCGAAGTCAAGTGTACGAGCTGGCAGTGGTGACACAAAGAAGGGACTCGTCAACTGTATCGGTGAGAAGCTCGGAGCTGTAGTAGCAAGAAGAGCTGACGGAGTCATGGAGAGGCCTGGTGAAGAAAAGTACTGCTGTGAAGGTCCTGCCTCTCCAGTCAAACCAGCAAACGTGGACGTCGACGGTCCCACCGTAGGTGCACCAGCAGGTGAGATGGGAGCCGTGAGTAAGGTGCTGAAGTACTGTCCCTGGCTGGATGACTGTCCTCCCTGTGTCTGAGCAAACTGCTGCTGCTGTAGCTGCTGAAAGCGAACTGTATCTGGTGGCAGCACACCTGGAAAGGTGATCGGAGGGAAAGACGGGAGACCTGGCAGTGCCTGTCCAAAGAGACGGAGAGTCTGAGCGATCGCCTCAAAGCCAGTGAACAACGAAGACATGCCAGTAGCCAACTCCCTCTGAGTGTGTATGACGCTGTCCATCATCTGTCTGTCCCTCTCTCTGTCCTCTCTCTGACTCCGGATCTCTCTACGGAGCTCTGCTAGCTCTGCGCGTAGAAGTGCATCTGTCTGTGCTGGAGCTGTAGCAGAGGCTGAGGGTCCTGCTCTAGAGTCCGGAGTAACGTCCTCAGGAATGGACTCCATATGACTACCAGTCTGAATATGCTGCTCGGTCTCGGTAGCCGTGTCACCTAGGCCCTGTGAAGAACTCCCCTGAGAAGCTGACTCCCGGGTAGCAACCCGTCTGTCGGAGGCAGGCAAGGGTGTGTAAGCTGTGGTCACCTTGGGCAGCTCGTCGTAGTCCTCCTGAGACAACAACTGTAGCCTCCTCAGCATATAGCAAATCAGTGGAGCGAAGGCTAAGTGTCTAGCAGCTATGCTCTCTGCAATGACGTCCTCCATCTGGCACAGTATCAGATCTACCAAGTCAAAGCCTCTGTGCCTCAGTATCAGCATGACGACCCACTGTGAAAGTATAGAGAACTGATCTCTGTATCCACTCCTCGGCACAATGGTCCTGCTAAGAATGCTCCTGAGAACTCTGCCCTCATGTGTCAGTCTGGTGTGAGCTCGGCTGAAGTTCTCCGGGTGTGGTGGAGGAAAGGCAATACTCATATCCTCGTCAGACGGTAGGTGTCCCCCAAGAGGTCTGCGGGGCGGCTCCATCCCTGGGTGAGCAAGAGGAAACACCCGGGTCTCGTGCTGAATGGTCTCAAGGGCACTAACGAGGTCCTCCCTCGTAACTCTGTGGGGCTGTCCTCTGAGCATGAACCATATAGCTGAGCGGTCTGGCGCTATCCACAAAGATGCATAGAAGTCAATCACTATATCATAGTCCCAGCGCATCAGTGTGGTGATGATCTCCTGGAGGCCCGGGATATAGGACAAGTGCTGAGTGAAATCCGTCCCGGCACCTCTGCTGGCAGCCTGTATGCTGCAGTGCTGGTGAGTGACAAAGAGCTTACTAGCTCCGTCTGTCCGCAGTCTGCTCCTCAAACCAGCTGCTATCCTCTGCTGAAGAAGTGTCCAGAAACGACCTCCTGCCTGTGGGTCCCTCCTGGCAGGTACCCATACCTCCTCAGACACTCTCCTGAACTTCTTGAGAACAGGGCCTGGCAGCTTGAGAGCGTCCTCAGCAAGCACGTCCCTGAGTGTGGCAGTCCTGTCAAGAGCACAGAACTTAACTGCCATCCTCTGCCTGTCACCCTCGGTGACCTCAGGGGGTCCGTCACCGGAGTGGGAACTCTCCTCTGCCTCTGACTCTGGCTCTGGCTCTGGCTGCTCCTGCGCGGTCCTCGACGTACCAACCTCACGGATGGACGGAGTCTGCCGCACTGAAACTCTAGCCCTGGAAGACCTCCTAGGAGTCTCCCCCTGTCCTCCAGCAGGTGTGTCCCTGATCCTGAGGCCAGTATCCCTGCTAGCTGGTAGGTCAACCTCTGCTGCCCTGAGAATCCGGTCCAACTCTGGATCACCAGTCCTCTGCTTCTTCTTCTTGGGCTGCTCAACAAGCTTGGCCTTGCCCCTGTCACGGTCTCCTCTGCCCCTGCCTCTGCCTCTGCCAGTACCTCCTGCCATAACTGCTGACTAGGCTGCAGACAAGATAGGGCGAGTGAGCTTGGCCCACCAACCCGTCCACTGACGGCTGACTGCAAAAGATAGGACTAAGGGCTTGGCCCTCAATCCGTCCACTGTCTCTGCTCTGCTGTCAACTGCCCACTGTCCGCTGACTACTGCCACTGCACGATAGGAATAAGACAGGGTATATGAGTATAGAATAACCTACTATAATCTACAAGCAAGAATCGTAGGTAAGCGCGTAAATCTAGATGAAGTCCTAGCGCAGAGGTAAAGGACACAATGCCGGCAAATATGCAATGGGGAACTACGGCATTGTCGATTATCGGTGGAGATCAACTAGTGTACATAGATCATATGCAATAGACACAATGTACCACTAATCGAGGAAATGCTAGTGTCGAGCTAGGTGTATGGTATGGAATCGATATCGACACAAAGCAACCAACATGTCGTAGGTATAAGAGATGAAATACGACCTCTACGACATATGGTAACCTAAATTGCGAAACAATAGTTAGCAATGCATATCGGTTCGCAATAAAGGAGCAATTTTGATCGAATTTCTAGGGATTTTTGATCGATGAAGGAATTGAATGGCTCAAACCCTAGATAGGTATCGGATACGCGGCTACTTGTGCAATTTGTGGCATCAGGAGCTCACCGAAGCAATCAATTTGACGACGATCGTCGAGGTGGTGGTGTTCTTGGGCTTCGGTGAGTCGCCGGAGAGTAGCTCGTCGCGCGCGAGATGGAAGAAGCACCAGCTCGAAATCACGCGCGTGGAATGGATGTGCTCCTCGGCACTGAGCTCAGCGAGGTCCTCGTCCTCGTCTCCAGCTCCGGCAGGCGGCGCGCGCAGGCGAGGTGAAGCGGCGGCGGCTCGGCGAGGTGCGGCGGCGCGGCGTTAGGGTTTGCGTTGTGCGCGGGCGCGTGTGGTGGAGCAGGTGTCGCGCGGCGCGGTGGAGGCGCTCGTCGGCGGCGAGCTCGACGGCGGCGAAGGCGGCGGCGCTGTACGGCGGTGGCGCGCAGGCGGGAACGGCGAGGCGGGAGTTCGGCGAGTGGCGGCGTAATGGGGGAAGATGCACAGTAACACGCCGGAAATCCGTTGGAATTACTTTAATTCGAATCAACGGCTGAGATTGATTCAAATCGGAAACAACGGATAGGATTGAATGCGATCTCGCGATGAAACTAACCAGACCGTATGGTACGGTCATAGGGATCGTATTGTACGGTCTCCTTTGGAACCCTGACAGTTAAGCTATAGAGACCGCATTGTACGGTCTTCAGGACCGTATTGTCCGGTCTCCTTTCTGCCTCAGGTTTCGAAGGATCTCGCGCAAAAGCAGACCGTATTGTACGGTCCCTTTGACCGTATTGTACGGTCAGGTCCAGAAATGCTGATTTTCAAGGAATTTCCTTCTAAGTCCAAGTTTCTCACTCAAAAACCAAATAAACACCAAACATGGACTAGAAGGGGAACTCTCAAACACTCCTTTGAAAAAAGACCAATATAGGTTGCGCATAGGCTTATAGTAATTTTTCAATCGGCAAATAAGAAGCAACCAATAAGAACCAAATGCGGTAAAACCAAAAGAGGGGTATGTATGAGCCAATTGCCTATGATCCGTGCAAGTAGATTTATCCTTGAGGATCATGTAGCAAGACTCAATGGGCATGAAGCGCAATTCTTTTCTTTAGTCACACTTCTATGAGATGTGAGATCATATTACGAATGAAGCACTTCCTCATAGTGTGACAACTCCTTTGTGATTTCCTATATGCAATGCATGAGACAAGCATATCATACAAATGCAAGAGAAAGTAAACATGCCATGTGATATGCAAGCAAAGTTAAGACAACGCATAAAGGAAACCTACTCAAGGCCAAGTTTGAACCTCTCTCAAGCTTACTCACTATGAGCCAAACCTTGCCTTGAGTCCATCGGTCCACCAACTCAAGCATCCCCCATGCTCATAGCTATCTTGAGAAAGTTAGACCTTGAACTAATTTTTATGTTCTTTTCTTTTTAGTTATTAACATATGCATGAATGCAAACATACTAGTTCACAAAGGAGCACCTAGCTACCATGCAAGCAAATGCAAGAAAAGAAACTACTATGATACATGTTACCTCCTTGAAGAGTAGATTTGTCGATGACGCACTCGAAGCTTGTGGTGGACGTTCATGAATTGACGTTGCGGCGCACGGTCCACCACCATCACCCTTCTAGGTCTTGTTCTTGGGAGCCCACTCGCACTTGGTTGGCCTCTCAAGGTCAACTATGCATTTGGGCACCCAAATCTTCCTCATCATCCTCCTCTTGTCGGGTGATCCAAGAGCCTTTGCCTTCACCTTGCCTTTCTTGTCCCTAAAGAGCTTGTAGTGTGTATTTCCATGGAACAAGTTAGCGTTAGGCAAAACCTTGGAACTTCTCACCTTGGGACAATTCTTGCTAGTGTGGCCGTCTCGGCAACACTTCTCACAATAGTAGTCGTCCGCCATGAGGGGGACTACCCAAGGTGGAATGTCCTCGTCCTTGCCGATGAGGTTGATGGCGGCGGGGTAGGAGCCGAGTCCCTTGTGTCCGGGGTTGTTCACAAGGTTCCGACCAAGTATCTCCTTATGGATGGTCCTTCCCCTTGTGAGCCTCTCGAAGCCGTCCATCACCGAAGCTCTCTCCTCCTTGAGTTGATGATATTCCTTCAAAATGTTCTCATCAAGAGAGATGCTCTCAAGAGAGGGAGTTAGTCCATCACAAGTAATATATGAAGAATCGGAAATAGATGAACTAGACGAAGAAGTGTTACACTTTTCGAGGAGGGATTGATGTTCTTCCTCAAGATCCTTGAACTTGCCGTTGAGCCTCATGTGTTCAACCTTGAGCTTGTCATAGCTTTCATCCAGGGTCATGAGCG
Organism: Eragrostis nindensis; assembly: GCA_012490785.1. Taxonomy (NCBI): domain Eukaryota; kingdom Viridiplantae; phylum Streptophyta; class Magnoliopsida; order Poales; family Poaceae; genus Eragrostis; species Eragrostis nindensis. The sequence goes on from JAAXCT010000158.1 coordinate 546,732, forward strand.
AAGTGGAAAGGTGCTTGATCTCATCCTCTAGTAACTTGGACTTCTCCTTGAGCTTCATGTGGTCTTCCTCAAGCTTGTCATAGTCTTCATCAAGAGCCTTGTGAGAGATGGATAAGTCCCTAAGTTCACCCTCAAGTTGACGAACTCGGAAAGCGGCCACTTCGTGTTCCTTCTCCAACCGAGCAATGGTCTTGTCCTTCTTCATGATCATCTTGCCGGTTAGGAGAATGCTATCCAAGAGTTCCTCATATGTGGGCTTATCCTCCTCACCAAACTCTTCATCGGACTCGCTCTCCTCATCTTCACTACTATCATCATCTTTGGCCATCAAGCAAGTAGGTGGTGGAGGTAGAGTCTCGGACATGTTTGTGAGAGCAATGCCGGCCATCTTCTTTCCCTTGGAGGATGAGTCATCACTTTCTTCTTCTTCACTATCATCATCCGAAACCCACTCTCCAACATAGAGTCCCTTGCGAGATGATCTTCTCTTGTCTTTGCCTCTAGAGCTTTCCTTCTTGACAAACCTCTTCCTTGCCTTGTACTTGCTTCTAGGGTCTTCTTCTTCATCATCGCTTGACTCTTGAGTCTTCTTCTTGCTCTTCTTGATTGGCTTCGGGCATTCCTTGGCAAAGTGACCCTTCTCCCCACAATTGTAGCACTCGGCATCTTTCTTGTTGATGAATCTTCTCTTGAAGAAGTTGCTTCTCTTCATGAGGAGTGCTAGATCATTGGGATGAAGTTGCAACAAGTCTTCAACGTCTTCTTCAAGCTCTTCATCACTTGAATCTTGAGTCACCACCTTCTTCATCTTCTTGCTTGACCCCTCGGATGCAAAAGCAAGATTCTTGGAGGGCTTCTCATCAAGCTTCTTGTCGAGGTTGTAGCTCTCGAAGGCGGTGATCTTCCCAAGTAGCTTGTGGGTTGTGAGGCCTTGAATGTCGGTGTTGAAAAGACATGTGATGAGTGCTCCATATTTCTCCCTTGGGAGAATCCTCAAGATCTTCCGCACAAGGTCACCATTATCAATCTTGTCCTTCACACCGAGAGAGTTGATATCCTCTACAAGCACATTCAAGCGAGAGTAAGTATCATTGATTAGCTCATTGGAAGACATGGCAAAGTCATCATACTTGTTCTTTAGCACATAGTATCTTTCCTCTTTCACGTCCGTGGAACCCTCATGAATTTGTTGAATTTGAGTCCACACTTCATGAGCGGTACCCGCGGACTTGACTCGAGCAAAGACCTCTTTAGTGATAGCTTCAAACAAGGCATTTTTAGCTTTAGCATTTGCCTTTGCGAGATTCACATCAAGAGTACCAATGGGAGTCCTTAGAGAGACACCGGTACTTACCACCTCCCATGCGAGAGGATCGAGAGCCTCGAGGTAAGCTTGCATGCGAGCTTTCCAATAGGCATAGTCGGTCCCATCGAACGGGGGCGGCCCATGATCTCTCGGCATCCTTACTCAAGGCGGTTAAGCCCTATTTGAGCAACGAGGCTCTGATACCACTTGAAAGGATCAAGGGCACCGAGAGGGGGGGGGGTGAATCGGTGTGTCAACAATTTCTCCCAAACGTACTTTAGGCGTGAAGCTAGCAAGACTAGATATGGTGATAACAAAAGCAAGCGATGCGCGCACACAATCTAGTCTATGCAACAAGCAACACCCTAGCAAGCAATTCTACCAAGTAGTAAAGCCTAACAAGCAATCCTACCAAGTAGTAAAGAGACAACCTATCATGCAATTCTACTAGCACATAAAAGTAAATGCGGAAGCGTAAATGCTAGTATGTAAAGGAGATAGGGATAGGAATGCTCATGATTTTTCCCGTGGTCTCGGAAGGGTGGCGCCTTCCCCTACTCCACGTTGGGTCACTCCCGCCGGAGTCTCGACCCCGTCCCTCCGCTCGATGGCGATCCCTCCTAGAGCACACTTCACCCTCCGAGTGAAGTCGCGGGCACGTCCCGCCGGGCTCGATCCCGGGTACTCTTCCGGAGGTAAGGCTCCGCACGTGATGCGTGCCAAAGGGCGCTCCACTAGTGATGCTTCTTTCGCACGGGAAGCTCCAAGACCGTGTACAAACTTGTGTTAGCTTCCACAATCTCCTTGGACAGCTCAACACCAACGCCTAACCGGTCTAGGCCTCGCCATAGACCAAGAGTAACAAACCGAAGTGACTCTCTCAAGCTCACACTAGCCTAGAGATCAAGTGGATGCAATTGCTACTCTCTCAAGCACTAGGATCACTCCAAATCCTTCACAAGTGCTTCTCTCTCTTGCTCTTGGCTCCCTCTGAGTTTCCTGTACTCCAACAATGGCCAAGAGACCCCTCAAGGGGCGGGCAACCAACTATTTATAGACTACCAACCCAAAACTAGCCGTTGCCCAAAAGTGCCCTGCGAAACTAGAGACCGTACAATAGGACCGTACTGTCCGGTCTCTTCCAGACCGTATTGTCCGGTCTCTATTTCCAGGCGCATCTCCATCTTCTTCTTCATCTCCAATGAAGACCGTACTGTCCGGTCCCTAGGACCGTACCATCCGGTCGATTGTCCGGTCTTCATTTCTTCAACTTCCAGAAACTTCAACTTCTCTGTCTGGAAATCTTCTGATGACCGTACTGTCCGGTCTCCTTGACCGTACTGTCCGGTCCCTTTGTCCGGTCTTCATTTTCTCAGCATCCCGAGACTTCACTTCTCTGTCTGGATCTTCAATGAAGACCGCATTGTACGGTCCCTAGGACCGTACTGTCCGGTCTCTACCGGATAAGCTGAAAACTTGATCCACTCTTGATCCTTGCTTCCAACTTCTTCATCCTTGGTTCCTCTTCTTCTCTTCAGCCACCCTAGCCCTCAAGAGACTCACAATGCATCCATTTGATCTCTAACCTAGTGTGCTCTAAGAGAACCAATTCGATCCCTCTTGATAGTCCGGTTTTTCCTATGGACTCAAGCTAACATCTAACCAAGCAACACTCGCTTGGATCTAGCATGTCCTTAGCCTTGATCCACATCTTCTCCGCGACTCCATCAAGCTCTCGATCCGAAATGTCGAGGCAACCAATCACCAAGTCGTCGATAGATAGAATATGTGAGGCGACACTTCAATTGACATGACCATTTGAATATCCTACAAGGAAATGTTAGTCACATCAATATGGTCACCCAATCACCAAAACATTCATACCTTTGGGGTTTCCAAACTCCAATGGTCATGAAGCTTACAATATGTTCTTCACTGAGCACACATACTTCAGATATTCTTTGTCTTCAACCCTTGAGTCTTCGGCACAGTTCACCGAACCCAGTCTTCGGAATAGCCGAACGCATAGGTCTTCGGAGCAACTGACCGAACTTGAGCCTTCGGAGCCACCGAGTCTTCGGGACAACTGAGAAAACCAAGTCTGCGGAGCCACAACAACTGCATTGAGTGATCGGAATTACCTTTCCTTTAAATAAATTTGCCAACGCCAGGTCTTTAAGAGGACCGTCAATCCAGGGAGTTCGGAGGAAATAATAAACAACTCCCATCCTTATCTCTGTTTCTTGATCCAGCCATGGCATTGATTCCGCTTCTAAATATGAAAAGACCTTGACGTGACCCTTCAGCTTCTTGTCTTTATTCTTCAAACCGGGCCCACCAAGGTTCCTCCTGGACTCCCCGCGTCGCCGCGCGATTTCCCAGGAAGAAACATAAAAAATCCAATCTGTACTTGACCTTTCAGTTTCCAAAAGGCCACCTTTTGGCTATAAATGATAAGGACGGCGGAGCCCCCAAGTATCACTTTCGCATCCACCATCCACCATGGGCAAGAAAAGACCCACCACTCCACAGTTCATGAAGTGGTTCGACGGCGAGCTTGCCGGCGGGTCGGGATCCTTCTCCACGCATCCCGCTGGCGCTCCACCACCGGTAGCTGCTGCTCCTCCTCCGCTTTCCGCGGAAGATTACGGGCTCCCTCCTCCAAGTCCTCCTCCAGATCCATCTCAGGTCGTAGACCTAGAGGCGGACACGGCGGGGGATGAAGAGTTCGCGCGCCGCCTCCACATCGCCCTGAACAAGGGGCCACGCGGGATTCCGGCGGACGCCAAACCCATCCTCCTCGACGACTCCGACGACGACGACGACGGCGACAGCAGCGACGACGACGAGCCGAGCAAGAAGAAGGCCATGGTCCTGTACAATCCTGGCTGGGCTCCTTGGACGAGCGCTCAGGCCGGATCCAGTCAGGCGGGTGGCTCCATTTCCGTCGCCGCAGAAGATCCGCTCCTTCCTACCGGGGTCATCAACCCGGTCATGGCATTGAACGAGGGTTCTACCCTCTCCACCACCGAGGCGCCCCTCCCGCTTATCACTCTGGGTGAGGGCAGCGTAGGTGCAGGCTCCGCTGCTGCTGCTGCCGAAGCCTCCTCTCCCCTCATCACATATGAGGAGGACGAGGTTGATGCTGATGCTGCTGTTGCAGGCCCTGAAGATGCCGAAGATCGGCGGAACTAGGGATAAGGGGATGGCTATCATGCCATTCTCTTTGCAGTAGCCTAGGTTTCCTTATTTTTTCTTCTTCTCCTGTTTTATTCTTCTGTCAAGCAGGTCGGAGAGTAGAACCTAGATAGTTTTCTGCATGTCTTGCTTGTAATGTCTTTTGGCTATCTCCCGGTAGGCCTTCTTGGGATGCATCCTTGGACACATCAAGGGCTGCCTTCAATCCAAGATTATAATTCCTGAATGATATTGTATCTGTGATGTTGGCTTCTCTTTTTACTCTTGACAATATGTTTCACATGAGTCTTCGAGATAACTGAGCTTAGCCTCTCCGACGTGTCTTGATGACGTAAGTCTTCGTAGCAATTAACAGATCACTTGGTCGAGAACTCTTCGGGAGTAATACTCAATACGTTTTTCACGCACCGAAGGTTCTTTCCGATCCGGATCGTTAATCGAACATTATTAATTATCCGGGGCAATTGATCCCAGAAAATATTCCAACTTCCTACCTCATAACCAGGTAGTTATCCTTCCAAAAACCGAGCGCAAATCCAAACACATTATTTTAATAACAGAAAAGAGCATCACCTCGGTATATTCCGCGCGTAACCCAAGGAGGAGAAATCCCGCATTTACGGGGAGGTGAACCGTCACGCCGGGTTTTGCTTAAGCCCTCCACGCCGTATTCTTTTTCCTCCATCCTTTAGTCCGCACTCTTTTCCATTTCCTCAAACCCTAAACATTTCACATGGCCACCGCATCCTCGTCCGCCACAATCTCCAGCAATCCCAACGAGAACCAATCCTCCGACTCCCACAACTCCAACATTTCTCTTACCCAGGCGCAGCAGAAGATGATGAAGGGAGAAATCCCGAATCTGACGGAGTACTGGAAGAAATCCTCTCTGTCCCTGGAATATTTGGATGAACTGGAGAGAAGGGGGATGATCTCAGCTTTCCTGACGCGGCGGAACAACGGCGAGTACGAATACCATCATTGCAACACCACGGAGCTTCCGGTATTTGAGGCTCATCTTATGTGTGGTTTCAATCTTCCGCCCTCCAAATTTCTTGAGCAAATCTGTAGATTTTACCATATTGAGCTAGTCCAACTCAAACCCAATGCTGTGATGATGCTGAGCATGTTTGCCATCTTGTGTGAATGCTGGTTGGGCGTAGCCCCCTGCTTGAATCTGTGGCGTCACTATCACCAGCCCCGGTACTACAAGGGTCAGATGATGGTGTTTTCCGTAGGCTTTGTACTTAGGAACAAGGCTGAATTCATCCCGTACCCGTACAAGTCTTCTTGGAGCGGATACGACACCAGATATCTGATCTTGGACATGGGGACGAAGAACACCGTGATCAAGCTGGATGGCTTAATGCCAAATCATGAGAAGTGGGACAAGGGTCTTCCGACCTATGTTCCTCGGCTGAATAAGATGATAGCCAGGGTCAATGAGTTGATCAAATTGGGCCTGAGAGGAGAACATGTTGTGGAAGAATTCGTCCGGAGACGCATCTTCCCTCTTCAGCACCGTGATCCACTGGCTATGCATTATACTGGTCCTGGCGAACCTAATTGGTTACCGGTTGGAGGTAGATGTCCATCACTCATCAACATATCAGTATATACTTGATATCTGATTTCTGTTTGATAAGCATGTCATCTTTTTCTCTCCTTTGTAGCTACCGAACTCTCCGAAGAGGATGTCCGCAAGAGAGTAACTGATATCCTGGGTGCAGGGCCAGTATCTAAGCCTTCGACAGTACCTCTTCCTTATAGTGCGGCGAATCCACCTCCCGAGGTATGTTGATCGTAGATCTCCTCGCATTGCTTGAAGGTATATTTTCCGCCATACTTATCTTGTGTTCTGCAGAACCTGTATGAACCTAGCCCCGACGGTGTCCAACCTAATGTGGATATAGTCATCGGGGATAGTGACGAAGAAGGCAACGACGATCAGGAGAAGGATATAGCCGTTGCCGATGATGCTACCAGCTCTCTTGAGCGAAAGGTGGCTGCTGTTGCTGCTATCGAGCCATCTGGGGCACCAGGAGAAACCGAGAGGCCTGAACCGGCTGCCGATCCCACGTCCGGTAATATTCCGGTGGGTATCGAAGCCGCTAGTCTTCCTCCACCTGCCGTCAAGTCTTCGAAGCCCCCGAGTGGGGCGAAGCCAAAGACTATGACCCGCAAGCGCTTTCGATCGTCTGCTCCTGCAACTCCAGCAATTCCAGCAGCTTCGGCAACTCCAGCAACGGTTACCTCCGATGTCCCTGAACTGCCTCCAACTCGCGTCGCCAATCCTCGTACCGGCGATCAGGTACCCATCGAAATTGTTTTCGGCAGTCTCTTTAAAGGGTTTTCCAAAATCTCTCAAGTCTTGTCTTCCCAGGCGACAACCGCTTCTAGCCCTGCTGTCAAGAGAAGACGCTTCCGCACTAAGAGAGATACTTCGTGAGTACTTTGGCTAAATTCCCTTGCTGTCTGAAATATTTTCATTCGATCTTCTGATGTGTGGTCATGCTGTAGTGTCCTGTCCTCTTCTGCTGAACCCGCTCCCGCTGTCAACCCTCCGGCCCCGAACGCACAACCCGCGCCCGAACAGGCCCTTGTTGTTTCTGCTTCTGCATCCGGGACGGTTGGGGAGAGCTTAGTGTTCGACAAGCTGAGCCAGGAGGTGGTTGCTGCCAAGAAGTGGCATCTGCAGACTTGCAAGCGCCTCACTGACAAGATCAGGCAGAAAGAGGGAGAACTCGCTGTTCTTCAGAAGAAACTTTCGGACACTGAGGCTGCCCATGCTTCATCTGGGAAAGATGATAAGATTCGAGAGCTCGAAGCGGCTCTTATAGCTTTGAACAAGACCCATGATGAAGCCAAGACATCTCATGCCAAGGAGATTGCAGATCTGAAATCTGAGCATAAGGAGTACCTCAAGGATCTGCGTGTGGAGAAAGAGGCCTTATCGAAGACAGTGCAGGGTAATGCTTCCTGTCATATACTGCTTCCTTTTTGCCCTTTGCATATTCCTGAAGTATTCTGATATCTTCTGTTGTTGTAGACTTGAACTCAAAAAACGAAGCCTTAAGCACCGAGAACACAGCCAAGACTCAAGTGATCCAAACTCTGCAGGGGAAGGTGAAGAAACTGAAGGATGCCAACAAGATCCTGACTGCAGAGAAGGCCAAGCTTGCCGACAAGGTTGCTGATAGCTTAGTCAATGGCTGTGCCTTTGCTCTGGCTGCTTTGAAGAACCGTCATCCTGAACTGGACGTGAAGATTGTAGAGCAGGGCTTTACTTGTAATCTAGCTGATCGTGATGCACTTGTTGATGGTCTGATGGAGACAGCCGACAAGTTCATCATGGATTTGAACTTAGAAGTAACTCCTTCTGACGAGGAGAAGCCTTGAAATACTTGTACAGCCCTGCAATCAAACAATATGTTGATATACTTTTGGAGCTCAGGCTCCTGTTAATTCGTTTTAGATATGCATAGTAGCCCAGCCCCCTGCTTTTTTGGATACAGTTGTAACTGTATGCAGGAAAGCAGTATCACTAATATGCAATATCTAAATATCATAGAAGGATGTCCATTAATTCAGTGACGCTTAGCTTTGCCTGTGACAAGCTACGTTTGAACTAATTTTTTGGAGTTTGCTCCGTATCTGGAACCCATGATAGCTGTATAACATTTGACTTTGCTCATGGCAAGTTATGTTTCAAGCTAAATAATGGGGGTGTTGATCTTGCAACGTGGTCTGAAGTTGGCACTTATAACTCGATGGCTAAGGCTCTTACTTCAGACACTCGGGGAGACTTACGAAACTTATGAACCATTGGCCAAGCTATCATGTAGCACCATATGGCATAAGACTTGCAGTCTGTTGGGTGGTTGATCGTGCAACCGGCCTAGGGAGAGCCGCTTATTAACCTCATGGGCTAAGGGTCCCTCGCTAGAACGTCATGGGGGTCAATTAACTTATGAACCACAGTGTGGCTAAGCCTTATGACCAATCTTGCCTGAAGAGGCTGTTCGTACCGATGCCTTATAACCCTCATGTGGCTAAGACACCAGCCAAACTAGTAGACCGACCTGGGTCAGCCTTGGGAACCTTGCACAGTAGTTGGAGAAACTGAACACACTTTTATTCATCAAACAATGGATTACACATAAAACTTTCTAAGCTGATCAGTGTTCCATGTTCCGGGCAATATATCACCGTCGATATGGGCTAAGACATAAGCCCCCATGCCCGCATCCTCAACTATTATGTAGGGTCCTTCCCATGGAGAAGACAATTTGTGCTTATCCTTGGTTTTGATATCCTTCTTGATCACCAGATCTCCCACATCTAAATGTCGACCGACCACTTTGCTGGCGTACTGCTTCTTCAGAACCTCCTGATAACGTTCCACGTTATGGAGTGCTGTGTTGCGTTCTTCTTCGAGGAGCAGTAGATCAACCTCTCTGGAGATTGGCTGGTCGTCTTCATAAAAATTGGTGATCCGATGAGCCCCCAAGTGAATCTCGGGTGGCAGTACTGCATCAGCGCCGTAGACTAGGAAGAATGGAGTTTCCTTTGTAGCTCGACTGGTAGACGTCCGTGCTGACCACAGAACGGTCGGTAGCTCTTCGATCCAATTCTTGCCTTTAGCTGCTAGCTTCTCGTAGACTCGTGCACGCATCCCCTTCATGAGGATCCCGTTGGCTCGCTCGACAGCACCATTGGTTTGAGCATGAGCCACCGAAGATGTCGGGTGAATTATACCATGATCGGCACAAAACTTCTCAAACCGGCGACCGATGAACTGTCGACCATTGTCTGATATCAACTTTCTAGGAACTCCAAACCTTGTGACTATACTTCTCATAAACTTGATGGAAGCAACCTCAGTGATGTTCACAACTGCCTCTGCCTCGATCCACTTGGTGAAAGTGTCGATGGCGACGTATAAGAATTTGTACCCTCCTTTGGCTTTAGGAAACGGTCCCAATATATCCACTCCCCAGATAGCAAAAGGCCATGTAATAGGAATTGTATGTAACTCTTGAGCATGCCTTGTACTTTGCCTACTGAAGAATTGACAGGACTTACATGTCTGCACGAGGTGAATAGCGTCTTGCTTGGCCGTGGGCCAGTAGAATCCGTGCCTGAATGCCTTGCCGATGAGAGTGCGATAAGCTGCATGTGCACCGCAGATCCCACCGTGTATATCATGCAGTAGCCGAATGCCATCTTCCGTAGAGACACACCTCAGCAGAATCCCATTGAGACCTCGTCTGTAGAGCACGTCGTCAATCAATACGTAGTGCTTGGACTTGCGGGCCAATCGTTCCGTGGCCGCATCATCATCTGGGATAGGACTGTTTTCGAGAAACAGGCGAATCGGTATACGCCAGTCTTCGACAGAGCCTTCTCCCGCGTCGATAACCATCATCTCCACTTCATCGTGTGTGCTTGCCGCCGATGGCTTGTGGAGCTTCTCTAAGAACACATCGTCTGGGACTGGAGATCGTGATGAAGCAATGCACGCTAAATGGTTAGCGTCACGATTGTCCAGCCGTGGTACGTATCGCACTTCGAGACCATCGAACCCTTTCTCCAGCTTCCGAACTTCTTCAAGGTAATCGGCCATCTTCGGATCAGAGCATTGATACTCCTTCTGTACCTGCCGGGCGACTAACTGTGAATCCCCTTTCACGAGCAGTCGGCTGATACCGAGAGATTTGGCAATGCGGAGACCTGTCACGAGGCCCTCATATTCTGCAACATTGTTCGTAGCTTGGAAGAGCAGCTGGATGGCGTACTTCAATACTTTTCCTGCCGGAGATATGAAGACAACTCCGGAACCGGCGCCTTTTAACGTGAAGGAACCATCAAAATACATGACCCAGTGATCTGGATCTTTCTTGTCGTCATCACCATCATCGGTCCACTCTGCTATGAAATCCGCCAGAGCTTGTCCTTTGATGGCTGTTCGAGGGACATATTCGATCTGATATTGACCAAGCTCTACAGACCACTGAGCAATTCTGCCGATGGCATCCTTGCAATGCAGAACAGTCTGGAGCGGTCTATCCGAGACCACCTTGATTGGATGAGCTAAGAAGTAATGCTTCAGCTTTCTGGATGTCATCAGTACTGCATATAAGAGCTTCTGCACCATCGGGTAACGCGTCTGGGCATCTTTCAATATCTCACTGACGAAATAAACAGCGAACTGTTTGGGCCCAGTGTCTGTTTCCCGTTCAACTGTCAGCGCAGCGCTAACGACTGAATCTGTGGCAGCAACATAGAGTAGCAGTTCTTCATTGGGCTGTGGGGGTTTCAGGGTGGGCATATTTTTGAGATAAGCTTTGAGCTCCTTGAATGCCTCTTCTGCCTGGTCATCCCACTGAGAACCATCTTGATTGCGCAATAACTTGTAGAATGGCATACCTCGTTCGCCCGACCTTGAAATGAACCGGTTCAAGGCCGCCATCATGCCTGCTAGCTTCTGGACTTCTCGCCTGGTCTTCGGAGGCTTCAGCTTTTCAAGAGCCGCAACTTTCACTGGGTTGGCATCAATCCCTCGCTCGGAGATCATGTACCCCAGTAGCTTTCCAGATTTCACCCCGAAGACACATTTGGCAGGGTTGAGCTTCATCTTGTACTTTCTCAGATTGTCGAAGGTTTGCTTCAGGTCTGCCAGGAGATCCTCGGACTTCTTGGTCTTGACAACGATGTCGTCAATGTAGGCTTCGACGTTCTTCCCGATCTGATCCTCGAAGACTATGTTGACACACTTCTGATAAGTACACCCCGCATTCTTCAACCCGAAGGGCATCGTGATGTAGCAGAATATTCCGAACGGCGTGATAAAGGCCGTCCTTTCTTGATCATCAATATTGAGGCTAATTTGGTGATATCCAGAATAAGCATCAAGAAAACTTAATAACTCACTAGTGGATGTAGAGTCTACAATCTGATCTATCCTCGGAAGAGGGTACTCGTCTTTGGGACAAGCTTTATTCAAACTAGTGTAATCGACGCACATGCGCCAGGACTTGTCTGGCTTAGGAACTAGTACAGGATTTGCTAGCCATTCAGGATAGTCTACCGTTCTAATGAACCCGGCTTTGAGAAGCCTAGTGACCTCCTCATGTATGGCGTCGCGTTTGTCCGGCGTGTACCTTCGCTGCTTTTGCTTGATCGGCTTGAAAGCCGGGTCGATCCCCAATTTGTGCTCGATCACCTCCCTGGGGATCCCGGGCATATCAGATGGCTGCCATGCAAACACATCGATATTCTCCCGGAGGAAGGCTACGAGCGCGTCTTCCTATTTAGGGTCGAGATTGTCCCCGACGTTGGTCCTCTTGCCGGGGTCGATGAAGCTGAGGCCGATTGGCTTGCTGCCCTTTCTAGCTGTCTCGTCTTCCTTCGTGCTTGGCTCGTTGACAGTCATTGCTGGCGCTTGAGCGGCCGCTGTCGACGGAGATGCCGCATCTGAAGACTTCGCATCGGCAACTGCTGCTATCTGCCTTTGATCTTCTCGAGGAGTTTTTGGCTGGCGCTGTGAGTCAAGATCTTTCGAGTCAAAGTGGCCAGCGATGATGAGCGCATTGACGTCGCATCTCACGGCCTGGTCTTGATCAGCGCACAGCGTGATAATACCCGCAGGTCCTGGGATCTTGAGCATGGCGTAGGCGAAGTGTGCGGCCGCCATGAACCTGAACAGGAACGGCCTTCCCAGGATGCAGTTGTAGGCAGATTCGAAGTCAGCTACCTCGAACGTCAGGACTTCAGTTCTTCTATTCTCTCTCGGGCCCACTGTCACTGCTAGCTCTATCTTCCCAAGAGGACGCGAAGACACCCCAGGCAGGATGCCGTGGAATGATTCCCCAACTGGTCGGAGAGCGGTGATCGGCAGGCCCATCTGGTCGTACGTCTTTTTCATCAACAAGTTGAGACCGCTTCCGTTGTCGATCAACGTCTTCGCGACCTTGTTCCTGTGGATGATGACTTTGGCGACAAAGGGCAACTCTGGGTTGCTTAGCAGAGTCTTCGGGTGGTCATCGGCATTGAACGCGATCGGAGTATCCGACCACTCTAGTCTTCTAGAACAAGGTTCCGCCATAGCCACCTCCCTCTGTAGCTTCTTGTACTGGCTCTTCGATGACAGAGCGGAGCTCCCTCCGAAGATCATGTTGATCTCCGGGTACCTCTCCTCCTCTTCATCGTCATGATCTCTGCGATTCCTGTAGCGTGGGCGTTCATCCCGGTCATCGCGCTCCCTGGGCTCCCGTTCTCGGTACTCCCGATCACGGCGCCCACGATCTTGATTCTCCCGATCTCGGTTCTCCCGATCTCGGTGTTCTCGATCTTGGCTTTCGCGGCCCCGATCCTCTTCTCTGACTGTCCGTGAGATCTTGCCCTCTTCTAGACGCTTCTTTTCGAGCTTGAGGTAGTCGAAGCACTCTTCTAGTTCGTGGTTGGGGGAGCGATGAATCGGACACCATTTGGCCACGCCTTCGGGACGACCTCGCTTCTTGCGGAAGTGATTGCGATCCGATCCCGACCGATCGACCACGTTCACCTCCCTGTCTTCTGACTTCTTCTTCGGAGCCTTGCCCCGGCCATCGGAGAGGCGAGCACGAGCATCAGCAGCCTTAGCGCAGATTTCTGCCAATCGGAACAGCTCTGCAGTGGTCTTCGGCTCGTTCTCCGCTATGGTTTCCACCATCTTCACATCCACACACCCTTCTTGGAAGGCGAGGATTACTTCTATATCGAAGATGTCTGCAATTGTGTTCTTCATTAGGCAGAAGCGCTTGATGTAGTCTCGAAGATTCTCATCAGCCTTCTGCTTAACACCTCGGAGCTGCTCTGGTGTTGCATTGCGATTGTACGATCCAAGGAAGTTTCCCTTGAAGACCTCGCACAGTTCTGCCCAAGAGTCGAAGTGATATGCCGGGAGGTTTAGCAACCACGACCGCGCTGCTCCGGTCAGGGCGGTGGGTAGATAGGCGCACTTGATCCTTTCGTCTCCTCCTGCGGCATCTATCGTCGTGGAGTAGATTGACAAGAACTCTTCTGGGTTGATGGTGCCGTCGTACTTGTCGATAGACCCCACTTTGAACTTGGCTGGCCACTCGACAGTTCGGAGATAGCTACCCAGAGCCCTATACGGGGACGGCTTAGAAGCCGTCTCTGAGCGCGTCCCTCTACGAGCTGGAGCGCCTGGAGTTTGTTGGTCTGGTTCCCCCCTTGGGGGATTGCCAGTTTGGTTCCTCCGCTGGTTTAGCTGATGTCTTGCATCCGACGGCTCCAGATTACGCCGATGTCGCCTAGGGTGATCGGAAGACGATCCATGCGAGGATGAATCGGCCCTCTGGTCATTGGTAGCCCCCAGGCGTCTGTGTACTGGAGTCCTGGCCGGCGCCGCGACCTCCTGATCTTGCGGTGGGATCACGCGGCCGGCAAGTTCTACAACTTGTTGTACCATCGGAGCTAGTGGTGTTCCATCAGGGGCCATACGCGCGAGGGAATCCAACGCGGTCTGGAACCGGACGGCGTCGAAGTCGGTGTTGAGGTTTCTCGGCGTCACATTGGACGGCGCAACCGATCGAGATCTGATCGAGCAGATGGTGCGCAAATCACTGGATGCCTCGTCGTCACGTCCCGCCATGAAGACTTCTCTGGCCGGGTTGTGACCCTGATTTGGATCTCCGATCTCGGGGCAGTCACTGTCGCTGAAGTCGGACTCGTAGTCAGGATAACCGAGCCCGAACCCAGGAAAATACCGCCCCTCGGTGATGTCGAGAGCGATCTTTTGCATCCTCGCTTCTAGGGCAGAGCTAGGTGGCGGATCCGAGGTAGATCCGTCTTCTAGGCGGGTTCCAAACGGAGAGCCCGATACCCGCGAAGCGATCTGGAACTCGGCCGCGGAATTCCGCAGCCCGAACGTAGTACAGGGGGCCGCCGGCAACACACATGGCGCCGCCGACGAGCTCTTTTCAGCAGATCCGTTTGAGGGCGGAGCCTTCATGGCCGCCGGGGACGCCTCCTGCGCCGCCGACGACGTCTTTTCTTGGAGATTTCCTTCCTTGTCCGCGACGAACGTGAAGGACCCGAACTTGAATTCGGCGCCCGCCGGGAACTTCATCTTGTCCGCCAATGCCATCTGATGCGCTAGACGGATCCTCAGCGCTGCCCCCCTTCCTGGCGCGCCTCTGTCGTCGCTCGAATAATCGAGAGAACGGCAAATATTTGGTTCGGGGAACAACGATCAATCGAGGTATCGATCTAGGGCACAGAGAGAGTTTTTATACTGGTTCGGGCCTCCCGGAGGATAATAACCCTACGTCCAGTGTTTGTCGTGTTGAATATGGTGGTATGTATGATCTACAACGCGATGTCCTCTCATCGGAGGGTTACATGTATATTTATAGTCCTTGTTACCGCCTCTAGGAGTCCTTGCCTTGTTCTACAAGACTTCCGATCTGCTGTAACAGATTCGGAGTCTATCTACAAGTTTCCTTTCGTGCGATACAAGTCTTCGGAAAATACCAAACTAAGTCTTCGGGAATATCTGAAAATATGGGTTACGACAAAACTATTTCATGTTGATAATTCAACTGTCGTTAAGCAACTCTTATCTAAAGATATGTTATGAGCAATGTCAGATAATCAAAGAGACAAATAATAAGGGTGCGTTTGGATGAGGGAATCGTTTCTGATTCTGCTCTGAATCGGTTGGAGCGGTTCCAAACGGCAAAAGATCGAAACGTTTCAGAGGAGAATCGGCTGAGAACGTTTCGCAAAAATGAACTACGAGCACGAAACACCCAAATCGGTGTTCCACACCGATTCGCTCCGATTCGCTGCTTCGGTTACTTCTTTGCCCCTCTCTGTCGACTCAATGCCTTCGCCGCCGACATTGCTCGGAGCTCCGTCCGAACTTCTCCTTCAAATCTAACCTTAAAAATGGGTTGTTCTTGATCCGTAGATCATTTCCCCCAATTTTCCTCCTCCTATTAGTCGCAGGAGCACAGCCAATCAGCCCCCGCTCTACTGCATTCTTCTCTGTTGTCTGTTTTCTTCGTTCTGTTTTCGTCCAGAGGAAGAAGATGAGCAGTTAGGTGAAGCTGTGGTGGGCTGGGCCTAGTGGGCTAAGGTGTAGAGCAAGTGGTGGGTTGCGATGGGATAGTGGGGTGGGCTTTTCTTTTTTTTTGTCAATTATGTGGATGGTTTTTATATTAGAATTTGTTTATGCAAACCATAAAAAATCAAGAACATATGCTAAAAAAAAATAAAAAATCAAGAACAAATAATAAGAAAACTTCATTCATGATGTTACGTGGCAGAAACAATAAAACCCACATGGGTCATTTTATCCTCCTCCACTCTATACTGAACTGAATCCAAAAAATAGCCAAACAGTTTCTGAGGTGATTCTGTTTCAAGTTATGAAACGTTTCTGGGTTGAAACTAAAACGTTTCTGATTCTCGGTGAATCTGGAGCTGTACCAAACACACCCTAAGAAATCAAAAGTACATCGAGAAAAATTAGTTTGGACGGATGTGTGCCTGATCAACTGTGCAGGTATACAAATACAATTCTGTGCATTAAGTTTGGATAAAAGGAGCAAGGTTTAGGGTGCCTTTGGCAGCCTGAATCGTTTCAGATTCTAGGCAGAATCACTTGAAACGGTACCAAACGCCACCACAGCGAAACGTTTCGACGCTGAATCGGTGAGAAACGTTTCGGCTTTTTTACCTAGCGAAGCGAAACGGCATTTTAGGTGTTCCGCAGGGAGAATCGTTTCGCACCCTTCTCATCTCCCTGGATTCACGCATTATTTACAGACTATTGCCATCACCGCCAAAAAATCCCCATGCTCGTCCCTGTCACAACAGACTACGATTTCAGGTTTTGATAGAGGGGAATGGCAGAGGAGATGGCCTGCGTTTGATTTTGCTTGTTTGTGAGTGTGAACACACTTTAATCAGGCATCTATGCAAGCTCCAAGAGCAGCCATGGCGGTCGGTCGTTCTTTTTTCTTTTCTTACGCAGGTGAGGAGAGGAAGAAGATGAGTAGAGGTGGGACCAGGTGTAGGTTCTGCTATGCACACACCGTGATGTTACATGCCAGCATGTCAATTAGGTTTTCATTTGCACAAAAATTCCAGAATAAACAGTATAGAGTATACTTGCTCATAAGGGTATATTGGTCATTTCAGGTATTATCCACCTATCAAAGAATCTGAAACACCTCTACGAGCCAAACGGTTTCTGAAGTGATTCTGATTCAGGTTGAGAAACGTTTCTGGGTTGAAACTGAAACGTTTCTGATTCTCGGTGAATCTGGAGCTGTACCAAACGCACCCTTAGGGACGTAATTACCCGCATAACGCACTTGAAGACCCTGGCAGCCGCCCTGTTCAACACGGCGTGCAGAACCATCTCCTTCTTGGCATCCGTGAGCTCATGAGTCCTGGCGCCTGCCCCCATGCCGTCGCGATCACGCTCCGACTCGTCCGGGAGGCAGCGTTTCATTGCTGGCGGGTGCCTCACCGCCGGCGCAGCCGCAGCCACTCATAGGTCGCCGGAGAGGCGATGGAGCGTTGCCGCGATGCATCTTTAATTCGTCTAGGAACAAACGGTGAATTCTTTCTCGTGCTAATAATCGTGGACTCTGAATAATCATCACGTTAATGCTGGGGGGAATCGTGGCGTACCTGGGCGGGTCCCTTCGAGTCCATATGGGCTCAGAACAGGTGGCCCATTAACAGAGCTCAATGGTTTGATACGGGATTTTGTAAGGCGAAATTTTTTCTCGCGGCCCACATTTGCCACGCCAACGTCACAAGAATTTCCATGAATGATTCTGAAAAAAAAAAAGAATTTCCATGGATAAAGTCCCTCTAAGTTTGGACCTAGTCTAGCACCCATGAAACTAAATTTGGTTTACTTTACCCTCAGGCCTCAATATTTGATGAGTTAGCTCATTTTTCACCTTTCTCTCCAATTCAAAGCGGTTTTGCTAACGCGACTCAGGTTAAGACGGTTTTGCCGATGCAACTCAACATAGGTTTATTCATACACAATGATAGACCATGAAAACAATGATTATGACGAATCTTTTGGGTGAAGTTTGGCGAGGATTGCTATGCCAGATGTATAGAGATTATCACAAACTCTTTGCTGAAATTCGATAAGAATGTCTAGCTCCATACCTTGAAATGCATGTGTGTGTGTGTGCAGGCTGAGTATGTAAAATTGCCTTGACTTAACTCGTCAGTAAAACAACATTGCACTAGAGAGAAAAGATGCATAATAAGTTAATTTGGCAAATGTTAGAGGTAAAGTAATCCAAATTATAATTTAGAAGGTTATCTAAACTGTCTAATTAAATTTGAAGAGAGTAAAATGGACTTTATTCCTTTCTTTATGGATGCATTTCACTCAAAACACGAGCATGCGGCTTTTGTCACCACTGAGCCTTCAGATGTTAGGGTAAGGCGGCAAGGACGCCACCGGCCGCTGACAATGAAGGAATACTATGAGATCAGGGAACGGCGGTAGTGGCAGTGGCAACCGAGATCGACTGCGCGATAGAAGGCAGGTCACGGTGCATGCTCTGCCAATGAAGGCTAAGAAATAAGACGGCCTATTAACCCTCTAGTACTTTTTTTTTACGAGGGACCTTCGTACTATGTTGCAATGCTAGCCATTTAGCCAGCTTTATATATATGGCTATAACTCAGGTACGTTTTCGTATATGAATCTCGCAAGTCACAAATAGTTTTTAGCCTAGGGTTTTTGTTTTACAAAGTTCTAGAAAAATAAAAAAGCAACAGGTGCTAGCAAAGAAGACTATACATTTAGCAAAGAAAACTATACATTTCCCTTGCCAAAAAAAAAAAGAAAACTATACATTTAGCCTATGATGTCACAACTCAAAAAAATTAAAAAAAAACAAAGATTGGAAGGGAGAGACGTCCCCTCCAACAGTTTTGTATGTAGGGAGGAATCGAAACCGGGTCCCCTGATGCCACAAGCCACAAAGTAGATGAACGAGAACAAGAGTGATTCGAGGCTATGCGCACAAATAACAATTGCATGATCCTATCCTCACGCATTAAGATAGTTATTCCACATCAGTATGTATACGCAGTCACAACTCCTCCTCGTGTGTCTAATCCAGGAACAATCCGGCCAAGATGATAAACACATCAGCCATGGGAACTGCTACAGCTATCACAACGAACTTGCTGAACCATGTATCTCCCTCAATGCTGTTGGTCACGTATCTTTTCATGGATTCGTAGAAATACAGCAACAGTATGAGTAGCATTGCCTGCAAAAAATTTTCAGCAAGAGTTTCAGTCAGTGGTGAAGCTAGAGAAATTGCAATGAGGATGCACAACTACACAACACCACAAATACTGTTGTTTGTGGGTGAATAATTATGTGTTTAGAGGGGGTGCATAAGTGATTAAAAGCTGTCAATGTTCACTAATGTTCAGGGTTTTTTTTTTTGGTGCATCTGCACCCAAAAGCTGGTTTCCGTGGTTCATTATCTGGAACAAAACACAACAAAGCGTTAAAAGAAAGAAAAAAAATAACAAGACAATTTTTATGTGAACGCGATTCACCAAAATTCATCTTTTGGACACACACGACATCTGTTGATATTTGTCTCTAGCAAAAACAGCCAAATTATAACGCCATAAAATTGTTGGCTTATTAATTGACGATCATATCAAAATTGTAATGCCAAGAAACTTTTGTCGAAAAAGGTTTTTAGGCGCTGTTCGTTTTCTCTAACCCTAAATTTAGACGTGTCACATCAAAGAGAATCTTGCTATTTAGGAGTATTAAATAAAATTTAATTACAAAACTAATTGCAGAACCCCTGGTCTAATTCGCGAGACGAATCTAATGAGAGTAATTAAGCTGTGATTGGACGGTTACTGTAGCATCACTGTAGCAAAACATAAATTAATTAGGCTCATTAGATACATCTCGTAAATTAGCATTCATCTGTCAAAAAAGTTTTATAATTAGACTTTATTTAACTCCTAAATAGCAAGATTCTTTTTGATGTGACAGGTACAAATTTAGGCCTAAAGAAAATGAATCCACACGTTATATTGTAGGATGTAATAAACCCAGGTTCTCTGGTCGGTACGTATTTGTCACTTTGTCCTTTATTTCAGAGACATTCTTTCCTGTACGTATTACTTATGTACAAAATTGGTGACGATAATTACTTATGAACAAACTGCAATTCGGTACCAAGAATAATCATATAATCTATCTACAAGATTTGACGAAATCTCTCTGTGCATACATAATGCATCGATTATTCGTAAACGTACGTACCCGGCACGCGAACTTGACCATCCTGGTCCCGACCCTCCTCACGAACATGTCAAAGGCCTCCTGGTCGGGCCTTGACTGGAGGTCCGGCGGCAGCGCCGCCTCCTTGCTTGACGACGCCTGGCAACACGTCATCGATGAGACGGCGACGGGGGCGATGAACTGGTGCGCTTAGAGAAGGCTTTGGGTTTTCAAAGGGCGTCCGATTTTTTTTTAGCCAACAAAAGGGCGTGCGAGTTGGCTTTACAATACACGCAGATCGGGGTGTGAGTGGGCCGAGGTTCAGGCTCAGCCCAGGGGGAGAGAGGCCTGTAGACTAGGCCTGGGCAGATTGAGCCCATTGACCAGCGATCCTTGATGGTATGCAAATTTCGTCAAGTTTTGCTATCAAAATATTACAGTCAAAATTTGTCTCTTTGATGCCAAACCGCATTTGACGAAATTTAGGGACTGCATTTTGACAAAAAAAATTGACAAAGTTTGTACAGTCCATGAAGAAAGGTTAAAAGTGATACTCAAGGCCGAAAAAAGTAAGCCATGGAGGTGCTTGCTTGTCTCGTCGCTGCTAGCTGCGACTTATTATGGCACGGCTCATGCCCGGACTGTGAAAACCAAGTTCATCAAGACATGGTTATGCTGGCCTTGCGGGTTGTGCCGTGTCAGCCAATGGCTGAACAACATAACTGCACAAAAAAATGAGGTGCGAAGGAGATTTGATCCCACTGCGTGAGGATTAGAAGGCTCATAGGCTAGTACGAGCATCACGTTTTGGTAAAGGTAAAGGAATTAAGGAAGCCGTAAACCTCTCGTGCTCACCTAGCCACGGCGAATCGGGGGCTGCTTTAGCGCACCTAGGTGGGCATTGAAGAGCAAGCGGAGGCGGGGCGCCGGCTAGTTCGGGCCCATCATGTCTTAGAGCATGTTTGGATCCACTTTAGTCCTATGACTAAAATTAGTCATACTAGTAGTGTTTAGTCACCCCCTGTTTGGATCCTATGACTAAACACCATTAAAGTCTAGATTTTTCTCTCTCTCCCTCTCCCTTCCCTCTCCCTCTCCTGCGTACATGTCAACAGAAAGCGTAGAGAGTAGATAGGAGACGGCGGCCCGGCCGGGGGGGGGGGGGGGGGGGGGGAGGGGGCGCTGGGCGGGGCGGCGCGGGCACGGGCAGGCGGCGGCGCGGCGCGGGCGCCGGCGGGCGACGACGCGGTCCGGGCGGGGCGAGCGGCGCGGCGCCAGGAAGCTTCGGGGAGGAGGCGAAGGGGATAAGATGCGGTAAATGAGGAGAGAGAGAGAGACTAAAGGAAATTTTAGCTGGCCCAAGGGAGACTAGAGACTAGACTAGTTTTAGTCATCTTTTAGTCCCACCTGTTTGGGAAGTTAGTCCCTGAAAGCGACCAAATTTAGCCCGACTACTTCTAGTCACTGGGATCCAAACACCCCCTTATTGTCGTGGAGGCGGCGAGAGTGCACGGAGGGCTGGGAATCCTTGTGCCTATGCGCCCCCTGCGAGTTTAGGTTAGGGGACAGCTGCGGCACGGTGAGGCGGCGTGCGACGAAGAATTTGGGTGCGGCGAACGCATGGAAGATTTTCAGCAGCCGCAGCACGAGCCCAATCGAGTTGAGTCGGGAACAGAGGGAACCTACTGTTTTTTTTACTCCAATTTTTGTTTTTAATTATGTAGTTTGCAACGGTGATTAGGAGCCTTTGAGTCCTTGTCGACATTTTCACTTGGGCGAACATGTCGCTTGATCATGTATAACAAACTATTGTGCTCATTGGTCTATCTCATAAATTAGAATGTAATTTCACAATTAATGCAAATTTGATAGATGAAGAAAGCTAGAAAAGATCATTTAATCAAGCTCTACAAGATCATTTGCTTCTCTGGGACTAGTTTGATGATTTGGATGGACAAGGCTCCTCGTCTCAGCAATTTGCGGCTAATTGATCGCTATGCAGCTTACTTTTGTACATTGTATTTCACATTCCAATTGGTGTGCATGTTACTAGGGGTCATAGCTTTGTCGTTTCCTGATTCTACACCTTTTGCATTGTTTGTATCATGGAAGGGAGCCCTCCATGCTTTTCTACTTGGAAATGCCTCATTCCACTTAAGCATGATGCAATTCTATACAAAGGTGCAGCATACGTACATATCATTCTTTGTCATGTGCGCTTTGTTCACCATCATCTGGTACTTTGGTACACATAACCATGAGGTGCTCTTACTCTCTTACTATTTTTATGTGCATCAGTTAATCTATGTGTAGAGAATGTTATCTTCATACATAATTTTCTTTACATGTCGTAATCTTTTAGGAAATTTGGAAAGTGCACAACAAATCTTGTTTTGTGGAAAAAGAAAATTTAATTAGATATGATATTAATATCATTTGACATGTTTATACATTCTTGGAATATTGTGTAGGAGTCCAGCACAGATTACAACAAGAGATGTTAATTTATGAGGACCAAGGTTCTTGAAGTAATTGTTCTGCATCACTATCTTCGTTGAGATGTTGTCGATCAGAGAATTGAATTCTTCTATTTTCAAGATAGATTATGTGGAGGTAATGATGAATGAGATAACACCAAAAAAATAGTGTTGTTATTTCTGGTGGAATAACTCTGTGATGTTTTGTCTTAAAGAATTGTTTTTTTTTTATGTTTTGGCTACATGAGACTATCTAAAGAAATCAATGGTTGAAACTTCTTTCTTACTGCACACTTTCTCTTATTTGGTAATAAATTTCGCATTTGCTATCATGTCACAGGAAGATAAATAAATTTAATGTATGTGTGGTACAAAAGTTTTGATAGAATGTTTGCTGCTAGCTTTGATGGATTCATGCCCAAAATTTATCTCCTAATGTGATAAGTATCAGTTGTATGAGAATGCACTACTCATGTGGTCATTTTGAAGTTCTCATTATCCTTGTCCAATACATGTTCTCAATGGCGATTGCTTTCTTCTTAGAACGTGCTTAAGCTATGTAATGGCAACATAATACATAGTACATTATTTAGTTTATAAATTAGGCATTTTGCAAAAAATATCCAAGTTAGGTCGTAAGGAAGAAAGTGAACACTAGAGCTTTCTGGAAACTTGCATCTTTTACCAATTAGTATGCAAGTTTCTGGAGCTTTTTATCGAGCTTATGGGCGAAGATTACGTGTACAATTATGACACTAACACCTAGACTGGTAAGCCTAACCTTGATGACAGGTTCTTCAAATGTAACAAACTTTAGCTCATCCCACTATGCCGACAGGGTACAACCTTATATCTTGAAGTGTGCCGTGAAAACAAGTTAGCACCAAAGAAAAGAAATAGCAGCAATATCTTTCGGTTCAACTCAACAACAATTGGTTCATTTCTACTATCTCTAATATTTCTCAATTAATCTACATCATTACTTAATATATTTGTATATATAATCTAACAAATACTCTCTCCATTTCAAATATAGGTAGTTCTAGCATTTAAATTTTTTTTGCCAAATATATGCAGTCCTGGATTTCCAATGCAACTTTCCCACTTCCAAGTGCATCGTTTCCTATGCCTATCTCTAACTCTCTCCTCCACTCCTCATTGTTTTTTGTGTCCATCACCTTTTTCACCCCTTCTTAGTTACCATGTTCAAACTCAGAACTGCATATATTTTGAAACGGAGGGAGTATTTGGTAATCCACTTATCTTTGTCTATGTCATGTGTACATTTTACTTGTTAAAGAATAAATATCAAGCACAGAAGTGAATGAAGTGATAACTGAAGAGATATGTAATTTCTAATGCATCTTTTATGGAGGTTTCTCATATGGGTGGTTGGGGATTTTGTGCTAGAGATCACCACCGGCAGGGTGGAATCAAATCAGCCATGGATGCCTTCCATGCTGAACTCATTGTTGCAACAAAAGGAATACGCTGCCATTGAGAAGGTCATGACATATATTATATTGGAGAGTGATGCTATCATGGTAAAATAAGGAATAAAAGGCGACACTTTATCCTTTGAACTTAAGCCTTTATTAGAGCAACTCCAGCAGTTTCCCTAAAACTCATGCATCAAATTCTGGTTTAGGGGATGCATCAAATCCATTTCTAGGATTTGATGCATGACTACTCCAGCAGTTCCCCTAAACTAGAATTCAAACCATACAAACACACATGCAAATAGTGCGAAACTTGATCATTCAAACATACACATTTCAAATTAAAATGAAAATTCAAATTTCAAACTCCAAAGTCAAATTCAAATTCAAATTGAAACAAGCTACATGGCCGGAATGCTAGGAACACAATCAAGGATCAAGTCGATGTCCAAGTCTTTGCCACAAGTGCTCAACAAGATCTACATGGAGTTGATGATGCTCCTCGCGATTGTTGATCTTTCCATGCACTTGGAGGAATTTTTCTAGACGGTCTTTATCCCTTTGTGGCCGCACCTCTGGAACACGTGTCCCCTCCGTCTCATAGATATAGTCCAGATCTTGGCCTCGCTCATCTTGTAAGATCATTGGGGGGGGGGGGGGGGGGGGGGATCGTGGCATACCTGGCCGGTCCACTTCGAGTCCAAATGGGCTCAGAATAGGTGGCCCATTAACAGAGCCCAATCGTTTGAGACGGGATTTTCTAAGGCGGAATGTTTTCTCGCGGCCCACATTTGCCATACCTCACGAGAAATTTCCATGCTGTGTTTCTTTTGTGGATAAAGTCCACTTCACTGTCTCAAAGTTTGGACTTAGTCTAAATAACATTTTCAACTAAAATTTAGTTTACTTTACTCTCTATATTTGCTAAATTAGCTTATTTTTCACCTTTCTATCTAATCCAAAGCGGTTTCGTTACGTGAACTTAGGTCAAAATGGATTTTGACGATGCAACTCAACATAGATTTATTCATACACGACGTTAGCCAATGAAAAAAACGATTATGGCGATTTTTTGGGTGGAGTATCGCGAGGATGGCTACGCCATCATAGAGCGAGATGTAGAGAGATTATGACACTATGGCTCGCTCCATATGTTGAAATGCATGTGTGTCCAGGCTTAGTATGTAAAATTGCTTTGACCTAACTCATGTTAGTGAATTACATTGCATTGGAGAGATAAAGTGAAAAATGCTAATTTAGCAAATGATGGAGGTAAAATAAACTAAAAAATAGTTTAGAAGGTTATCTGGACTATGCCTAAACATTGCAGCTGATTTCACTCCTGACACGAGCATGCGGCCTTTTTCTCACTACTGAGCCTTCAGACGTGGAAGCGGTGCCGGTGAGATGGCAAGGACGCCACCTGCCGCTGACATTGAAGGAATACTATGAGATGGACGGCGCGACAGCAACAAGGCAGTTCACGGCGCCTGCCTTGTTGCCAATGAAGGGTATGAAATAAGACGGCCTATTGCCCTTCTAGTACCTTCATTTTTTTTTTTTGCGAGGGACCTTCTAGTACTATGTTGCAATGCTAGCCATTTAGCCAGCTTTATATATTGGCTATAACTCAGATACGTTTTCGTATATCAATCTCTGGCAAGCCACAAATAGTTTTTTAGCCCAGGGGTTTTTTATTACAAAGTTCTAGAATAATAAAATTAAAAGCACCAGGTGCTAGCAAAGCAAACTACTCCCTCCGGTTTTAAATTATTGACGTCGTTGACTTTTTTTGTTATGTTTGACCATTCGTCTTATTCAAATTTTTTCAAAAATTATCATATATTTTGTTATGATTTGTTTTGTCATTAAAGAAATTTGAAATATATCTTATAACTTTGCATGTTTGAACTAATATTTTGAATAAGACGAATGATCAAACGTAACGAAAAAAGTCAATAACGTTAACAATTTAAAACCGGAAGGAGCAGACATTTAGAAGGGAGAGACGTCCCCTCCAACAGTTTTGAACCCGGGTCGCCTGATGCCACTAGTCACAAATTAGATTAACAAGAACAAGAGTGATTCGAGGCAATGTGAAGAAATAACGATTGCATGGTTCTATCACACATTAAGACAGTTATTCCACATCAGTATCTATATATGTAGTCACAACTCCCCGTGTGTCTAATTAATCCAGGAACAATCCCGCCAAGATGATAAACACATCAGCCATGGGAACGGCTACAACTATCACAACGAACTTGCTGAACCATGTATCTCCCTCAATGCTGTTGGTCACATATCCTTTCATGGATTCGTAGAAATACAGCAACAACACGAGTAGCAGTGCCTGCAAATTTTTTTCAGCAAGAGTTTCAGTCAGTGGTGAAGCTAGAGAAATTGCAATGAGGGTGCACAACTAGTACACAACATATAGAGCAAACACAAAATACGGTTGTTTGTGGGTGTATAATTATGTGTTTAGAAGGATGCATATGTGGTTAAACACAGCCAATTTTCACTAATTTTCAATTTTTTTTTGTGCATCTGCACCCAGAAGCTGGTTTCCGTGGTTCACTATTTGAAACAACACAACAAAGCTTTGAAAGAAAGAAAGAAAAATAACAAGCCGATTTGTATGTGAACGTGATTCGCCAAAATGCATCTTTTGCACACACACACAACATCTGTTGATATCTGTCTCTAATGAAAACCGCCAAATTATAAGGCTATGAAATGTTGTGCCTATTAAGGGCTCCCTCTGGTAGGGCTGTGGCTGTGCCGACTTGAGTTGTGGTTATGACTTCTCTGAAAAATGGCTATGCTAGCTGTGTCTGCAGCTGTGCCTGAAGCGTTTAGCAAAACGGCCTCTTCTACAGTTTCTCCTTATTTTTAGAGACAAAAATGTAAAGAGAAAGGTGCGGTTGTGAAGAGAAGCTGGTGAAGCTACCATTTTGTAGCTTCCTGCTTCACCTATGTTTTAGGTGCGGCTTCCACCTTTTTTAAGGAGAAACACCTGAGGAAGCGCCTCTTTGATTGATAATCATGTGAAGCCGCTGAAGAAGCCACACCTTCCACGCATTCTATTGTATGATGTAAACCTAGCTCTTCTCGTCGGTACGTATTTGTCACTTTGTGCCTTATTTAAGAGACATTCTTTCCCGTACATATTACTTGTGTAGGAAACTGGTGACGATAATGGAGGGACAGATCTCATCCCCCGACCCCCCGCGTCGCTCTCCTTGGGCGACCCGGGGGGGACTCCAAACCCTAGTCACCGCCGGCACAAATCCCTCCAATCCACCGCGCCGCCGCCGGAGCCAGCCGCCGGGAAACCCGTGGGGCTAGCCAGGATGACGGCGGCAGGGCTCTCTCTCCCTCCTCTTGAGGGCATGGCGGCCGGATCCCTCTTCTCGTGGGCTTGGCGGCCGGATCCGTCAGTGATGCGTCGCGATTGGGGTCGAAAGGAGGCGGCGGTTCGTGATCTTCAGGTCGTTGTGCTTGTCGGGCGGCGGTCATGGCGTCCTGCGGCTGGATCTGCTCGGCGTGTTCATCCCGGTGCGGCCGCGACTCCCTGCAAGGCCGGGGCGGCGACGGGGCCGACCCAATGCGGTCGCGGCTTCCTGTGGCTCGGCGCTACGACGGGGACCACGGCGGTTGACGGGGTGGCTGCTGGAGGTAGGGGCGCAGCGGCGCCGGCGTCGTCTGCAGGGCAGCGGCTTGGTGTGGTCGTCGGCGCACGTTGCAGGTCATGCAGCCGTGGGTTCTGGCACCGTTGGGGTGGTGTTTGCGGGTGGTGGTCGCGGGTGGTGGTCGCGGGGGTGCAGCAGTGGTGGAATGTGGCGGAGGGCCATTGGCAGCCGGGCAGCAAGAACGGGCATGGGAGGCAGGAGCCTCAACCGGGAAGGCGCGCTGGACAGGGAAGGCTCCGGCTGAAAGGCTTGCCTGGCTTCGCCGGTGCCGGCGACGACTACGCTTACGGGTGTCGTTTTCCCTCTTGAGGGCATCGCCGTAGAGCTCTTCCTATCCAGTGTCGTTCTTGGGGGTGAAAACCTGGTTCAGGTCCGGATGGACTGCGGTGGGGCTTGAGCTCCGCACCCTCGCTGGAGGTGTAGTCCTAAAGGCCAATTTCTTCCGGTTGGGCTTCTCCTGTGTTCTCTTGAATTCCTGTTTGGTTGTGCGCGGTGGCATCTGTGGTGGTGAGTCAGAGCTGCACTTGGTCGGGGTTCGTTGGAGGTGCGATGTCAAAGCTGCAGCTGCACTTGGGTTCGTTGGAGGCGCAGCGTAACTTGGTAACTTTGACGTCTTTTTTTTGTCGGATTTCAGCAAGCATTTTGAGGGTGTAGAGCTGCTTGAGTAGCTTGTTGTCTAGGTTGTTGGTTGTAGGTGGCGTCCCTTATCTGTGAGCAGTTGCCTAGTGTGGTTTGTTGTTTCGTTGTAGTGTGTTGCCTCTTGGCGTCTGTGCTAAGTTGGCCGTGGGGTGATTCTTTCGAAAGAAAGGATCACCCGGTTGTAATCTCTTCTTTTTCTTAATGAAATACATGCAATGCATGTTCTAGAAAAAAAACTGGTGACGATAATTGCTTATGAACAAGGCGGTACCAAGAATAATCATATAATCTATCTACAAGATTTGACGAAATCTCTATGTGCATGGATAATGCATCGATTATTCGGATGGATGATGGATGCGTAAACGTATGTACCCGGCACGCGAACTTGGCCATCCTGGTCCCGACCCTCCTCACGAACAAATCAAAGGCCTCCTGGTCGAGCCTCGACTGGGCGTCCGGCGGCTGTGGCGCCTCCTCCTTCTTTGAAGACGCCTCGCTGCAGCCGGCGCGGCGAGCGCAGCCGCACGCCTGGCAACAGGCCATCGATGCGACGATGATTGGGCTCGGCTCGGCGGCGACGCCGACGGACAAGTGCGCGTAGAGGCGGCTTGGGGTTTCCTTTTCAGAAGGCGTGCGAGTTGGCCATAATAATAAATTCAGATCGTGGGTGCGAGTGGGCCTAGGATTCTGTCTCGGCCCAGAGGGAGAGGGGCCTGTAGACTAGGCTAAGGCAGATTGAGCCCATTGACCAGCGATACTTGACGGTATGCAAATTTCGTCAAATAATCTCAAAAAAAAATGCAAATTTCGTCAAATTTTGCTATCAAAATACAGTGAAATTTTTTGCGATCAAAGCAGTGGCGAGTCTAGGGTCCAACTTGGGGGTGGGCCGAAATCAATTTGGGCTTGTGAGGGTGGGCCGAAAGGAGAAATAAATCAAAAAAGAAAGAAAAAATGATGCTACAGTATGGAAAATGAATTGGGCTGAATCTGGGGGTGGGCGAGGCCCACCCGGCCCACCCCTTAGACTCGCCACTGGATCAAAGGCCCGTAAAGTCGTATAAACCCCTCGTGCTCATCTCGCCCGCTCCCCTCCTCTCCGATTCCTCTCCTGCGCCGCCTCGAGGCTCGCCGATCCACTCCGCCGCAGGTACGAACTCGACCTCACCCGCTTTCAATTTGGGTTTGGGTTGGGAAACTGTTGCTCGCGGCGCGCGTGGTGGCCTCTGAGCCACGGCGAATCGAGGGCTGCTTCAGCGCACCAGGGTGGGGGAGGGATAGGGATAGGGATAGGATGAGGTGGGAATTGAAGAGCAAGGCCGGGACGGGAATCCTTCCGCCCGCGCGCCTCGGGTGTTCGACCGAGCATTTGGGGGACGGCGAACGCACAAGCCCAATCGAGTTGAGTCGGGAACAGAGTGAACCGGCTGTTTTATCTGACTAGAATTTGTGTTTCTAATTGTGTAGTTTACCACAGTGATTCGGAGCCTGGAGCCCTTTTTGCCGACATTTTCACGGAGTGGAACATGTGTCCTGATGAGGTATAAAATTGCATTGTGCGCATTAGTTCTCACTGATTAGGATGTAATTTGACAATTGATGCAAATGTGCTAGATGAAGAAAGCTAAAAGAGAGAGTTTAATCAAGCTCTACAAGGTCATTTGCTTCTGTGGGACTGGTTTAATGATTTGGATGGATAAGGCTCCTCTTCTCACCAAGTTGCAGACGAATGATCGCTACGCGGCTTACATTTGTACCTTGTATTTCACATTCGCACTTGTTTGCATGCTACTAGGGATTATCGCTTCGTCATTTCCAGATTCCGCACCTTTTGCATTGTTTGTCTCATGGAATGGAGCCCTCCATGCTTTTCTATTTGGAAATGCGTCAATCCACCTAAGCATAATGCAATTCTACACAAAGATGGAGCATATGTACGGATCTTTCTTTGTCACATCCGTTTTGTTCAGCAACGTCTGGTACTTCGGTACACATAACTATGAGGTGATTTTATTCTCTTACTATTTTTATATGCATTAGTTAATCTGTATGAAGAGAATGTTGACTTCGTACTTTTCTTTGCATACCGTAAGCTTTCTTCATGTAGTCTTTTTTTTTTAGATTTTGCTTCAATCTTTTATAGAATTTGGAAAGTGCACAACGAATCTTGTTTTATTGATAAAAAAATTTGGTTAGATGTGATATTGATATCAATTTGACATGTTTGTTCATTCTTGAAAATATTGTGTAGGAGTCTAGCATGGATAACAAGAAGGATAACAAGAAGGGATGTTAATTTATGAGGACAAAGATTCTTGAAGTAGTTGTTTTGCATCACTATCCTCGTTGAGATGTTGTCGATTAAAGAATTGGATAAATTCTTCTATTTTCGATATAGATTAGGTGGAGGTTATGATGAACGAGATAACACCAAAAAGATAGTGTTGTTATTTCTAATGGAATAACTATGTGATGCTTTGTCTTAAAGAATTGTTTTTTATTATGTTTTGGCTACATGAGATTATCTAATCAAGTCAATTATTAAAACTTCTATCTTATTTTAATATATGTGTGTTACAAAAATTGGGGAACCCACCGCGCCGGATTTAACAAACTCCCCAACTGACCGTTAGAGCGAGCGACTTGGCGACTCAACAGGCGACTTCCCCGTCGCCAGGTGCCGCCCCGGCGACGAGCCCCTTCCCAACCACCTCAGCCCCTACAAACGCAGATCCAGAGCCTCCTCTTCCCCCTCCATCTCCTCCCACAAACGGCTCCCTCTCAATCCCCTCCCATTCGCAGATCGGGAGGGCGGGGTTGCGCCGTCTTCGTCGTGGCCGGTCGTCGGCGTCGCGCCCAATCCAAGCCAAGGAGGCAGGCAGGTCTACGGGCAGCACTTTGGCTGTGCTGCGAGATGCCGACTTGGTCGCTGCCGTGTGCCGGTGTCGCGCCCCTCTCCTCGCCTAGGTGTCAGGCAGGTCCACGGGCGGCAAGGACCGCCTCCGAAGCTCCGCCATCGCCATGCTGCAAGAGGACGTCGTGGTCGCGACCTTCAGCAATTGTCGCAGTCGCCGTCGCCCTTTCCAGCTGGGCCGGGAGGCATGCCACAGGGCGGCGCCGATTCTTCTCGCGGCCTGTCTGCGGCTAAGAAGGCTGCTGCCCCATGGGGCCTTACTACCTACAAGGACGCCCTGCTTCGAGCTCCCTCCTCCACTGCTCATCGAGAGGACTGTCTACGCCACCTGCAGGAAGAGGCAGAGGATGGTTGGCAAGTTGTGCGCAGGCGGTGTCCAAGGCGCACCTCTGGCCTAGGACCTCTGGTGCGACGGTCAGAGGCGAGAACCAAAGCGGATTCCTCACCAAGAAGAGTGGCTTATCTGCAAAGGATCAAAGGCAAGTGCTTCAACTGTCTTGCCAATGATCATTTTGGTGCTCAGTGCCGCGACCCAACAAGATGCTGGTTTTGCCGATGCTTGGGTCACATCTCCACAAGGTGTCCGGAGAGGAAGAGAAAGCAACAGAACAACAGAGAGTCT
Organism: Eragrostis nindensis; assembly: GCA_012490785.1. NCBI lineage: Eukaryota > Viridiplantae > Streptophyta > Magnoliopsida > Poales > Poaceae > Eragrostis > Eragrostis nindensis. The sequence goes on from JAAXCT010000158.1 coordinate 578,344, forward strand.
GCCACCAACGACAGTTTTCCAGTGACAGAGGCAAAGCACAAGAGTCATATGCTGGAGGGTGCTCCAACACTAAACCACATCCTCAGAGGTGCTGGCGTCTTTGTTGATGATAGTCTGCTGCACCTCGGGCACAACTCGCCTCCGGCAGGCCGTGAGAAGTCGATGGATCCAATGGTGTTTGAGGCCCTCCTCATGAGCCAGGTGCACAACACCGCCACCTCACCACTGTCGTCGGTTACGTCTCCGCCTGTTGTCAAGCACCTTTTCAATGGAAAAGGAAGGACGCAGAGCCAGCCCAGTGATTATGGTAAGCCGCTACCCCTCGCTCTACCTAATCCACTGCCGGACTTGCTTAGTACTCAGAGTATGGTGGATATGCGGTCTCCACTGATGATTAGAAGTGAGGCAGAGCAATTGATGGGGCATAAACTGATCAAAGCCTTGAGCAGCCTTAAGCAGAATGAGATAGCTCTGGAGTCTCCCTTCTTGCTGCAAAACAAATCATCCAAGAAGGAATCAATGATTCTGAGTCCGGAAGGCAACCAACACTACAAACAAAAATCAAAGCTAAAAGTTGATCCTGTCTACAGATTGGTCCGAGATATGCTGACAAAGAAGTGGATCTTTGTCAAGGAGGTTCAACAGTTGGGCGATTGGACCTTACAGCGATTCTTGCGTGCTTGCAAGAAGCCTAAGAATATGAGCAGAATTGAGACTATCAGAAATCGAACCGAGAGGGTTATGCTCATGAAGGCAATCAGGAAGCTAACACAAGCACCAACACAAGCACCAGGGAAGATGAAGAAACAAAAGGGAGCTTAATCAATTGTTGTTTGCTGAAAAGAACGAAAGTTCATAATAAAGTAAGGCCTCAATAGTCGTTGTCTGCTTCACCGAGTGTCGATCTTATCACTTATCAGCTGGCGTCAGTGTGCTCTGTTTCTTTTATCCGGACTAGGTGATGACCATGGTCTGGGCCTAGCATTTCTGCTGGGTTAGTATCTGTAATCTTAGGATGTAACTATATATTTTCTTCCTTAATGAATGGCAGTGCTCCTGCCTATTTAAAAAAAAAAATGGGGGAATCAACCTGATCAGAAGAGATGGCGGCAGCTGCCTGCAGCTACGGCTGCATCCATCTCCTTTTGCTACTAAACAGGTTGATGGCTGCTGCTGCATCCATCAGTTCCAATCAGCCGAACAAAGCCAATGTTTTTTGCTAGCTTTGATGAATTCATGCCCAAAATTTACCTGCTAATGTGATAAGCATCAAGTTGTATATATGTCATCATTTTGAAGTTCTCATTTCCTTGTCCAATACATGTTCTTGATGGCGATTGTTTGATTAGCTATGTGATGGCAACATAGACATAGTACATCACTTAATTTATAGATTATGTGTTATGCAACAAATATCAAAGTTTAGGCCATAAGGAAGAAAGTGAAGACATCTTTCTGGAGAGCTTTTTGTCGAGCTTATGAGTTAAGGTTACTCGGACAATTATCACACCAACACCTAGACTGGTAAGTCTAACCTTGATAATAGGTTCTTCAAATGTAACAGACTCTAGCTCATCCCACCATGTCGGCAAGGTAAAACTTATTTCTTCAAGTGGGTGGTGAAAACAAGTTACCAGTGGGCCTTTGCATTCTATGTCTATTTTTTCTTTATATCGTGCACCGAAGAAAAAAAAATAGTAGCAATATTATTCAATTGAACTCAACAACAATTGGTTCATTTCTAACTATTTCTGATATTCTATAACATTACCTTAATATATTATATATATAATCTAACATTTATTTGGATCCAATCATCTTTGTGTGTGCCACGTGTATGTTACTTTTTAAAGAAGAAATATAAAGCATAGAAGTGAAGTGACAATGGACGAGATCTGAAATTCTGATGTATCATTTATGGAGGTTTTCATATATTTGTGAACAGAAACTCAAAAAGCCAGTCATATATTCCCTCCATTATTTTTTTTGTGTCTTTTAGCCAAGGTTTTGTAATTTGTTGTGGTTATAAACCCACAATAGCAGAAGGAGGTCATCCAAATGTCTACGAGAGAGACACTTGGGAAGGGTTAGGAAGGAATTTGTACACAAGTATAATGAGAGAGAATGAGAGTGGGTTTGAATGTGCCAACTTGCCCTGTAACCTCTCATATTTATAGGAAGGGGAGAAGAGAGGGATCTCTCATCTACCCTTGGTAGAATACAAATATTACATGATCTTGGTAAAATAACTTCTCACGAAGAGCAAATTTATTCATTAAAAGTTGTTCGTGGTGCCAATCTTTTACCCTATGGAACCAAGACAAACTAAATCACAATACCCACTAACTCATTAACAATGTAAACCCGAGAATATACGTAACAAAGTAAATGCTAAAATATATCAATTTGATTCTAAAAATACAACCACATATCAATTTAAGATGGATATATGAAAAATATTCAATAAACAAGTTTAGTGGCCTAATACTGGATATTGTGCATGAGGCTACTATAAAATGAAGCATCCAACTTTAAGATTAGAAAGGAGATATGAGTAAATTGCTCACACATTTCGAGTATTTCAAAATGTTTAAAAAGAAGGATAGTTGATATATAATTAATTGCATTAGTTTAACTGAAATTGCAGGACAAATGGCGTCGACTCGGGAATGGAACATATTTTAAATTATGTATATCGATAAAAAATAAAAAACTATATGTATGGTATATGTTACTGTTATATTAGCATAGTAGGCCCATATTGGAACATTTATGAAGAAGTTGTGGAGACAAGATCATCATCCACAATTGGTGTAAATCTAAAAACGAAAGCTTGCACTTATTTAAATTTTATTTCGCTTGCCAAATATGATTAATTCGGTCTATCATAACTGGCCATGTTTTTCATAGAATGCCATTTGTTGTGAGACGGAAAGAGTAGGTTCGAGGTGCTTTACAATAGGGACAATCCAACACGAGGTGGCAGGGTAGTCCCTTTTGCGACAGTGGGGCGGCAAGAGAGCTCAGCACAATAGCAAGTTGGTGTGATAAAGGTTGATCATCAGTCGACAGCCATTGCGTCAGTCTTAATTTATACGAACGACGACCCGACCGTTTTCAACGCTGGTGGCGTCTTGGTGTGTTGTTAGGTGTCGTATGACATTAGGAAAAATAGTTTGACGAAATTCCTTCGAAATATCTGACATTTCGTCTTTTTTGGTGGGGTCTGAAAATAAGGTTGAAATGAACAGTACCAACAAAATTCAGTAATTGACAGCTTCATGTGTCCAAATGTCTTGTTTATATATATGCAATCATGATGTTATAGATTAAAGACAATTTTTTGTGAAGTCATGTCAAACTCTTTTTTTAAAAAAATTCAAATTTTGTTTGTCGAAGTTCTGAAATTTTTGAAAATTCATGTTTATTGGTGACCTCTGAAATTATTTTTGTTCCTGAATTATTATTTTTTTTCAGGTGGGCCGTCAGCTTGCAGGGTTCCACACGCGAATGAAGTTCTTTCAGACAAAACATCTAGTGAGGGATAGACTAACTACAAAACAAGAGCACCTAGTAGCCATGGGCTGGTGATGGCCGATTTTCTTATTTTTAGTAATTTATAGATATAGGATTTTAAAAATGGTAAATCGGTGTGAGAATTTAGAAAATAGTAAACGTTGTTAGGGACAGCGTCAGTTCCGGACATTACGCTGATCTAAACAACATCCGTGCGGCACTTCTCGTGTCCAGCGACAACGCAGCATTCCGGATGGCCGCTGCCTGTCGAGGCTTCTCTCAACTCTCAAGGGTTTCCTTGCGCCGCGCCCACCTGCTGCTCTGCCGGTTCGATGCCCTCTTCGCGGGTGGCACTCAAGAATCAAGATGTAGGACTGGTCGCGCACACATTATACGTACCTATGCCACGCGCCCGACGTGCTCGTGGAGATTGAGGCCTCGAGCAGTCCCGTCGTTGGCAGAGCTTGACCGTACTGCGGCGAGTGGAGGAGGAGATGACGCGTGTCGCGTGGAACGGCAGAGGCAGGAGTGCCTCCGAGCTGCCTCCCTCTGTCACTGGAGCTTCGACTACGGCAGTCCACAACGGGGAGGCAGGGACGGCACCGATCGAAGCGGAAGCAGGGCTGAAACGATTTCGAAAGACCTGATGTCCAAAACGCCGTTGGAGACTAGAATATGAGTATACGTAACATTTCATCAATCAAGTTCTGAGAACTCGCGCACCATTCTACCAACAAATTGGCACAGGAGACTGCAGAAACTTCTAGTCTTCACGTTATTCAAGATTTAACACACAGTACACTATTTTCAACAAATTACAAATCGAGGCATATATGCGGTCAGATTGCGAGACCAGGCCTGTGAAATCCTTGTTGCAAGCGGCACCGCCGCACCAGCACACGGAGATCAACAATGGCAAACTGGCGGAATGCTTTACACAGTGCGTGACCAATGGATGGGGTGATGGCAAACAGCCTCCAAGGCGGAGACAAGCAGAGGGATAGCTGCAGGAGCTGGACTGGTCGAGTACGTGTAGGACGTCAATTAGATCGGTTGTCAGCAAGGTTTTCAATCCAGCAGTAAGTCGGGTCCGGTTTACTCGGTTCGCCGGTTTTTGTTTTAAAATTTTAAAAAAATAAAACAAAAACATGTGAAAAGAACTATAGAATTCTGTTCGGTTTTCAGATCGGTTTTTTCGGTTCTCGGTCACGGCAGGTTTTACCGGTAAAATCTGAATTTGAAACCTCGGTTGTGAGGACAGACAGGGCTAGGAGAGCAGTGAATCCAATCGTCAAAAGGGCGGAGGAGACGATGTCGTCGTGTCGTCAGACGCTGCTGCGGCAGCGGCGCTGGAGCTGCAGGAGTTCGGGTGAGAGGATCTGCGGCGGGAGGCGCGCAAGCTGGAGGGCGACCTTGACTTCAAGCTCTCCCGCCCCACACCACTGACTTCACCAGCGGCATCTTGTCCACGCCGAAGAGGGCGATGATCTCATCAGTGCTCGCAGGAACAACGACGCGGGCCTTGTCGGCGAGCCTGGCGTGTAACTTTGGGCTAGTGCATGTGAGCCATTTGACGAGGTCTATATCTGGTGCTACAGCCGGGTTATGTATTGCAAAATTTGCATGAAAAAATTCATATTTTGTTTGAATTTGTCATGCAATTTTTTTTTATGCAACAACTTCTTTGTACAAGATGCAATGAAAAGAGAAATCAACAATTGAAAAGTAGTGTGCTGCGGGTTACAATACACAATTATTCAGGCTGGATTTCTCTTCTTCTTTTTCCCCCTTGCATCTTGCACGAGAATTTGTTAGTGGATGGTAGTGGCTACTAAGACATAGAAGTTAGATTTAATGGCAAAATTGAGAAAATAGCTATTATAAAACTACAATTTTTTACTGGATGATAAAGAATTTTCCCTATTATTTTTCGAGAAGTATCAATCACCTGATCTAGTCTTGAATCCCACTTTTGGTAGTACTCTTCGTTCATCCATCGTATTACTGCTCTACGCTCTAATCTTTCAAAAAATATTTCCATGTTTCTTACCCATCTTGCCAAATTAAATAACTGACATTTTCTTATTTATTAGTCCAATTGGTTTTAAATATATAGCACAATTGACTTTTTGGTAATTTGACTATTTCTCTTATCAATAAATATTTATCAATTAGCTAAATATATAAGTTAATTTTAAAGTGTTGATAGATCCAATGACATTCATTTCACGTTAGGTAATTAATTGTTTAAAATATATTATTGATCAAAGTTCAAAAAAAAAGTAATAGTGTCATATATTAGAAAACAGGTGGATTACTTTGCATATTCCTATTTAAGTTGCTACGCTATGAACTTATATCAAATTTATCAACCTTGAGGTACCTAAATGCAAACCTACCACTCCCCTATTTCAACATAAAATCTCTTTTTTAAAAAAAAATAATGTGGGAATCTCTTTTTTTTTTGAAAAAGAGTATAAAGTGGGAATCTCGCAAAAATGAAAGCTGGGGGAACATGGATTAGCAAATTGTATCTTCTAACTAAACAAGGTAATATGTGCTCAAAAAAAAAAACAAGGTAATAGGGGACGAGGTGCGATCACTATCTTCACGCCTTACGGGAAGGGAAATAAATTCGCTGAAAACGTTAAAAAAAAAAAGAGAGAACCTCCCAAATACCTCACCGTCACATCGTGTTCCCCCAACCAGCAACCCCCATTCATCCGGCGGCGGCGGCGGCGGCGGCGGCGGCGAAGATGATCATCCCGGTGCGCTGCTTCACCTGCGGCAAGGTTCCCCGCTTCCCTCCCCTGTCCCGCTTCCCTTTCCCGTTCTCGCCTAGGTGCGAAGGGGCTCAGGGGTTCGCTCTTCCGTGCGCCTAGGGTTAGGTAATGCCTTCTGCTCACCCAATCTAATCCTTCTTGTTTTGATTTGTGGTGTCGCAGGTGATCGGGAACAAGTGGGATCTCTACCTCGACTTACTCCAGGCGGACTACACCGAGGGGTAGGGTGAATTTTCCTCGCCAATGGTGACCATCCCAAGAATCGTTTTCCTGTCCGTGCATTCTTATTTGTGTCATGACATAGTTTGGGTGTATACGAGTTGGAAGAAAAACGTAACTGTCAGTTATGTTATACCGACCCACTGTGGAGTGGTTTTAGCAATTCACTTCTCGTGTGATGGTAATGCATTTGGTTAGTTGGGGCATTGCTCAGGTTGTTAAAGCACAAACGCAGTACACGAGATTGGGTGCAACGGTGCCACAGTTCCGGTGATTAGTCTTGGAATCTTGTTCCTTAGTGCTGATTTTGACATGTTGACTGTATCCAGCGGGAGTATGAGAGTGAGTTACTGCATAATAATTAGAGTAATGCTGGATTATAGAGTTCTATTGATTGAGGTTTCTGATGCTTGCATATGGTAGTAACATGTCAAAAACAGAATGCTTCTGTGGCTTCTGGATTTAACCATATTTAATCAGTGTGGCAATGTCTTCGTTACTTTAGCCCGTATGTTAATGACATGTTCTCCTGCTATGAGGTAGTTTGTTAGAAACAAAGGATTAAATTGTTATCATTTACCACCGTGGGAGTTTGTTGTATGTACACAATAGGAGGGAAGAGGTGCCTTCTAATCAGATCGGAAGAAATAGGCACCCAAATTTTGTTGAAAAAGACTCAAACCTGATGGCCTAGGTAACTGAGCTAAGCTAAGCATACTGAATGTTATTGTTTTTTTTTTCTTTGGATTGTTTCAGTACAATCTTTAGACAGAATCACCGTAACTTATACGACAAATCCCTTGCTGTGCTTGCGTGTTTCTTTCCTGATTTCTATAGGTTAGTAACTAGTCACTTAAGAAAAACTAGTTTGTCCGCTTTGCGCCCTGCTAACTGCATGAGCTTTTGTCTTTTTCCCTGTTTGAAAATCAAGATTTATTGTGACATCCTGTCGTCATTTGTTGTACTTTATTGGATGCCGATGGAATGCATGTTTCATATATCTGTAGGATTCTGAATGCTGTGCTGACAGAGTCAGCCACCGACAAGAAAAATAGCGTAACATGAATAGACTGGAAAGTTAAATGATCACTGCTTGCTTGGATTGACAATCAGAGGCCTATTAAAAAGCATATGCAACTTCCAATGGAAGTTCAGCAGATTGTTAGTTTTACAGAAGATTGATACTTTTTGTTAATGTTTGAACAAAACATTTTGTACATGTTTATGTAATACTCCCTCCGGTTTTCTGTTTTTGACATTAGGAAACATAAACTAGTGTAAAAATGAACTACCTTCCTTGTCCTAACATCAAGAAAATAAAACCACAGGGAGTAGCTATAGAAGTTGATCCAAGTTGGTATTTGGTTTCAAGTTTATGTTTTACTTGTTAAGGAAGAGCGCGACTGAGACTTACTGATGTTAGTGGGAGTATCTGTTGGTTGGGAAATTTATCAAAAGTTCTTGCTTAGGCTTACTGATATTAGGGAGAGTATTTTCTGTACAGGCAATTTATTAAAATTCACCTATAAAATTCACCTATTTGTGGACCATGAGCACTTTACTTTGACTAGCATTTCCTAGTTGCCACCAGTTTGGGTTTGATTGGTTAACACCCTGAAAACGCACCTGACTCAGGCAGCACCCTCAAGCGTCCAATTTTGGATGCCTGGGGCTGTCGCTGCTGCCTGAGCCTGGCAGCCTGCGCCAGGGCTCCATCTAAAAGCCTAGTGATTTGTTCCATCAGGGTACATGTGACCGGGTTTCCTGATTTTTGAGATCTTGATGTTGTTGTTAGGAATCAGAATCCTTGATTCCTTTGACATGGCCAAAGCCTGGGTTGAAGCCCCTTAACATATTCTTGGGCTTGAAAGCAAGCTAAAGCAATTGTTGCATGTAAACAATTAGTTAACTTAAACAAAATATCCTATTCTCTTCAAAGAATGAGAATTTTGCATATGTTATCACTTGGAGGCATTCTAGTTTGCTCTGCATGATACCAACAAGATCAAGAAGGTTAGATGCAGCTGTCTCTAAGAATCACAAGCCTGTGGCAGCATGTCAATGAATTTGGGAATTTGCACATTAGGAAAATCGGTATATGTGACTATGGAATGCGGCCTCTTAAGTGGCATGTTCTAGATTTATTAGGAGTTTTATATTGGTAAAGGTGACTATGGAAGTAAGTCTAAGTGTCATGTTTTATACTTACCAATATTTTGAATGTCTTATATAGTAGCTAAGCCTACACTGAGATAAAACTTGAGGGAACCTGCAATTGCTTGAGATTGGCTCATTTCCGAAGTCATTCCAGAATGTGGGCTTATAATTGGTGCTTTTTTTTGTTCAGCATAGCCTTGAGCCAGCATATTCTGAACGTTTCACCAGTACATTTACCAGGAAGCTTTTATATAGGGACTGTAATTTCTGATCACAATCAAACCCTTTTTGGGCATGTGGCTAAGTATTGTGCCATTTAACGAGATGCTTCTCATACTTTCTGTATGCACTGCAGAATAGGCAGTTACTACCACAATTCACATTCACATTGCACTTCCTTTTTTGTACTTGAACACACATGCACCACAATGACTGCTTTGGTTTGCAATGTGTTTGAGTAATGAGTATGCAAGCTGTTATAAATTGAACCAGCTGGTGTAAACTATTGTATGGTGTGGTAATTCAGTTCTATGTGATCTTCCAGAGTATAATTTTAGGATAGGAACTAGGAAGGGAAGGGGATGGGTGGAGTTATCAGAAGTTTATTGGACATTTTTAAACTTCCGAAATCATAAATATAAAAAATTCTTCTAGTGCAGGTACTACTAATAAATACCATTTAAACACTGTTTTATATGTTCTCTGTTTTCAGGGATGCTCTGGATTCTTTGGAGTTGGTCCGTTATTGCTGTAGGAGGATGCTGATGACCCATGTCGACCTCATCGAGAAGCTCCTTAACTACAACAGTAAGTTGAACTTTTTCAATTCTGCGCTGTCTTTGTTTTCTTTTTTCACAAGCCTTGTTTCTGTTTCCCGTGGCATGTTGCTAACACGCTCATTCATTGACAGCACTGGAGAAGACTGAGAACACCAATTAAACGAACCTGACATGTTCGATCTTGTAGCAGTTAGTACCCTTCAGTAGAGTGCTATGCCGTGTTCCTCAAATGTGTGGGCAAACTTAGTGTACCCTGTTAAAAGCTGTGTCCTCTTATGAATGTATTTGGAGGGACTTAATGGCTCCCAGTTTAACCAAAGACCTCCCTAGCCATCTATGGGCAGCTCGACACTGGAAGGCTATTGGTTAATTGATATGCATCTGCCGTTTTAATTTTTAATGTTAAATTTCCACTTGGATATATGCTTTGTTTTTTCTTCGGAGGAATGCGCTTATGTTCTGAAATTCGTTGTTTCCAGATGGAAATGCCTCGTGCCTGTTTTATGTTCATGCTGACCAATAGTTTTGAATATGTCAGTTGTTTATACATCCTGCAGTGGTCCACTTCACTTGTGACTTGCATCTTTCACTTGTCCTTGAACCGTTCGAAGAGGCACATGTGACCTGCGTGATCAGATTATTATTTGCAAGTGTCGCGATTATTCTTTTTATTCTTGTCCACGGGTAGGATAGTCATGGCTTAATGTCGGTTTCCTCATGTTAGCATGCAAACCTTTCAAGATCCCTTTCCTTGTCTCTACGGTTTTTGGTCCACGTGAATCCCCATGTGATGTATCATGTCCCAACTGGTTCTTATGATATGATTCAGCTTTTGTTTTCATGGTTCTTTTCAATGAAAAATCGTTGCACCGACCTGCTCATATCATTAGATGTCCTGCAGTTGACCTCTACCCGTGAAACTGACACTTGAGTTTTCTTAGATATATATAATGGTTGGACATGCATTATCATGCGCTGATGCGCACAGCCTGTGGATTGATTCTATAATGTGCCGACACCTCACAAAGATTACAGCTACGTTCTGAAATTAACATCTGGGAACAAGTTTGTGAGGAAAGAAAAATGGCATCAGATGTTGGCAAACATATTCAAATAATTAGGTAGCACTCATTGTTCAAACCAGATACAAAAGTCAATTTTCACCTTCATCCTTAACAGTGAGCTGGTTTCAGCCAACAGACATGATTGATTTGGGTGTGGGCAAAATACCCGCAGTTTACATACTTCCTACTTTATTCATTTCTCATCCCTTTGGATAAGAGCACCTGGGTATGACAAGGTCTCTTCAGAGAAGAGAAAAGACCTCAATATGAGCTAAGGTATAGTAAAAGAACAGACCTGGAGGAGGGCATTGGATGTGCCAACTCTCATCCAAGGAGCAAAAATGCAACTTCAATAATTAAAAGAAGAGAGAGAAAAAAAATGTCTATACACTAAAGGGGTTAACTCTTCCATGGATCTATCAATCGAAGCTTGATGATCTGCTCCATCTTCCCCGTAGATACTCTTCAAGGGACGTGTTCGCTGTGATGAAGTCGTTGCTACTGACGGAGGCAGCATCATCGTCGACATCAAATGCGAGATTGATGTAGGACTGGATGTTGGTGTTACTCCCTGGTGCCAGTGGTGTCATCACACATTCATCGCCATCGCTCTCACATGCCAGCCCAGCTTCTGATCTAGCCCACTTGAGAACATCAAGGTCACCTTCGAGTAGCTTCCGAACCTGATGATCATACCCAGATATAAGAAACAGCACAAAATAAAATGAAAACAGCATGGACACATAGACCATATGTGCATCAAGGTAAAAGAAACTTACAACATCAATGTGAGGACGGTTCTGCGGTGCTTGTCTGATGCAGAGGGAAGCAGCAAGGGTCATCCTCTCAACCTCATCAGTATGACCTTCAGTAGGTAAGTTCGGATCTACGACCTGTGTGAGCTTTCCTCCTTGTACGATGGAATTTGCCTACATCAAACAAACAGCACTTAATTATGTGTTCAAATAAAAGGACAAGAACCATCTTTCACATAATTCAACAGAAAAATCAACACATAATGATAGAGTGAAATGCAACTTACCCACATCACGAGGCTCTCCTGCCCTTTTGGACAACCAGTGCAAAGTGGTTTCCTGCCCGAAACAAGTTCAAGAAGGACAACACCAAAAGCATACACATCAATTTTGTTGTTCACCTTGCCATGCATGAAGTATTCAGGAGCTAAGTATCTGCCAAAGGATCTCTATATTAGTAAGGCAATTGTTGCAGTTCAGCAAGAGAAAATAAAACAAACAAATATTGAATTAGGTAACGAACCCGAAAGTTCCTGCAACGTCGTTGCATGCCATCTGAGATGTCACATCAGCGGCCCAGACTGCAAGGCCAAAGTCTGATAACTGCATCAACCAGATATAAAAAAATGGTTCAGTTCATTTCATCACCATAGTGCACAGGAACTGAGACATTTCTTGCTACGAGGCAGAGAAGTATTACCTTTGGCTCAAAGCTCTCTGAGATGAGGATGTTTGATGACTTGACATCCCTATGAATCACTGGACGACTGCTGTCATTACTGTGGAGATAATTTAGAGCACAAGCAACTCCCACAGCTACGTTGAACCTCTCGGCCCAACCAAATGCGTTTTGGCATCCTTTTTTGCCTGCATAATATTTAATTTTAGATCACTTTGACATGGCAACGGTACAGTTAGGAAACTAGCAGGTGTTGAGGATGTGAAACACACCATGCAGCATCTCTTCCAGGCTGCCTCTTTGTAAGTACTCGTATACTAACAGAAGATCATCGTTCTTGAAGCAGAAACCAATGAGGGATATGACGTTCTTGTGACTGAGTGAGCTGACAATCTCAATTTCTGAGATGAACTCCTTCAGTACCTCATCGGAATACTTCAGGATCTTAACTGCCAGCTCCCTGCCATCTGCCAAACATCCTCTGTAAACTTGGCTTGTGCCACCTCGTCCAACTATACACTCTGCACAAAAAAACCAATCCGACTGGTCAGCATCACATGCCTATAAAAGTTGGTGGTAACAAAGATACAAAAAGGCATGATAAAAGAGACAAATCAATTAAGCATACCAGGTGAGAAATCAGAAGTGATCTTTGCAAGTTCACTGTAACTGAAGGAAGAATAAAATGATGAGAATTTTTCTTTGAGCAAGATCAGCTCTTCTGGTGTTTCCTTCTCCAGTTCTTCGATCACTACAGAAGACCTTCCTAAATTGTTCCTCAAAGGGGCAGCCACCCGGTCACGGAGAATATGACTGGTACTCACAGTGGAATCTAGCGTTCTCGTTCTGTAAGCAGAATGGACTGGTGAAACTGCTGAATACCGGCTGGGGAGCCGCATAGCCCACTGCACCACAGACATCTTCGACTTGTCAGGCGGAGAAGCCTTTCGGTCTGGCAAGAACTTCTTCCTCAGGAGGGGCCAGCCTGTTGCTGCTTCTGGCGATTCACGTCGGCAAGTCTTCACCGGGACCAATGCTAATGAAACTTCTTTTGGTGGCATGGGAGACCTCGTTGGCATGGTGATGGCACGGCATGGGGACTGGTTGCCCTTTCCATATTCATCCCAAAATTTGTCCCCTATCATGGATGACAAGAGCTTCCGGTAACTCCTCCTCGGAGTCTCTGGCACTGCATTCCAATTGCAGAGTTGAGTATACTGAACTAATAGAATCTCCAAACCACAAAATGATCATAAGTTCAAACGAAATTATTCAATCGACATACTTGTGCTGGTGCCCTGGTAAAGTTCGTGGTGCGTCGCATGGCCCGCGTCTCTGTGGTAAACGACCTTGCCATTGTTCACTGCAAGGACCGAGCAGCCCGTCGGAACTCTCTTTGCACAGTACTTGGCAACTGAAGTCGAGGAAGATCTGATGTTCAGAGTAACAACGAAACTGCTGTCAGGATACAGAAACGCTGGGTTAAGTTGGAAATACGTAGTGCAAAGCATGATCAATTACCCAAAAGACCGGGAATTCTTCGCGACACCGAGGATCAGGTGTGCGGCGCCACAAGAAGCCGCTTCCTTGACCAGAGCTTTCCGAACAGAGGATCCTCCACACACCTTGAGCTCCAAATTAATCTGATAGGTATAAATGGAAATAAACACTGATGAGAAACATGAGGTAATTTTTTTCTCCCAAAGTGAGATGAAGGACTCTACACCTACACTACAGTAATACAGTTCAACTCTACGAAAGATCACTACTAGTTCAGTCACGGCACTAACAAAATATCAAGAGTGCACAAAACTTCAAGGCGCTGGAAAAGAACAGCCAAAATCAGGACCATCAGTAAAGTATCGGGTCGCGCATGTGGCACGGCAAAATGTGGAGACTTTGAACGGCTGGACCACGATTTGACGGACCATATTTCAAAGGCGCATCCTTAGAAAATGTCATGGCTTTGAAAGACCGCCACCGAATAAACACAAGATGGCTCGCGTAAAGTGGAGAGACATTTGAGGCAGGTAAGCTTTGGGGCGGACGGACCTGCTTGAGGTTGCAGAAGCCGTCGTACACGGCGAGCACCGACGCGAGCGAGTCCGCGGCCCTGCTCCGCTCATCCACTCCCATCAGCAGTCCTGAACGAGGAGAAAGAGAGAGAGAGAGAGAGAGTAAAGGGGATTAATTTCGCAACGCATTCGAATGGGGGAACCGAAATAAAATTCCAACTTTGCATGTCGCAGTAACGGAGAGAGAGAGAAGAAAAATCACACAAAACAATCTGAAGCAAACTCGCTACTTGGCGGATTATTGTGAAGGAAAAAAAAAAGACAAGTTTTGTAAGTAGATTAGGAGAGACGGCGGGTACGCACCGTCGGCGGCGGCGGCGACATGTAGTGCGGCGACGTGGAGCGCGACGACACGGTCCCCGGCATTGGCGACCTTGACGAGCGCCCAGGTGAGGAGCTCCCGGCTGGCGGCGTCCCGCCTGATCCCTACCACCACCGTCCTCCCGCTCCCGCTCCCCGCCTGAGCCGCCGCCGGCGCAGGCGACGCCGGCGCCTCGCACGGCGGCGGCAGCAGCCTCTGGCGCCGCGCGCCGTCGGGGACGAGCAGCCTCATGGCCGCGGCAGATCGAATCGGTCGGTGGATGGATGGATGCGCCTCCTTCCTTGGCCCCGGCTCCTCCTTGTCCTTGGCCCCCGCGCGCTCGCTTCCTCGCGTACTTCGCTCTGCTCGCGTCACAGAGACAGAGAGAGAGGGGGGGGGGGGGGGGGGGGGGGGGGGGTAGAGAGAGAAGGGATCCGCCGGGTGGCTGCGTTTTATGCGGCCCTCTGTTCCGTTCAGTTTCGTTACTTGATCAACGTCTCCTTCAGGGCGGCTTGCCGTCTTGCTTCCGCTTGCCACATCACGGCTAATATCTTTTTAACCATGAGAGTGATTAGGAAGTGTGGTGGGGTCACATGCAAAGATGCCTGAACGAACCCATGATGCCACATTCCTCGACGCCCAAGGTGAACGAACATGGCCTCAACCCTCCTCATCCTCGTCCATGAACAAATCTTATAGCAGATCCTTCATTCTTGGAAATCAGTAGGTTAAATGGTTCAGCTAAATTGGTTATGCTTAGTGTAGGAGCGTAATAAACCAGTACAAAAAAAAATGCCCTGCGAAAACGTTGCAAAACGCCAAATACTAGTTCCACTCTTTATGACGACTTCGGTTAAAAATGGTTTTTTACCCAGAGTTTTCACGTCACGTCACATGACTTCTGTGCCAGTGGGCCCAAGCTCTGTGGCGCCACACATGGCTTGATGCCTCTGACCTCGTTGCTGCCGTCGGTTTCATGTGCAGCAATGGCAGGAAGGTCAACTCCGGCCGTCTCTGTACGCACGGCCAGAGGCAGAGCCGGTCTCATCACTCTCGCCGCCCTGATTAACGCAGCTGTCGTCGAAAAAAAAAACGCACTGTTTTAATTAAATCCGGTGATTAACCGGGCGATTCTGCTGCTACCGCAAGCGTATGCGCGTCCACGTGGCGCGTCTAATCTAAGAGCCCGTGTCCGACGTGTCACGTCGATGACGCACAGTCATCTCAACTCAAGTTCTCCCTCAACCACCGGCCGGCCAGCCGACGTGGCGGCTCCGCCGTGGACCGACGCGCGCAGATCCGGCGACGGGGCTCCTCCCCTGGTGTGGTGTGGGCGCTCTTTTCACCACAAAACAACTGAAGATCGTATCTCTCTCAGAAAGATTACGACACGTGAAACTCGACCCGGCCGATCGTACGTACGTACCAGCAAATCGACTGCGTCTAGTACGTGGATTTATTTACCGATCTGTTCGTTAGCCATCGCTGTATGTACACCTTTATTTGGTCGATCACGAGCAATTTGATGACGATCGATCATGAGGGTGACGAACGAAGCTTAATTAGGTAGCTTAAGTCCATCAGCAGCTAGCTAGCCAGAAGAACCGTAACTAACCACATCAACATACATGCATGATCATCAAAAACTTTAGCGGTTGAAAGAGCAGCTTCAGTGCCGGCGTCACACACACTGTTTAAGTTTAACTGCTCTTGTCTTCGGTCCGGTTTGGTTTCTCCGTTAACACGTCTCCTTTGATGTTCACGATGTAACCATATTCAAAATAAACGGAGTGTCCTAATCGAAAGCAGGCCGGTACACATACTCATTTTCTTTGCCATATTTTATTTTCGTACCGTAATCGAGTCGTTTTACTGGTACTATTACTCTAGCTTTTATTTCCTTTCGGGTGATGAAAAAAAGAAGTGAGTGTCGAGACGTGGAGTATATAAGAGATTCGTACATTCTGCTTTGCAGAAAGGGAAAAGTAGATACATCCATCGATCACGTTGATCGGATCGACGACGACGACGTCGTTTTGGTAATCTGCAGTAGCTAGTGCGCAGGTAGCTAGGTCCTTGTTTTCTCCGGTCGATCCTTTTTTTGGTGTAGGAAGGTGGCATGTAGCCATCATTATACCGAATTCACATTTGTGCACACATACGCGCACGCCTCTACTCCAGTATACAGCAGTGCAGACACGAGGTTTATGTGCCTGTATATATTTCTGACTGCGTTGGTTGGTACAAAGTATATATCGGCATGCATCCATGTTCCAATGCATGAATACGGATTGCATTTGTGTGTGTGTGTGTGTGTGTGTCGGTAGGCTTGTGTTGGTATTAAAGTTGGTGTACACTGTATACCTGCAGTATCTGTAAAGCTCATTTCGATTGATTTTACAAAGAAACAGAGAGCGCACCACGCACCTAGAGCTATAGCTGCGGATTTCATTCTTTAGAGATGAATAATTCTGGATGGATCGGACTTGGTCGCATGAACATTCCTTATGTGATCTTAAAGTGAAAGCTATGAGTGGTGTTCTTGATCAGTGTGGTGCATACCGCTCCTTTCGGAAGCCGGCACGAAACCGAGTACCAGTGGCCTGTGATCATTTGTATCGGGGAGGATTGCATGGATCGTTGCTTTTGTAAAGGGAAATCCCTATACTACTACCTATCTATGTGTAACCTACTTTTTGCATTTGTTGAGTGGCTACGGAAGCATCGATTCCTTGTTTGGGCCCATAGTGCTGTACCGGCACAAGCTTCGTACACATAATACTATTATTGGCGCCAATGCGTGGTGATGATAAATTGTGCGTGAACGGAATCGTGTCACGCACCGACGATCAGGTTAGATGCTGCATGATGATGTGTTGTCCAACATGCTAGATTCAGGATTTTTCCCGAAAGAGCTAGATTCAGGATTGTTTACCTGAGTAATTTCAGCGACGAAAACGGGTTTCATTTTCTTTAGCGTTATACTACGATGTTAAATACAAGTACAGTAGTAGTGCTAATCGTCAGAGTAGAGTAGTAGTAGGAGTTGAAAAAATAATTGCTGCATGATGTGTTGTCTGTTCAACATGCTAGATTCAGGATTGTTTTTTTTTTCCCCGAAAGAGATAGATTCAGGATTGTTTACCTGAGTAATTTCAGCGATGAAAACGGGTTTCATTTTCTTAGCGTTATACTAGGATGGTAAATAGTAGTAGTACTGCTCGTCAGAGTAGAGTAGTAGGAGGAGTTGAAAAATAATTGCTGCAGTAGTAGTTCGAGTGACTCGAGAAAACTGCAGAGGGCGGCGGCATGGAGGAAGCATGCAACTGTCTGTCCAGTATTTTACGGCTACAGTTTAGCGCGATCCGAGGCAGGAATTTCTTACTCCCTCCGTCCCTAAATATAAAAGATTGTTGATTTTCAGAGATCATCTTTGACCATTCGTCTTATTCGAAAAATTTATGAAAATAATATTTATTTTTTTATAATTTGTTTCATCGGTAGATACTTTAAAAAACATAATTATTTTTATATTTTTATAAATATTTTGAATAAAACAAATTGTCAAATATGATGTTTAAAAGTCAACAATCCCTTATATTTAGGGACGGAGGGAGTACTCCTCCACTCTGGTGCCCTCTAGTACTAGTATAATCGGGGGGCTATCGATCGATCAGAGTTGCTTGTCGTACGTGTTGCGTATCGATCATTCATACTATACGGCAACTGCTTGTACACTTGCGCAGTTGCGCTGCTTATACGGCATGCATGGTCCAGCACTCCAGCTAACGTCCGTATATTGCTGCTCTGACTGCCGAAAGGACTACTCGCACTTGACAAACTCAGCGCCACGGCAATGAGCCGGTAAACGTCGGTCGGTCGGTCGGTCGGCTGGTAACTTGTCTGTTTTGATCTGCTATAACCGAACCGATCTTTTTAATCCGGCTAGTAACACAGCCGGCGCGTCGTTAGTTAAAATCTCAGGACAATGTTATTATAGCAGAGAGAGAGAGAGGCAGAGCACTTGTTCAGCTCGTTCAACTTACAGGAGCCGCGACAGAGAGTGAGAGGGGGTGGCTCGTGCGGGCCCCGCGCTCGGTCGCCTTCATTCTTCCGCAGGGAGAAACATGGGGATCAATTCGTCGCTCTCGGCCGTCTATCACCACACAGTTGAGCGATCGGGCTTCCCCCGGCCGGTCGGCCATGTGCGGTGCGCGGCGCGAACATGGCCGCCCTGGCCCCGCGACTGCACCCGGCGACGCATGGAACGAACTTGGATGGACGGCTCCCGCCGCTGCACGCCCACACGCCAGACAAACTCAGCAACATGCATGTGCCTTTCTCGTCTGTTCCCCGTGACCCTGTGCGCCGCCCGCACCGCATCGTGCAGCAGATGACTTTAGATACTACTGCACTACTATACTAGTACTATAGACAGCAAAAAAGCTCTTCCGGTTTGTTGCATGATCGGTCGCTGAAATTGTTACTAATGCATCCAGCATCGGTTGCGGGCGGACAACAAACAATCTGATCGAACCCATCACCATTCACCGGCACGAACCAACGAACCAACGACCGATCGAGGATTGTTTCCGTTGCAGATCGATCGACCAAGTTACACTCTATAGCCAGCCACACGCAGGCAAGCAGCTGGTGGTACGTACAGGCTAGCTAGGCTGGCGTGTACAACATTCTGTTAGCCAGCGTGCACTTACAAGGAATATATATATAATCGAACCAACCTGTCGTTGGCTCCCGTTGAGATGAACCGCCGCCGTTTATATCTGTTGCTAGCAGATACCATCCGTACTTCGGGTACCAGCATTGTGCCGTCACCATTATCGCCTCATCTATCATTCCAGGCACCCGGCAGGTGCTTCGAGCTGGCCACCCAGTACGTGAACCTAGCTTGTTGATCGGTCGGTTGCTGATCGAAATTGTTGTTAATGTCGCCGATGGACGACCCGTTCCCGTACGTAATGATTTTCGTTAATGCATCAGACAGTCGTTGGTATGTGTGTGTGTTGACTTCGCTTCGCGGTAGGTGTTTCAAAGTGCACGTGTGCATGTATGAACCCGCAGGAAGCAGACAGCAGCAACCGCTTACAGCTCACCTCAACGGTTCTGGGATCGCAATGGGATCTTTATCCTACCAAAATACCTGTACCATTCGATTCGTACACAGGGGGAAATGCCATTCGTGCATACATTTGCATCTTGAACCACTGACAACGTACGCTAACAACTGTACTCCTTTTTTTATTTTGGCCTAGGAGTATATTCGTAATCAATAATCTACACACCGCTATCGATCTGTGTACATATGCCTTCTCGGTTTGCAGCATCTTCCATCATCCACTGGCTAGGTTCCCTCGCACATACTCGTACGTTTATCGTTTTTCTAGTGGCTTGGTGCCGGGGCAGCAGCGTGCAGCGATGGCCACGTCCAGGTCCAGCCAAGCGAACGAGGAGCCTCAGGCACAGGACATGCGTTCGTCGCGTCGCGTGCAACAGCGGAAGCCTTGATTTTGATTATGTCCGGGCCAGGTGCAGAATTAGCGGCCGGAGATGCGTGTATATAACAAGGAATACTTAAACAGCCGGGTTGTTAATCCTGTCGGCCGAGCCCATACAACACGCAAGTTAGTGATAGTAACTGAGAGGAGCATTATTGTTTCTTTACGTGTAACTTCATGTGGAGGCTAGCTACAAAATGGAGCCGACGCTTGTAGCTGATGCAAGGATGTCGGTTTTTCTTCTTCTTGAAACAAAAGAAAAATAACGAAACGATTGCCTGACCGCGAAGATTCAGTTAATTACGTCCTTTATTTCTTTTTTCAGGGAAAAAGAAAGCACAAAAAAAAAAAACTGCTGGTGGTAGCTTCAAACCTCCGACACCGATGGCCGCCGAGAAACGCATGCACAGAGGCGATGGCCAAAAAAAATTCGAGCAGCACAGCTCGACAGAGCAGAGGTTTTTTTTTTTTTTTGATAATTCATGGCTTTATTAACTTCAACGACAAGTTACAGCCAAAGGGGTGATGTTTCCCCATGATACAAGTTTTAATGCCTCAATAACAGGGCATTGATCTAGGTGAGCCAAATGACTACAGTTTCGGGGCAGACCCCAAACTGGGCAAAATCTTCCATTCTCTTCAGCCGTAAAGTTGATGATACTCTTAAAACGCAAATCCATACAATCTTCCCCGTTCAGCCCATTGACTCTAGCACTGTCCACCTAGGCCACCCCCTCATTCTAGCCCAATCAGCTAGAACCCAGGCCTATGCTTTTATCTTGCAAAAATTCAGAGCAAAACTCACAACCATCAAGGCCAACAAGCTCAACCATGCAGGCAGGCTGGCTTATATCAATTCAGTCTTTGCATCCATTCCGATCTATTATATGGCTAATGTCCTCTTCACGAAAAAATTCCTGGCCAAGCTTAATGCCATTGTTCGTCGATTCTGGTGGGCTGGTGTTCAGGAGGATAACACCACCACTCCTTTTCATTTTCGAGCTTGGGAAGACATATGTCAGCCAAAAAAAAGGGGAGGTTTGGGAATCCGAAACCTTTCTCTGGTTAACAGAAGCTTGCTGCTCAACTCAGCTTGGCGCATTGCTAGCGAATCGGACACTCTTCTCACCCAAATCCGACGTCGGAGAGCATGAAGAATGAAGTTCCATTCAATTCTATCAAAAGCCTTAGCTAGGTCTATTTTAATCATGAAACCCTTCTGATTCCAGGAACTTAAACGGAAAGAGTGAACTATTTCCTGGGCTAAGATAATATTAGTAGTGATGCGTCTGCCAGAAATAAAAGCATTTTGAGAAGCATGCACATAATCAGGAAGGTGAATTTTGATGCGTTGAGCTAGCGATTTGGCTACAATTTTGTAAATAACATTGCAAAGGCTTATGGGTCTGAAATCTTGAGGGACAGTCGGATGTGATTTCTTGGGAATAAGAACGATGCAAGTCTCTTTGAGAGCCGGGTGTAGCTGACCTGATTCGTAGAAGTTTTGCACCAAGCTGACGACATCATCCTTTATCCATGGCCATGCTGCCCTGTAGAAGGCCACATTCAGTCCATCTGGTCCCGGTGAGGCGTCTTTCTTCATTTCCTTGATGAGGCCTATGAGTTCCTGTTCATCTGGTGTGGAGTTTGTGTACTCGTCTTGTATGGTCACCATGTGTGGGATGTTGTTGTTTTGACCTACAGGGGTTAGCTGAGTAGCAAAAAGGTTCTGAAAGTAGGCGATAAAAATATCCGCTATGTCTGAAGGTGTAGCCACTGCATTACCATGTTCGTCTTGGATGAAATTGATTCT